>OY754961.1:85788515-86388515 GCA_963576555.1 Ferdinandea cuprea
GCAAACACCAACAATCGAATGCTGCTCTCGGTAAGTAAATACGACTGGAGCAGGACATAGTAAATGGCAAATACCAGTTCCTTTCATTGCAGCTCCTGAATGAAAAAAGCGAAGACGACGACTCGCAGTCAAAGGCGCGTCCCAGCAGCGAACTCATGCGTCAATTGCAGAAGGAAGACGGCCCCAAGGACCATCATCACCACCTCAATCACCAAAATCCGAACAACATGAGCTCCGAGGATCTCAAGCGTTTCCTAAAAATTCAACAAGAGGAGCCCGGCAAGAGGAAACGTCCCTCCAACGAGCCCGACGATAGAAAGCCGGCTAAGCGTTCCGATGACAAACCGTCGAAGCTACGCGAAAGCAATCAAATGCTTGCCTCATTGTTGGAGAAGTCCACCAAGATGCCAGTACTCTCGTCATCGCCGGGTGTAAAGATAATTCCCGATATCACTTCGTCGACCGTGAATCGGGTGAGCAGTTCCTCCGGATTGGGAGGACTGCAACTCAAGGGACCTCTTACCAATACGGCGAACGTACTCACACAGCAACAACAGTCAGCAGTAATGGCAGCTGCAACAGCGGCGGCAGCAGCAGCAGCAGCAGCAAATACTTCGCATGCGAATCCCACAACCGGACGTGGAACCCTTCGCAAGCAGCCTTCCGATGCCTACCTCACACAACAAGTGGCCGCCGCCGCTGCCGTCGCCGCCGCGCAACAGCAACAGCAGCAGCAACAGCAACTCCAAGATCAAGCCAAAAACTCCTCGCTCCAGTCACCATCTACGACCTCATCAATACAACGACCTCAATCAGCGAGTGGGAGCGCCGCCGCTGCCGCAGCCGCAGCCGCTGCCTATCAAATGGACCATCACCATGGCTCCCCATTCGGTTCAGCTACCTCATCTACGTCATCTGTGTCCGCGGCCACAGCACCATCAGGCGCCGCATCAGTATCAATGTCACCATTTAGCGGCAGCATCGCTTCGGTGACATCTGTACCCACCTCAGCGGCCATGGTGGGCCCCGGTGTCAGTGGCGGTGGTGTCACCATCTCTACAAATAGTCAAATGCACCCCATGCAGCAGCACCATCATCAGAACTCTGAGTTCGACCCGGAGCTGGCCAACATTCTGAATTATGTGATCGACTGTGTTCCGGATTGTAATATTCCGGAGCAGACGTTCGGCAACCCGACGCATGTGCTCTCAGCACAGGAGATTAACGAGAAAATCGCCATCAACGAAATTCAGAAGTCGTTGATGCAGGTTGAGGCTTCGGCATACAATAGTCGACCACCACCACCGTACTCGCAGCAACTAGGTGTTGGCGGCAGCGGTGGCGGTGGTGGTCTCGGTGTAATGACTCAGCAGCAGCAACAGCAATTGCAGCAGAGCATGCAGGCAAATCAGGTAATTTTCATCGATCCGTGCCCATTAGAGAGGATTCTTTTCATGTTTCTCTTTTGCTTTTAGGGATTCCAACACCCACCACCAATGTATCAGCCGCCGAGAAATTTCAAATTTAGTTTCCAACTCCCGAATGGAAATATCACCACAATTCCGGTGTCACGATTGAATCGTGAGCGTGTGCTCCAAGCCCAACAGAAGGAGAGACTGCTGCAGCAGCAACAGAAGCAACACCTGTTGGTTCCCGAGAGTGCGAACGCACGCGGCGATCAACTATGTAAGTAGCGTTTGAGAAATTCCCCTGTAAAACATCGCTTTATCTTCAACTTCTAGGTCTTAATCCAGGTATCAATAATATTGGTTCGTTGCTGAACAACTCGGTAGCACCAAATGTCTCACTCTCCCGCAATAACATGCCACCCGATTCCCAACTAAGTCCGAGCTTCGCCCAAAGCATGATTCAGCAGCAGTTAAGTCCGGGTCAAAGGGGTGCCCCCTTTAGTCCTCAAGGCAATGCAGGTTAGTTAAAATCGATTTGCTGCTGCCATTCAGATTGTAAATTTTCTTTCCTTTAGGTTATCAACCGCAATTTACCAACAATGGCCAACGTCTGTCGCCTCAACAACAGCAACAACTCTCGCAAGTCCAACAGCAGCAACAACAACAACAGCAACAGCAGCAGCAGCAACAACAACAACAACAGCAACAGCAACAGCAGCAACAACAAATGAATTTTCAAAATGTTGTTGGGAATAACACAGCCGCTCAGTTGTCACCGCGTTTGCCTCCATTCAATGTGAATGCTCAATCAGTGGCCACTGGTGCTGGTGGCGTTACACCCCAGCAATGGAATTCTTCAGCCGCCGCGGCTAATGGTGGTGGAAACGCAAATTCACGGATCTCCCTGCAGCAGCACAATCCAATGCTGAGTGCCCAATTGCAGGTGCGACACTATAGCCATTTACATAATTTGATTTTTGTTTCTATCTTCACCTAATATTCGGTTTTGTTTTGTTTTGTTTTGTTTTGTAGGGTGCCAGTCCGTATAGGCAATTCCAAACGCAAAGACGCTCCCTGAACTCACCCGGCGCTGGTGGAGGCATTCAACGACAAAACTCATTTCCAAATACACCAGATGGTTTCCAGGGACCCGCCTCACCGAGTCCGCAGTCACCCTATGGTCCACCCGGAAATGTGTTTAACAGTCAGCAACTGCAGCGAATGCAGCGGCAAACGAGTGTACCTCAAGCGACACAACACTTGCCAGGTATGTTGGGAGAATTGTGATGCTTTAGTGTTTTCTTTCACGGAGGAAAAGTTGTAAGAGGAAAAAATGACAGAGCACACTTTGGTGAGAAACTGGAGGATTTAGGTTTTAGTTTTTTTTTTTTTTTTGTTCCTCCCTAAACCGACACAAGTCAGAGGGGATTGTTTTACGGTTGAATTATGAGTTCAAGTTATGAAAAGAGGGGAATCGTAGGAATAGGCTTTATCTGTGTGGACTTGGCATGTTGATGCCCGAAACCAAGTCTTATTTCCTTCTCTTATAAAAAAGGTAGCAACCGAAAAACGGTAAATTTCGCAGCTTTACAAAAAAAGATTTCGGTCTAAACGAGCGATAGTTACTTTGATATTCAACTGGTACTTCATTGCGGAACGTTATGCTTAGAGAAGGACAAAAATGCATCTGAGACGACATACTTTTAACTCGAACAACCATTTAAGCTAATTTTAAGGATCACAAAATTTCAGGAAAATTGTCTTTATTCTTGAAATGTGATTTGGAAACTGTTTTACACCGAGTTCTGGCATCCATGTAGCTCCCAAAGGATTAAGAAGAAGATCTGCAATAAACCATTCATAACGTTGCTCAAAGCGATATTAAAAAAATCAGGATAGAGGGAATCGAATAATGGGGACCTGAACTAGAATTGTGTCATAAATAATACTCAATGACAAACAAGTCGCAAAGTAATGCACATACAATTTTCCCGCCGTTGAAAGACCGTAAATGGAAACATTGGTTAGTAATTGAAGAACACGGAAACGATCTTTAGCGATCGACAACTTTCACTGTGAAGAGAGCTTTTGCAGAGCGGCAAATGTAGTAGGGGTTGCACCAATTGCAGTGCCATGTATATGGCAGTTCATAGGCGACGTTACACATCCAACTTAACTCTACCTCTATGATAAATAAGTTGGTATCCCTTCTTTTTACTCAACAACTATATAAAGGGTGAGCCATCTAGTGGTTTCTAGGTTATTTTGACACTGACGGGTGCTTCCCCTTCGAAATCTTGACAGAAAGTCAGGACAGTCAGTTGAACAACGTTGGGAAATAATGAAAACTTATTTCCAAAGTGTGAGCTGCGTACCCCAAATAGTGCGTTTTTTAAAAAGAAGTTTTGGCCGAAGTGAAGCACCCACCGCGCCTTTTGTACTCAAGTTTTCGCAATAAGTTCGTGAGACTGGTATGCTAGTGGACAACACTCTTGGCTGCTGTCTATTTTAAGTCTGTTTTAAGTCTCACATCGAAATGGAAAATAGGACTTTCTTTACTCCTCACAACAAAAATACTACGGTTCTCTACTGAAATCACAAACAGAGAAGCATGTGTTAGCAACAACTCACCCAACTCAAAATAATACGGATGGTTCAAAAATGGACTCTGGGGTGGGAGCTAGTATCTCAATACCCATGGGAAAGGGTCCCAGTGTATTTCAGGCAGAGCTTTAATGGCATGCAGCTCAGGAATGCGCAAACCTAATTCACACATCAGGTATTAAAGGCGTCAACATCCATATATTCACGGACAGTCAAGCAGCTATAAAAGCCCTTAGCTCGCCAATTATTGACACCAAATCAGTACTACACTACTTGCAAACCCTTCAGGCACTCAGTTCCAAGGAACTAGATCAAAACCTGGTATGTTCCTGGACACGAGTGAAATGAAAAAGCTGACAAATTGGCTAGAAAAGGCTCGGAGACCTCCTTTATAGGACCCGATCTATTTTGTCCAATAAACAATCAGCCATTAATCTAAAATTAAAAAGCTGGGAACACAACATGTGCATCTTCTATTGGGAAAGGATCCTAGGTCTTAGACAGACGATGCCAAGAAGATACTTAATCTATCTAGGCATAATAAAAATAAAACTTATTGGATACCTAACCGGCCATCACAGATTAAGATATCACCACCACAAACTCACCGGAGTGGCGAATTTGTCTTGAAGAAGACCAAACCGCAAAGCACATCATATGCGAGTGCCCGGCCCTTTACGGAATAAGACGGATAACTTTAGAAAAGTAATTAGCACTGATGCTATTAAGAATCTTTCTGATGATCGCATCATCAGCTTCATTAGGAAAATAGAGGCGCTAGGTTACTAAGCAATATCTCTGATCTTGATCAGAAATGCAGTCCCGGCAAGTCAGCTGATGTTAATTTGCCATTTTACACAACACCTTCTTTCAGCTTGTGCTAAAAACATACCGAAGCTGCGAGCTTCGAAGACGGCGATGATAAGAGATACATTCTTCTTATGAGCTAACATAAAAAAGATGTGTTTTTCTCTATCCTCTATCCTCGCAGCTCCAGTATGTTTTTGGCTTTAACGTGCGTTCTGCGGTCACATAAGATGACAGAGTTTTCCAGCCACTTCATCCAACCTATGCTTACCCGATGGTAACTTTTACTTTTACCCATGCAAAACTGCGATCCTATTCTGCTTTCAGTTGGATAGATCTAGTGTAAGCCGTATTATCATCGTCTAAACCTTTCGTACCTTTGCGTACCTTTGCGTTTGCCAGAGTTCTCGCATGGGTAAGCTCGTAATTCGTATTCCTCATACCCAACCAGCGAGCTGTCAAAAGAAAATTAATCTCTTTCGAAAAAAAAAAAATCAAACTTTATCATGTTTTATCCAATAAATTGAAGTCGTTTTTCATACCGGCTGAATAGAAGTCAGCTTTCGGGTGGCGGTTCACGATAGAAAAATACATTATTTTCCTTAAGCTAGGCTGTCAGAAATGTAACTGCGAAAATCGGGTAACAAAATTTATTTATCTTTAAAATTTAACAATTTGGTTTAAAAACATTTGGATCGGAGTATGGTAATAAAAGCCAAATTCGCCTCAACCAAAGCTGTGCTCTGTCAACTGAGAAAGGCAAAAATTATATATCAAACTTCTTTTTTTTTTTTTTTTTAATATATCAATAAATCTCCCCCAAACCTTTAACTAGCTTCTAATTGGAAAATAGCAAATTTTTAAATTTTATAACTCCCAGCGCAGACAAATTAAATATTAAAAAAAAAGGATTATACCGCTATTGACCCATAATACCAAAAATCCATTAAACAAATTAATAAAACCTCTATACAAAAAAAAAAATTATAAAATTAAAAAAACAAAAAAAAAAAAACCATTTCTAACAAAATGCAATTGTTAAACAACACAGGCTCACCCCGTTCTTATGGTGGATCGGATGGTACTGGCGGCGGCGGCGGCTATGGCATGATGTACAACAGTATGCAACATGCTGGACAAGGGCCACCGCCAAATGATTTCTATGGTCGCGCCCAGACCGGTAAGGCCGTCTCTCCATGTTTGGTCACTCAATTAAAAAAAAAAAAAAAACAAAAACAAATGTCCATCCTCAATTGCTCTCTCTCCTTCGCCCGCCCATTTCTTTTTTTAATACACACAAAGCATTTTTAGAAAAAGTACACAATTTTTTTATTCCTTTCCAACCACCCAATCCTCCAAGAACAAACACCACCCCATGCATAGAACAATCCCTCCTCTTCCTCATGTACAACATTGAATTCCTTTGTTTGTCCAAAATTTATTTATTTTTTAATGGAAAAAGAGTAATTGATTTGATTTGATTTGTTTTGTTAATAAAAAAAAAACTCATAGTGCACATTTAATAACACCACATGAATCCCATAAATATTTTATTGTAATGTTCCACCAATTAACCCCACCCACCCGTTCACCGATGGAGAAAAAGAAGAAGAAGTAGAACAAGAATAGAGACATCCTCAATATGTACAAAATACTCATCTTGTGTTTTTTTTTTATATAGTTCACAATTATTCATTCCTTAAATATAGTGTTTATTCGGGTGTGTGTGTGTGTTTTGATATATATATATAATTTTGTTGGGAAGAAGAAATCAGTTCAGACACTGATCTTTGTTTCGATGTGTTGTTTTTATATTTGATTTGTTGTTGTTTCTAAATTGTGAGAGGGGAAAAAGTGTAACCAAAAAACTATTGGCAGAGGTATAAAGTTTGTTTGTTTGTAATAGATTTAGATACGTGATTTTATGTATTCAGTGGGACACTTAAGGCAGCGAGTTCTGGTGGATTATGTCCCTGGAACAGAAAATTATATGTACGTGGAACTGGAAAAAAATTCTAAGTTCAAATTTTACGCAGAAGTCATGAAGGCCCATTGTGAATACCCAAGTATTGTATTGTATATGTTAGGAAGGACATGTGAGATGTGAGAGAGAACGGTGCTCCCATGCAGAATAAGCGTTCAACATACTAGAATTCGTTATCATCTCTGCAGCTTCTGCAGAAATCATTTGCAAAGACTCATAGCCTTTTAGCCATCTTTCAAATGACACAGGTTCGGATTTGGCTTTTTTTTTAAAGAGAGACTAACGACTTTGATATCTGGTGGTGTCCATATTGGGCTACAGACTAGTGTTTTGCCATCGTTCCTTAGCCAGATGTTTAGTGACACTGTTGATGAGCGGTGTTGAAAGGCGGAATCACCTGTTCAAAGTGGGTTCAAATCAGACCTGTATCTTGCCAGTTCATCTGCTTTTTCGTTCCCTTCTACGACAAAGTGTCGGGGAACCCAGCCAGAGTAGAAGTGAGTGATAGCCCTGAGTGCGGAAAGGCAGCCATTTCGCGTTAACAAGGTTGGAACCGATTGCTTGACTGGCCACACGGATGGTTATTTGCATTCGATAGGTTAGTCTGTGTTGCTTTCCTAACCGAATACAGTGAGTGGCTTATCATTTATAAGTAAGCAATTCATTATAAATCTGAATAAGTTTCAGCATGATTGACATGATCAATTGATACATCGATAACTGTGTGTTGCTGTCGACAATATAAAGAAATTGGTATTTCTAAAGGTGTAACATTGGGTTTACTCCGGTGATGTCGCTCATAGAATTTCATCTTAGCTGGCGTGGAAGATCTGTGGTCACAAAAGAAGGTTCCTATATTTTTTTTAACTCATCCAAATATTCATTGCGAAAACGCGCATCAAACACGACTGCACCTATGAAAGGTAAAAATCCGTGTCAGAAATTCCAAAACTCTGCATGGCTCGTCTCCGTAGCTGCTGTCATATCGATAAAAAGTAGTATTTCGCTATGAACTTAGCTAGCCTAACAATAAGACATCACATCAGGTTCCAATCAGATCGTTGACAAGGAGTTCCAGGTTCTCGCACAGCACGATAAACATATTTACACTCTTTTCGGCATCAACATAGTCTCCTTTTGGTTCGATAAACTTTAGTCAACGTTTCTCAAATTTGTTGATGCCCTCACAATAATCGTTTTGAAAAAAATGCGTCCGTTTTTGATCAAAATCGTCTAAGAATAGATCCACCAGCTCTGCGCGATATGCGTCGGTTTCAATCATTGTACCTTTTTCAAGTTAATCATCCCCAAAAACAAAATTGTCGCAATGACTTTGTTTGCCAACAAACCCCCCTTGACCATCTTTGGCTTCCATTCACCAGGATAAGTGCATTGTTTCGACTGTTCCTCGTTCTCTGATAGGTTGTGGTGAATCCATGTTTTGTTCACGATTACGAAACTGCGCAGAAACTAGCACGAATTTTTCTTGAGTATTTTTTTTTTTATATTATAAACCCCTGCCCATGTGGTTGACACTGCGACCTAAAAGTTCTATTGTATCAAAAAGGGGAAGTTAACCTAAGAGACGAGTGACTTCCCTAGTGAATGGCACAACGTCCGTAGTTGCAGAGTTTCTGAATTCTGCTGATGTACGGAAGTCTTGATAAAAGATCCGTCGTCTTAACCAATGAATGGCCGGACACTCACAAAGGATATGATCGAAAGTTTCCTTGTCCTCTAGATAGAACCGACATTCAGTCTCTTGGAACAGGTTTTGTTAAGATGATATCTCAGGCCGTGATGACCTAATCGCGTGAGGCGTATGGCTTACTTAATCTTTTGGATTGTCTTAAACTCGGGACACTTTCACAGTGGTTCAGACGAAGTTGTTGTTCCCATTAAATGTTTAGCCTTAAAGCAGCAGCCCAGTTGACTCTGCAGTAGGGTTCTGATCCTAAGAACGCAAATTCTGATCCAGCTTTAGCCAGCTCGTCTGCAGATTCTTGAACATCACCAAACACTCTTTTGAAGTTGTCAAACGATTGCGAAAAGCTTATTCAAGTCCAAATATTTATGTAAAATCGAAATCACATCCTTATATTTGGCGCATTTTGGAGGACGCCATACGATGCTGAAATTCCATTCATCTTTATTTTACTTTACTCTGCAGGTCTCTTCTCATTTCTTGTTCCTATTAAACTTCCGAATATTATTTCTGGAGTAGCACCACTCCTATTCTTGAATCGGGCGCTTCCAATGCTCTTTCTTTTTATTTCTCCGAAGAAGCCAATGTTCGTTCTGTTTTACCTCGAAAAGCCTTTTTCGGCTGTGTGTGCTGAGAACTAGCACCAGGGGTTTCGTGGCGTTGCGATTGGATATGACAAAATCGCACCAAACAACAATTGTTTACAAAAATGACTTCCCAACGGTCAACATTACATTCGGCAACCACTCGTTTGGGCTAAATTATATTTTTGTTGCGAGTTGATGCGAACGTTGTGTGATATCTATTTCGTACGACAGATTGGAAAAGAAAAAGCACGAAAGGTAGAAACAGAAACAACAACTTTGGTCATTCCAAAGTCATTCCTCGAAGTATATGCTCGAGAGTTCAGTAGAATCTAGACCTTGCCTTATTATTTCGAAATCATCTAATTTTCTACCGTCAGATTTTGTAAAATGAAAACAATTGATCGATTCCGTTTTGACAATGGCTGTCTCTATCTACCTCTTCAGATCGCTTTTATTTTAGTAATTAGGATACAGACTGTTGATTGGCCGACAATTTAATCAGTTGTTTTGATTCGAAATGGACCGATAAAGTAGTTGAATGGGATGTCCAGTTACTGGCCGACTTCGATTCAGTATTTATGTGCTATCCGAGTTCTCCGACTGCCGGGTTGGCTTGCTAGTTTTGCGAAAACATTTAAGACAAATTTTATACATTCTCTGCACCAAAAGTCAATTAGTAGAAGTCTAATAGTTTGGTATGGGCACCAAACAGTCACACATTACAGATGCATTGACTTCTCTGTGGATTTTCCAAACTAGAAATTGCCGCAGCGTCGCGCCGGCCGAGAAAGACATGCTCTGCATGATTCTTTAAGCAAAATTATTGTCAATCCAAATTGCTTTTGGAGCCATTTGCTTCAGTTCCTTATGCCGGTCGTCCACTACGTGCCCAACTCATTCAACCAACTCTGTCCAATTCTTTATTCAACTCAGATATATTTATAGTCTCGCACACTAGTCCAGAAACTCGCGTTGAGCAACGCAATTTGGTTAAAATTCCAGTATATTTGTGTTCAACGTGTTGCAAGCCCCTAGAAACTCCGTTGCTCGAGTTTAGTTGATCACGCGTTGATACCCTCGTTCACTACATCAGTTACACTCAGCACAACTCAGCAACTGACATAGACCTCTGATTGTCAGATTTAATTTTAATTTATTTTGATTCATTCGGCAAAGTTTATTTTAAAATAAAAAAAATAAACCACCTGGCTGCCGTGTTGATAATGTTTTGAAAAAAATTAACATGGCTGCTTAAAAAAGGAAAAGGTGGTTAATTGTAATTTTCTTTTAAGTAAGATGTGGACGCCATTTCCCTACTCAGATATGTGAGATGTGTGTGTGTGCGAGTTTATCAATGGCGGCTCTTCAACTCGTTTCAGCACGCAATTTTACCGCACAATGTTTTGAATTCGTTGAGCAACACGATGCGCACCCATATCCAACGAGCAACAAGAGCTCTCCCACTACTCGTAATAAGAACCATCACCAACGCGTTGGTTGAACAAAGTTGAGAGCCTCGTACATTAGAATTGATGATGATGGATGTAGTGGACGACCGGCATGTCATTTTATGCAAAATTCTCATCAGATTTCTAAGTGTGAAGATGTTTACAGATATAGATCTTTGGATCATTCAAATGCTCGTGTTCAAGCACCCACTTTTGGGAACAGCTCCAATATTCCATCTTTCATTCAAACACCCTTCCGTGACTCGGGTCGAGATGTAGGACTTTCTTCGGTAATCAAAAGACTACCGTCGTTCTACTCAATAGTTCACATACAACAAGACTAGGTGTCTGAAATTCACCCCGCGTCACCGCACTACAACACTGAATACATTTGATTGCAAGTCGATTTCTTACTTCGTTCCACACGTACATATATATATATAGTTTTTTTTTTGGGGCCATAATTTTTGGAATATGTTTTTTTGATTTTTTTGTTTTTTGTTTTTTTCATTGTAAATAATAAAATTGGGTTCTTTGTGTTTCACCATCTTTATCATTTCTCCATGTTCACACCAAAATGATCCGCTTAGGTTGCACATTTGGTTCTCTCTGTAAGAATTCCATCCAATCACCATTTACCATTTACCATTTACCATCTATATGTTTGTTTATATTCTGCATAATTATTGTATTTTATTATAACAAAACAACAACCCAATATTGTATCTAAAACATCCAATCCACCACCACCACTTAGTTGCATCTTATTCATCCACCAAACAAAAAAAAATATCTATTACTCATTTATGTTCACTTATTGGAAAAATAATAATAATAATAATAAGAATTTGTAAATGTGGCTAACAAATCCATAAATGTCTAAATGTATTCCTATATTTGTTAACTATACGAGTGCGCGGTATATGCGCACGTGTGTGTGTGTGCGACGCGTAATTTGTTTTCCATTTAATTAATTCTCAAAACTTTGAATTTCTCCTTCTTGCAGCTGGCAATGGCTCAAACTCATCAGAGTTTGTTCGACAAGAACTTCGAGCTGTTGTCAATGGTCGAGCGCAGCAACAAACTGCGGCTACGGGAAATAATGGTGTTCCAGGTGGTGGCGGTGCTGGTGGAGGCGTTAATGGCGGCAATGTCAATAATCCAAGTAATGCTGGGGCTGGCGGTGGTCTAAGAACTCCACAGAGCCCCCTCGGTATGGGCCAGGGACCGATGGTGGGCGCTAATAGTACAAATCCACTTGGTATGTCACAAAATCCCCAACAACAGGGAGGAGTGACGGTACAACAACAACAGCAGCAACAGCAACAGCAGCAGCAACAGCAACAACAACAGCTAACAGGGAATTCATTACTGAATACGCCACCAGATCCGACATTGAACTTCAGTTTCGACATACCACAGACACGTAAGTTGAAAAGAAAATTTTAAAGATTTCTTTTTAGCATTACGCCCCTGAATTACACCCACAGGCCCAGACCAGAGATATACAGAGAGACGGCTAAAGTCAAAGATCAGATGAATTTTTCATGTTTATATCCATGAAGAATACTAAATGTAAAAGAAAACAAAGAGGTGTGTTGAATTTAGTTTCTCGAATTTCGAATTGTTAGATGACATTGATTGATTGCTACTGTAAGAGGCACACGTTTTAATATGTTACACATTTTTCGACGCCAATGTTGAACGTATATTTTCCTCATAAAAAAAAAAAACAAACAAACAAAAAAACAAGCAAAACAATCGAAAACAAAAATTAAGCAAAATATTTTCTATGAACTTTAGTTGTGTGTTGTACTTTTATTTTTCCTTCTTTCTATGTGTACAGTTTTGTCGCAAAGTCTATTGGGGAGGTCTGATGATGTTATCTGGTCTAAGTTGTTTGCGATTGCCCATCCTCATTCATTCATTTTTCGGTTTCGAAAGTAAAGCTAAATAAAACACACACAGCGATAAATTTTTGATAAAAGTTTGGACTTTGTCACTAAGTGTGAAAAACAATATATAATTCAAAAGCTTACAAATATATAATAAAGATTCGCAGCATGGGATTCTTTTAAGATAATTTCTAACCACTTTTACGCACATTTCGAGCGGTATCTCGGCCATAACTTGAGTAATGTTGGTTTTTAATGCGTTTAGAGTTAGGGGATTATTCGCGTTAACACGGTCTAAAAAGATCTAACGGTGTCAAATCGCACGATCTTCGTGGCTAATTGACGTCGCCAATTCGGATCATCAGCAACACTTGCACTTGCAGCAGCAATATTTTTGACTGAGCGTACATTACGATGATGCACAGACCTTAGAGCCTGGCTAACACGTTCATGGGAATGAAAATCATTCGCTGAAATATAAAACAAAAAATTATTTGTCTACTAATTCGAATATTGTTGTACTCTCTGGTACCTGTTTTTGGTCTTCATTCTTCCAACGCAAAGACCAAATGAAGAATTCTGTCAAAAGCGATATGGTTTGGAACCGAAACGTTCACGCCCACACCGAGAATTCAACTTGAACGATCATTCCCATGAACGTGTAGCCAGGCATTTACGACATGGCTTATGTCGATTATGACGACAATAATTAGCGTTTGGATCACCACTTTTGTACTAAGTTTTAATAATTTGAACATGTTGTTCGATTCGATCGTAAATGGCAAACATTCAACTAATATTTTATTATTTTATGTCACTTCAAATGACAGCTGAGTTTGACAGGTGTCAAATGCCAGCGCTACCAACTTGAATATACCCATTTACTCCTCAGGAACACATTCCAGATTACATTCTCGTGTATCAGCTTATTCCTCGCACAAAAAGCCTTAACATTTCGATCGTTTCATAAAAATAGGTTAGAAGTAAATTCTATAGTGTGACTCTCTCTCTCAGTATGCCAGCAAACGAGGGAAGAAGAGAGGAATTTGTAAACGCAGTAATCTTTAAAAGTGCGACTGAATGCACATGAAAAAGCAACAGATTTTCTACTACTTTTGGGTTCAAAATGCTCTTCATTTCTTCTTGCCGAAAATTAGATGTCCATGGGTAATCTCAATCTTGCATCTTCAAGACCATCCACTTCCTTTTGTCTTCGCTTAAATATGTATACATTCAGCCAAATTTTACCAAATCATTTATTTTAAGTGTGTAATGTTGCAGGTTCAATCTTATTGTTTTTCGCTTTAGTTGGGTACTTAAAAAACGCAAAGCAGTAAACATAGAGCGCAAGGCGTTTTCTACAATCTAACGGAAGTGACTGTTTCTTACTAAAAATACCTATAGAAGATGACTGTAGACATTATGAATGGTAACTAAATATTTACCGGATCAAGGTGCCTTCGACTATATCTCGTTAAGCTGGGTTAAGCAAAGTTAATGGGTTAACGATACGAGAGAAACCTCTTACGCACCTACGACAATGTGTTGCAAATTGTCGTTACTAAACTCGATGCGCAACACGAGTTCATACACTCCCCTTACATCTAGGTGCTAAGGAACGATGTCCAAAAATTTCCAGCGCTTTGGTTGAACAAAGTTAAGAACCTCGTACACACGAATTGAGTGCGTTAAACATGAAATAAGTTTAGTGTAGATTTTTTGTGGTGCGTCTGGGGGCTGTACACTATAGAACTTTTGAAAAACCCAAAAACTTACAAATTAGGCTGAGGCATTTTTGTCATTTCATTTACAGAACTAAAGGGTGATCCAAAGAAAACGCACGATGTTAATTGCAAATAAGACAAACACTTTTCAGAGAATTATCTTAACATTTTTTATTATGGTAGAAGGATCTGAGACAATTATGTGTGAAACAAAATATCAGCTTCACCTCTATCCGATGGTGCATATTTGCAATGACTCTGAGACATAATTGAGGTTCAATATCGTTAATGTGCCGAATTATTTCATCCTTTAGCTCTTGAATTGTTCTCGACTTATTGACGTACACTTTTTCTTTTAAATATCCCCAATCGGCCAATTAACATCGCCACGACGTGAGATAACGCGGCCATTGAATTTCTCGCGCAAAAGAGCCATTGTTTCGTTGGCTGTGTGGCAAGTGGCACCATCCTGTTGGAAGCACATATCGTCCAGGTCCATATCATCAATTTCTGGCCATCAGAAGTCCGTCATCTCGCAATAGCGAACACAATTCACGGTAACTGCTTGGACGACCTCATTTTCGAAGAAGTACGGCTCAATGACGCCGCGCTCGCCAGCCCATAAACCGCACCAAACGAACTGGGCGAGCATGCACAGGTGTTTTCAAATTTCCTAGAGACCCATTTTGCTAAAATTTGCGCACACTTCTACCGATTGTGGACACATTTGGTCGATTATGCTGACCGAAAAGATCACGAAGTTCACGTACCTTTCGTTTTGAACGCCCCCATTTTCGTAAAAGGCTTCAGCAATCTTAACGCGCTGCTCCATTGTGTACCTCTCCCAGGTTGAATTTGTCAAACACTGAAACAAAGAATTGTCAAATTAAGTTGCGCAAAAAACTAGACGTTAAGTTAAAGTGTGACCACAATTAACATCGTGCATTTTGGTTGGACCACCCTCTATAAGGAACTTCTACCAATGATCTTGTTTCCAATATTTCAGAATGCTGGTTTCTGTTACAAGCTTCCAGCTGAGTTAATAGGCATTCAGCAGTTACCAACGTCAAGGCAAAAAGAGTTTGTGTTCTTATCTATTCGCAGAGCCACCATTTGATTACAAAGTTGAGATCTGTGGAAAAACATTACTCAAAACTTTTACCGAATAATAAGCCTTTCTATACACGAGCGTTCCGAAAGGGCAAATGGCCCCGTGCCTATCCATAAAGCACCTTTCTTTCTTTGCTTGACTTTCGAATTTCATTATTCACGATGGTGTTTTCGCGTACCTTGTGTTTCAATAGCTTTATCGTCTTCAGTGCTAGAAGAACGCGGCTCGTCTTTGCGTACAATTTCTAAGGCTTCTTCCAAAAATTTCTTTGCCAACACTGTACACATAATCTATTCCTAATAGTAGTTCCTTCTCCTCCTCACATTGTTTTTTGTGCGCGCTTATTTAATTGCATTAGAAAAAAAACTATATTTTCATTTTCAGCCGATTTCTATGGAAGCAGCACAACGAGGTGACCCTAATAAATAACAAAGCAAATTCTTACTCCTACACCAGCTGCTATCATCCGACTAACACATGTTAGTTCCATAATTTATTATTAAAAAAAAAAATCTAAAACAAAAAAACTTACTGATAGTAGTTGAATTAACAAAAAAAAAAGAAAATAAAAATAAAAGAATTACAAGGATACTGTTGACCAATACAAAAAATTATAAAATCTTGAAATCGGAAATAATGGGATACAAAAATGTTTAAGAATTTAAATATTTATATATATATATTATTATATAATCTGTGGTTTGGTGGCATTGCGACATAAGAAGATAAAAAAATATTATATATATATATATACACGTGTAAATTTATACATAAAAAAAAAACGAAAACATTTAACTTGAACTAGAAAAACAAAACTTTAGCTTATTTAATTTAATTATTAAAAAAATAAAAAAAACATATTATAATTGTAACTAAACGTATACCAAGGATTGGATATCTATGTCCAGGTTTTTTTTTTTTGTGCATAAGAAAAAGTAAATTCGGTCAAAGAAAATCAAATACACTTGCTTAGTTTATAAAGTTTCTTATATAAGTTTAAAAAAAAAAAAAAAAAAAACACAATTCTAGTTAAAAATGAATTCAAATTAAGTTTAAAGATAAAAAATTAAAAAAAAAAATAATAACTGAAGATAGAAAGAATGGTGGCGAGGAAAAAATGTAATTTTTTTTCAGTGTGATAAATGAATGAGTATACAAAATAATGTATAAAAACAAAGAGTTAATCCATTTTGTTTGTGTAGGAAAATTAACACTTTTTTTTTATTTAACATTTAACTTTATACAAGTTGGCTAGAAATTTTATTAAACATTTTATGGACAAAATCAAGCGAGGGGAAATGATGGGGGAGAAGTGAAGTGGAGGCAGAAGAAGAAGGACATAGGTAGTTGAGGTTGTTGATTCTTGACTTGGGATGGAGATTCAGTTGTCTTGGGAAAAGTTTCGAGAAGAATTTTATTCACATATCTGGGGTGGAATCGAAGTTGATCTCTATACATATTGCGAAAGTCACTGGGACTGTGTCACATATTTCGAGTGATAGAAAACAAACAAATGCCAGTTGTCATTTTGTGAGCGTAAAGCGTGTGTTACCGTGTTCTAGAAATGCGTAACCATGTGACAATTGATTGTCACTAATCACCTCTCCTGTTTACAGGAATTTGAATTTATTTCCTGTATTTTTGTTTCTTTATCACAGGATCGTTGGCAAAGAAAAGTTTTCAGATTTAATCGAAGTAAGAGGACTGACTAGCAGTTAGCGTACTGCCAATTTGGCTACGTGTCTGTGTCTTACGTTGGCAGAGGTGAAATACAGCGTCTGCCACAATTCGCCGCCTTAGAGACAAATAAATGTAACTACTTTTTTGGAAATTTGGAACACGGATATATCCTTACGATGTACCTCCATTTCGCAGGCTACCTGCTTCTGCAACCAGTCAAGTCTTAGAACACTATTGTCGCCTAGTTCCAAATAGGCAAACAACTGTTAAACTAATCCTGGATGGTATCCTTAATTAAAAAAAAAATATAAAATATAATTTAGTCACGTTTCTCTGTCTCTAAATGGACGAATTATTTCATAACATTTCAGCAACTAATCATTTGACAATTAGGGAACTTAATTGGGCTTCAAAATATTTTTGAATTCTTAAACTGATATAATAAGATGGTGCAGTACGATCGAATTTGTCGTTCAAAACGATTAAACCAAGCGCAAAAGAACAACCGTAAGTCCTCTACAACTGCATCATCGTAAATTCTACATATGTCTAACTACCGCCAGTTGTGTACTCCAAGTTGGTTGAGGTCCCTTTTCACTTGTGTGCGCCAGCTAAGGCTTGTAGAGTTCATCGTTGAATCGTCTTCTCCCTAACGCGTCAACGCATACGTGACCAAATATCTGACGAAGAATTTTGCTCTGAAAACGAAGATATCCTTGTATCTTTATCAGCTTAAGAAAGGGTCAATGCTTCGGAAGCATAGAACAGGATGGGATGGTGTACCAACCCCGCCCGTTTCAAGCACCTTTTCATCACTTTACCTTCAGTCATGAAGAAACATTATTTTACTTTACAAAAGCACAGTAACAAGAGAGTATTTCTTCTGACCAGCTCTTGGATTGCACAATGAATAGAGGAATACTGCATATGTAGGCTAAATTGTCTGCTTAGCACTGATGTAATTTTGTTCATTTGTGAACTCTCTTCTTAGCAAATCATGCAAATAAAATGCTTTTATAATTGGGCCCTTTGTTACGTGATATAAGATAAGCTGTTGGTGATGAGGTTGCCATCCTTACCTTTCGATAGACCAAAAAAACACTTGGCAAACATCTGATATTCTCTTCACAAGTTGCTTAGCTGTAGAAAGTACCATCAAACAACGACGAAATCACATTTCACTTTACCTGGTTCGGCAATCAACATAAGTAAATCCTAATGAACTAAGTTCCAAATGTCGTTTACAGAATTAATTGCAAGGTCTATCCTGTGGTGAAAGCTAATTGAATGCTAGACTTGCCTTCCTTTACTTGTACGCACTCAGTTTCCGGCACTTGGCATACTATTCCGCCTTAGCGAGTGGGCAATTTAAAAAAATGCGTGTGTGGATCATAATAATGGATGCATAATAGCCTCTTTACCTGATTTCACATTTACGCAGGATAATGGCCATCGGTTCTTACGATTACGTCAAAAGTTTGTATAAATTTCAATCTGCGCTCAGCCAAGTAGTATATGGTGGTTGCCACTTTGGTAATTTCAGCAAAATGTGCGTTGATGGGGCATCAATGTCCAAATAACGATGCTAATGTGCAACACAACTCATGCCCATTCAAAGAAACCCTTAGAAATTTTTTTAATGCTTATTTTTTTCGAAACATTTGCACATTAGTTTAGCCAACGCGTTAGCCAGAATTAATCATCAACGGTAAAATCGCTTCTGAACTTACCCTCCGTTGGCACTCTTCGAAATATTTGATTATGTTGACACTCTAAATGAATCCGAATGAGGGCATTTCCTACAATAAGCTACTATTTTATAACCAGTCAAGTGGAGTTCAGTGATTTCAAACTTAATTGAAAAGTACAAAAAAGAGAAGCGCACTTATTATTCCTTTGACTCTGCCATTTTCGCAAACAGCTCTTTGGAACGTAAGCACACAATAAATTCCATGGAGTTTGGGAAAAAATCTGTTTTATTAATACGTGAAGTTGAAGTGGAAACCTGACTTTAATGCAACGTATCAACGTGCAGCTTATATCAAAGAAAAGGTAGTAACAAGAAGTTTCGATCTTCCCAGCGTAGCAGCAACTTTTACGCACGTCAAAGTTATTTAACTAAACGAAAGAAGTCGATGCGGCGTAACGTCGCTGTTTACGGCGATACGATTTGTTTTACCTCATTGGTGTACAGTTAAACTTAATACTTTGTGGAAAAATGATATATTTGTTGCAGAAAGCATTTTCTGTTCCACTTTTTACGTATCTCTGTAACTGTGTTCTAAGTTCGCAGCAGCTGAAAATACTTAACCTCTCTCTTTCTCTCTCTCTCTCTGACGACAATTTCCCCCGAAAAAATATTGCCCCCAATTATACCTCTGAAACATTTTTTTCTCAGCTAAAATGTATTCTTATTTAGTTTGCTTTATTTTTAGACTTAATTTTTCTAATTTTTTTTTCTTCATACGGAATAACCTGTTTATTTTTTACTATACATGTTTTAATTTTTTTCTACATCAAAAGAACTTTTTTTTCTCTCTCTCATTTTCAATATGTGATGAAAGTTTTTTTTTAAGAAAAAAAAGTAAATAAATAATATTTAAAATGTTTGTAAATAAAAATAGAAAAAAACAAACAAAATTCACTTTTTTATACATAAAATAATTAAATATATTTTTATTTAAATAAAAAAAAACAACAACTATTATGTAATTAGTTTAATAAACAAACATTGGTTATAAATTTTGCTTTATTAAATATAAACAAAAAAAAAATAATAATTAAATGAAATACTACATAATTTTGTCAAATCAATAATAATAATTATTTTTCTTCTATATATAGTATATAATTTTTTTTTTTTTTGTAAATATTATCACAATTTTGTTTCTCTAAATGTAAGTAAAAAAAATTAATTATATAAACTATTTACTTAGATTGTAAATTATAAAAGAAAAAAAATTATTCAGATATTAACAGCAAAAGAAAACAAAAAAAAAATGAAACAGATAAATTATAAGCTTATAAACCAACTAAAAATAAAAAAAAATATATATTTTTTTTTATTATTTTATGTACACGAAAGAAAGAAAGAAAAAAAGCAGTAAATTTAAATAGTTAATTTTTTGTTTAATCCTTGTTGAGTAATTTAATAGAATACACATTTATTTGATTTTATGTACACACACAAACACACACACTATATACATACATACATATATTATGGAATTGTAAATTAATTTGTTTTAATTCCTAAAAAAATGAAAGCAAAACAGAAAAAAAAGAAAATAAGATTTATTATTATTTTTTAGTTTTAAGCTATAAAAGAAGAAAACAATTTATAATATTTGTTCTTTAGTTTTTTTTTTTGAAAGAGAGATAAATAATTACGTAAAGTTATATTATACATAAAGAGAAAAAAAATGCATAAATTTAGTTGATCGTTAAGTAATAATTATGGAAAATGAAAAGAAACTTTTTAAAGTTACATATTATGATATATATATATGAAAAAAAAAATAATAATATTTTCTGTTTATTTTATATTTTTTTTTTTCTTTCTATTTTCTTTAAACAAATGTTGAATGTTTTTTTATTATTATAATTATTAATATATTATGATACGTTTTAAGTTTATAGTTATTTTTTTTTTCTTAATATAAAAATATTTTATCGGTTTTAAAAGTATGAGATTGTGGTTTTATTTTTGTTGGTATTTTTTGTTTTTTTTTACTTTCTACTTTGGCCTGAAGAATTGAACCCCCTACTTGATTGAATAAGCTGAAGATGCTATTTTATGACACTTGAGCTAAATCAGTTGGGAATAATAATGCAACAAGAAGTGTATTAGTGTATTTTAGGAGTGTTGTGATTCGAAAAATGTACTTCTGTGAAGCTGTGACTACTGGAGACCACTTTCTCATGGCAATGGACAATGAAGCTCTTTCAAAGGTAATTTTATGTAAGGCTCTTTCATAAGACGGTTCGTACTTTGAAGTCGAAAATTTTTGTTAGCCTAAGTTAGAAACAGTAGAACAGTTGGACAGCTTAAATTATTTATTCACTATTTTTCTCTAACAAACACATGAAACTATGTCGTGGAACTGACATCTGAAGTAGACCGCAGCACAAAAATCCATAAAACAAACTCTGGGATTTGGGATGCTCGTAATTTAGTTCTCACATTTTTGGCTTTATGAGAAAATATAAACATTTTAATATGATAATAAATAGTAACACTGCACAGACATAAGGGATTTAGGGATTAGTAGGGAATAGATGGAGATGCACATTCATCCTAAGTTAGAGTCTTTCACAATCCACACCCTTGTTGAGAAGCTAAGACAAAATATATGTAAACTGATATTCATTTCTGACAAGGCAAATATTGCGCTTGCATTTTTTTTTTGTTTAGAGGAGTTACAGAACATAGCTGCTGCTGAAGGACAAGGCCTGCTGATACGTTCATTAACATCACAACTATTTTGCATCACTAATAATATAAAACACCGTTGAAATTATTTTGACTGGACCTGCACAGCGAACGGCTGAACGGATTTTGTTAAACTTTTTTAAAAAAATTTTAGTTATGTGTTTGAAAGACCAAGTAATTCAATAATTTAACTTTGAACCAAAAAAATGTGAACTTCTTTTGCGTCTAATTTAAAGAAATTAATTTCAGTCTTTAGAGCTTTGAATTACGCGTATTTCAAGTCCAATTTTATATATCTACGTACTCTAAAAGCTTAGAAATTTTATTAAAATCTTTGCTTAAAGTCCTTTTTTTTAAGAAAACGTTAATTGGCTAAGATTTTCAAATCGATCTCAGTGATGTTTCCTCCTTATAATTTGAGCTGAATTCCAAAACGCAGTACCGCTGCATTTCTATAATGCAATGCATAGTTTTCTAAAACGCATTGTGAACGCATCTACTGCGCAAACAAAAGCATCTTTCGACATCTATTCGTGATTTTCAAGAGCACATACAAATACTGTGGCGTTGGCACAGGGCGTGACATGAGAAATACATGTCTCTTCTTTTCTGTTTTATGCATGTATTTACCTGACTGAGCCGAATCTCGATCTCGAATGAGTTGAGGGTCCAGTTCAGTGCCATGGGTCTTAGAATGGTACTGAATGTTGAATAGAGCTGTGTCAATCGTTCAAATTTAATGATCGAATCGTTCAAGTATTGATTGAAAAAATGAATTAGAAATCCGAATCATCCTTCATTGAGTTTAGGTCTGATAGGGGCAGACAGATTCGGATGGATTGTAAGTGTGAATACAGCCAAATAAATGGCTAACTTGGGAACACATTTGGAACTATACTTGTTTCGATCTTTCTTAAAGTGTCATATCGAGATAAATAAAACCCAGCCAGTTGCGCGAGAAAAATTTTCTTTTTGAATCGGTTAATCGAGTTAAATAAACAACTCGGATGTGTAACAAAAGTCTTGACTCTGTGTGCGATTGATATGAGCTAATGTGATTGCAATAACCAATACATTATTGTGATCGGGTCAAAAAAATCGAATCAATCACGATTGACACAGCTCTAATGTTGAATCTCTATCTCATTGTTGTACCTCATCATTCAGAATGTAAATTGTATGTATTTTATCATAGTATAGTCAATTTTAAGCAATCGGAAAAGCTACATAGTTCTTTACTTAAAACGCTTACAGTTGCTTGTTAAAATTTGTTTTGCTATGACAATTCAATAAAACAAATCCCAGAAGCAGACACTTAATATTGCGGGTGTGGATCTTTAGAATGTATTCAGGCAGGCGAAGTAAGGCGACCATGGGCCAGCTAATTATATATAAAACACAATTCTTTAAAACTTTACTTGAAGCTAGTGCAGTGAAATATATAAGATGGTAAATAAGTTAAAAGTTAAACATTGTGGAAGGAAAATTGTTTCTAAGTGCATGTCTGATATGTTGAAAATCGAAGTTTTTTTGCAAACTGTTGACCATTTTACAAATTGATTCATTGAAGTCATAGTTGGCGCGCTGAAAGTTTAAATGGGAGACAAGTACCTAACCAGAGGTTTGACCGGGAATTAGTGCTTTATATGATTAGCTGTGTATATTCCTTATAAAAAGAAGAGCATAGGCAATTTTGAGGACTGGCCTCACAAACGTGAAGAAATGGTGAAAACACAGTGAGAACTACTAATTTTAGAACATATGTACCTCCGGAACAGAATTCCAGAATCAAAATTAGCACCATTATTTCAGTCTTACATTCAGTCACTCTGCATGCCCCCCTCAGTGCGACCAGCAATTGGTATATTGGTGTATTGGTTCTGTGTTCTTACCTTCCGCACTGGTGCGTGCTGTGCAGTTTTCTTCAGATTAGTAGGTACTTGATCTGTGTCAGTGTTCGTTCAAAGTCCACCAGTTTCTTACTGCCGAACTTGTTAAGCGCTGATAAAAAATAAAGTTGCTAATAAAAAGGCGCGTCCGCAGTGAACCTTAAGCTTATTGGAATACAATTTTAACTCTAGTTGACTCGGTTTTATCAGTTTTTAGGGCTGCTGTTTACGTTATCAGTGATCATTTCAGTTATTAAAGCATAAATCTTGCCAGTAAGCTAGTGCACTCCGCACGTACCCCTTTTGACATACAATTATCCACAATGAAGGTCTAAGATTCCAAGAAATGAATTCATTTATTAATAACTTTCTCTTTATTTCTCAAAAATCGGGCAAAATTGTTCATAACATTATTTTATTTGTTTTCCATTCCATTTTAGTTCGTTCTAATTTTCTTTTAAAATAGAATCGGTTTTTTGAAAAAAAGCAAATATTTGCAAATGCATAAAAATAGTTCTAAAAGTGAAACAAACAAAAATAAAAATAAAAAAAAAAGATATGCAACACACGTCGAGATGGTAACAAAACACTTGGGAAAATAGAAATACCTCTATTTAAGTTCAAAATAAATAAATAATACAAATTAAATTTAAATATTATATATATATAAAAAAAAACAAAATAAAAAAAAGTCTATATTATATTATATAAACAAATTGCAACCCAAAATAAGAATTATATATATATACACTTATTACTTATATATATATATATATTATATATTCTTTTCAAAATTATAAAAATAAAGCGTGTAAAAAAAACAACAATTATATATATATATATATACATACATAACGGCTATTATTCATGAAATATAAGAAAAAGTAAACAATTACTAAGCAAAGTATTAAACTTTTAAATTTACATAAATAAAACCAAACAAGCAAGTGCACATTAAAAAATTAATTTAATAAAAACAAACGAATTAAAATTTTTAATAAAGGTTTGACGAAATGTGATGTGTATAAAAAAAAAGAGCAGCAAACATGCGCAGTTTATGTAAGTAATTGATTGATTCTCGTTAAATAACAAACAAATTCTTTTGATATATATTAAAAAAGTAAAAACGTAAAAAAAATACAAGCAGTTTATATATACAATTCAAATTTACATAGTACATTAATAAAGTGCATTACCGGCTTTAATACAAAAAAAAAAAGATATATAAACAAATTTTTAAATTATCACGTAATTACGAAGAAAAAAAAAACAAAAAATTACCAAACAAACCCGTCAACCCGTTTTAAATATTAAAAAAAAAAACAAAACAAAACATATAATGTATACTGTAATTACGGTTAGATAAGTTACACTTTAGTAAACCTGAAAAAAGCAACCATTCGATGAATACCTTTGAACGTTTAAATAAAACAAAAATCCGTAAAATTCAAATAATTAAATCGCAAATTGTATAGAAAATATTTTAAACTATTATTCCATATTGCAGCCCTTCTCTGGTGGGTGGTATGGGTGTGTCCTTATATCTAAAACATGGATACGTTGCCGGCTTAAATCACTCCAAGAAGTGTAAGCATTCATTCCTCATATGTTTTCCTCTCAAACAGAATAAAATCAAGCACCCTCATTGGGTAGCCCCCACACTTCCTTTATTTTTTTTTTTAAGCCGAGTTAAGGGCATTGGAACTTCACTCCATGTTGACTCTTTAAGTTTTTATCAAAGTTGAGTGGCTAACTTCCAATTTCGAGACTTTTGAACTTACAAAAATTGCAACAGTTCTTGGGCTTCTTGGCTTCTCTTTTCTTGTCTTTAGTGTAAATCCTAAAACTGTCAGTAACGCCTTCGAGGAATAAGGATTATTCTTTATCGTTGGGTTTGTAAGGCAATATGCCTCTTATTATACATTACGTTTGTCGCCTTTCTGCATGCCATGCAGGTTCAATTATATTCCAATTTGATACTCAACGTACTTGGGGGAAGGAATAGTCCCATAGAACCTCCCATAGAAGCTACTTTTCAATGCCAAGCTATTAAGCACACTTCATTGAGCGCCAACTTGACAACTTCTAAGTATAAAACCTAGTATTTTATTTTATTTTTATTTTTTTTAAACAAAATTAACTCTGTTTTTGCTTGGTTGACGTTGAGTCTACAGTCAACGGTCAACAATCATTGCGCCGTGGGTCGTGGGTATCTATTGTTCGACAAACACACTTAGAGCTTATTTTTGCTCTTCTTTAAACCTTTCAAGATCATGCTTAATAGCTTGCCTTCAAAATTATTAAAAGTCCCGAGGAATATCGAGGAAGGCTGCAAGTTCAAACTTCATATGACGAAGGCTTTTCTCAATTTGTCTCACTACGTCATGTAAGGAAGTTTTTACAGACTTGCCCTTCAGATAGGCATGCTATGCCTTACATAGTCTATCTTTGCTGAACAGATTTCTGGTGTGGAATAAAGATAGGCTTATGGGTCTAAGGTTCTTCGCTGTCTTGTGGGTTTGATTTATCGCCTTTGGGCTGATCATAAACTTGACTTCTCTTCACGCCTTTTGAATGTACTCGAGGCAATGCCAAAAAATAGTCCTAAGCTCGTATGATCAGTTCTGGTATGACAGGCGTAGAGCCATTCAAACCAGCAGACTTAATATATGATCAAAATGAGATTAAAGCCCGGTATGGATCTTACTAAATTCTTACATATTTCTGGTGTTTTGGAGTTCCAGGCTTCCAAAATGTGTGCTTTTGCAAACACTAGTCTCGCTTTCCTATTTTTGGGCGATATATAAGGTTACTTTCTGATAGCTCTACCATTTAAACCAAAACTTCGAATTGTTTCCGCAGAAACTGATTTCCCTCTATCTTTCTCGACTTCAATTAATACTTTTTCAACAGAAATAAATGGATCTTTATTGACGATTTGCTTAAAAACTTTCCCGTATTTAATGTAAGCTTCTTCTCTCGTCCTTTTCTACACTTATTACTGACTCGATTTTCCGTGTTAATCTTTTGTATTATATCGTGAAAAGTTCAAGTGCTTCTGCGCACAATATTTGATATAAATTTTATTGCTTTTCCGTAGGTCCGAAGTTGTCAAATTAAATTTCTTATATCAAGAGATATTTGCATACGTCGGTCAGTACGGATTGTCATACAAGTTGTTCATACGTTCCTCCTTAGATGAATCAGTCTTATATTTGTTTCCTAGAATCTCTGTTTTGGGATTTTAAGTTTTCGAAATAATCAACTTCGACCTGTTTGCATAAATCTTGTCAGTTCTTGAACTGTTTAACTCAGAACAATTGGCCTTAGATAATATCGACTGAGGGACATTCGGTATAACAAATAAATTTGTTCGTGTAAATTGTTGAAGGTTTTTAAATGTCAGGCAATGTTTTACGTTTTCAACTGCGCTGTCAGGCAAGCCATAGCTTTTGTCATTCACATTTAGCATTTGTAACTATTGCCTCTTGTATTTGCAAGTTATCGCTTCGCAAGTATTTGTTATTATAAACTACACCGACAGTGTAATTGGCAATTTTTATTTCTGACAAACATCCGCTATTTTAGCATATGACAGCGACAATGTAATCAAAGTACCAGTTGTGTCGAATCATTTTGTCTAAAAGGACAGTTTTCATTTACGTTCCTTGCAGATACTCTTCATTGCGGCATGAACGGTGGCCCCAGTGTAAAACATTAAATCCTTGCAATAGGGCTGATCGCGAAGCTATCTCTATCAGAAGAACGTTTTCTCCATCGCTTCGACTTCTATGATAAGCAACTTAGCGAAGATTTGTTTCTGGTTACACATTCCAAGGTATCTCTGCCCATCAATTTCGAATCGTAGCGTTACAGTCGGGGGTTACAGCCCCTCTAGCCAGCTCAGTCCCAATTGTGCACAACACACAAGGTGTGGTCTTCCTCTGCTGCGTTGCCCTTCAGGGGTGGATTCAAGGACTCGTCGGGCTGGTACATTTTTGTCCATACGTTCCACGTGTCCCAGCCATCTCAGCCGTTGTATTTTTATCTTTTTGGCTAGGTCAGCTTCGCTGTATAGCCCATCCCCACGCTCCATCGTCACAAACTTGACCAAATATCACCCGAAGAATCTTTCTCTCAAAGCATCCCAGAAGGTTTTCGTCCGCTTTTAACAGGGCCCATGCTTCTGCACCATACAGCAGGACCGGAATAGTTAAGGTCTTATATAATATCTCCTTAGTTCTATGAGAGAAGGCTGTACTTCTTAGATGCCTTCTTAGCCCGAAAAAAACAGCGATTTGCAAGAGTGTTTCTTCCCTTGATCTCTGCGTCGATGTCATTTTGCAAAGTCATATTGGAGCCCGGGTAGACAAAGTGTTTTACTTGCTCCTTGACAGCATAAACTTCGTTTTGTCCTCATTAACAACCAGACCCCGCCTCCGTTTCGATGCTTGCAACACTGACAGCTCGCCGCGTTCTCCCAAAGATTGTATCTGGTGTTAGCTTGTCAGTTTCGTACAATTGCTTCAAGAACGATGTTAAAGGAAGTGCATGATAGCGCGTCGCCTTGCCCAAAGCTTTTTCGACATCAAATGGCTCGGTGGTGTTCTTGCGGACTTTGACGGAGCTGCGAGATTTCTCCATCGTCATCCTACATAAACGGACGAGTTTGGCGGGGATGCCAAAAATTGTCATGGCTTTGTAAGTTGACATGGATCCGAAATTCCTGGGTTTTTTTCAAGATAGTCTGGTCGATGCTTGACTTTGCTGACCCAAAACCACACTGATATGGGCGAAATGTTTTAGGCTTTCACACAATACAGCCGACAGATCTTATACGCGACATTCAGGATACTTTTTCCTCTATATATGGCGTAGTTCAGAGCATCCCTTTTATTATGGATGGGGCACACGATGCGACCAAATTTTACAGATGAGTTAATGCACGCCCCTTACCAAGCCATATCCCGCTACTTTGAAAAGCTCGGGCGGAAGGCTATCTGCTCCAGCAGTTTTGTTGGACTTAAGTTCGGATATCGCTATCTGCACTTCGTGTAGGTCGGGTGGACGGACATTTTGGCTATCATCGTCCAAGCTGAATATATTATTCTGCCTGACAGCGCTGCGGCCGGTCCTCATAATGTCTCATGGAAGATTTTCCACCTACCTTCCCACGCTCATCTCTGCAGACTCGAAGTCGTTCGATCGTTTTAACTTTACCCGATGGCTCCAGGATATGTATCAATGGTGTTTTCTATAGCCGACGTCGCCTAAAATGACGATAAAGGACCGCACAAATGCGGTCGTAACTATCAAACTGTCAAGGTCAAGACCATATTTCTCATATATCTCCCTCCCCTCAAAAAAACCCTAGATACATACATACACCAAACAAAATAAAATAAATTGAATAGCTCTAAGAAATTGTAAATTCAAATAACAAATAGAATATATTTTCACACCACAATGCAGTTAAAAATAAATAAATAATACAAAGTAACTAACACATTATTCAAATCAAATCAACAAAAAAAAGTTAAAGTTTACAAAAAAAATAAAAAATAAAGGTATTTTTCTATTAAAAACAAAACATATTAAAAAAAAATTCAAATATACAAATTAATTAATAGTAATGCAGTTGTAAAAAAAACACATTTAACAAAAAAAAGAATTATTTAAAGTAATGCATTAAATTATAGAAAATCAAAATATTGAGACACCAAACCAGCACCTTCATTATTATTAACGAAAAATAAAACAAACAAAAAAGAATCGTTGAACATAAGAAATAGTAAATTTAAATCCACTGCCGATATTTTCATACCGTATACAAAGCGTATAATATTAAAATATGTAAAAAAAAAAATAGTTACAAATTCACACATTACACATGAAAAAAAAAATAATACAAAAACACATATTGATAGTTTTTTAAGAGCGTTTCAAAGGTGACAAACAAAAAACACTTTCATTTGTCTCTAATTTGAATTTATTTGTTTCTTTCTCTTCGAATCGAATGTGATTTATATAAGTAAAGGCGAAAATTGGCATGTGGTGTGATTGTCAAATGCAATCACTCCAAAAGATTGGCTGTGTACAAAACAAAACAAAATATGAAGAAAAAAAATTAAATAAAATAGTAATTTTTCTTTTTCTCTACTTACGCGTAGCATAAGATAATTTCCAATCTCTAACACCATAGAATACAAACCTATTTCCCCCCCTCCCCTCTCATGCATACATTACATAGTTATTGAACAAATTTTTAAAAAATCTTTGAAATATCTTTAATTGTTTTGTTTACACTTTATTGTCTGTTGTTTGTTTTTCTTAAATAAAAAAAAAAAAACATAAAAAAAAGAAAGCCCCCCCCCTATCAATTGTTAAACAAAAGAAAAACACTTAAACTTATTTATTCAGTAAAAACCTTGTTCTAACTATATAAGTTGCTGTACCTTTGAATCTATGATATATTCACATAAATTATTAAATAATATTTATACATTAAGCTAAAAACAGAAACAGGTAATTTGTAATTTTCTGTCGGATTGTTTTTTGTTTTTTTTTTTTTTTTGGATAATTATTGTAATTACTTCAAATATATATAAAATAAATGCTAAACAAATATTATGTATAAATAAATATATATATATATATATATATATACTTATTTAATAATTAATTAAACAGTATAGGAGAACGATTTTTTGTATAAAGTTATTTAAAAGAAAAACAAAAAAAAAACAAAAGATTTCCCCAAAACATATTAAGTAAAATAAAACAACAATTGTAATTGTAAAATTCAATAAAACAAAATTTAAATGACACACATAAACACACACACACACACAAGTTTTGTTTAGCGTTTAAGAATAAAAATTAATTCAAATAAACAAAATATTATATTGTAATTGAAATTATTTCAAAATGAAAATAAAAAAAAAAATGAAAGGAAAAATAATAAAAAACACAAAAGGCAGACAAAAATTACAACAAATGAAACAAAAAAAAAATATATATATACACATAATAAAAGAAGACTAAATATTTAGGGGACGGTTTTTTCTGTTTTTTGTTTTGTAAATTTTTATTTTAGGGCTGCAACAACATTTTTCCCGTCGTCGATGATTTGGATGAAGTTCGCATAAAATATTCTATGACTGAATTTGTAAATGACTGAGAGTGTTTCCACTGAAGAAGAATATATAGAAATTTTTTCTTAAAACATTTTAATTTGCCCTTAAAAACCAGCTTCCAAAAGTAGGGTAGGACACATTTGTGATCCCACGAGCTGTTTAAAAGATAAACATGTAAATGTTCATTGTAATTTTCTTTGGTGGAAGCACTTAAAAATTAAGAACATACAAACGTACTTCAAAGCTCAAAATTTGTAAAAAAAAAAAAAATTAGGCGGTCCAGAAAGAGGATCTTGCACCAAAATCTCGACTCTCGCGAAATCACTCGAAATTTTTAGATTTCCAAATCTTTTTTTTATGATAGTTTTGATGGAACCTGAAAATCTGCTCCATTTGTAAGGTTTTTAAAGCAAACACAACTCTTAAGAACAGCTGACATACGATTATCTGTCACTACGAAAATTACTTACTGCAATTTACAAGGGAACCAACTATTTTCTGGAAATGGACAGAGAAAGCACGCGCTAAACGATTTTGCGCAACAATTTCCTGAACTATTGTCACAGCCGGTTAAAACGTCAAACAAATTCCAGTATAAATGCTTCAACAAGGTTGTCATGTCTCTTCGTGGAAATCACAGTTTTTTATCTGTGCAAACATCATGTTTAATTGATTTAGGTTTGCCAGGTACCAAATGGAGGTTACAACTTCCGAAGATGGAAATAGTGTTATCGGCATTTTTGAGTCACTTATCAGGTAAGCCTTAGCTCATTTCACTTGGTCAAAGGTTGGTCCAGCGAACAGGTAAGCTTTGTTTCACACGACCAACAACATTTTACTCACCAAAGACACAAGTACATCACATGAAGTAAGGTTAATCGTTTTGAAGGGTAAGTCATTCATTTGCGCTCTAAAATGAAGGTTTCCAATGCAATTTGTTGAAAATAAAAAGCCATTTCCATTTGCAAAGAATTTTTATTAGTTTCCTCGTAAGACACAAATTCCTTCTAATAAATCGCTCAAAATAGCAAGTGATCCTTAATAATCAGCAAATTCCATTATCTTTATCAAAATCCTTGAATTCCCACCTTTCAAATGACACCTCGCTCATAAAAATCGGTCCACTAGTTTTTCCCCAATCTCCAAATATATACCGAAAGAATATAATAACCACCTCCTGAAACTCACCAAACCACTGTAGCAAATACTTGCACCCAATCATGTTCAGGTCATCCCGTGAGTATGCAATGCAAGGTGTAACCATAACCTAATTCCGCCACCCAACAAAAAAATGCGCGAAAATATCCACCTCGAGCTTCTGGATGGTGAATTTTTCGGTCGATACCTACAGCTTTTTCTGAGATTCTGGGCGCCTGGTACTTTTTCTGAATTTTTCGCATCGATTTTTGTGACCATGGCCGGGGTGTCGTCGTCGGTTTGTGTGTGTGTTTGACGAGATCGATATTTTCAAATGCTTATTGCGGGAGAACGACTCAATGGATTTTAATGATTGAGGTCTCGTTTGAAAGGTGGCAATTCACAGATTGTGAATATTTACTTGAATGATTAAAATTATTTATTTTTTGTAACAGAAAACCTGAGTATGTAATTTAAATTTCTCTATGAAATTAATTCTCCATTATTTAATGATTCTGCGGCAAGATTGACATGCAATTTTACCCATTTACGTTTCCCATGTCATCGTTTTACCTATGCAGTTTGACTTTCAGAACTTTAAACATCCAAATTCTTGGACGACGCAGAAGGCTTACCTATTCAAAGTCGATTCTTGTTCTTAGACATGCCATGTTTTTAAGGAGATCCAGGTGGTTGGGCGAGCAGTCAAGAGAGAAGCAGACAACTATACTTACTTGCGAATTTGTTAAACTTATTCAATTCCTCTTTTAATCTGCCAATGAAATAAAATAAAACACAAACAACTTTCTCTATTTCTTTTTATTTTTATTTCTTATTTTATAAACAAATATATCCATTTGCATATGAGAGGGTGGTGCGTCTGCCGCTGCATTGCCGCTATAAAAAAGAACTATTTAAGGCTTTATTTAAAAATAAAAAAGAAATGAAGAAGTAGAAAGATCTTGAAGATTTATCACGTTAAGCCGCCACCTAACTGGCAGAGTTGTTTTTGAATCAGAATTAGGACTACCAGCTGCAAAAAAACGCTTTTCAAAGTCACCTACTATCCTAGACTAAACTAGCATTATAGATCTTTAAAGCGTTTATAGTATTTTCTCCCCTTAGCATTGGTATCTAACAAAGTTGTTGAATGAGGAAAGGTAAGTGTAGTAAACGAACTTCCTTATGTTGAATAAGCACTTGTTTTATGCGAAATCAGGAAACCTTGACTAAAGCAAAATTGTCAGCGTCTATAGAATTTACAAAAATACAAATAAGAGAAGGAAATTTTCGGGAAACCTTAAAGCAACGTCGCAGTCTTAGTAGAAATTGAAGATTGACTATGACTACGGAATATGAAGAAATCTCTGTTCAAGTTTCGTTCAATCTGTTACACTTTTACTTAGGATCTACGTGTCTTTAGCGCCTAGGCCCTGCCTAGTCAGCATCAAAATTATCAAGGACGACATGATTGGATACCTGCCGTAATAGGAAGAGTGGAACTACAGCGGTAGATGTAGCTTGCTTCTGCCTCCGAAACCTTCAACATGAATTACATCCTCTGCGATTCCTGACACGCTGCTCTAAGCTATGGAAAGTGCTATGGCTTCTTTTTTGCTTGCTTCTTCTACCACTCAACGTTGTACAGCAGAGCTGCCATATATTTTACCCTTCAAGTCAGAAGTTTTGAACTCGAGCTTTTGTCTGGCCGAAGTAAATAAAGTCCTCGAAGTTGGGGTTGTGCTAGATCCGCTATTTCTAGTTATGCAGGCGAAGTGTTATGACAAATTAAGACTCTATTATTCTCCATTCTTCCTCAAGTCTCCGACTTACACAGAAAGGAATCCAATGTACGCTCTCCTTTCAGAAGTTTTTAACACATGTTTTTTTTGTGAAACCAATGCAGGTGAACCCCTTACTACCTCGAAGTTACTGCTATGAGTTGTGTTTGTTTGTTAATAGCACTAGGTCCGCCTGTTATTAAACCGCCATCCATTGGGAGTAGCTGTACGAATCTGATTAAAGCGCACGTCCGAGATTATATCTACTCTCCGCTTTATGTGCTCCAGAACTTGATGAAAGAAGTCGTTGCCAAATTCCGGAAGATCTACTTCCAAATTGCACATTGTTTATCCAGCTTCATGCGCTACAGCTCGAGTTATTTTTAGGGGATTTAGAGTTCGGCCAACACCATAATGAGCTCCTCAAGATGCTATCATATGCGGCGGTAAGTCTCAGTCTCGACCTGAGCTTTATTGGAGTTTTCGGGATTTCTTTAAGTGCACAAATTGGGCGGATTAGAGTGTTGAATTGCGACTTTGCACTTTTTCAGCTCCATTAGGTATTTGGCTTGTTGCCAGTTACCGTCGAAAAGTGGGTATTAGTAGAACCTCAACAGGAAACATTATCAAACGGTTCCTTTTATCACGAAGATATACAGGATGAGCGACTTTAACTGCAGATTTTTGCCTCGGTTGATGATGTAAATTTCGGTACACTGGATTCTAGAGGAAATTATATGTAAAATATCTTTATCTCTCTCTCTATCTAAATTGCTTAACTAACAACATCAGCAAAGGGCTGTTGTAAAGGGCTTCACTTCTCAGAGCACAGCTTCCTTAATCAATCTACGAATGAGTTACATTTATTTTTGACCTCTAAAATCTTACAACAAACAAAATGTAAAGGCTAGAAATGTTGAGAATAAAAGATAGCAGGGTAAGGCTCATCTGCTGATACTCTTCCTAAATACTTCAGTTAAACTTAAACCCTTAAGTGATACTTATTGCTAACCAAAAATGTGTCACTTGAACTTGAAGTGTTAAGGAAGAGTCTCAGCAAAATATAGCCTTTAAAGTCATAAAATATAAATCAAGAAAATATTGTCCCGACTACAGTGAACCTCCGGCACCTCCTGTAATCCGACATGTCTATTACATATTATTGAATATTTTTTTGACAATCTTCGCTAATGAACAAGTTACAACTTGTACTCGCCTCCAATACAAGATACTCTTTTGTTAAAAAAATCCGGACTATAATCCGACAAATTCGATAGTTCGACACCGCCCTGCAAAACGTTTGTCAGATTACCGGGGGTCCACTGTATTCAATTTACTTATGTACAAATTAAAGTGACCATCCCCAAAAAGACGACACAATTTTTGTTTTGATCTCTCCGCTAGTTAGAGATTTAAGTAATGTTCTTTATTTTTTGTTTTTTATTTTGATAATTTCATCATGGTTTTTTTTTATTTTTTTTTATTTTTATTTGCTGTAATACGAAATCATAGTATTTATTTTAAATACTATGTATGAAATTGTTTTGTAATTATGATGTTATATAATTTTGTTTGTTTTCTTAATATATTCTTAAGGAAAATATTTTTGTTATTTTTTTTTTATTCATTTTGCCACTCCACTTAAAATTCATTTTTGCCAGGCTACCTTAAACGTGTTTTGTTTGTTTATGTAAATGTTTTATGTATCATCTTAAAATTTAATTTATTCAAGAATAAGTTATATAGCTATATAGGTAGTATATATAATTATATCGAGAGAGAAAAAAATAAAATAACTCTTGTTATATATATTTTTTTTTTCCCCAACTTATGTTTAATAAAATTTGATAAATTGTGTTTGTTTGTTTTTTTTTTTTATTTTGAATGCACAAGTTTTACTTAAAAGTTTCAACTCCCTAATAGACTTTCCTCAAAAGTTGACTATTAAATGTTAAAATTGTTTGTTTCTACTGATTTTGGTTGTTTTGTTTCTTAAGATTATTTGGTTATAATGTGGTTGTTAAGGTTAAATCGTTGATAACACACAAGTTATATATATATTATTTGTTTTTGTTTTTTTTTTTTTAGTGTGCATTATAAGGAAATTAAGAATTTCTTTATAATTATTAAGATAATAATAATATTGTTGTTGGTTTTGTTTCTTAAAATTACATTTCTATATATTTTATATATATTTTTTTAAATATTATTTTCGGGCGATACTTATCTTTTGCTTAACTGATAACTAAAATTCGGTCTTAAATCGCCGATAGAACTTTTTAATGAGTGCATTAAATCAAGATTATTTGGCAGCACACGAATGGTTGGTGGATGGCTACGCGCTACGTGTTGAGGACTCCTGTCGATCGTGGTAGGGAAAGTTTATTATTAGTTATTATAATGGTTTATCTTCTTCTTCGCGTGATGTTGGCTGGAGAGAGAGAGACGGGAGCTCCGCAATAGAGCGCTCAATGTCGATTTGACACAATCAAAAAAATGACGACACTGTTCATCGGTGAGATAAGACCGTTATAAATATAGTATTTACTTTCGTTTTTTTTTTGTGTATATATATATAAATATTTTGTTGTGATAGATAACAAGAAAAAACATTTAATCTTTCAAATGGTTAACTAGAATATTTCTACTCTAAGTATTTAATAATAGTTTTCCACCATTTTGTGTTTTTTTGTTTTTTTTTTTTATATTTTTAATGCAATAATATTTGTTTATAACTTTCTTTGAATTTGTTTTATTTTTATTTTTATTTTGAATAAGATAATTTGATTAAATATGTTTGAGTTGATCTTAACTCTGTTGATTAATATTTTTTTTTGTAGTTTTCTTCTCCTGATACCTTGAAGAGTATCTTAAACCTAGATTGGATAATCATAGAAGTTGTATTTATTTTTTGTTTTCGTTTTGAAAGAACATCGCTGCGGGAAGTGCGTTGATGTTTAAATATTGTTTTTTGTTATATTCCATTTTTGTTTTTTTATGTAGAGACTTAAACACTATGTAATTTTTTCTACTTGGCATATATTGTTTGATTCATTTTTGTTTTTCTAATACCACTCAAAAAAATCAAGCAAATTTTGCAAGAGTATACTTTTTATCTTTTACGAGCATTTTTAATTTTTAATTTTTTTTTATTGGTTGATCGTAATTTATATCCAACCTTTGTTGTGTTGTTCTGCTGAAGACCTCCGTAAAAGTAAGAGAGAGTATGTTTTTGTTTTTGTTTTTTTTTTTAAATTACCTATAGCATTTTGTTGTTCCGTTTACCAAATGCTGTTGGTTAGTACTTCATCGGCAAGGCGGGACTGTGAATGGTAGCAGCTACTTTGACTGGAAGAGAAGAGAAGAGAAGAGGAATTTTAGCCTTTTTTTTTTTGCATTCAAAATTATATTGCCGAGTCAATAAAAAATAACCAATAGTCCCTAAGTACGTGATTCCCAGTGACATTCATTCACAGGTGCTCCCCGCACACCCTATCAGTTTTTTTTAATTTTAATTTTTAAACAAAAACTGACTAATATTTAACAAATCACCATAGGATGTTCGGCTCACTTTAGCGCACCAAGGTAGAGAAAATCTTCATACAAAACATTTAAAAAAAAAAAACGCATTACTCGTTTTTATATATATGGCTTGGTGTTCTTCTTCATCAAGACACCTCGCTGCGGTAATCGGTTCATTTCACATATTCATACTTGTAATTTGTCGAACAGAAATTCTAAAATATGACTCGCTGGGTGCAACTCGCCACTTTCATCAAGCTTATTCTCCTTGTGTGTGTTTGCTTCTCTTGTAAATGTGGCGCACAAACAACAAAAACATAAGGAAAGGCTACAGTCTGCTTGGGGCGAACAGTATGACACCCTATCCATATCCCTATAAGCCGCTAAGAAAAAAGCGTTAAGAACAGGATGGAGAGCATTTGATTTTATTCTATGAAATTTATAAAAAAATATATTTTATTTAAAAAACGCCACCAAAAAGTGGGCGTGGCCAAAAACTTTATAGGGGGGATATATGGACATTTTTTTTTGTTTCTATGAAATTTTTGGAGAAAACAGCATTTTAGTGAAAAACGCCAACAAAAAGTAGGCTTAGTCAAAAAACTTTATATGACAAAATTATCTCTGCAACTTTAGCTTTAAAACGGTTTTTTTCTAAATTGTGGCCTGGCAGTGGGCGTAAACCAACAAAATTTTACACTTAACCATAGCCCTAGGGACTATGTGGTACAAATTTTAGCTTCCTACCTTAATTTTAAAGCAATATCACAAATATTTTCGATATGTCCGAGTCAAAAATTTAACCAAACGTAGACGGTTCACGGAAAAAACCGTCGTGTGTGAAATCAACGTCTGTGCGTATAAAAACCCGTACGTTTTTTTTTCCGTACGGAGAAAACCGTCGTGTGCGAAAGAGGCCTTAGGATAGGGTCTAAACAAAATCTTAAGTTTCACAGCCGATCGAGAGTTATGCATGAGTTATATTTGCTCCTATTACGGTTGCCATGCCAAATACAAATTTGTACATATGTACGCTTTTGATTATTTTTCATTTGTGGCATTGTAAAGGAGTGATTTTCGGTGATATTTTATATCAGTCTTATTTTTTTCTAATGTCAGTTTTGGATTTTTGGATTTATGAAGTTAAGAAATGAGCTTAATGTGTGTCTTAAATGTTCGACTTGCAAAAATGTTTCTGTTAAGGATATTATGAACATATGTATATGAACTGAATACGCTTGATAAGATGCGGTCATAGTGACGTGAGGATGTCATCCGGATGACCGTCTGATCGTACCTATAGTAATGCAGCAATGAGGAATAAGAGCATAAGTAATTTTTTGTTATTTTCCAGGAGATTTATTTTAAGTTTAAAATTTCAGCAATAAATGTTTAACCATTTGAGATATCAAGTCGGTTTATGTTGTTACTCCAGTACCGAGTTTGGTCTTAAAAGACACTTTTTCGAACATTTTTATAAGAAACACCATCATCATACATTTTTTAACATCTAGTTCCTCTGTCTAACGTCCTTTTCTGCTCTTAAATGTATAGGAGGAATAAAATACCAGACGATAGATTGTCGAAACTTATTTAAATTAAGAAATCGTTTCTTAAGGAAATTGAAACTAAAATAGCCTTTTACGATGAAGTTTAGCTAGTTTTCTTAAAAACACATCGTCGAAATGTAAATGACTTATACTCTATTTCTTTTTGTTTCTATAAAAAAGTTCGGGACTTGTCTTCCACTAGAGTGGGACATAAGTATAGTATTATTATTATTATTATTTAAGATTACTGCGCAATCTATGAAGGTCCTTTTAACCTCAAAAAATAAGTTTTCCTTACTGCGATGAATAATTTTCGCCATGTTTACTAAACATACAAACATTCTTTAAGTATTAAATTTAAGAAAATCTTATCATAATCATTTATGTATTTGCTAAAATGCAAGCGAAAACGAGGAACATTTTTGTGATCAAAATTTAGCGATCAAACAAATATGAACTACCAGAACTTTTGCAAGTTCGGGGATTTTTTTAAGTCTCTTTTGACTGGGCTAATAGTTTTTTTTTAAAAACAACACTTACCTTCACTGGAAAAGTGCCATGATTGTAGAAATGTTGACGCTTTCTTCCCTATATTAGGTGGAAATCTGCTGTGATCTCCTTTGGGTGTGACCAGATTTTGTTTGTTCGATCAAATGTGACTGACAGATGCTGGAACATGGTGGAGTTTAGTATCAGGCGCAGTTTGGTAGTATTTTAATTGTGATCAGCTTTGTTCAGTCTCGACAGCAGTTTAAGGTTGGAAAATACTGTCGAATTGATTCGCAAATGTTAGGCATCACTGTTGACTTAAATTGATCAAATTTGTGAAGTTCTCAACTTGAAGTTGTGTAATTTGTGACCACAAGTTTTCAGAGATGTTAACTTGGCATCGTTTTTTTTCTGATCAAAATTTTGACTTTTAATGATCAAATTTTTTTATAATATTTTGCTAATCACGGTCGATTTTTTGACCAAGTTTTGGACCTCCATTTTTGGCGGACAGTTTTGACTGTTGACACTGTCGAAATGCGCTGTGATTTTGCAAGAGTTGAGTGAAGTTTCTGATCATTTGACTCCACGGGCACATTTCCTCAACTGAAAAGCTTTTTTAAGAAATTTGTGTTGAGATATGGAAATCCACTGCCATTTGTATGAGTAGTATTTAGTTCCCGCAAAAGTGTCTGTCATCATTCGAATTATCAAAGTATTCCACGCAAATTAAATCGCTCCTTCATTCTTCTTCTTCTGTTGTTGCTGTTGTTCTTTACCAATCTTTTCTTCTTTGTTGTTTGATTTTCTTTTTTTTTTTTGGTTTCATTTTGAAAGTTTGTGTTTGTTTGTAGATTGTAGATTTTTTTTTTTGTTAAATATTTATGTACTTTATGGAAAGTAATAATATAATAATTATTTTACTTAATATAATATTTTCATTTTGTTTTCTTTGTCAAACTGCTACTCTTACATAAGTGTTTTATTTTTAAACCTCTACAATTCGACTCTCTAAGTAATGTGTTCATGTTTCATATCTTTATGTTTTTATCGCTTAAACTTAATCGCAAACTTAAAAATCATTTCTACGTTTTATTTATTTAATTTTTTTGTTTGTTTATTTTTTTTTCAATGAATTTGTTGATTGTAGATGAATGACTGATGACTTAACCTCATATTTGGGCATGTTGTCTTTTTGTTTTTTTGTAATATATTTAAAAAATAAAATAAATAATATATAAAATCATTTTGAAATTTTAACACAAAAATATTAAATCTTTAACTTAAGGTTATATTTGTTATAGTTGTTGTTGTTTTTTTTTTTTATATTCATTCCGCTATATAATATGTTTTTTTTTTATATATAGTTCCCACTACTTGCAAAAAAAAAAGTTGTATAAATACCTTTTTCCTCTGTTTATGTGTTTTTTTTTTTTTATATTTAAATAACAATATTTTGCTTTTAATGTTTTTTTAAATGCTCAAAATCTACGCATGTTTTTAATAAATAAATTTCTACATTTGCTTTACTCTTAGCATATTATAGTTTTGTCTAATTATTCTTGTTTAGCTCAAGCGAAAACTAAAGGAATCTAAAATTAAAAAATTTGCAAAGTTTTTCAAGGACATAAGGAGGTGAAATTTAAATTGTTTGCAACTACGTTTTTTCACGCTTAATCATGTTTTTTTTTTAAGTGGGAAGTTTATGTCTAAATAAAATTTTTAGAAAAATGAAATTAAATTAAATTCCAAGAAGGACACACTGTTTTTGTTTTTTTTTTCATTTTTTTGTTATAAAAGGCGGTGTTGGTGAAATAGCGTTGATGTTTTGGTTTTTTGTTTTTTTTTGTATAAATATTTTTTTACTTTTCATAATTAACTACTAAGTTGTTTTTTTTTACTTAAAGTTTTTTTTTATCAAAAATTTGCTAAAAAATCATTTTTATTTTCTTTGTTTTTTCAAGGAGAGCGTTGTTTGTTTTTTTGTTTGGTTTTCATCCCTGGAAAATAAATTGTTGCCTACTGAGTTGTGTGCTCTTGTTGTTTGTTTGTTGGAAAAAAATGTTGTCTTTCTTGTAAAAATTCTTATATAGAGGTTTACAGGGTGGTATAAAGAGTGCGTTTTGGTTGAGTTGTTTAGTTTGTTTTTTTTTTCGTTTTTCGTTTTTCATTTTCGTCTAAAAGTAGCAGTCTAATTTAAAATAAGAAATTAAATTAATTTTTTTTTCTGTTATTAAATAAGAAACCATGAAAGTTTGTAGAGTTCGTTTATAGTTTCTACATTTTGCTTGGGTTGGTTGGTTGTTTTTTTTTTTTTTTTTTTTGGGAGAAGATTGTTAAAATAAAAGAAAAAACAAAAAGAAAGAGTTAAAATAAAAATGTAAAAATAGGACAATATTTAGTTGAAATAAGAAAACATTGTGTTTTTTTTTTGTGTAAAATGTTTTTTGGATATTTTTTTCAAACTTTTTTATTTCTAATTTTTTGTTGGATGTTTCAATTCATGTTTTTTTTTATCCGATTTTACATTTAGGGCGTGTTTTTTTATTTTTTCTTAGTATGAATTGTTGTTTTGCCCATTATTAGAGAGTTTTTTTTTTGTTTATTTGTTATTGCAACCGCCTTGGTATGGTATTATAGAGCATTGCACGGAATTTAGTGAATATCCATAGAATTAATGTGACTAATTGAATTAAAATTGGTCGATGGTGGAATTCTTGAAATGTTCTACGTTTCACATTATGCAAGAAGATGCTTTTGCTATTGTGGTAGTTATAGTTGTTGTTATTATAGTAGTAGTATTGTGTTTTAGCTTTTAGATTGTTGTTGTTGTTAGTACTGATCGTGTTGTTGTTGTTGTTGTTAAAATTTTGAATGTTATTGTTGTTGATGGTGTTGATGTTGTTGTTACTATTGCTGTGTTGGCTGTTGCTTTTCGAGTTGGTGTAATATTACATGATTACACATTTGCCTTTCTCGGCCCATGGATTGTTTTTCTTATCCGGGGCATTGATGAGAGGATCATTTTTTTCGTTCTCCTCGATGAACGATCGCATTCTGAAAGGACAAAAGGAAGTTTTTTTTTGTAAGTTAGATGGTTGAGAAAATGTTATTTTAACAGAAATGTTGTTTTTAAATGTTTTAGACTTAAAATATGAGAGGGTTGGCCTTGGAAAACATTTTTTGAGACAAAAATTGGAAACATGTTTCCAATGTTCCACTTAAGAACTATCTGAAATGCATTAAAGGATTCAGTCGAAATCTATATTAAAAAGCTGACAATCAAAGCGACTATCACTTTACGCACAACAAACACGTATAAAGTGACTATGAAGTATCACTTATCTGGTTAGGGAGGTATTAACAACAAAAGTTGGTAAAGATGACTCCTTGCATGTTGGATCTAATATAATTTTTGCTAATAACCATGAAAAGGCTGATTAAGATTTTTTTGAGAGCCTATACAATCTTTTTAAAATTTATATTAAGCGAAGCTACGCTCCGGAAACATGTTGGAAGCACCAAAGGGCTCCCAACTGAGATCTCTGTATATATCGTTCTAATCAGTATATACTTTGTAAGGTTAGCTTCGCTCAGATCAATCATTTCAAATCAACTCAATGATCAAACATCTTTACGTCTCAAAAATCTTGTGATTGATTCTCTGACGAACAATGATTTTGATCTTCTAAAATGTCACAGGCAAGGATATGAACGGCGCGCAAAAAGAATCGTTGAGCTTCTCATAACTTTAATCTTGCTTTAAAAGGTGCAGTATCGTGCAATAGAAGTGTAGAGTCTTTCTTCGAAACCGTGCTGTTAAATCTGTTTATGAGTTCTTCGGTCACAGCATAAGTCGCTTTAAAGTCATTAGGTGGGAGATGCATTCACTTTGAAAACCTTGAATCCGACACGCTTTTTTTTTGGGAGACAAGATACCGTTCATGAGGTGAAACGAAGCTTTAGCCAAATTATACTGAAAACAAACAAATCTAACGAGAGAAACGGCGCCTTAGCAATAAGATATACAAATCAAAACCATTAATACTATGCGTGATCTTTGCAAGATCTCAAGATCTGCAAATTTACCTTGCAAGATATTACAGTTGGAAAATGTCGGTCTGCTGTTTGCTTATGGTCAGCTTCCAAGTGCATTATAAAATATCAAGAAGCTGAGAAATGGGTTTCATTAATAACAGGAAATGATCCATCAAGGATTTGCAATAAGTAGAGTATTGACAGGAATTTTTTTGATAGAAGATCGCGTAAGATCAAGTTTCACATTGATGAACAGTCCCAAGACGAAATATTTGATTATCTTCAACAGCGTTTTCGTGTAATTTTTTCTACCCTATGATTGATACTCTATCATCACAGCTTGAGAACACCGGAATGAAAATTGTTTAAAGTACTAAGGAAGGTTTGCAACGCTCCTTTTTAGCAACCACGTCAAAGAGTGATTTGGAAGAAGCTCATACGTTTTCTGAAAAATGTTCTGATGATGTCTCATGTTCTTTTCTCGCTCAGTTGCTTTCTGTCAGGTCAACATTTAAAAAAAAAAATGCAGTTCCATTAAAAATTAACTGGCTAATTTTTTCATAGTTAAAAATTCTTCACTGTGGTTGCGCTGATGCACTACCCCTATAATGTTTTTGACTGCCTATGTTTAAATAGCAAAAGCTGTAGTCATTCCAGCTAAAGTTGCACTGAGAATGAACATACCGAGAATGAAAACTCTATCGGTTTAAGCAATGCAACTGCCTTTAATGGATAATGGCAGAGTATTGGGGTTTACTCAATTTACAGACAATTTACAGAATTAAATGAGCTTAACTTACGTTGCCGTTTCAGGAAAGTGCCTGAAGATGAGGGCACCTAGATCAGGAAACGGTCACCAGCGAAGGAATAGATAGGATTGGAAGTGACAGGAAATCATTGATAAAATTTTTATTTTATTTGGTGAGTTGCTGACTTGATGCCGTCTGAAACAACTTGAATTCAATGCTCTAAAAGGTTATTTCTAATCCATTGACGAAGGGTATCATCCATTCCAAAAGCACGCATTGGAAAATGCCTTTGAAATATCATGCGCAACGATCTTACAAATGTGATGAACAGATTGGTTCAATTTTTCGGTTAGATGTATCATGGACCAAGATTCAAGATATTTCATAAGCTGACGATTTATCAGCACTTCCACGGCCTTACAAAGAAGGCACGTAAGTACAATTGGTCGGTGGGAGGAAGTAGAGGAAGCGTACTCTCTCTTTGTGTTGAGTCTTGAAGAATAATAAAGCTAGATTTTGCCATCCTGGAAGAACACCTTCCGAAACGATATGAGTGGACCAACTTTGAGATTTAAGATATTTCATAAGCTGACGATTTACCAGCACTTCCACGGCCTTACAAAGAAGGCACGTAAGTACAATAGGTCGGTGGGAGGAAGTAGAGAAAGCGTACCCTCTCTTTGTGTTGAGTCTTGAAGAATAATGAAGCTAGATTTTGCCATCCTGGAAGAACACCTTCCCGAGACGATATGAGAAATACCATCTGTCCTAGCGAATTTGTGAATGTTGCGATCTTAAAGTAATCTTGCGACAGTAGGAGTGCGGAAGTAAGTACCTTGGGATATTCTTTTGTTATACTACTTTCATCCAGAATTAGAACTACTTAAAACCAAAGTATCGACCAAAAAGGCCTGTGAAAAATGTTGCCGCTGTTCGAATCTAAAATCTTTAGTTCAACAAACGAAAAGAGCCAACCGCAGAAAAGAAAAGTCAGCCCCCCCCCCCCCACTCGATTTTATCAAAAGCAGCAAATCCTGCAAAATTCAATCAGTTAAAGATGCCTCAACTGCCTCGAGAGACCTACAAATGCAGCACGAGCAAATTGCACATTTCCCCTAACATCCAACCCATTTTTTTTTTGTTTTTTTAAATTGAAAATCATTTTCAATTCTACAGTTAGAAGGGAACAAAGAACAATTAAATTCAATTGTTATCCAAAAAAAGAAGAGAAAACCTGATAACGAACCGCAATTGCGAGCTAAATAGACGCCTACCGAGCAATTAGTAACAGTTAGCTGTTGATGGTGGAATATTTCCGGGTGAGTGGATAATTTCCTGGTCAGCAAAATCCTCCAAATTTACAACCCACACAAACACACAGAGAAACGAGAAATAAAAAAATACCGAAATTGAAAACGTACTCGAGTAACAAGAATGCCAATTAAACTAAAAATGCCTGGTAACCAAAAGGAACTATCTGTCCCACTCGACTATTCCTAATTGAAGGTTACTTCCTGACTACGAAAAAAAAAACCAATTCTATTCCTTTATTCTCAACACACATGGTGCACGCGGGTGACCTTTAGGGATCAGGGATAGCCACTTGCTTATCTTGTCTGTCGACATCAATTGATATGGTTTTTTTTTAGGTTAGATACCTAACCTGCTACTGCTTACCAAGCTATCTAAGTTTGAGAGGTGAAAATCTCTTGAGAATCAACTCCACCCCTCTAAACCAGTCGTTCTTTCGCATCCTAATGGAATAGGAAATTCATTCTTTCTAAGGCTAAAGGAAAGAATGAGCCACTTCCAGGGATCATTTATCACCTGGGCTCATTGATGGGTTGCGGCAAGCAGCCAGGTTCCATATTTTCTTCTCTCTCTTAAGTGCACTCAGTAAAAATGCCTATTTGAGCATTCCGTAGGGTTGGATTGGACCGACCGACCGAAGACGCGCAATGGAAAAATACAAAAAAAAAAAAAAAAAATTCGTTCCTTTTAGCCGTCCAAGTGTGAAATTGTTGCGAGAGGAAAATATGTTTACTAAAAATATTATAAATGACAGAGTGGTCGGTCGTGGAGAGAATTATTTTTTGGTTAGTTAGGTTTGATATTTATTATACGAATACAAATAGTGACTGGGGATAAAGCGAACTTAGGCAGTAACAACCGAAAAAAAAAAAAATAGAAAGAATTTTTTTTCATGGTATTTCTTCAACAACGAGTCCTTGGACAATTGCCACCGAAAAGTAATTGGAATATAAAAGGAGGCAGCCGACAGAAGAAACACTTTTATTTTCGATGTATTCTTTTTCCTGTTGTATATTTCTTGCCGCAGCTAGAGTACCTTTAGGTAGTTTCGTGGGCATTTATTTTATAGTCAATTAAGAGATTAATATATTGGGTTTCTATGGCTTTAATGCTTTAACATTACGTTTTTGGGGCTACGAATTGCGGCAGGAACTTAAAGAAATCCTAAAGTTGCTTGTAGTAGTAAAAATGTCATATTTTAAATTAATACTTGAGGAGACTTCTCTAGGCCTTCTCTCTGGACATTACATCATTCAATAAGCTTGGCACCACCATTAGAGTAGGGGATAGGCGAAGTAACAGAAGCAACAATCAACGTATGCCACTTGTGGTCTGCCTTAGATCTTGACATGGACAATTAGATCGAGAAATAAGACCAAACTTGGACTCATTAGGCAGCACCCATTAAGACTAGAGATGCGATTTTTGACACCTACGGTACCGGATTAACGTTATGTGCCTATGATAATCTTCCCGTGCTCTGTTGGCCACAAAGTTATCCATCCAGAAAGCCGTTCAATAACAAGTTTTGCTTTACTACAAGTTTTATTTATTTTTAAATAGGTAATGATTTGGTTTTGTTGTGAAGGGTAAATTAAAACGAGGAGTTGTACGACCTTCCGGACGAGAAGAAGCTGCGAACTGATCGGACGTTGAAGCCCTTAGCACCCCTGAAGTGTCCAGAGATTGTGAAAAACGCCTTAGTGAACTGAACTGAACATATCAATAGCTCAAACCACTCTAGATTTACAGACATTCCAGAGCAAGAGCCATAGCATGGTATGGAAATGGTGACAGAAGATGCACACATAATTACGCTGCAGCAGAAAGCAACGTCAGCAAGGGAAGAGTACCGAGCCATGAGAAGGGATGATAAAAAGGTCCTAAGTCTCCCAGCTAAAGAAGATCGAAGAGTCTCGCGACCGCAACAACATCCCGAGATTTTATAAGAAAGCCAAGCAACCTGCTGCTGAACGCTTTAAGACCTTAACTCAGGCTCTTCGAATCAGTGGAGGAAATCTAGTAACTGACGCGCGGGGAATAGTAAATGTATTTAAACAGCATTTCCAGCAGCTGCTTAATGGTCACAAAGTAGAGAGAGAGACCCACGTAAAGTCAATGAACTCAGTATAGAAGATGTTGGCTTAGCTATAAAAAATCTTAAGAACAACAAAACCGCCGGCTCTGATGAGGTCTGCTAAGGTCTTCAAACTCGGAGGTGATGTTTTGGCAGGGCGCATACACCGCATCATTTTCAACCGAGTTAGGGTTGGGAAAAGCATGCCAGCTGACTGGACTATCAGCTTTATATGCCTAAAAGAAAGACAATAATATTTCTTGCAAGAACTAACGAGGCATATCTCTGCTAAATGTTCTATCGAAAATACTGTGTGGAGGTCTCAAAGCCTTCTATAACACACTAATCGATACGTTAAAGTGTGGCTTCTGTCTCTTCAGATCGACAGTAGAGCATTTTTTCCCGTTACGGTAAATCCTGAAGAAGATCAACAAGTTTAAGTCGAGACACATCATTTTTTCATCGACTTTAACCATTTTTCTAAACAGCGCCGAGTGCTCGACGACTAGCAGGAAATGGGTGTTAAGATTTGGGTTCTTTCGAAAGATGGTTATTTGGACCTTTGTGCAAGGAGGCAAACTCTAAAAAGCCATATCGACAACATTGACTCCGTCGCACCGAGAGAATAAACAATAGCACTCCAGCCAAGACGATCTTCAAATCAAGGTCCGATACGACAAGGAAGACCAAACCGATGCCAGCGCACTCAGTCTAGATAACTCGAAGCAGCGTTTCCCTTATTCCATTATTCAGTACGTTTCCATGTAGTTTTTTTTCCCAACCCTCAATTATGACAGAAATGCACCCCACTCCCTTCCGTCTCAATTGAAATAAACGAAATAATACAGGATAAAAATAAACCCCAATCAACCCCCAAAACCGTTGTCAAGAAGAAACAGGAAGTCAGGAACCATATTCTTCATTGATTTCCTCCACAAAAGACCTCCCCTGCTTCGAAAAATCACATCATTGATTTCGTTTGTGTTGTTCGAATCAATACAAATGTCAAAACAAAATTTGGTGACATTTTTTCGACAACACCTCCGACATACATAGGTGAATAGGCACGTCCGGCAACACCTACAAAGCTACTTTATCCATATTATTCTTGTTCAAAGCCACCTTGTTGTGCGAGCTAGAGACACAGGAGATCGAAATAGGACAAACAAAACAAAAAAAAAAAAAAAAAAAAATCAAAAATTGACGTTATCCCATTACAATGCTGTTCTAACCAGTAAAGGTGCAAAGTGAATAATGAACACACATCGAAATCGAAAGAGAGTGCGAGAGAGAAGAACAAAAAAAAATCAGAACCGACAAGTGGTCGACGGGGGAATGGGCAACCTATTATAAACCAGATAGCGAATTGCTGGGCTGACAAGACATGATTATGAAAACTGAGACCAAGGATCTTTATACGTAATGTAATCCAGTATGAATGGGCGGCATTGGGCTGGTGCGAACAAGAAAACACCATTAAAGTAATAGCGCCATGATAATGATGGTGTGCTCCTTTCTTTCACTTCGTCGCCGCCGTTCTATTTAACATGCTATCGAGGATTAGATTCGAAGTAATTTTAAGACGGATGTAATTTATTTAAAACAGAGAAGAAAAAAAAAATAGAAAAGTTGCTAGTTGTCCTGTGTGGAAAATAGTCAAGTGAGCCTTTCGTTTCGATGGACTTTAATTTAAAAGGGAAATTGCAGCGAGGGATGTGTTTACTTACATCTTTTTCTTCTTGTTCGTATTTGATAGGAGATTGGATTGATATGGAAAAAAGGTTGAACATTTGCTTTGAATTCTGGTCGTTGAAGAAACCATTCATTCAGATGGTATCAACTGGGTGAAAATAGACACCTTAAACAACTTTGTCTATTTAACAATGTTCAAGGATTAAATATCTTTTAAAATAAAATACCAGAAAACATTTACACTTTGGTTTCTCAGAAATTGAGAGAATTTAAAATAATTGTTTAAAACCCCGTGAGAAGACGGCACAGGGACAGAAGTCCCAACTTTTTCATTTGGGAATTTTGTCTCACCAAATAAATATTTGTTTTTATAAGCTTAGAGAATTTTCAATGAACAACATGCAACAAGAATGTAAAGCTAGTTAAAACCAGTTTTTGACTCCATTTTTATGTGGAAATAAGACCACATGAGTTATGTGGTCTTATTTCAATGACTACTGCTAAATAAGGACCACTGGGCTTTTTAAAATTCTTAATGTTTTGTGATGCTAATGGAGTATGCGGGGGCTAGCGGCCCCTGCAACCCCCTGGCATGGTTTTACTGGACATTAAGTGGAACATAAGTCCCAAAGAAAAAAATTGGGACTTATGTCCCCCAGCCTGAGAAGACTGCGAGGACTGTCACTGGTCGTGACGATGATCTGATCTCGTAAGTGGCCAATGTAGGACCCAAAGCCTAGCTTTTCCAAACACTGTGTGTGCGAAGACAAATTTTTTGACATGAATGGAAGGGACCTACAGTTTAATGCCGGTTCCGAACGACAATTACATTTTTTGAGAAGCTTCTCATGACATTTTTTTACTCTTGGATGTTTGTCAGACGTTCGCAAGAGGTGGGACAACAAGAAAAGCACTCTTACGAGTGCAAAATTCATAGCAAGGTATTTGGACCTATTCGCTTTTACGGGTTCTGGAGATAAGAGAGACGGAGAGACTGTTCATTGATGCTTGAGATGGCTGGAACATGAGCTCTATGGCTCTAATTTGGAGTGAAAACGCAGTTGAGGGAGGCCCCGTCTTAGGCACTGCGCATGAGTAAAGATGACCTCTATCAACTACTGGGAGTGCACCACTGAAGACAATTGACAAAAGACGCAGGCCAGCCCCGAACTGTAGTCACGCCTTAGAAAGTAAAATAGCTTGCAGGAAGAATAAAATAGAACTGCTCTACGATGAGCTCAAAACAGAGTTATACCAGCTCAATGTCGAGAACAAATCAATTAGAAGATCTGAATGAAACGCTCTTAAGGTAGGTCCAGTTCGCCGCGACTTCTTCACGGGTGAAGAAAAGCTAGAGCGCGAAACTGATCTTACGGAAAGGAGCCTAAACAAGACACCTACGGCCGGGTCCTCACCATTGAAATTGTGTTGCTAAAAGAAAGTCAATAAGCAATAAAAATTCACGAAAAAAAAACTTAAAACAACAGACTATAGCAAGTTATGCAACTTTTTAAAGGAACGTTTCTTAAAAACTAAATACTGATAAAGTTCAATGCGATATCTACGAAAATAAGTCAGAATGGACATACCGAGTAGACTCCATTCTTCTTGTTGCAAGGACGGCGTTTTCCCTCAACGCACCACATTGCCAAGGCTATAATCACGCAAAGGCATATAGTCAAAAAGAACCGCGTTGCGTTCAGAAAACATTTATTACGGGATGAATAGAAATCACCCGGCGAACTTTCGAGGCTTAAGACCTTCAAAGCAGGTGTAAAATATAGAAGAAATGGTTACCCTGAGGGGTACAACAAACTAAAGATTTGATCCTCGACCACAGACAAACGCTAAAGCGGAGGAGGCAGCCCTCTCTTATCAAAAAAAAATATTGGAGACGGGACAAAGAAACAGCTAAGCACTTTGATAAATTCACTCCTTCCTCTATTATATTCCTACCGAAGACAGTGCCAAAATTACCATTAAAACTTATTTTAAATAACACACATACGCCACAGCATTAAATAATTCCTTAAATGTCACCGCCTTAGCACATCTAGTCAAATTGCAATTAACAAACCCCAAATAGAAGTCGGCCCCAGGCACTTATCGTATCCTCCCAAGAGGCTGCTGCGTCACCATCATCATTAGGACCGCTAAATGTATTCCTCAATATCACCTCTAGATAATCGCCGCCAGCCACACAGCATTGTCGCATTGTCGCACCAGAAAACCAATCCAAATAATCATCTGGTAATCAAAACCAAGCACACATAATCCCGATAAAGGCCCATTTATGTCTGTGAAAAACATCATCATATCCCGCTACTCAAACATATTCTATGAATTATTGTGTCCGAATGATTACCTCTCAACGATGTACACGCGTGGGTGTCGGCGAGTAAATAGTCCCCAGTTCTCATCCTCCAAGGAGTCATTCTCCAGTGGTACTCAGCTCTGCTGCTGTCCGTATTTTATTTAGCAGAAATAATTAATTAAAGCAAACAACAGAGCAGGGACCGAAATAGGCGCGCAATGCCCGCACCCCAGTCGAAAAGGACCTCTTGTTGGCATCATTCACACAAGCAAATTATTAAACTTTACACATCTGCTGAGGAGATGGCTACTCTTGAAAATGGCCTCTAGCTGTCTCATTGAGAGTGCGACATAACAAAATGTTGCTACTTTAACTTGTCATATGGGTTTTGTGCTCTAAATTTAGTCGTCGCACTAGGTAAGGCTGCAAAGTATGGTGGTGGTGGTGGTAGGTGATGGTAGGTTGCCAAGTAAAACTTTCTCTGAGATGAAAATTTATATACTGAAATATATATTTTCCAGGCAATTTGCATCAGACTGGCTCGTGGTAATGCTGATCCTTGTTTTCGTCTTGTTTGCAAAGTTTCTTCAGAGTTTCGATAGGTTCGTGTGTATATTTTTTTTTTTGGAATGCTGTCGGGGAATTTCTAATGGAATTCGCCATATATGCGAGAGAAAGATATGTTGGAAGTGTAATGGCTATGGAAAGTGTGAAGGAGTATCCTCAGGATTAATGCAGAATAAGGATGTTAGGTGTTGTTATGGAAGTTTTGCATTTTTCGCTGATAGATGATGGCTTCATGTTCATGCAGAAGAGTTTGGAAAAGTGTGTGAGAATTACGTCGTTATGGGGATTTGACAGGTTGTACCATGTCCACATGCGAGTGGAGTTGCAACTAATGCTGACAGTCATATTTCTCATCCCTGTCACATCTTAAGACTCAACTACAAAACTCGCGAAATGTGCTAACAGATTCATGTCAAAAATGTCCGTCCCCTGCTAGGCTGAGGAACCACAAATTCGGTTTTATGTCAGATACATTCATCTGTCACTTGTTCTTCATCTTCTCACTAAACATAAAAGCGCTTCCGTACTTTGCTTTTCATTAACAAGATTTTAAATCACAAATTTACCGGAATAGTAAGACGTACAACAAAAACAAAGAAAAATGACAATTGACAGGTCAAATTTATTGAAAATTCATTCCATTTATTCCTCTGATTGCCGACTTTATTTCATTTATTGTCTCGAGTCAAGGGCAGATTTCAGGGTGAAAATATGAAGACTAATTCCTACTAATTCCCATCTCACTCATATGGTAGAGGACGTTTTCCCTATGAGTAGACAGACATATGTAGCTCTTGCAACCCAACAGACAGACATTTTCCAATTGCAGAGGATGTACTAGATTCTGACGTCAACGATTGATTAGAGTACTGGGAAGGTGCCAATTACCATTCAATAGCATTCCCAGTACTCCTTTCATTGGAAGATGTCAAAATGTGTAAGTCCAGCGGGTCATATCTAATGGGAATAGCATCATTCCATCCTGACCGACATCTTCTGAAAGTTGTCCTACGAAAATTGGTGAATTTTTAATGACCAAAACCAATATAAGTTCTCAGTGGAATCAAGGGGCCAGGTTAGGTAAAATGAAAGCAATCGGATGTCTACGGACATATGCTGTCGAAGACAATAGGATTTAGAAGGGCCACTCATGACGGACAGGGCCACTCATGATGAGCAAACTATCTAAGGACTGTCTAAATTAATTTTCTTGGTTGCGTGAGATTAACAGCCGGGCCTAGGATTGGAAGGCTGAGTCTGAAATGGAGACTGAGGATAAGAAGGTGATGACGTTGAATCAGTCTTCTACAATTTGCATAGGCAGGGTTTTAAAGAAGGAAGTATATACCTCATGGCTTGTGACAATGAGGAGGTCGACGGCTTAAACAAATTCTGGGAAAAAGAAGTGGTTGAAAAGCACTCTGCCGCTCTGATTTAAAATTTCTTACGGGCTACATCAGACAAGGCAAGGCAAACTAGAGAGAAGAAGAAGAAAGTAATACGCTGGCAAATCTGATGATTCTCAATCTTCCGTGGCGATTAGGAAAAAAGGGAAATGGTAGGCACAGTGCTGTCTTCTACTCATCCGGAGCAAGGTTTCTTTGCGGAATGTAAGCCTCAAGATTGAGCAGTTCAAAGATGGTGATCTGAAGTCTTAATCAGTTTTAGATCACTTACTACGAAGAGGCGATGAAACCATTCGAAAGAATATGAGGAAAGCAAACTAGCTGGGAAAAAGGAAGCGGAAAAGGCTTCGGGGGAGCAAAACTATTTTACAAAATGTGGCAGCCAGTTGGGAGCCAAACAATAAGTTCTGAAGAAGCCAAGAAGCCTTAAGGCTTACACTTACACGAGCTTCTTCTTGCCATCGTAGACGAGCTGAAAACTTTCGCCCGATTGAACAAAGATCTGTGGTTGAATATAAAAAAAAATCTTTTCGGTGTTTCTATGGATGGAGTTGTCGGAGCAGGGTTGTAAGTCTATAGGTCAAAAATTCACAATAGTCTTCAGATCATCGGAATATAAAAACAGTTTCCAAAGGCACGAAAAGTACATACTCTGAATAAAGCAACGTAAGCAGTACCTGCAGCCTGCTGAAAAGAGCTGTACTGTTTGTTTTTGCACAGAGATCAGCCAGCATCGGCATCCAATTTTAATACAATGATTGTCGACTTATGGGGAAAATTGGCAGGAATTTTGTGTGGCTCATCTCCTTATAGCCCACCAGGATACATCAAAAGTACATTCTGGACTGTAGACTTTTGGCCTACAGACTTATGGCCCTGCACCAGAATAGTCCACTAGTTGCTGGAATTCGATGGAGGTCACTGGGAGAACGTCTGTAAGGTTATAGCTTGTGGGAAAGCTGAATCTTTAGGCTTTGTCAGGCTTGTCATGGTATAAGTAAAAAAAACAGGGGTACTCGATTGATGTGTGTCCAGGAAGCAATTAACACATATGTCCCATTTAAGTTGTAAGTGCGAGTTGGTTGCCATGTCATTTCACCTACCCACTAAAGAGGCTTGCTTCACCGGCAAAACAAGGAGCACAAGTCTAACATTTGGACGGTAGTGAAAAGCGGACTACGGAACAGCATTTCATGCTGGCCATCAGTAAATTTACTGTACCTTATGTGACCAAAATCGAGATGAAGAGCAGGCTCAGCATAATACGTATATTTAAGGAGTTTGCCGCAGGAGGTGATATACAATTAAAAAGAAATATACCAATCGGTTGGGATTTTGTGGATCGTTTTTGGGATTTTTCTCGACACAAACGTGATGGTTACTCGTCTTCTGAATCGAGATTAAGAAGATTGTACTCAGGCTCAATAAATAAGCCCAAGACGAATAACTTCCTAGTCAAGTCCTTCCTGTTCGCCATTTTGTATTGGGAATCATGATTATTAGAAAAAAAAAAAAATATTAGTATGACGCATTTGGTTACCTTCCAAATATTAACTGCCGGCTCTCGGTATTTGAACGTTGGAAGAACTGAAAACGTGGTCTCCAAGTTTTTTGGTGTAGGATTTGCACAAAAAAAACCGAACTTAATGCTGCTGTGATGATCATTTCCTTGCAGGTTATGTGTAAAGTTTTATTGAAAAGCATTAGTTTTAACAATGTTGCAATGCCTGTCAAAATAGCAGTTGCAAAGAATATCACAAGCCCAATGAGATTTAAGTCCAACAAGGTCACCACCGACCAAATACATCACTTCTTCTAAATGAGTTTTGAAAAACGTTACAAAGCGATGTAGAAATTTCCAAAAACCTGAACTTTTAGTCTCAAATTCAAACGAAATAAATGCCTTACCTCGTTTGTCACATTCGACTCACTAAATTTATCTATAAACGTCATAATAAGCCGCCATTATTAGCAAAACCAACACAATCAACAACGTCAAAATCAGAATGATTCCCATGCAAGTGCCCCTCTTCGTATCAGTCGGCCGACTTTTTTCTGCCATAAATTATATTACGTTCAGCGATTACCGTTGACCGATGACACGTTCAAACAATAAACGACAGAAAAACGTTGCTCACGTGTCTCGCGCTTACCCAAACTAACGAAACTAAAATTCGTTAACGAGACTAATAAAAGAAGACAATAAAATCCTTTCAACAAAATGAAAAGCAAAATAATAAAGAACAACTCTCATCACCGAGAACAACTACATAAATTACTCTTACTATTCACAGAGGCAGGCAAACAAACAAACTAGTTTTATTGCAGACAACATAACCTATTTGACATCTGTCACTTTATATAGTTTCTTTCTCGCACACAAACCAACAGCAGCACTCTTTCTATGTCCAGTTCTTTGTTTTCGTTTTTTTTTTTCTATATTATTTTGTTTGTCTGTCAAGGTGACAATAAAACAAATGTCATTCTTGGGTTCCGACGACTCCAAAAAGGATACAATATGTCATGAAAATAGGGAATAAAAATTTCCTCGTCGTCGTCCACACACTGTCACACACAGTCACACAGAAGAGAAATATAACCTATAAAATTCCATTAAAACGAAAGGCTTTTTTTTTTTTTGTGCACTTAAATTCCATTCAATGTTGACCCGACTGGATAGCTGACGCTACGCTAACTGGAATTCGTTGTTTGGGGTTGGTGGCTTCGGAGGATGACTTCGGTGTACTCGTGTCATAATCATATGCCATTGTTGAATATCACATAAGATGAGCGAGCACAGAGGACATGAGCAGGACACAATGCACACATGAATGCCATTCAAAATATATACATATGTACCTACTTCACTCTGCACAACGCGTACTACTATATTAAAAGCGCGCGCCAATACACACACAAAATACAGGTAAAAGAAAGAATACACAATGCAAATGAGAAGCGGCAGCGCAACACTATCTACGTCATGTTGTTTATCAAAGATTCATTAAGCAATTGTTTTCGAATTCATTTTGGACGTATGAATGTATTTTTTTTTTGCACACACTTTGTGTACATGCATATCTATATGTGTGCATAATTTTAATATAAATAATAAAATATTATCTTTTATTTCGTTCACGAGAAATGATTTGAATTCATGATTACTCCCCTTGGAATAGTATTTATATGCGGCAGGCGGCGGCAATGGCAAATAGGAGAACAAGAACAGCTTTGTCCTTGTGCCTGTGCTTGTGTTGTATCCTATCGGAGAGAAGGACAAAATGAAGAACTCGTTCTTGTGTTCCTTGGGCTTAGGGGCATTTTGTATTTGGTTTGTGTTTTCGGATTCAGACTCAATAATCGAATCAAGTTAAATAGGAGAACGAGTGCGGTTTTGACAATCAGATGTGTCAGAATGCGGCAAATGAGGTGGAACTGTGTCAACTAAGGGCAACTTAGTTTGGATTGGAATCGTTTTTGATTCCTTAATAATCGAATGCACCTTTGACATTTTACTGAATTCTTTAAATTTTAAGGCCAGTGTCAAGGCAGTTTTTTTTCGAACCAAACAAAAGTGACAGAAGCAAAGCATCATGATCTTCCGAGTGTGAAAAATGAGAGTACAACATTTCTTAGAGTTAAAAATAGACACGAAGGAAAGTTGGTTCTTCGCTGCTGGCATGGACTCGGGTACTATCCAATATACAGAGGCGAACAAAATGAACCCAGCTGATAATAAGGACAAAAGCAAGTTCAAGCTGTAAACAGTGACGAACGAATCGGACAGATTTGATTCTGAGGTAGTAATGAACTTTGGCTATCACATCTCATAAAGAGGTAGTCCTTAAAAATAGAATATCAGCCATAACCGCTCGATACAATAAGCATCAATCACCTTGAGTGCAAAAAAGAAACCACTCTTATTTAAGGAGCACGGTAGTGCTCAACCAAGTTCTCTAGCAACTTTGGCACTACACCCTTACTTAGACGAACCAACTCAAGCCCTTTTGGCCCCTCCTCTAACTTCGCTTTAAAATTTTCAGGATTTATTGGGGCGCACAGCAGCCGGCTCCATACCAAATTTCAACTATTTAACATCAGCCGTTCCTGGGTTATAAGGCCCCAAAATTAACAAAAAAAAGTAACTCACTGACAGATCATCAAAACTATGGAGCACTTCCAATCATACTAGAACCTTGAAATTTGGCACAGTAATAGGGTTTGCGGGGAAAACCTGGGGAAAATCCACAATTAGTGATTTTCCATTCGGGGGGCGTGCTAGCCGCCCCTTTTCTTTTACTTTGCATCCAAAAGACTTAGTGCTATTAAATTATACGAGGAAGTAGGATTTGAAGAACAGACACTGAAACCGGCAACCGCCCATTTACCGAACTCATTACAGCTATGAAATTTTACATGTCGGCAGCTGTTTTTAAGGCAAACAAAAATCTATATAAAAGAAATTGTATTTTCCTCGAAAAAGGGCGTTTACATTCGGTTAAAATTTCTACAATTTCTACAATTTTGCAAAAATTCCATGCATAAACAAATTTTTGCAAAATGTTAAAGAATGGCCAAGTTCTCTTATACAAAAATCTCTTTTGCCTTACAAGTCAGCCACAAAAAGTACTGAGATCTAAGAAAGAAAGCCAAGTTTGTATTGCAATTGTTAAAAATTTCACATACTTGTATTTGGCCTGAAAAAGCGACAGTCCTCTTCCGCACCGTAAAGGTGAATCGTTTAAGACCTAAGCATACAGTGGTGGCCAAATAAGCTCAGAAAAAAGTTTTGATTTTTAACCTTATCTTATCTTAGCCTTATCTATCTTAACCCTTTGTAGCCCATTGATCATTTTTTTTTTCATTTCACCAATATATTGTGGATGTTTCTAGATTTTTGTGTTCAGTTATGTTCAAATATACAAGAACTAATAACAGAAATAATTTTTTCAATCGCTCCGAAAATTTCATGATGTTATTAACGATTCTTGCGTTTTTTAATTAGTTTTACAAAATGTATTAAGTGATTTTTGAAGCTCAAGCTAATATTTCTAAAGTTATATCATTTAGTTATAAAATCGGTCATTTTCATTTCATCGGTCTCAACCATAGCAATATCTATCTATTTAAGTATTTATTTTGTAACTGGAAAGCCCTGACGTACTTAGGTAGTCTTCTATTTAGTAATATTATGTACTGAAAGAAGAGTTGCACCTTTTATATTAGCCACCGCTATATAGACTCCTTCAAAAGTGAATGAATAGATATTCATTGTCGTATTGAAAGAAACTGTTTTTTGTAGTTTTTTACAACATCGACCTGGTTAAGAAAAACTGTCCATTCGAAGTTCGTTATGACTATGACATGTATAGAAAATAAAAATGACTTCAATTGGGTGGGGAGGGACAAAGCAGTAGAGAAAGTGGTTGCTTTAGAAGTACTGTTTGAGGTGAACGTGCTCTCCTGACTAAAATGCTACTTTACTAAGTAAGACATAATTATTTTACTCACATTTGGTTGCATAGTCTGATGGCAAGTCGGAGACAGAACAACCAATTTAAAGGTAATGACAAAAAAGAAAAAAAAGACTAAGACTGACTAAGATCGCCATTTAAGCGGCTCTTAAGTTGTTACTTCGGGATCTATACCTAATCCGGCCCAAAACGCCTTGGAATCCGCCATGGATTTTAATAGATAAATAATTCTGCTTCTTCACGAGCAGGAAGGAATGGAGCACAAATGAAACTTGCATGTTGACAGTTGGAACCTACAACAGACTGTGAGGCAGGTGAAATTAAACGTATACAGATTTATCAGGATTGCAGAGTGTTCCAAGTTCAGATCCTGGCAAGCGATGAAGCGGCGCATACCGCGTCAGAATTGGCAATACTACGAAATATTCCATTTTCACAAGGCAAGGCAGTCGGCCGTAAAATAAATACAAAAGCCCAAAACCAAATGCATGTACCAAGAAAGGATCTGAAATGGATCATGACCGGGCACTTGACACGATCAAACCGCCGCTCTGCATTCTTAGAGGACGAATAGAAGATCAGAATGAAAGTCAATAATAGCCAACATCAGTTGGCCAGAGTATCACAAATGTAGAACCAATTAACTGGTACAGTACGACAGACTTAACTTCCTAATCCTTGCAGATTTCGGAGGACATCAGGATGGCTTTATATCATTGGACAGTGAAGAGCCAGAACCAAGAACACAAGGAGGCCACAACATCGAGTAATCCACCACTGATGAATGCCGCATAAGGACCATAAGTGTAGCTAGAAAGAGACCACTCTGCTTCGCTGATCACGCTGCAGTTAGATCCTTATGTGGCATTCATCAGTGGTGGATATCCCGATGTTGTGGCTTTCTTGGTTCTTGCTCGTCATTGTCCAATGCAATAGTCGATATTGGCTGGAATTTTTTTTTTTCAATAAAAAACAGCTCTACGCTGTTGTTGCCAGTGCAAGGGCACTTCTTAAGAAAAGCTCCCCTACCTCCAAAGCCGGGGTAATACTAATGCAGTCCACCTTTAGGTAGGTAGGTAGGTTGGTGGATGCCCCTGTGACTTCAGCCGCGGCTTACGTAGACCAGCAATTAGGTCCATTGTGTCCATCGGAGTACATTTCCTCGAACTTAAAAACACATGGAAATATATTTACCAAAAGCGAAACTAGTATGTCCTCAAGTGTCGCTCTCTTAAAACCAACCCAATTTGCACACAAATCTCAGAAGGTCTTTTACCACGACTTTGCCCACATCATCCTCCAGCACATCAAAGAATTATCTGCCGAGGTTCGTAAGCCTTATGCTATTTAAGGCTAAGTCAACCTTTTAAGTTCGAATATTAAGGACTGCTAAGAATTTTTTTTTTAAAAAATTTAAGTGGATTTAAGTCTTATCTTAGTCTTATCTTTAGTTTTAGTCGTCAACTGGCGACATACCTGTATCTGATGTTTCCTTTTTTATTTATGGCAAATGAATTCCAAAAGTTTCCTAGACTACTTGAAATAACATTTTTTGCGAAGAAAAAATGACCTTCTTCAACTTTGTTTTCTAACTTTGACTGCTGGGTTTGCGTAAAGGTAACATGACGATTGAAGTATTTTATCCTAGGCAAACTTCCATTTAGTCATAGTCATATTCTCGACAAATTAAAATGTGTCCTTCTTAGGTCAGCCTTTAATAAATACGGACAAATAGTCTCTTCACAAAAAAGGTTACAAAATCTCAGCTCAAACTCTTAATAGCTAGTCAAGGCCATTCAGTATCCTTATTAATTCAATTAAAAAAAAAAAAGGCGAATCCCAAAAAAGGTCGCCCACCTAAACCAATTTTTTAACTTTTATTTAGATAATTAGATTGAAAGCCACATCCATTTACAAAAAATAAAAAAAAGGGATCCCCATTTCACTTATCTATGTCCCATATTTCTTCCCATTTCGAATACCCGAGTTCTTTGAATTCATTCTGCAACATTTCTACATTCATCATTCCGAATCGCTTTGGTTTCGTATTCAGTTGTTCAGAATGTTTTGATGCTACGTTGCTCCGGTTTCCATCTCGTATCTCTCCTTAATTTACATCAAAATAAACCATTAAAAAAAAGAATATAAAACATGAAAGGATTTTCCTCCGCGTGTCCTTTTGAATTTATTTCATCCAACATTACTCATACGCCCGAGTATGTACGTATGTACCTAGGTAAACTATTCATTCAGTTACTTTTTTTTTTGTTTTGTGCCGTTGACGCCCCAATTCATTTCTTTAATAAAACGGGGGTGCATGAAGTGAATGTCCTTTTTAAGCCTCGGAATAGAATAGAAAATTGAAATCCCTTGAATTCTTTATACATAATTTCCTTTCTACATTAAAGTTTTTCACACTTTATCCTTTTCAGAGATTAGTTTGGTATCTTTCAGAGACGTGTGAAACAATATAAGGACCGGCCAATCTATATACGTATGCTGGCGCCACACATGCATGCACACACACATACGTTATGTGCATTTGTTTTCATTTCATTTCATATCTCTCTGCCGACGACGAACGATAAGCCAAGTGAGAAGAATTCCTAACGGCTTCCTGATGTTCCGCAAAAATTTTCAAAATACCATCTGAAAGGATAGTGTCTGCCGTCCTGAGAGCGGAACTTCACATTCTCTATTCCAGCGCTATTAATAGCAGAAATAAAACCAAAAAAAAAAGGATATAGAAAAAGTGGATGATTTTGCAGGATATTTAGGACTTTAATCCATTTGCACTGCAGCTTTGCAGACGTCGCGCCGTACCACCATGCATGGGGGAAGATCCGGTTTGGTCTATTGCACTAAGAATTGTATGGGATAGGGGGAGTTATCCATTTGCTTATTTTTTTTTGGACAGGTGACATCAGAATGCAGTCGTCCTGGTGGGACGACATCGACATTTGTTTTGTTGTTTTCTCTTTTTTAGGGAACATTAAACAAATTCTGCTTCACTATTGTTTGTGACAGTTGTGCCATGTGTGCTTGTTTAACGAATATTTGTAGTCCTGCTTTCCAAGTGGGGGGTTGGTTTTCAAGGATGACAAAAGGACATACTTGAACGTACACTGCATTTGACGTTCATGTGCATTTTATTTTTCTATACATTTCAAATTATTTTATGGCCTCCTGCTGATGACCCAGACTGCATGCATGCACACTGCATATGACGATGAGGCAGAACATTATGCTTCTCTCGTTTAATTCCTGACCTTTGGCCAGACTGGAATCGACTGAGATTAGACCAACATATATTTTTTTTATTTATTTCATATCTGTCGGATGAAGATGACGTTCATTTTGAAATGTATGGTTCCGATTTTACGATGCAAGTTCAGTCGTTTGCATATTTGATGGGAAATTTCAATTAACTAATGGTTCAATGGAGTAGTAGTGGATGGAATTGGTAAGAAATTACTTTTGCCAGGGAAGACGAATGGCTTTTGGAATTCATGGCTGAATTATTGTAATGAAACATTGAAAAGGGCATAGACTTGGGAAAGAATAGGTATGCGGAGAAGCTTGTCATCGAAAGGTAAGTCGGTGAGTCATGGGGTTTGTTGCTTTGATGGGAAGAGGAAAATGTGGGGATTTAAGCTCTTTCCACATGCTGCAGGAACGGAAATTAGGGAACTCTTTGTTCGAGACTACTTTTTCTACAGGCGTCGCAAAACAACGTTGGTACTTCTGTACTTTGAAGGATTAAAGTTGACTTGAATCGGTTTTAAACACGTCAAAAAACTTAAGCTAAGGACAACCAATTGTGTTGTTGTTAACCAATTGGGTTAACTTGTCATCTAAACAGGGACATTTGGATGAAGCAAAATCTGATGAACTTTTTAAATTAGGAGAGTATTATATACCCATCGCTTCTTGTAAACTGTCACTAAGGCTAGCGACAATGAAAACTGAGAAAACGAACAACAGGTGGATAAGACAAATGATTTTGCAGGACATTTAGGACTTTTATCCATTTGCACTGTAGTTTTGCAGAATGCAGCTTTGCAGACGTCGGTTTGGTCTATTGCACTAAGAATTGAACGTAGGGGGGGATTTATCCATCTGGCCTAAGCTGGATCTGAAAAGCTCTAAAGAGTTGATCTCTCTTAGCAGACGGCATTAGTACTGCAATAGGTATCTTTACTGTACACTGTTCGACTTTCTCGACTTTTGCAGAAGCTGCATGGCCGAAGAAGAGGAGCTTTGTACTTGCCCTGCTCTCGCCAGAAAAAGGAAGCTCCATCTCGGAAACTCAGTGATCTTACAAATATTGACATTAAAATCCGCCTTTGCTTCGTCAGAACCTCCAAATGGTTGAATTAGTACGGATGAACTTTATTCTAGATCCCTGTGGTATCACAACGAACCAATACTGGTCTAAGTCTTCTACTGACAGCCACTTCAACCCAAGCTACACGAATAAAGGGAAAGGCCTAGCTAAATAAGACTGCAGTGCTGCGTTAAAAAAAATGTTGTTGTCTGTCCTTTGCGCTCAACAGAGAATATTTCAGCTCTTGCCAAAAGTGTATCCATAAAGTCGACAACTTTAACGCGCAAGAGATCTCAACAACTGCACATCAGTCGAATTATTCTTTTATTGCAAAATAACCACCAGCTTCGTTATGGCTTCTCTTAGAGCAGCAGAAACTGACGATAATTTTCCTCAAAAAAGGGCATGTTCACAAACCAAAATTGCCGTGTTTAGGTCACGGAAAATCCACACGTAGTCCTAGAAGGCAATGTATCCTGAACGTGTGACTGTTTCGTTTGATTTTGAGAATGGATTCGCTATTTGGCGATGGGTCTTTCAACAAGACAATGATTAAGACCAAATAACCAACTTGTAATGGATTTAGACTTGGGTGAGCTATGATTCCATCAAGATGGGGCTACAAAATGATGCACACTTAGTTCAATAATCGTATAATCAGTCTTTTTGGTGATGTTCCTTAGCCGCCATAGGGGTCAGACTTGGCGACGTAGGGTCTTTTTTGTGTGGGTTGGCTTTAAAGATCAAGTTAACACTCCAGAGACCAATCAGGCTCATGAACAAAATTTGTCAAGCTTTTCGAGAAATAAGGACCGAAGGACCATTGAAAATGTGTCACTTCAATGAAATTATATTTCATAATTAATTGGAAGGTTTACTTCTTTTAGTGAAGCAATTTTTGAAATTCGTTGCTTGCCATTCTTTTTCTTAATCGACCAGCGTTATATGTACGAAAAAATTAGGCTTTTTTGTTAACTTTACCTCTTTTTGCTTCAGTCAAATGTGAATTTGTTTGCCTCCATTTTGTACACACGTGTTGGACTAGTTTTACTCCGGACATTTTATTTCCCTTGAAGTAATTTTCGTAAAAAAAAGTCATTGCCCGAGCGGTAGATGCTATAATTTTTGCATTTGTGAAGTAAATAGATACCAAACACACGTCAACACGACATAAATCGCTATACTCCTAAAGAACGAGAGGCAGACAACTTTTTATCAAAAATCATCATCAGGAGCGACGATGACCAATCTCTGATTTTGCTCGAATTAACTGTTTCAAAATTATTTTTGTGAGCTCTTCAAGTCATCAAGTTGAATATCTGTCAAGAATGCGAAGACCTTTTGTCGGAAGTTCTGGCAAGAGTGGTGGAAGCTACAATAAATCGGAAACCAATGTTCATCAATTCTAGCGGCCGACAATCGACTGGTTTTTAAATTCTTTACAATAAAATAAAAACGTCGACATATTTCTACATCATCAGATATTTGTTTTTCGATTTGCTTAGGAAAACTCAGAATTTTTACCAAAAGTAGAGAATCGAATTTCTTTGAAAAGGAAAGGAAATCCGTTTAAAATTAGATGTAGCTCACCTTCTAAATGAATCAGAAAGGTGAGTGACATCTTCAAAAACTCAGGGGAATATTCTGCTGAGTTACTCTTGTATTGCCTAGGACTTATGACACTTTTTAATAGTTAAAGGAAGCGAAGTTCAAATAAAACAAAACTTTGGACGGTAGATTTTACTTCTTAAAAACTCACAAGTTGCTTTAAGTTGAGTTAAGGATTAAGCAACCTTTGAACACAACAAGGGTCGCAAGACGTGGGACAGTAAACAATTTGTAGGCGGTATCTGAAAACCCCACGTTCAGTAGAGCAAAGTACTAATCACAGAGTCACAGCTCTCAGTAGGTTTGGTGTTGGCATGAAGGAGTAGTTCCTTCCTGCCACACTTAGGTCCTTGTGGACCCATTGAGATGCCCTTAAAAGGGGGAGATACGCCGGTATTGTGGCCTTCTTTAAGGTTCTTTCCTTTCGGTCGTGGTTACTCAATTTTGTCAAGCCATCCCGATGTCTCCAGAAACCTGCAACGATTAGAGAATGAGACATCTGATACTTCCTCAATGTCTTGGAAGAAGAAACTTCCAAGTGTTCTTTTTCCTCAAGTGTCAGAGGCCCGGGCATTGACAGAGATAGTGAGGGGTGTCCTCCTGGAGCTCTTTATCGCCGAGATTTAGTTTCATCATGTGGCCTTTTAGAAAATTATAACCAGTAAAAGCACCAACCTTCATGCAGTAATAGTGTTGTTTTTAGACAACAGTTTTGCAAAGACATTGAAAAATCTTAAAATACCAAAATTTACAAAAATAATAGTAAATATAGAAAGCCCTTCAGCAATGACTAAATTTTCTCAGTTTGAGTCAATGGATTAAAAGAAACCAAAGTTAGTCATTAAGATCTTCACTTTTCAAGCTTCAAGCTTGATTGTCTGACTCAGAAGCATCTTCAACAGGTTTGCATTGCTATGTCAGTCTTATCATTGAACTTTAACTGTCAGCTCGAAATCATGGACCTTGAAATCTTAAATATATCCACAGACTGCTACAAGTTGCTTATTCTGAGAAATCGTTCGGTTTTTTCGGTTAAAATTTGAGGTTATGATATCATTAAGACCCATGTCCGAGATATCTGAAAGGTTATCGAAGAATGGTTTTCCAAACGTTCTGCGTCTAGTCTTAGCCAAAGTCGGCATGCGCAAAGGGAGTGAAAAACTGTTTCACTTGCATTGGCTTCGGCGCAGCTGCGGCAGTGGGTATTGTGGGGTATGCCGGTGCCTACTGCCTGCCAAGACAATTTAAAGATATTTATTCTTTCAAACACAAGTCTTCTCTCACAGTACTGCGCAAGAGTATAAACTCCAAATGTATCGGCAATTATTCATCTTCAATCAAAGAACAAGGGCGTCCGCTCCTTGTATTTTAAATCAAAATACAATTATTCCGAAATGCTTGTAGTTCCCTCCTCTTGAAATCCATTAAAGCTCATTACTTGCTTCCACCACAAACACTCTCACCTCAACCCCACTTTCGGGTTCGTCTTCACGCCTTCATCACACAGTATAAATTAAGCAGAAACTCTTTAGAATTAATGTACCTTAGAGTGAAATAAATTTCTCATGAAAACGCCTCAGGCTCCCAGACGTCCTGGCCTGGCGAAGAATTTTGGCAATAATTTAAATACCCTTCATTTGCTCAGCTCTGCGCAACAACGCGCAACCACTTTAAAATATTCTACACCAAGCACTTTACAAATTACTGCAACGTGCCATGTTGTTTGTCTTTGGAATCACGTTCTATCCCTTTCTCTGCGAAATCGCAATCGATGTCGCGTGTATTCCCTACAGCAATATTGAAACATCAAAGTCTCACTCTCTCTCTCTCTCTGTCATATACTCTTACTACATATATAGTATTTATTTGAAATTACTCACCGCCACGGGATTATGACCCGGTCCCGAATCCCATCGCAAATATTAAATCGAAAACGAGCTGAATTCCCAGAAGCGAATTGCCAATTTTCTTTCTTCTTCGTTTTGATTTTCTATGCACAGAAAATGGCGAATGACAAGAGATCGTTGTAATGAACAGAAAAAAAAAATAGGAGCAAAAAACCCATCATCCCAGATATTGACAAGGATAGAAGAAGGGTGGGGGTGAACAAATCGAAACCTCTGTGACAACATAAACATTTGCGGCAATCCCAATGTCTACTTGTTATCCTCATGTATGTGCTGCTGGCATATCCTACATGAGGTAAACGCTACCTAAACGAGGACACCAACTACGACGACGACGACTACGAGACAAAAATAAGATTGTTCCTACCTTAAGGCATTTTCCCAGGGACAGGTTTTTTCCCATTAATTTTCTATTTTTATTATACATACATACATTTGTATCTACGAAATGCGTGGAGAGTGTCTTTTGTTTCTTTTTTATTATTATTTAATTTGTGGCTTGCCGCTGAGACGTGCTCTGGCCTCCCCTATTGCGCGGCAGCGGGCATTGTCGCAACCTCAAGGCTTAGCCAAAAAAAAAAAAAAAAACCGTTTTCCAGGACTAAATCTTCGTTTTCGGTACTTCAATGTTGTGATTTATTGCGAAATATACGATTTATACAATTCGCTACTTAGTATCGTCGTTGTGTGGAGTTTATTTATTTATTTTGTTTTTTCTTCCATCCTCCCCCTCCCCCAAGGACACTCTTATGAAATTTCATTAAAACTTGCTGAGTACGAGTAGTCCGAATGCGAGAAGTAGGAAGCGGAAAAATAAAGAATATTAAAGTTTTACCTTATGCTCTATGGATTCGGCAAGAGGCTCTGCTCCTCTCGGAATGGAAAGAAGTACAAACAAAGATGAGTTTTTAGTCGTCGCGAGTTCAACACAAATAAGAAGAAGAAACAAAAAGAAGTGATTTGTGGTTGGTGGAAGGCAACAATTCCTCTTTATTTTTTTTTCTTGTTTGTTAATTCCCAATGATAATTCCGGAAACATCCTTGGGTATAAATAAATACAAATGTGATGGGGAATTTTTCGGTGGACGTTTGCATTTTTCATTGCTTCCTGCTGGAGTGCGCTTTAAGTGGGCTTGAGGCAGTGCCGCACACTTGAAGAAAATATTTTCGACGTTTGTCTATTATATCAGAGGAGTGTAGTTACTTTCGCCTTTGAGATGCATATTACTGCGCAGACAATTTGTGAGATTTAAGGAAACACCAAAGGAGGGCTGCCTTTGTTTCGTGGTGGAGAATTGCAAATGTGGCTGGATTTGGGGAAACTTGAAAGGAAGCCACTCAGACGTTATCTTCAGAGTTTTATGCTTATTTTGTTGGTCAGAGGATCTAAGTCCCTTTTGTTAGGGACTACTTTGGGCTATATATTTTTTTGTACTTGTTATGTTTCACAAAAAAAAAAAAAATGCAAATACAGCAGGAAGGTTTGCTAGAGAAAATATCTACTCAAAAGAAGGAACGAACACGGACCTCAAACTCTTGCAAATTGAGATTGAGAAACCTGGGATAAGTTAATTGGACTTCTTATGACCTATGAATTTGGAGCTGAATAAGCCAATTTTACTAGTTGTAACTGGCTGTTGGTGAGTATGTGGGAGAACAAGCAAGCCGCGTTGACGTGCAGGCTAAGGGCTAAGCAAATTGTAGTACCAAACTTTGGCTCGGCCACATCGAGCGAATGGACAACAATGCTCCAGCCAAGGGGATCTTCGAATCCAAGCCCCCAGGTTCGAGACGACAAGGAAGACCGAACCTCCGTTTTAAAGATCAAGGCATCGCGGATGCCAGAGCGCTTGGTCTGGACAACTGGAAGCAGCGTGCTCGGGATTGCAGAGGGTGGAAGGCTGCTGTATCTCAGGTAGGGACTCTTCACGGGTCGGGAGCCCGTTAAGTAAGTAAGTATGTAAGTACCAAACTTTGCCTCGAAGCTAGGGCCAGCCTCAGGCCAGGCTTCTAACTTTTGTGAAGTTTTCTTTTCTATTTATTATATTCAAACGAAAAAGTCAAATTGTTGCTGCATACATCCAATAATAAAAGAACAGGGGCTTCAAATAAAAGGTTTCATTTTGATTTTTTAAAGAATGTCACCCAATCTTTTCATAAAGTCGATATCGGCGGCCAATTTTGGTTGATATATCGAGAATTAATTCAGCCAAAAAATGTTCCTTCCTCTTGAATGCCCAAATGTTTTGACACTTGTTGGACACGCAATGCCGGAAGTTTTGTTGGAAATAAATATGGCCCTCGTTTATACCTTCATGTTCCGGGAAAACAAATTCCTTGAACATCGTTTCATTGTCCATTGATTTTAACAGATAAAGGAATTTTTAACGGAATAAAGTTCAATGGTACCGGTACAATGGTGCCGTGAAATAAAGCCAAATTCTCAAAATTTAGCATTATTTCAATTCCAAAATCGAACCACCTGCTGAAAGAGAGCTGAAGTCCCTTAATACCGTGTAGCGGGTCACCAAGGTACTGCTGCCAAAGGCGCCTTATTTAAATTTGGTATTATTTCGTTTGGCAATATTTCATGTCACCAAAAAAAAAACACCATTTGGTGAACATTTTCAGCTTGCGGGTGCCTGATTGCCGCCTTAGAATAACTTTTTCGTGAACTGTTTTGACAAAATCGTAACAATTTTTCTGTGAGTTTGAAAAGTTAATTTTTTTAATTTTTATTCAGGACAATTGGTAAAAAATTGATGAAATAGTTTTGAGGGTAGCCCTAACCAAAACACCACGCAAAACCTATCTTCAAATAGAAGCATTGAAAATGAGACTTCAAGAGCTAAACTTAAGGGCACGTATTAAACCTAATAGACTGGGACTATGGTAAGCCCGTACATTATCTGCAGTGGCGATCGAACTCTAGCTTTGAACTAAAGGCCCTAGAAAGACCAAGGCAAAGGGAAATAAAGGGCTTAATTTAAGAGCGCAGATTAAACTCAAGACTCTAGGACTGTGTACGTTTGCTAATTTTTTAAAACGTTTTTATGTGAGCAGGAAGAATTTGATAACAGAGAAAATCTTAGCTTCAAACCAAGTTTAGTGCAAAGATTACCAGACCTGAATTTCAAAAGCTCAATGATAGATATTTTTCAATTCAATTCCTAGTCCAGAATAGCAACGTTTTGAAAGCGCAATTCTTTGCTTAATTTTTGGTGTGATATTGGATTTAGAAGTTTAAGGAACACATCGCATCCCAAAATTTGATAGCAGAAAGCATGTTCAAAGGAGGTACCCTACCCGAATCCCGTCAAAACGGCAATGTCAATCAATGTTCCTACAGAGAAAGGCCTATAGATATTCATTCCAGTTCAAATGAATCCACGTCGAACCTCACAGAATAAGGGACATTTTGTGATCTTTCCTTCCTGATTAATATAGGAGGATTCGGGAAGAAGGCAGTTTTGCCCAGTAAAAGAGTAGTAGGTCCTCTGTAGGTATGATATCAAGTCGCTGTCATGCGACTCAAGCGTCAACACCAGAGGAATAATCTTTCAAATGTCCTCCCAACCACTCGCATACGCCGACGATATTGGGCTGTATAGCGACATCGACTTAGCTCCAGAGCGGAAGATTTTCGAGTTAACACCTGAGGGACAGTGGAGTAGAGGAAGACCGCGACTTCATGCAAGTGGAAGTGAGCGTGCGAAACTGGAGGCAGCTATTGCTTGAGGCCCAAGTCCACCCAAACTTTAGCCACACATAAAGTAAAGCAAGAAGGGGTTCTATATGACATTAATATTTACAATTTATTTAATACTTTTCAGTGTCTTTGTGGTGTGTGCAGTGAAGGCAATTGAGCGACTGGAGTGTCCGATCCGATTTTTGTGTCCAGAAACACAGCAGAGATCCGTATTATGCTATGAGTCGAGAGGTTAAGCTATTTGGAAAAGCTGCGTATTGTTTTTATAGTTAAGGAGTTCTCTCTGTCCAGATTGGTTATCCTTCATTCGTGAAGATGATGTGATTAAGATCAAACTAGCTTCTTTGCTTCGTTTTGCTAGGGGCATTGCCAGGTTCAGCATTCTTCGCTCCGATTAAAACCAGTTGACACCCTAGCAAACGCACAATGATTTAGATTAGACTAGAAAATGTTGTGGGCCGAAACCTTCTTTTGAAACATCCAAAGATATCCCTATTTGGTTTAAAACCTGTCTCTCCTTGAAATTCATTGAGAAACAGTCTGTAATAATCAAGGTAATAATTGAAGTCTCTAGCGAATAGCTTTATTTCTGAAAACATATTCGAAGGTCATAATCTGCAGTACCCCGTGTGTTTGCCCGCTGGAAAGTTGGAGGAGTTGCTTGATTCTTTTTTGAGAAGAGGATGATAGAAATAGTTTCGCCTGTCTGTTGCCTTCAGTTTCCCTCCAGTAATGAATTAATTTTTTTCTCGTCATCGGCACGCTACAGAATGGTCTAGGCATCGTAAATGGTGCCGCAGATCCTTTCCGTGGCTAGTTCATCAGCCTTTTCATTCCCATCGAAGCCAGGCACCCAGATTAGTTGGAGACAGTCCCAAACTTGTTGAGAAGTTATTTCAAAGGCACAAATAGCAAGTAGTGCCGCTTTGCTGTCTGATAAAATATAAATCTGCTTGCCAGTGACATTCCTGTTTAAATTTCGGCCTGAAATGCGGAGTTATTCTCTTCCATACTGGTGTAGAGGGAATATTATGTGGTCTCTCCATATACTTCCGCTCCAACTCCGTCATCTGCCTTGGTACCTTGCAGCTTGTGCAGCTTGGCCTGTTCGGATTTTTGTTTTCTGCCACCAACATGGTGCTGCATATGAAACGATGGCTCTAGCGATTGCCGTGTACATCCACAATGTCATTTTGGGGTTCCGGCCCGCGATGGCGCAATCTTGTATGCAATATATTTGTATTCGTCAATGTTTAGAGGGTCTTCATTTATGTGGATCAGGGAAAAGGTGCCAACGATTTTATCAAGTCATACCTAGGACAATAGGGTCTTGCAGCTTTTTGGACCTAATTTCAAACGTTACTGTCCTCAGAACTACTAAAAACTTCATACGACACTTAATTTATCTGCCGTCGTAGTGTTGTTGTTTCGACTTTTGAAAGCCTATCACAGACTTCTTTTAAAGATAAAATTGACTATTTCAAGTACGAGTTGCTACCGTAAAGCTAGCTCATAGATCTAATAAATTCCAAGTTCTGTCATTTCAAACGACCACGGAATGGAGTCTTTCTGTCTGTCTTTTTTTATTAAACAAAAATCATCGTTACGATGCCACTGCATTTAGCCAATACCTCCAGAGGCTGTTTAATGTCTTGACTTTAGTTTTAAAAAAAATATGTCAAGACGTTTTTATTCTGCTTCAAGGAAGAGTCAATTTTGTTTTCTATTTCTAAAACCTTGTCCTACTTCCAAAGTATCTCCAAATATTAAGGATCCCTTTAAACCAACTTCGAATTCGCCGTTTGGCCAGAATACCTACATATGTATATATTTTCCTCGACTACGTAATTATTTACATGCAACAAGACCCACCAAGTCGTCTTATAGTGGTAGTTCCACAAATATAGGTTAAGAATACATTCACAAAAAAATCTTCATCTTCTCAAAACCACCGACTGTTTTTAGTAATCCATCCTCCTTGTCTACGAAGTCTAAACTCCAGTCTATCTTGAAAAAAATAATTCCACACCCAGCTGAGCATGATCGTTGCACCTCCATGGCGCATTAAATTTCAACCCATCCAACTTCAAAAAAATATATATAAATAAATTTTTTTTCTGATTTATCATATCCTTCGTTGCTTTTCGTAAAATATATATTTGAAAAGTTGTATCAGGAAAAAAAAAACGGCTCTCCTATCTTTCCTACTACATACATACATCCCTAATGCCTGATGAGAAAATCCAATTTACGCCATAATTTAACCGCCAAGAGCCCATTCAAACAACTTAAAGGATACGACAAGAGATATAGAGAGATGGGGGGAGAGAGAGGAAAAAACGTGCCATCCCAAAAGTATGTGTGAACATAAATAATAAACTTATCCTCGGCACACATGCCAGTCTGAGAAAAAAAAAAACCAACACACACTTGCTTCTTGTGCAATTCCAAACGAATCCTTTTTATTTTTCCTTTTTTTTCTCTCTGTGTTTGGTTTATTGAGATTGAACAAAAAGGATAACTAACTTAAACATTCAATGCAAAGAAAAAAAGAAAAACAGAATTCAATGTATAGGTATGTTGAGTTAGTGCCGCGGAAACAAATGTGAATTTCAAGGCTTTATTATGGCTGTTACCGGTGTTTGATGAATTACGATTTTACGGCTACATCCGCGAATTCATGTATACTTGAGCTTGGGGAGCATGGACGTAGGTGCATGGTCATTAGATAAATCGACCACGCTGAGCGGGCAATAAACGATAATCACCATAAGATCAGGATTTATAAGGATATGATGAATAGAACCACTAAAACTGTGGAGACTGGTCATGGCATTAAAAATGGATTAAGGGCTTAAGTTGCCGAATCGAAGGAAATCCAGGGGTTGTGAATGTCCTTGATATTGGTTGTCACAAAGCCACGGGGTATCTTGGAGATGGAGACGAGGCATAGTTTGGGCTAGCTGGGAACATGAATACTTAATAAGGTAGATAAATCTACAAGTGGGAAGGTTCTGCTTAAAAATAACTTATTTAGAATTTCATCAGGTTTCTTAGGTTAGGTAGGTTTTGGGTCTTAAACACCGCGTGTTACGTTTTCATTGCATACATTCAGTACGTACGTTTAGTGCAAAGTTGACATTTGAAAATGGGGGAGGACTTTAATGGGTTTTTTTTACGTCATTGGGAAAGGAAAGGCTCGGATTATTTCGCACTATTTTTAATAGCTTTGATATCCATTTGCCTTGCAGAGATTAATTCGTGATCTAGCAATGGGAAATAACTTTTCACGAGCTGCTTAGTTCATTGAGATAGGTCTTAGGGTAGGTTTATGTCTCAAAATTAATCCTAACACCATCACTGGCACAAACTTAGGAGATCCTTTTCTTAGATGAAAAGGTAAACGTACAGTCACAAGCTCTTTAGTACAGTAGCTATGTTTTTTCTTCTCGGGCTGAGCTCAAAATTAGCAGAATTTGCTATGAATTCTTACTTCCTTCATTCGAAAATAATTAGTTAAGGAAATAACCTTTCGATTATGTGACTTTTTTTGGGCATTTTTGTTAGAGGGGCCACACATTGCTCTATAGCTGTTTGGTTGTTTGAATTTCATCAGGGTTCCATTTTTGGGCCTGCTGCCTTTTTAATTCTATGTCGAAAAGCCTCCTCTGATTTCTGTGTAACACATTGACAATTTCCAATTACCCAAGAGCTAGCTACTTAAATCAATTAAGACCAGTCTTGTTGTGGTGGTTTGAGGACAATCAGATATACAGTGCGATTCCGTTTGATAACCATTCAAACAGCACTCCATCGAGATCATAAACTCAAACGCTCTTTGAGAGGACTGAAATGAGGGATGAGGTCCAACTTTGGATTTCGAGATACTAAATCAGTTTTATCTTGAATTTCTGCATAAGGTAAGATCATTCCATGTTTGTGAACAGACAAACAACACCCTTTGGATGGTTTTTGCGTTTGGTCCGGGAACACATATTGGTGTTACAGAGTTAGATCGTACCTACCTTCAGTTCGACTATGGGCTTCTACGATGGGCTTTTCCTTAAAAGGATATTCTTAGCAGTGGTGATCGATATTATCTCTGCCTTTAAAAAAGTTGTTCTCCTACCTTAGGCTTTAGATAATTTGAATGTTATTACTGAGGTCATGATCCCTATATACGAAGTTCAATTCCAAGTGATCGAGAATGAGGACTCAAAAGCGGCGCTTAAAGTTTTGTGTGCTTTAAAATAACTTATTGTTATTGAACATAACATGCCAGATTAGCCTGTTTGTTGCCTTAGAGCCTTGTTAAAGCTTGATAATCAACTTTGCCAGAAAATATATGTTGAGTAAATACGAAAACAATACTCGTCTTTTCAGCTGCATCATTTGCAGCTTAGTTGGGTAAACTAAAAGAACCCATTCACAACGAGACCAACAATCAACTATGTTGAGTGATGATTCACACGCAATTTAATTAATTTTCCAAGACTTTTAAGAACATGAGGGTACAGTGGTTCAGAGTTTAAGTGATTTGGAATACTAAGCGAGAAATCCCCGGTGAAAATCCGTCCTAAAAGTTTTTATTCGCTGTCCACTTTTTGTCTGACAAACATCCAAGAGTAAGAACTGTCATGAGAAGATTCTCAACAAATTAAATTTCCGTCCGGAATCGCCAATAAACTGTGCATCTCTCCATTCGTGTCGGAAAGCTAGGCTTAAGGTCTTGTATGGGCCATTTATGCCTTATGTTCACTTTTTTTCTTAAGCAGAAAAGGTAAAACATAGAAATCGAACGCTTCCCTGAATTGGGAATGAATACCGCCCTAGCCCTTTTTCAAGCTAGAGCAGCAAAGGAATAAGTGGACATGCGATCACACTATTGTTGTTAATTTTACATCAAATCAAAAATTGTTTTATTTTGTCACCACGCAGAAAACTCAATGAATAAGCAAAATATAAATCAAAATCTGCAATACAACCGCATCAAGGGGGTAATTGAAAATCATTCATCAAAGTTATTGATATTTTCCCATAAAATAGTGAAATGTAAAAATAAAACCGCCTGACTGCTGTTCAAGTCACATGACGCCACCAAAATTATTTATTACAAAACATTGCATTTCAACAAACATTCTCACCACACTCCTAGACATAAATTATACGCGCGCACCACAACAACGCATTGTGGCGTAGGATAAATATCACCTAGGCACGCATAAATTCATCTGCAATTAATTAAAGTGCGCACTAAACCAACCGCAGTTTGCATATGGAAATGATACTATCATTGCTGAAGCTATCAATTTATTTCATCTAATTATCCCATTAAAGTGGTGCCACCTACATATGACAGGACATTTTTTCTATATATAATTCATTTTGCTTTCTAATTAAATGTACAGCTACATCAATTGAGCGGTTGAGGATTCTTTTAATTTGCAAATGAGTTTCACCGCAAACTAATGTAAAAAAAAAAAAAAACTAATTTTAATTAATCCTTTAATTTAATAATTAATAAAACCTATTAAAATACAGGAGGGGAATACATTTTCTACTTTGCCCATCTCCCTCTAGTTTCTAATTAAATTCAATTGGAAATTATGCTGATCTCATTTGTGGCAGCAAGTGAAGGAGGGTTTCTTTTTTTTATCTTTCTCATATATTTACCTTTTAACGCAAAAGGCTTTAAGAAGACGAATATTTCATGAACTTGTCCTTGGTGAAAGTATTGCGCGGCGGCTGATACGGGTTTTCCAGGAAAACCGGAAATTACCATACACATGGCAACAGTAAGGAGCAGAAAGTGCTGCTGGGGTTACAAATAGGAAGGGAGGTTTCCATCCCAGTTTATGACATAAAGCAATAATAACATATGTGTTGCTAAGCACTCTGCCGGAAGGGAAGTTGCATTATATATATTCTACTGTGTATGAGTGTATGAGTGAGTGAAGTCGCACTTTAAAAGGAAGAAGAAGAAAGCCAAAAACTACTTATACAGCCTGCGAGCGCGGATACTTAATTGTGTGTCAGTGTTAAGGTTCAAGAATTAAACAAGTTGTTCCTTTAGCACTCATGCAAAAACTGTTCTTATAAAGGGTTTTATCTCCCTCGCCATTTGCACTTGATGCGGGGTTAAGTAAGATGTCGTCCGACATTTAAAATAGAGACGCTTCATGTTTCAAGTAAGTGTCGTCGTGTGCGACATGAGACGGTGTGGTTTAGACGTTTTAATTTAGTTCGGTTCGTAGGAATATTATGCATTTCGTCCTTGTCCGTAGTTAGTTGTTTGCCTTTGCAGAAAGGGGGGCAAAATGTAATCTGAGGGTGCCTTTATGAAGCTGATGTGCAGTTGTCATTTACAAGAAATTTTTATAATTTTTTTATAGAGAAATACCTTTGGAATGGGATTTTTCAGTTACAGCAGTATTGGCAATTGGTACTTACCTGAAAGAGAAGAAGAAAGAAAGAAAATGGTTAGTCGAAGTGAGCTTATATAAAATTTGCTAGTAAAATAAATAAATTAATCAAGTGGCAGAAGCAATATTTTGGGCCAACATCTCGTGAAAAGCCAGGGTCAACGTTAGCTTGTTTAATTGGTTGTCAAATCAGCACTGATTTGCCGACAATATTTGACTTCATGCAGAAAGATGGAGTGCGTTTGAGAGCCGTTAAAGGTGGAAAACACGTGTGCTACGGATTTTATGAAGAGATTTGTGACGAACGCTCTCTTGTATATGTACATATATCTGTAGGAATTTATCTTTAAAACAAAGAAGAACACAACTTCCACATTATTTTATTTCCGAACGAAGCTTAGTCTCTTTCAGATACAAACTGAAACTGATCTTAAATTATAATACAAGCTTGGTGGCTTTGAACTTCTCTCTCGTCTCGATACAAACCGCAACTGATTAATTTGAAAACTAAACTGGCAAGAATATCGCATGTGTCCCGTCGTCGTCGTCTATGTAAAAGTAGATAAGTCCTGTCTATTTACGTTCCGGTTCGATCGTCGTTCGTCGTCGTTTGCTACTTCTGCATATGTTCGCCCAGGCTGTTTACGTTCCGGTTGATATCTCCCGTTGATGCATGTATCCTACCGCTGTTGTCGACGTCTGTCTCTTATCTCACACTGCTTAATAGACCGTATTGCATGCATTCTACAGCTATTCCTATCCTATATATATATGTCGCACATAATTCGTATTGGCCTATTGAAAGCTGCTAAATTTGATACGCATTGGTTCATACTTCTCTGCCAGTTCGTATATCGTCTCTTCACTCCGCCGTATGACGCCTGTGAACTGACCTGTCATATCGTAAAGGAGCTTTGTCTAGCTTTAACTCCCTTAACATGGGTTTCAGTGCTAAAAAAAATTTAATTTTCTTTTATTGTCTCATTAATATCTACAACATTTCGAGAATATTATCCTAAATTTTCAAGTCATTCCCAGTAAAAGTTTCGCAGATACAGCCTTGGGAAGGTGGTTTATTTTAGGTTATCCAAACTTAAAACGTGTTTTTCTTGAAACTGCGTTTTCAAAGTCGGTTGTGTAAAGGTTTCGAAAACCACTCCACCGATCTTGATGAAATTTTACACAGGTCTTTGCGATACAATTCTCGAGGACTTGGACAAAGGATTTTTTTTTCAATCACAACTATTTAAAAACCAAAAGATTTTGAGCAAATTTTACCAAAATTAGCATTTTTTTGTAAAAAAAGTCCAAAAATCCAATCTTAATTCTTTCCCACCTTCGTCCAAATTCTAAATTATGGTCTTAACTTAAATATGATTTTTTTTTTCACTTCTGATGATCCTGTCAAGAGTTCTATTGTTAACGCGGACGCACCTTTTTTTCGAGGGATCACCGTAAATGACGCCATAATGACGGAGTTTTGAATTTTTTCCTTTGAAAATTTAAGAAATTCTTTTTCAAATGTATATCTTTAAGACAGTAAAAAGTTTGAATAAAATATTTTATTTTCTATATAAAAAAAATTCTTGAAAATACACATTTTTTTAACCAAATAAACCCATGTAACCCCTTAAAGCTGTTAATGCTTGATACAGAATAAATGGCAAACGCTTTAGCAGGAGAGGAATCTTTGACAATCAAACTTCGGCTTGTGGCACAGCTGCTATTATTGCATAACTGTTTCTTAGCCAAAGTCATCGTCATACCGTCAATTAAGCTCTTAGCTGGTGGCAAATAGTACTCGATCTTCAGCTTATAGAAGGTTCAAATTGGAGCCGAATCTGCTGTCTCGTTCTATTCCAGCCCAACATGTTCAGATACAGTTTTACTGAGTTTAAATTCATTTATGCATTTTGTGTTTATTAGAACAGAGTTAATCGCTGCGTGGCTGTCTGTCGCCTGGCTGTCGACACAAATGGTTTTTATAGCTGAATAGCCCTTTTAAAAGCGACGATCTCAGTATTAAAGACACGGAAGAAATCTGTCAGTCGGTAAGACTGATTGGTACCCAGGGCTTTTGAGAAGACTCCTGCTCTTGTTCCATTCTACGTCAGTAAAGATAGATAAACCTTTGATGGCACTGTCTGGGATAAATGCAGTCCCGTCCGTCAGGTATAGTTTTTTTTCGAAGCCATACTTGGGTGTCTCATGATTAAAGATGTCAAGAATGATTGAGTAGGACACAAGAGCTAGGCTTTAAAATTGTATTCCTAGCATAGAGCGCCTCGCCATTCTCTTCTTTCAAATCTTGGTGTGGCCTCACTTCTTTCCGAATTCTTTCCTTCAGTCAAAGAAGGCGTTTAGCTATTTTTTCTTCCTCTTCTTCATATTCAGCTTTCAAATTCAATTTGGAGTTGAATACCAGTTACTTGGTCTCGTTTTAAAGAATAAGGCGCACGTCTAGAATTTTTTCAAATTAACAAGCTAAGTTCGGTCTTTTTTGGTGTTGAGTTCAAGACCGTTGGTATATTTCCACATTGATAGTTCTGTTAACACAGATTCTATAGTTCGCCTAAGGGTGAGTTCCTCGAGCTTAGTCTGTTATCCACGTAGGAATATTCAGAACTTTATCATTGTGACTTCATTTCTGGTGATCCTTCGGAAAAAAGATGCGTCTGCGTTGACAGTAGAACTCTTGACAGGATCATCAGAAGTTGGAAAAAAAATCTTGTTTTAGTTAAGACCATAATTTAAAATTTGGATGAAGGTGGGAAAAAAATTAAGATTGGATTTTTGGCAGACTTTTTTACAAAAAAAATGCTAATTTTGGTAAAATTTGCTCAACATTTTTTGGTTTTTAAATAGTTGTGATTGAAAAGAACATCTTTCGTTTATTATGACGTTAGTCTCCATGAAAGAAGGAGGTAAAAATGTCGGAGACTGACAAAGAAGTTACGGGAAAAAGTAAAATGTTATTATTTTTTATGATTTTGAAATTCACATAATATAGGTAAGAACGGCTCGATGACACTCCGGGCCGTCTGAACGATTAGGGTGAAGACTCTATGTCCAACACGCGAGCCTACCAACTGCTCTTCTCATTTTAATGGTCTTATTCGGAAGCTGCACATCAGCTGTGCGGATGACCCCATCTGGGCCAGGATAGACTTTAACTATGCGAGACCCAACTGCCAAGCTGAGCGGATCTCGTTTGGTTCGATGAGAATAACTACGGCGCCTACCGCTATTGGCTTGGTCTCCTTATGCCATCTTGTCCGCCTTGTAATCCCAGGGAGATATTCAGTGTACCAACGACGTATAAACTGCGCCATTAAATGTTGAGCTCGTCGACTGTACAGCCTGCTGCAATCGTAATTCTCTGAAAAAACTCCAGGGGCCGTAATATTTCATCAAATTAACGCGTTTAACGTTTAGATAACCTCAAATAAACGTCGTGACTTGAAAATTTAGGATAATATTCTCGAGATGTTGTAGAAATTAATAAGACAATAAAAAAAATCGAAATGTTCCAAACCAAAGCCCTTCATTTTTAGTCAAAGCATATTTGGATTTATAAGACAAGAACCTATTCATTGGTTTTAAGAAGTGAGCAAGTTAAAGAAAGATCCGCTTTTTCTTAGGATCGATTTACAAAGTTGTATTTTGCAGAAACAGCCAAAAACTTCAACTATAAAATCCTCCAGTCGCCTCCGGCTAAGCGGTTATGATCGGAAGAAATCGATCTCCTCTTGGCCATCATTCTTCAACACGAGTAAAGTGAAAATCCTCGTAAAACATATTTCCAAAAAAAAAAAACAAACACATTACGTATACGCCTCATTGAACAGAAAGTGCTTAGGTTTTCTCATTTTGCCGTAATAGCCCGCGCGCCACACCAATTAATTTAATCAAACTCTTGACATCGTTTTCATTGTTCTTCTAGTCGCCATAGCGACTAGTCCCGAGACTTTTCAAACCCAAGGAGGCATTGAAACAAAACAAATTCGCCAAAGTGTCACTACACAATTTTGCTAAGAAAAAAAAAATTCTATCCTCCATATCTGACGCCAATAAAAAAAAATCACTTCCATGTCCTTAAGTCCCTTTCTTCTTTTTTGCATTACTACAACGATAAAATAACTTTTCTATCGAATGAATATAATAGACTTGTAATAAAAATAGAACAACAACAGCAACAACCAAAGGAAGAGCCAATAACACGGATACATTTAATGTCCTTGGGATGTTAAATACATATATATTTTCCTTATTTTATCCCCTATAGTGCGAATCAGTTTATATATGTACATATGGAAGATAGATTTTTTTTTCTATTAATAAAACAAAAGGGATATGTACAACTGTCAAGGGATTCCATGGCGATAGAATAAACCATATATTACCATTTTGACAGAGTAGTAGTAGTAGTTTCTTCTTGTTGTACACAAGAAGCCGAGAAAGATTATTCATGCTTAATGGTTGAGCTCAAAGAATATAGCAGATTAGGCATTTTATTGCCTTGGTGTAAATATTTAAGTCAATCACTTAGGAAAGGTGGCTTGGCCGGTTATATTCAAATTTTTCAACTAAACAAATTCAAGTGTCAGACAAACATAATTCCCTCGAAACATATTGCGTGCAGATGTCCATCTGTCTAAATAACTACTAACGTGCGAGAGAGAATAAACATTGCGGCATACGCGGTGGTAGCAATTAAACACGTCTCTCTGCAACTGAGGAGGACATTGCAAATAAATCGTCCCTTCACTACGTGACAATAATGTGTTGTGTATCCAAACTCCATAAGGACATTAATCACTCGGCTATCAAATTAAATCACTTGTAGTCACAATCACGCGTATTATATCAACATGACGCCGCGCCGCTGCCACGCCATCAGTGCTGGTGTAGTCAAATGTGATGTCAGAACTGTAATTTTCTGTGGTTAAGTGACATGATAAGCCCAAGAGAGCGTTCTATTCTATAAATAAACAGTTTACAAATAAATGGATGAACTCTTGTTCAGTGGGATTTATGCTTTTCATAAGTAAGTGAAGGTTTTTTAGCCCTTTCAGGTCAACTTTGAAGAATATTCTTTCAAGAACTCTTACATCAGCAGACGAGCTGTAAGCTTAAGAAGCTTACAAGCTGTGGGCTAAGCTCCGCAAAACCGATCTTGTCGTCTCTGGCAGGATGAACAAAATCCTTTATATTTCTCATCCCTCTATTCTAAATAAATAATATTGGATTGAAAATTAAGCTGAAAATGTGGTCCTTACCCCGGTGGGTTAGTCTGAAGGACTACATTTGATATTGTGATAAATAGCGAGAAGGTTAAAGCGATCAGCTTCTTTGTGCTTGAATGGAGCACTTCGTACTTCTCCCTTGGCAGCTAAAAGGACTCTTTATTCGTAGTACGGAATGTGACTACATTCCTAAAAATTTGCCTGACATCAAGGTTATTTTTATTCCGAAGACCAAAGACTTCAGGCCCATAAGTCGGACATCTTTTATCTTGAAAACTTAAGAACGTCTTTTTACGCAGGTGGCTGGATTACAACGCGATTTACGCGGCCCAACATGCCTACATTAAGGGGAAAGGCGTGGAAACAGCGTTGGATGAGGTCGTTAGTACTATAGAAAGGTCATTGGGTATCATAGAATATATTCTAGCTGCGGTTCTGGACATTGAAGGAGCCTTGAATAATGTCAAAACATGTGCAGTAGAAAGAGCACTTCAGAATTCCAATGTTGATCAATCTCTCACTAATGAAATTATTGACTAACTTAGTGGAATGAACATCAACGCGAGACTAGGCGACACCATGCTAAGAGTAACTGCCTCGAGAGGCACCCACAAGGAGGTGTCATCTCCCCACTTCCCCAACAAAATTTTAAAATGGAAGTGTCTACCGAGCTTAAGCGCCCTGTTGGAGAACTCATTAAAATCGCTTAAAATATGGGAAAAGCAGTACCAAAATACTGAGCTTGTCCTGTTTACGAATAAAAGTCCACCAACCCTTGGAGGAGCCCCTTTGCGAGTGGCTGTAAGTGCGAGATATCTGGGAATGATCCTTGATTGGAAGCTAAATGTCAATGAAAGCGTGAAGAAAACGGCTAATGCCTTCCACGCATGTAACCGCATCTTTGGCAGGAGGTGTTGGCCAAATCGCAAAATAATCCTGGCATACAACAATAAACGGCAGTAGTGTGTCCACTACTCACATATGGCAGGACCTATATATGAAGGAATCTGTAACCAAAAGAGCCAAACTAACACTTTGACTATTACCAGACTATTCTCCTGCTCCTTCTCGAGCAGAGAGATAAGACAAGATGGACTGTGGAACCGGTGCCCAAATATTCTCAGAAGAACTAAAGCTAATCTGCTCTATCAAGCTTCCTGACTACAGCAGTGTCTTCCGAGCAGAGGTTCCGGCGATCGTGGAAGCGGGCGTAAGGTGACATTTTTAACAACACCACGAATTAATAATACCATTTTCATTGACAGCTACTGGACGGAACAAAACGGTCTTGCGTTAATCCGAAAAAGACTGAACTCATTCTGTTCACCAGGAAATATAAGGTACCCTGGTTAAAACCAAATCCTATCTTAGGAACCTGAAGAAAGTGCAGAGAATCGATTGTTTGGGCATAACAGGTGCAATTAAATCCACACCGCAACCAGGTCTGGAAACGCTATTGAACCTGCAACCTATCGAGCTATTCACTAAGAACACGGCAGCCAGCGGCTTTGGCTTAAGATGAAGAGAGAACAAAACTTGGAAGCCTGGTTATTACGGACACTCAAGCATCTTTGATGGGAAGGGACTCATGTCAATTACCGATTACGAGAAACCCGGGTATGACTTCGAGAAAAATTTCAGAATCACTACACCCTAAAGACAGGACTGGAACTCACCCAGTACCATCATTAAAGGTATATCCGTCTATACGGATGGTTCAAGAACATAAAAAGGTACAGGATCTGGCGTGTTCTCAGAAAGACTTCCTATCAACCAGTCGTTTCGACTGACTGATCACTGCAGTGACTTCCAAGCTGAGATCTACGCATGGACTATCCTATCGATGGGACTACCAGCAATGGAAATAACCATCTGTGTAGATAGTCATGCAGCACTTAAAGCAATCGGCTCCAACCTTGTAAATGCGAAGTGTGTTACAGATTTCCTCTTGGCACTCAGGGCTATACGTCATCACTCAGTTATACTATGCTGGGTTCCTGCACACGTTGGGGTGGAAGCGAACGAATTAGCGGACGGAGAGGTGCTTCCGCCTTTCAACAATGCTAAGACTTTAATGGAACGCTAAGGAAAAATGGGGCAATACCAACGGTTGCGTCATAACCCGTAGTCCGTTGTTGACACCAAAAGATCAAAGTCCATAGTCTCTCTTAATAAAAGTGAAATGCGGATGCTTGTCGGGGTATTACCAGACACTGCATCTTAGGAAACATGTCTAAAAGGCTAGGGCTCTTTACAAACGACTTCGGAAATAGATTCCGTGGAACATCTTCTATGCCACTGCCGAGCTCTACAAGAACTCCGTTCATCATACATGGGAGCACGGTTCTTCTATAGTCTGGACGACTTGGCTAGGGTACCTCTATCAGATATAAAACTATTACTCAACAGATCGAAGTGGTTTTGTTAGCCACATGTCCTTACATGTTCAAATAGGGTACTCACAATGGGCCTTCACGGCCTCTGGGTGAAATTTGCGTCTGCTGCAAAACTGCTCTCCCAACCTAACCTAATGTTAATTTTCCACTACCTTCCCCTTAACTGCAGTTACACTGTTGTATTAAAATATAGTAATCCTTTTTTGACATTTCACACTCCTCGAGGCACGAAAGGGTTTTATAACTTTCAACCTCAAGTAACACATGAAACGCAAAAGTAGAACCCAATAATTAACTCATTACTCATACTCAGTTTATTTTCTATCATGAAACTTAAAAAAGTTCCTGTCATAACTATCACCTCAACAAAATTAATGTTGTAATTCATACATATATCATGTTGCATGGGGAAAACTTTAAATGTCAGTGAAAAAGAAAAAAAAAAAAATGAAAGAACTTTCCAACAATTACCATCTTTACAAACTAAACTGATTTGATTCACATGTTCATCGTCGTCCTTGTTGCCATTACAAGAAGCACATGTAGGCTTCACATCCCATCACCACTACCTACTACACTTGGTATGAGTTCGAGTATCATGTCTCCCGTTTAGAACTATCTACCAACCCAATTGGCAAGTTTGCAAGAACATATCCGTATCATGACTTGTTTCAAGTTTATCTTTGAGGAATACACAAAACCGATGCACAGGAAACCGATTAAAAGTTTTCGTCGCCTTCTTGTTTTGGTGGCCATTAACGAAGACCAATGTTGTTGTGTTTCTACACTGTCGGTACTCGAATTTCCCAACTTAAAAAGTTGTTGCAAAATGTTACTGCGACCTCATAAGAAGATAACTGCCGAATTTATTGCAATCTACACTCATGGGTTTGTTTATCGGTTTAGTCTTTGGTTTACGACGATTATCAGAAAACTTATTGCCAGCGCATCGTCGAATTGGCAATCATATATTTTGCAGAGCAGCACATGTGATGCTGTCGCTTTCTAAATTATTTACAAATTGAGAAAAGGAATGTATGTATCCGCCGAAGATGTTGTAGCATAGCAGATGTCATTGGAAGGATGGATTTTACAGTACTTAATTGTATCCGGTTTTCTATAATCTAGTTCCCGATTTGAGAAAAGCACCGAGCAAGGACATGTGAGCGAATTTATATAGGATTACTGCTGAGGGATGGGGATAATGCTCTTAAACAGGCGATACAAGTAGGGAAGAAGCTTTTAGTACTGCGGATGTAAGCATAATGGTATTAAAAACTTATCCTTTGATAAGATAATTAACTTATGGGAGTGAGTGTTTTATTACACTTGATTCATGATGTTGAAAGGACGACGAGGTTGTTTTATTAATGTTTTTTTTTCCGGAAGACAGTGGATTTGAATTTGGATTTGGAAATAAATCGGAAGAGGAGGAGATCATTTTTTCGACAGAAAATACCAGAAAAAACCGAGAATATAGGCGTGTTTTGTTCAACTTCTCGGTAATAACTCAGTTTAAATTTTTTCCGCGCTACTAAAGGTGCGATTACACGGCCATTTTCGCGAGTCATTTAAATGACACTGTGGCGCACTAGAGCGACATTGAAGCTACAATTCGTCATTGGTCATTGGTCATTGGAGAAAAAATGGCGATCACACGCAATGACAAACATTGTCATTTTTATCCCAAAATCAAATGACGGACGCTACGAGTCATTTAAAAAAAGCATCCTACCATTTGCATTTGATGATGACGTCACACAACAACAACACAACCACAACAATAAGAAAACAGTTTATTAATTATTATGTCCTTTCGCCACGAGACAAAAATCCAAATCATCACAGATATCATATGAAATGCTCCGTCATTTGTCATTTGCGTAGGAAAATGGCGTAACGAACATTTTTTAGAGGCTGCCATTTAAATGACACAACCGCCAGAAAGTTTAGTCATTTGTTCCAGGCGTCATTAAAGCATTAAAGAGCGATCACACGGCCATTTGTTTCCGCCATTTTCATAGTCATTAAAATGACGCCGAAAATGTCAGTCCAAAAATGGCGATCACACGAGTGTCATTTAAATGACTGCCTTGTGACGTGATTTTTACATCAGGGCGTCATTTAAATGACTCGCAAAAATGACCGTGTAATCGTACCTTAAGACAAATCCACTCAGCGAATCGTTATCAGTGTGGAATATGTTTTGTTCATCGAGTAAAATAAAAAATGAGTTATTACTGACAATGAGAAGTTGACCAAAACACGCCTATATTTCCCGATGCTACCCCTCTTCCTAAGAAACGCGAATGTCTACATCTATTAAATCAACTGTTTCTCTACAAAATAAAGTGCACCACTGCGTTATATGAAACTTTCGATACATGACATGGGTTTTTGAGTCGCAAAATGAATCGAAAATTAATGGTAAGAAATTTATTTAAATCACTTTTTAGGTTTAAAAAATGTTATTTTCTCTAAAACGGCACTTACGATTTTGATGTAATTTCGCACATTGGACACTTTTAACATAATTGTTCGAAATACAAAAAATTATCAAAATCGTTAGAGCCGTTTTTAAGAAAACGAATTTAATTTAAATTTAAAAAAATTGTTATAATTGTTATATAATTTACGGTATAAAAATTATTATATTAGTTTTCGAGATATTGCCCGTTTTATAAATTACCGTTAATCGATTTTTTTCCAAATACTGAGTATGCAGAATTTTTGACCCCATCCTAAGCATCCTTAGTACAAAAAAAGACCGAAATCCTTGGAACCACTTTCGAGAAAAATAGTGATAAGTGATTTTCACAACAAATTTGTATGACAGGTACCGCTATTTCAAACGATAAAACAAAAAATAAAAAGATGCCCCGAGATGTAACCCCAAGAACCTTATATACGAACTTTGAAGGAAATCCGTCGAACCGTTTCGCCATACGGCGCCCGGACAGACAGACAGACCGACGGACGGCATTGGACTTCTCTATAGTCGTAATATCATGCCTTATACTCAGTTTGAGTTCGAAATTTCCGCACGATCGCAATAACTTTCTCTTGAGTATGATTGGTCTTAAGTCCTCTGCAAGGCCAGAGAGGGACTTGCAACTTGAACGAACCGAAGCAAGGTCTAGTACAAACCTTTTTCCCAGCCATTCTCTTGGCCGTTTTTACGCACAAACTATTCCGAAGGAAGATGCAACTTCCTATAATCAAGTCACTTCCTCCCACCTCCCCCCTGTTAACTTTTTCATCTTCGCATACTTTCTATAATTCTACGCGACAAATACTATAAGGAGAAAACTTTAACAATTTGCATCCGTCGTTGTCGTCGTCGTCGTTGTGTCGCCTCAAGTAGAGCTCTGAATAATTAAAGATATACATAACTACACCTAGGCCAAGGACAACGCACGTATTTTCAACTCGCATCTTTGAAGTAATACTTTCCACAATCTACTAACCGCAGGCCTGTAAAAAGTTGCAAAATTATGTATTTACAGTTGAATATCATTTACAAAAAAAAAAAGGTATTGCAACGTAACAACATGAATAAGAGATAAACATTCGTCCTTGTTATATTTTTCCCGGCAATAACCATAAAAATCGATTTGGCATTACACAGCAAAAAAAAAAAAAAAAAACCTAGCAATTAAATCGGAACAATTCACTCTCTGAGGCGGCGGTGCATTTGCACACTGCAAGATGGATAGATTTGGAGCATCCAAAAGCCATATCGTTATAGAAATGGTTTCGCAATAAATTTTTAATTAGTTAAATTATGTTAATTATTGTATCCCGCGTACAAGGATAATGCATTTGGTTAACGAGTGTGTGTATGTGGGAGATTCATTTGACTCAGCATGGCAAACCATAAATTAGAACTTCTTAATTAATGTATTTCGGCGAGCATCGCAAGACGAACTTATTTATATTGTTAGTTGGCTGTTTGGTGTAAAATTACAAAGCTTATGGTATTAATGTATGCTCGAGGATAATGAGGATAACACGCATGGCGAGCTTCTTCTGCGGGAAGCAAATTTATGAAGAATGAAAAGCAAAGGGAAGGAGCATCAAATGAATATTTACAGATGCTGTCTGGGTAAAGAGATTTATGGGATATGATGTTGGATTGTGTAATTCGAAGTAATCTCAAGGCCCGTGGAAGTACTCAAACAATTTGAGAAGAAGCTATTTGTTTCTAGCAGTTCTTGAAGGAGGAAGGACACGCACACTCACATTGGTGGTTGGATGTTGCGGAATTGGGTTACGAACTGATCGGCATCAACTTGGGCCTCGGGTAATAGTCTTGTCCGAAAGTAAAGCTGAATAAGTCACTGAAGACTAACTAAGCCCCTCAAAAGGAGTAGAATTTAATAGGTAAGATCAACGATGTTGTCAATGGTCATTCGGCAGATACCTTATATCAAAAGATTTGGTCAGTCTAAAGATAGCTCGTGGCGAACGAACCATTTATGGACCGACCAATGGTTGCTCCATTATAGCCATGGGTAGTTATGGCCAAAGCCACGGCTTGATTGTTGTGCAGTGCGATTACTTACCTGAGCTCCGGAATTTTCAGAGAAGACTGGGAAAAAAAGTTACTCGCAAACGACAGCTATCGGAGCGTCAACAGAAACGTGCGGACACTACACCCATAATGCTGACAATACCCCGATCCAGAAGCTACAATGGATGGGATCAGGTGTGATGAAAAGACAAAATTGCGATACGATACGTTGATGGAAATCAGCTAAGATCAAAAGCTTCGATAAGTGATGGCCCCCTCGACGGAGTCCACAGAGACTTTCAGGAGAGGGTTAGGGTGGTCGCTGTCCAAGAGGATAGCATTTTCGGCAGGTTAATTGGTAAGCATAGTCTCCCTGAATTGGCAACAAACAAATGATACCGAATCGGCTAATCAACTTTGTAGCAGGTTTTATCGAGTTTTTTTTCAACAGGGACAAACGCACGCTATGTCAAAACGACAGTCTAAGTGATGTTCACGACTGAGCAGAGTTTGGGAGGTCGCAACTGAGTCGGTGGTAGAGAGCTAGCTTTTACTCCAATCCATGGTCGTTATAATTGTCCCACAGGACAAGCTGTGCGTGCTTGCCGGAAGTGTGATTGAATCGTATTTTTGAGTTTTATGCAGAAAGACTATTTATGGTCAAAATTATATGGCCTAAACATCAGTAAAATGTGGTTTTATCAAGACGGTGCCACATGCCACACAACTGGTCATACAATAGATTTATTGAATGGAAAATTCGGAAATCGTGTAATCTTGCCCCGGACGGAATGGCCACTTCGCTCATGCGGAACAACGTTGACAATTTTGAAGTTCGAGACGAGTATTGTTCCCGAACTCATCTAAGACTCTTTGGCAGAAGTAAGGTCTTAGGTTCAGTTTCGGAACGTTTCAGGCGATATGTGTGGAAGAGCGGTTCAAAATTGGCTTGATCGAAAGGACTCGATCAATGCAAACATGATGAGAGGTAAATTGCCAGTAGTGTTCCCGTTTCAGTGTTGCTATCTTAGCAACTCAAATAGCGCTGAGAAAGACTTGAACTGAAAATCAAAAGAATCGCAATGAATTAGGGCTCATTTAGTAGACATATTCGGGAGAAATATTGCGTTCCGCATGCTTGACGTTCCCCCAATTGCGCACTACCTAACGGAAATACGGCGCCATTTCAGACGTAATTATGGTAATTTGATGCGGCAATCGGAAACATTTATTTAGCGAGGCAATATCGCGTAGCCGAAGACCATTTTTAGGAAAATAGATGGCAAAAACTTGAAATGCCTTCTGGGCTTTTGCAGAGAAATTGGTTGCTTTGCCATTGAAATTGTTCAGATTTTTCTGCATTTTGAATGGTAATTCAAGTGATTCTCCAAGGATCGCGATAGGGCCCATCTATGTTGGTACCTAGTTTAACCTTACCTATCATAATATTCAAAATTCCTGTTCGGCAACTAGCAGCAATTTTAAATTGCCCAAAACATCTATCTATCTATCTAGACATCTTCCTATCCGCAGACTTATCCAGCTATGCAAAAATCAAAAAAAGCTACAGAAGACGTCATTTTGTAAGGCGACTTATTCATTATCCAAAGACGCCCGTCTATGAGCCGAAATTGCTACCAAATAAGGTCGTAACCATTTTACGATTTTTTAAAATGCTCAAAAAGATTGGGAATCCTAAAAGGAAGAAGGGAAAAGTGGTCTTCTTTTGCAGAAGTCGTACATTTGTCAACTTAAAGAAAAGACTTCAAGTCTTGAAGACTTGACACAGATATTCATCTAAATGATATCAGCGGTATAGGTATGCTTAGCTGACATTATTAATTTTACAAATAACGGAAATGTCGCTCACAATGCACTCATCTTTAAAACCAGTAAACGTAAAATTATAGGCAAAATATTTCAGCGTCAATAATAACGCCCCAATAACCGCGCATCCTTTTCTCTCCCACTACATTATGAGCATGTACACATGTATGTGTCCTCCTGAAAAACCATTAAAACTGAGTTGATCGAATTTAAATATTACCTACTCCCGCACAGAAACTTTTAACATCATTAAAAAGGAAATAATTGAACCCCCGGGACTACCGAAAACTGACCGTACATAATTTATTATTTTTTTTTTACCCACACATCCGCAATCATAGCATGAAAGAGAAATTCGAATAAATTACTACAAATTGCAATCAATGAAAAAATTCATAAAGAGTTTCCAAGTTGATTATTGGCCTTATTACTTACGGGGTAAAACAAAAAACCAATAATAATATCACTTAACTGGAATTTATACATCGAACCTGCATTTAATTAAAACATCGAGTTTGTAAATTAAAAATGCATGTAACTCCTCCCACCGCACGGTAGGTAGGTAGGTAGATGGATATGGGGTAGTCGCTGCATTAAAATGTGTAACCAAAAGCGAGTACGTAACTTCTCATTAAAAATTATTCCACACACTTGACTAATATCCATAAAAGTTTCGCACTCACATGAAACCTGGAAACTGGAAACGGGAAACTTGTAACCCTTACACGGACACATAGTAGTGGCATATTATTTTGCGGTCCATAAAACGCACAAGAAGTCAACCGAGCGTTGAAGAATACTCTTGTAGTTATCACGACAGAGAGAAAAACAATAAAAAGTTACATGACCTAAGGACACTAATGCTACGCAGGATATGCCAATGGCTGAAAGGAAAAACACAAACACAACTCTGGAACGTTGTATGTTTTATGGGGAGAGAAATTCTTAGTTTATTTTTTATGAAAATTAAGAGGATTTTCGAGAGTTCGGTATTTTTGTTTTCCTCCGCTCCACCATCGTTGGTTGGTGGTTGGTTGGGTGTAGTAAAAGAGATTGTGTGTTTTTTTTTGTACACTTGTCAAAAGGTCTGCGCGTATTTTTTAATGCATTCGAAATGAGTTTTATTGCTTTGGCATGAGTAATAAGTTTTTTTTTTTCGTCTATGGATAGCCGATTTGCCACAAAAGTCGGTCAATAATAACTTTATTACACGAGCCAAGCTAAGCCAAGCCAAGCCAGGCCGACCGACCGAGCGACAGTCATTAAGTGTCCTTTAAATTGTGCACAATTTGAAAGTTATAAAACGTGCAAGCATAATTCATGAGCTATAGGAATGTTCTTATTATGCGCGCGTTCCACTCATTTGAATATTTTCAAAGTTATATTAACATTTTTACGACACCGTACCTGTGTGTGCGTGTGGTGAAATTAATTCACCAAAGTGCTATAGAACATTTTATTTATTCTATTAAATTTTTTTTTTAGAGACACAAACGTAGAGCTTACTTAATTGAGACAGAATGTTGATACCTATGTCGTAGTCGGGTGGTGAAATATGTATCTTGTGGTTTTCATTAAACTTTTTGTCGTCGTGTAATATAGTAAAAAGGGATAAAATGTTTAAACTTGTCAATCTTCTTTGTTTCGGTTTTTTTTTTTGGGAAATATCCTGCCTCTGCCACTGCCAAGTGGGCGGAAAAGTTTCTCCTTGATATCGCTGCTGTTTGAGTGAATTTCCGTGGAAAACTTTTTCGTCGACAGATGTTTGGCACAGGAATTATGACAGGTTTACACGAAAAGTTGCAACGGTTTTTTTTTTGTTTCGGGGGTTTTGTTGGGTTTAATAAATGTTAAGAGTTTGCACTCGTCGGTTTCGTGTAAAAATAAATCATATGAGAGTGGATTGAATATGTTCAACGTTTTGATGCAGACTCAAATATAATGAAACTAAATTTTGTGGAAATATAACACACAGACGCTGCGTTGTGTTTTGACCATTTGTGGGGGCAAGGGTTAAGTTTTACATCTCGAGATTCGCTTATATCAAAATCGCGTATCCCTCAACCTACACAACTTACAAAGAGAGTTGGTAAGACTATAGAAGTTAAACAAAAAAACTGATTGCGAATACTCTAGCAGTAAGCGGTAGGACTTGTCAGTCAGTTTAATGTCTCTTCCAAGTAGCCCAAGCTAGCGACAAATCGTGCAGCCATGCAAGACAAACGGCGGTCCTGCTGAAATGGGTAGTGGCTTAAGATAGTTTCCACTGATTTCCCCGGATTTAGATTTTGTCAAGGAAAATAGGCTCTTTAATATCTTACGATCGATGGAAGGCTCAAGGCAACGGATAATTGCGCAGCTGCTAGTGTTGTGCCTTTATTCCTTAGCGAACTCATTATAACGCCCTCAATGAACCTCTTAAGGTCGTTGAAGTCAGTTCAGCCAACTGTAAGCCTAATTAGAGCCACATTTGGCCAGCCAGCCTGCTGCCCATCCACCCAACGTCTCCGAGCACCCAACAGAGCATATCTGCGAAGATATTTAAGCTTTCGAAACCTTTTAATCTTCAAAGTCAATTTTGTCGTGGCAACACTTTCAAAAGACATCTAACAAAGCTACAACACCTTGCTTGTGTATGCATTACAGGTGCAATGAGAGGAACTCCAACCGCTTCTATGGAAGTTTTACTCTGCTTAGCTCCCTTGCAGTTCTTTGCTGTACGTATAGCTAGAAAAGCCATCTACAACATGTATATGCTCATTGGACGGCAGATCAGTATCGGCGAAGCAACAAGAGTTGCGAGGTTCAGACCGCTTCTGGATGATTTACCTGGCCACAGGTCAGGAGCACTTGACTCCATGTGTTCAATACATATTTTTTAGCTCCCTTTCGACCGCTAGGAATGGAGCCGTGATGGGTGGATCGATGGATGGTTCACTCATAAACGGTCTCTGCGGTGTCGCAGTCTACTCCAATGATTATCGGATCAAAATATCCGAGTCCTTAGGTAGACAAACCACTGTATTTCAGGCTGAGATCTTTGCGATTACACCTGCTACAAATATCCTTCTAAGGAGAAGAGTAAAGGGCACCACCACATTGCTCGGAAAGCCAAGCTGCTAATTAAGCCTGCTGCTACGGATACTTCCAAGATTTAGAGGAGCAGATTACATATAGCAATCTGGGTCCAGGGAAATGAAAGAGCTGATGCTCGGGCTAAGTAAGGCTCATTATCAGCCTTTGTCGGGCCTCAACCAACCATAGGGTGCTGCTTATCTGTTCACTAAAGTGAAAACGCTTCGTCAAAAGCAGTGGGAGGTTAAGTACCTCGAATTCCGATGTGGACTAGTTGTTCTGTTGTCATTTCGGGCAGCGTTGGTGGTCATCCTTGGATATGACAGTGTTATGTAATCAAATTACAAGAAACACTATAGGAGTAATAACATCTAAACATCGATTTTTGGAAGCAAATATTTACAAAGATCTATTAAAATAAGAGGAGGTCCTTAAAGGATTATATTCCTATATTGACTGTCTTATCCAATTAGTCTATACATGGTTTTGGCCGATTATAGACATCACAGTGCTACCATATGCTATTCATGCACTAGAGTATTCCAAAAGGAGACAAAGATATTTTGATGCAACCGTAATTCCGATACCTAACCACCCGAGCGCTGCTTTAATCTGATGATTCAATTGATCTACCCCCAACCAACATGGATAATAGTATTCCATTAAGTGGCATAAAATTCAGTATCCAAATATTTATAATGCCTTTCGATATCACAACCTCCTCCCAAAAATTGACTCAAATGCGGTGTCTATCATAAAATAAAGCAAACAACATTTGCACACAGTAGAGCTGTTCGAGTGCTCATGGCCTGGCAGCAGTTGGGGGAAGCTTCAAATTTCTCGTTTATCCTATCAGTTTATGTGAAATATTTTGTCGATAAGGCTTCATTCGCATTTAAGCCGATTTGGCAAAAATAGTTAAGTCAGTTTTTGGAGCAATCGACGACGGGTGTAAATATTATAAACATGAGTTATGAAAATGAAAATAAATTGCTTATAATATTTGAATTTCCTTTTTTCATGGTAGTGTTTAGTAGTTTATTCGATTCAAAATTGAACACCTAAATGTATGCAATGCAAAAATGCATGTAGAAAATATATGTTATTCAGGCGCAAATTGTAAAAATCATGTAAAAAATAGAGAAGACAGGAATGGGAATCACATTCTACAAAATATGTATGTATATTTGAAAATGCTTCTAGGATAGACTGTTTAATTTCTTCAATATACATTCAGCGTCTCTGGTCAGATGTCTTTAAAATAAGCAACAGGATCTTAGAAACTCGAGAATAAGTCGACATCGACAACAAACAAATTTGCCTATATTTTCTCAGATAAGTCTGCATTTAAGGCTCTTGTTTCAATCGCAACTTTTTCCAAGGATGTCGACGACTATTGGGAGACACTGTCCCTGACTATGCGTCGCTTCAAAATCTCTCTTTTATGGGTTGCCGTTCATAATGAGGTTCAGTCAAGTCCTGAATGGTGAGCCTCCTACCTACTGCCTCGTCCAAAATTCGGTATGCCTATGAAATCTACTATTTATTAACATGCATCAAGCATTGGTTGGAGACAAATGCGTTACATTAGTTAGCGGAAACTGCAGGTAACAGAACAGGCAGTCCAATAACTTTATACCAACTACGCTGTTATAGAAGATCTAAGCTACTTTTAAAACTGTCACCAACAAAGGAAATATACATAAAGTTACCGGATATTTTACGGGACAGGAAACTGACAAGGGAATATGGTAACGAAAATAGCTGGCGCATGTACAACGAAGATGAAGAAACAATATTGCTTTTCTCTCCTTTGACACTCTAACTGCTTAGGAAGAACACGTCTATATTTTTAGGTAAACCGTACATTGAAGTACATTGAAGTCGTTGATATTACTGCAGAATTTATTAAAAAAATACGGCTTCGTAGTCGAACTACAACATGAGGAGCTCATTACCCAAACGGTTGCGGTGGTAAGATCTCCGTATGCAGTCTTATTTTATATAGACATAGAGGCTTCCTTAGATCTTTGAACGCCCAGTTCGGTCAAGATTTTTTACGCTTACTGTCTTGCGCTAAATGATGATTCTTTATTAGTCAGAAGCGAAACAGCTTCAACTGTAGCAAGTTACATAAACTATTCTTATCTTACATCTTTAAAGCAACCTTTTCAGCCCTAAATATTTCCAAGTCATTTTATCGCACTGTAGTCAATTAAGAGAAGAAAAAAAACCACAAGGTATGCAACGCAAAATCATATGTGCAAAATAAAAGTAATTTTAGGCGCTCGTGGGAGTATTGCAACAAACAAACAGATAAGACTGAAAGGTTGTTCCAGAGAATTTCGAACTCGGAAACCTTTTTTGTATAGTGTCTCCTCCAGATGTAACAAAAAATGCGTGTAGCCCAATCGTTTACATTATTTATTCCCAGAAAACATTGCAAAGCACTCTTCAATTCAAATTTTCTGCACTTTTTGGATGTTCCCCCTCCAATATTCCAATATTCAAAAAAATAAAATAAACAAATTGTGTTGTTTAAATCCTCCCGAAACAAAGTCAACAACAATGCAATTAATCCGCAAAAAACCACAGCGTTATGGAACTGAGCAAACTTTAATCCAACGTAAAACAACAAATAAATAGCAAGTGTAAATAAATTCACGACTCAACCATGCATCGCCCATCCGTCAAAGACACGAGAATGCACTCACATAATCCCCATTGAATGTGACCCAATTTTATTATTTTCCATAGGTTATTGCATCCATTAGTGGTGGAAAGAGAGTCGCGGGACAGCCTCCTCCTTTGGACGGAAAATGTCCACACATCTTCCCCAAAATTTCATAAATCATTGAAATTCTGTTCTCATAACCTATCGCCGATGCTAGCTATGCCGCTTAACTAAGACCGATCACCCTCACGCTTTCAAGCGCTGACCAGTCCAATTATATTCATTTTTTTCTGTCCTGAATCCTTTTATTTTTGAGCATGTACCTACATTATGCATTGTATTGCAATTTATGTTGTTTCTTTTGTTTTTTGTTTTTTGTTTCTCCTGCCCAGTCACATTCAATTTTAAATTGGGCCGACATTCGGAAGTGCGAATAAAATGCAATTTATATCTGCACACATATCCTTGACAAATAAATACCAAAACGATGGAGGAGCAGTTGAATGAAACTCAATAAATAAAAAGAAAAACTTGATTGTGCACAGTTTTGCCACAAACGAAAGTCAGGTAAAAAAAACGAAACGAAATGTCCTTCCGACTGGTTGAATATTTAATAAAGATTTAAAAAATAAATTTTTTATTTATTTAAATAATGCACAAAGGAGAATATCTATATTTTATGGATTTACATTGGAATTTATTCAGATATTTTTTTTTTTTTGACGTCGACAAAAATTAAATAAAAAATGTTTTATTTAGTTGGTTCCTTTCGGGTAGGAGTGCGTCCACTCTAATTTATTACAAGAGTGCTCGCTTTGTGTCTAACTCTTCTACGGTGTGTTTGTTTAGGGCGGTCAACTTTTTTTTTTTTGAAGTATGATAGATACCTATCCAAATTTTCTGTATTCAGACAGAGTTATATTTATTTGTGTCTGGCCTCTTACTTTAGCAAATAGAAAGGTTTTCAGTTGAATAAATATGGAGAATTTATTTGTTTAATTTGGAACAGAAATCTATGAAAGGATCTGATGATAGAGACATAGTGCAGTTCGAAACAACATCAGTCAAAATTAATGCAAAAAATGTATTACGTCTGTGGCTAAAAATATATGCAAGTGGTTTTATTACAACAAAGCTTGTAACCGGGGTTAGGACAGTGTTTTGGTGGATAATAGAGATAAAACTGACATTTTGCGGTCAAATCTGGCAACTCATTTATGTTTAATTTGGTTTGCCATTTCATCATGAACAGGTTGATAAGTGAACAACGCTTGCAAATCGTGCAAATTTATTTCGATCAATGATGAGGCTCATTTTGGGTTGAATGGCTACGTCAACAAGCAAAATTGCCGCATTTGGAGTGAAGAGAATCCACATGAGACCCTTGAAACGCCATTACATCCACAAAAACTGACTGTTTGGTGTGCTCTATGGGCTGGTGGAGTCATTCGGCCATACTTCTTCCGAAATGATGCTGGAAAGTCAGTTACCGTTAATGGAGACCGGTATAGAGCCATGATAACCGACTAATTTGTTCCCGACTTGGATGGCATGAATGTGGATGAGAAGTGGTTCCAACAAGACGGCGTTACATGCCACACAGCGCACGTCACAATCGATTTATTGAAAAAAACATTCGATGAGCGCATAATTTCGCGGAATGGACCTGTCAATTGGCCACCAAGATCGTGTGATTTGACACCATTGGATTATTTTCTTTGGGGATATGTGAAGTCGCTCGCCTACGCCAACAAACCAGAAACGTTAGGGGACTTGGAAGCCAACATTCGTGGCGTTATTGCCGACATACAGCCCCAAATGCTTGAAAAAGTGGTTGAAAATTGGAACTCTAGACTTGTCTTTATATAAAACACCCTTTACAAGGGTATCCCCCAATTAAGCAGTATTGTACCTTTAAAAGTTGTATGGACAGGGGGAGGGTCTCTATTCTAAATCCATTTCAAGTTTCAGCCCCTCAAAGTGGGTGACTACAAATTTTTGAGGTGTAACCACTTTCAGCGCTATAACTTTTTAGTTAGGTCAGGTAAAAAACCAAGTTTGGACATTTTGGAAAGATAACTTAGTAGGGCATACAAGTCTTAAGCACTTTGGGTACATCTGCGCAGCAACAAAGAAGTTAGGGCCCGTTTTACTCAAAATTATGAAAATTTGCTGTTCCATCTTACTCAATAATTTTTGGATGTTTCTATAAAATCTTGATCCTTGCAATTGATTCGTAATTAATGAAATAATGTAACTGCAACAAAGGCGGTTGCTTATAAGAGCAATTTATATCTTGCGATTTATTGGCACCAGGTAGACAGTAATAATAATCAATAATAGATAACACAAAATTTATTAAAGCCTCGTTCATCCGACTTCTACACTATTTGTTCACGAAAACAGATCAAGCTCTTTACTGCGCAGAAAATATCTCAAACGCATATTTTACTAAATACGTAATGGGCGTAACTCGAGAGCACCAGCAATTAATTGCCAGCATGGATCCACTTATTCCACAAATATTGCGTGGCAACTGGAATGACCACAAATTCGATGTCGTCGCCAAGAATGCTGCGAAACATCTAGGCTGTTTCAAGAGATGCAAGAAATATTTCGCCGCTTCTGATCTGGCTAGAATTTATAAGGCGTTTATTCGCCCAAAACTTGAGGATAAAGCTCACATCTGGTCTGGTGCACTATTTGGAGCTACTGGATGGGAAAAACGTGCCATTAAACTTATTGGTGATAGAGACATCGAGAATTCAATTTACACTTTTAGTAATCTTCCCAATACCTCCTGCCTGACGCTATTTAATCTCTTCTTCCAGCAAAAGTGTTCAAACGAAATAGCCAGTTGCATTCGAACAAAGAATTCAACCGCAATACCATGCTAGGAATGCATATCAGTTCACCCTTAAGCCTATACTCGAACGTATAGTGAAAAATGCTCTACCACGCTCTGTTTTTCCTTTGCATTACAGTTTACAGACATTAAAAACCAACGTGCATCGGTATCTCCCTTTCTCTAATTCTCCACTACTGTAAGCTCAAATAGCAGTCCCATAACTCATCCCACCAAATAGGTCGTTCTTCAATCAACGAAATAAAATAAACACTTAACTCGTCTGGAAATTCGTCTTCCATTTAGACTCTGCAAGGCATGCGCACAACTGCCGAGATACCGACTACTAAACATGATGTATTTGGTCAATTCTAGACTAACCGGGCCGGGCCTAAAACCGCCCAGAAACGGTCCATTCAGATCGTTTCAGACGCTCGCACAGTACGATAGACAAGATCTCATGCGCTGTGTTCCGAAGACTGATGCCTCTATGGTTGGTGCAGTTTAGAGGGTCTTCTTTCTTGTGAACTAGGCAAACGAAGCTAAGGTTCCATTCATCAGGCATACTATCTGTGGATCAAATTTTGGAAATGTGTTGGTGTTTGCTCTTTACCAAGTCAACTCCTGCTGTCTTAAATAATTGGGCTGGTATTCAGAATCCAGCTTCCGGCGCAGAAGCTTATTGATATTAGATATTGCTTTCCTCACTTTATTTTGGTCGGGAGGATGGAGTTCTTGGGTCATCGTCAATTGTGAAGTGTTCGATGTTAAGCAGTCTGCAAATCAAGCTTTCCAATAACCTTAACACCGACGGGAACTCTACTACAAGGCTTCCATGTACATCTCTGCAGGTCTCTGTTTGGTCTTGTTCCCCTGCTTTAGTATTTGTTCATAGAGTTCAAGAGTCGATCCCATTTGCCGCTCTGATCCGCGTGAGCCTGCTTCAGCCTGCGGGCACTCTTCATCAACCTAGAGGTTTCGTGGTGGTGGTCGAGTCATCAGTTACCGCATTTCTGTAGGCTTCTCGGCACCAAAGGGTTTCGTGATGGGCAAAATGTCTGGCGGCTCTTTGTGAGTGGAACCGTTTAACGATAGTAAGATTCGTGACGCCATTGAGGCGAGGAAGCCATGTGCTTACTGCTAAGTTGTTAAATTATGCAGCGAAATCGATAAGCGTAAGTTTATATCCAGCCGTGGTGTCGGGCAGGCTGTGCTCTCAAATTCTGATAAAAAGATGTCATCCTCTCCCTTTTCAGCACTCAAATCACATATCACGACTTTAACCTCATACTTCAGACATTGCTCGTAAGTTTGGTTGGGAAGCTCGTAAAAACTTTCTTTGCGGTAGCGTCGTGCTTTTCGTCTGGTGGGGCGTGACCACCATATCGGACTTATTTTTGAGAAGCTTCTCATGACAATTCTTATTCTTGGAAGGTTTTTAGCCTTTCGTTAGAGGTGGGGCAGCGAATAAAAACTTTAGGGTCCTTGCTTAGTAGTCCGACGAACTCAGCCATTAAGCCACTTCACCACCTTTCACTCACGCGTCGAAAGCTTTTGACTTCTTGCCTGATTAAGCCGCTTACAATAAATTTGCACCCAAAATAGACCTTGCTTCCGTTTACTACAGCAATCACCGTATAAAAATTAATCGATCTTTTGCCCGACTCATCCTACCATGCTTCCTTGATAGGAGTGTTTTAGTAAAACTCTATGGCCTCCGCCAATTGTTAGGCTGCACGCGGTCTGTCAGCAGTAAATCCGTTTAAGGTTTTTAGGCATTTATCGTAGCCATGCTTTTTCATCATCGACTTATTTCATTGCATACCTGTAGGTGCAAAGACTTTATTTTACCAAAATACATAGTTTACTCTCTTTATCCCGCTTCATTCTTTGACAACCACATCAGAGGATTCCCATTTGGAAATCACGAAAATTGAAATTGAGCTTTGCAATCAATACTTCAACATGCGTCTATACCGATTCCGTTAAATCGACGATAAATATCCTTTTACAAAATAGAAGCAACGAAAAAAACCAAATCCCATTGCATTGTTATTTCACTCGTGTATGCATGCTGAATGTCATTAAGGCTTCCCCATGTACAACAAAAGGTACTTTAAATGTCGTAAAAGAATAAACAAACAAACGAACTTCATCCCATTAAAAGTGAATGAAAAAACAAAATAATCCGCACCTGTTTTTTCGTTTTTTTTGCCTCATCATTTTGACAGCTGCTGCTGCTGTTTATGCTCCAAAAATAGTAAAACGCTTCCACGTGACTAGACTAAGTACATCAGTCATATATATGACAAGCGGCCTTGATGTTGCTTTGCTCCTCTTGCGCCAAATTAAATGCCACATAGCAATGTCGACGTCGTACGTCCCAAGTGAATCTTCTTGTCATTCTTTTTCGTTTTGTCACCAAATATTGTTTTGAGTTCGTCCTTAATGCCATTTTGCCTGGGCCCTCTTTGTCTGCGCAAATGAGTCCAGGATACAATTAATTACATTTCACATATAGACCAGCGGTATTAATGCAAAACAGAAGAGCTGGTGTGGTGGGAGTGTCGCTTACTAAGGTGTGAACTTCTGTGTCGTTTCATAACAGCCCCAAGTCATCATCCAATGGAACTCATTAACTGCTGGGTTGGAGATGTGTACGTAATTTAGTGTCATTACACCACGTGACGACAGTATTAGAAGGGATTTCGATTGTGTGCTGTGATTATGTAAGTATGTCCATAAATGCAATTTGATTGAGAAACGGATTATATTGGTTTATTATTTATTTTACAAGAAATACGACGAGGAATAGCGAACGAAGATAGGGAATTACTCTGATGATAGATAATTAAGTGGACTCTCGAAATAATGAAGGATTAAGTAAACTCAAGGGAACTCCCCTAGGTTCCATACCATAGTCCATAAGTGAGGAGGATAATTAATCGATGGCTTATCTAACGAGACAGAGTGAGTTTCTAAGTTGTTCTCCTCATGAGGTGGTCGCATTGATTTGCCCATGGGTAGGGTAATTATTTTCCAGTGCTTGTGGATGAGGTTCATCAAGTGGAACGAGGAGTGATTCCTTTGCTAACTGATAGTTGCTGGTGTTGGACGCAACAATTCTTCTGTGGGCGTAGTGGGTCAGATGTTGTTGGAACATTGACTACTGATGGGTTCTGGGTTCAAACTTAAAGGGTTAACACTACGCCACCTGTTGCCAAAGTCAGACAGGGAGTATAAACTGTCAAACAAACGGCAGTGGTGGGCCATAAAAATAAAAATTAAAGAAACTACCAGGGGCCTGCTCGTTACTCAACATGTTCTTAGAGTTTCAGGTCTTACAACGCCTCCATTTGATTGACCTCAGCTATGTTTTTTTTGGGAAACTGGGAGGCCTATCTAACCTTTTATAGGCCGAACCGGCGAACTCCACAGGCTGAGGAGCAATGATCCCTGAGTCCTGATCTTAATCGCAAACTTACATGGAAATCCCAAAGATCATAAAAACGGTCCTTTCTATCTTAGATGTCTTGAGATTATTTTGGCAAAACTGGGGTCTATGTGGTGGGAGCCTCACCCCATAAAGCGCTTTGGAAAATACAAAGAAATGGCATGCATCAGCATCACCGAAGTCATGCTCTTTCGCCCAACTGCAGGAACTTATATACTCCCCACCGCTACAGATCCAAAAGGGCACATGTCAATACTAAAACTCTTACATGTCAGTCTGTGTGGAACACGGGTGGTCCATGGCTAGCTTGCTTCCACTCAGAGTGGTATGCGAATGGAATGATATAAATGTCTACTGCGGTCATAGCTGCAAAATGACAGTCCCCCGTTAGTCAGAAGACATCTATTTTCAAGCCAAAGTCTATGCAATTGAATTTTGTGATTGGAAATTCTTAAGACGTGAACTTAGAAGATCAAAGAGAGAGCCTCAAAGAAGTACTAAAACTTGGCTTTAAACTTGTCTGGAATTATCTGAACTGCCTTCATCAACTAACCGCTCACAATAATTTGACCCTCGTATGGTCTCGGGTGACGTAAGTTTCGAGGAAAAAGAAATGACCGACTCTTTTCATAGACCCAGAAACCTTTTGACGCCATCCAAATAGTGGCAATAATTCGGAGCTTAGCTCCTGGTAAACAAATATTCGGCTCTCAAACTGGAGTTTTATCTAGGGGATGGGTCGAGGTAATCTTGTTCACAAACTCATCACTTAGTTTAGTTAACCAAACGTGACTTCAAGTTCCTAACTTGCTTCTTCCTCACTAGTCACTCTCAACTACCTATTTCGATAACTGCTCGCTAGATCTCAAAGATCAAGAAAAGGCTAAGCAAATCATATGTGGATGCCGGGCATTGATCAATTGCCTAAAAAAGCCTTACATATTTCAACCAAGGCCAACAGTTCCTCAATACATCAAGAATTCATCAGCAACTTGGGTTGAAAATTTGCAAAGATCAACTATTACCACTTTGGCTGTTTTGCTTTTACCGAATTTGTGACTACAAGGTTGGTGACTATGGCCTCTTTACTTTGCCTACGTGATTACAGGTTCGTTTGTATAAGTTAGTCTAAAGGCTATGGTCTTTAGGTCTTTAACGGCTGCGTTGGCAACACTCCGATATGACAAAGTGCGATTAAAGAAGACTTCCGGTTAGCCTGTATCATTCCCTGTCATTTTTCGCCTCAATTTAATTTTTCGTTATATAAAAGCGGACCCAATTTAATATAACCGTACCGGATCGTTCCTGTGGGAAACTGAAGGCCCCAGGCTAGACGGGTCCTTCTCAGTCAGGTATACGAATGGTTCAAAACAGCCAACAGTATGAGCAGGGATCATCGGCTCAACTACAATATTTCAGTTCCCCTCGGTCACACAACATCGATCTTTCAAGCATATACCTACCCAATCAAACTATGCGCAAGAGAATGCTTAAGGCGGAATCTTAGAAGATTATATATATACATTTTCTCAGATAGTCAAGCACCACCAATCAAAGCTCTTAACTACTCGAACCTTTAAACAACTCACTGCTCCCAATAACTTGACTCTCTACTGGTACCCAGGACACGAAGGAATCCTTGGTAATGAATCAACTAATGAGCTAGCCCGATAGGGCTCTGCATCCCCTTTAATTGGCCCGCTGGAATTTTGTGGACTGCCCACCAGCAAAATCGAATGAGAACTCAACGCATGGAAACACCAAATGCGTATATACCAATGAAAGTCTATCCAAGGATCACGCCACGCTAAAAAATTAATTTGCTTCGCCATCTTAACTGACTTCCTCACAGGTTATTGGGCCCCGGACTACCATGTGGAAAAAATGGCAAAATGCTATACTGACATGAGCTTTTGCAGACTCTGCCTAGAACAGCCTACAATCATCCAGAAGAGGCTTAAATGCTTCAACAACGGACTCACCGAACCTCGGGACATTGCCAAATTGGTGGCCTCAACAATCCTTAGGTTCATCAAAGACAATTGACTCAACCTTATTGATATTATTGGTGTTAAGGGAAATGAGCAGGCGGATCAGCTTGCAAGAATAGGAGGGCTACTTGCTGATAGTGAGGTTGCAGACATCAAACCTCCCCTCTACATAATAAAGGGCATGATTGAGCAAAAAACCCATTAGGTCGGCCAATCTAAGGTGGAACAGCCTTGAGGAACACAGGGTATCTAAGACTCTATGACCACATTTCGATAGTAAAAGATCTATAGAGTTAATAAAACTGACCAGGGTTAAACTTAGAACATAAACAGGAATTCTGGCAGGGCAGTGTCTCCTGCGGAAACATGCAAAGAGGCTCAGATTATCCGATTCAAATATCTGCAGATACTGCGGAGTTCTGCGTGCTGCTGAGGCCATAGAAGAACATTTTTAGAAAAATACTTCTTTGAAAACTTAGAGGAAATAGCTGGCAGGGACTTCAAGGGCCTTATAGGTCTTAGCAGGGAAATCGTTAAGGTTTTTCTGCCCTTTGAATTGTGATTTCAGCTGGTTAACCCAGGGATCGATGAGCCCGTTTTGATGCTTAGGTATTGTGTGGTAGATTTCGTTTTCACCACACCCCTGTTTAACCTAACCTTACCAAACCCAATCACACCTTAAATCTAAAAAAAAATAAGCCTGTCCCAATTTGCGTTTTGTTATTATTTCTGACAAGGAGATGCTTGTTTTGCTCAACTGCAGCATTCAGTCGAATGCCAGCACTCAGCAAAAAAAAAACCTTTAAAGCTCAAAGCGAGACCCAAAGAAGTTTACTCACTCATAACGTTACTTCAGAAAATCGTCAAATACTCACCTAAAAAGAGAGAAAAGATATACAACTTTAAGCTAAGATTATTAAGTGAAAAACAAATCAACGGATAAAACATTAAAATCTAATCTTGCCATGCTCCACAAGAAACAAATTGACAAAAGTCCAATCCTCGAATAACTTCAAAGAAAAGCCCACACTCATTACCAAGAACCCACTCTAAAATCCATTTATCGATTTAATGCAAAAACAAATAACAATTTTAATGCCCATAGCCTCATCTTTGACTCAACCCTCCCCCACCCCCTTTCAAGTTCTCATCGAAACTCAAAAGTACACAAAACTAAATTTAGCTTCTCCAAGCCATTTCTGCGAATCCCAAGAGAGTATTTTTCATAGCCCCGCCGTCCATATTTTAAAATGTATTTGCCTCCATATACGATCACATATTCCAAATTTTATTACCCCAAATGTACTAGGGGCATGTTACCCTACTACACTCGAATCCTCCCGAGTTTAATATTTGATTCCTTTTATTGATCTGCAATTTTAATGTGTTTCTTCGGGAAGTTCTTAGCTGCGCTCTCTATTCCACAAAATCGGTTTTCGTCCTTTCAGTTTTCTTCTGTGTTTCATTTTGTTTTGATTCCACAAACCATTGCTCAAGTGTATCACTTTAATTAAAGTCGTTCTCGTTGCAGATCCCTGCGAGTATAGCACCATATCAATGGTTTTGACTTACTTCCTGCTCACTTTTTCAATTATCAAAATTTGGAAAGTTTTATCCACTTGCTCATTCCCTCCATATTTTTTTTTTTATTTTATTTTATGGTATTCCCTTGCACTGAGAGGATATGTGGCTCATATAAAACAAGAGTACTTCTTACTTTGCAAAAAGGATACCCTTCATGATTATACAGAGTGAGAGAGAGAGAGAGAGAGGAAGAGCTGGGGGAAATTGGGCGTGTTTGTAGGATTCAACCTTATAGTTAACACTTCATTCTCCTACCTCTATCATCGCTTAGTGAAATTACTTTTCAAATTCTCACAGATACCCCCACAGCTGGTGGCTGGGCTGGTGGCAGGAAGGATATTCGACACCTTATTGTAGTTTCACGTTTTAATTATTACCGTTCTGGGGGCTTTGTGACTTAAGTTCCGTTCATTTTTTTTGATTTGAGGGGAAGACTTACTTTAATTGAAAGGACACAGATTCAAATGTGTGCATTTTTAATTTTACAAATTCACAGAGACGAAAAAAAGGACTTTAACCGCTTCGCATTGAGGTAATTTAGTATTTTTGTTTTTTTTTTTTTTCAGATGGGGTCTGTTTATTATTCACTTTTCTATTGAAATGAACTCTGGTTTCAAGCATGGGCGGATCGAGTGAAAGGAATCTAAAAGGATGGCGATTTAAAGGAGCACATAATCGTATGAATAAAAGGACAACTACATCAAAGTGATTTTGAGAATCGACCCTACATTTTGCATTCACGAAATCTGAGAAGGACACTGGAAGGAATTTTGTCATACTTCGTTTAAATAGCTATTTAAGTTAAGGATGGACGAGTTGGTTGAACTTGAAGAACTTTAAAAAAAAAATTAAAGCTTTTTATCTCATTTATGCAGATAAGTTTGAAAGGAAAATGTGGAAGTTTTTTTTTGTTGGAGAGGAGGTTGTCGAAAGGAACCCGAAACCGGGAAAACTTTTACCTATTTCTGTTGGACGCAAACCAGCGTATTAAAGAGCTTTTGTCGTTGAGCCTTCTTATTCGATTTTTGCGAAAGATGCTATGCGTAAATATACAATAAAGTGCTGCATACTTTTGAGCTGAAACATGAGGCATTAACAGCCTCTACAGAGCCCGGGACGTAGCTTCTCTAACCATTGTGATATTCTGGTGGTAAACTGTCTTAAGGAACTTCTCATGACCTGGATGTTTACCTGAGGTAAGAGAAGTAATTAGCCTTAAAGGTGGAAATGGACGAACTAGAACCAAGGACCAGGTCAGAAGTACTACGCACTAAATTCTGATTACCTTTTCGTGGTACTGTGTTACTGGAGCGGATATGAACCTGGAAATCCTCGCTTAGGAGTCCAACTGAGACACTTCATCCACGATCTATTAGTCAAGCAATAGAAAAGGTTTGCCGTTAAGCAAAACTAAGTAGCCGCCAGGATGATGATAAAGGGCAATAGGATGTATGATTATGCGGATCACTTGGGCTTCTATCAGTATGAACCCAGAAAACATTCTAAGCCAAAGGATCCCCAGATATGAACTAATTTAGAGGGGCAAAAGTCGACATATAGCCCGACTTCACTTACAGCAATAAAGACAGAATTATGTTGTATTGTATTCGCAGGTCATCCAAGGATGACAAGCACTTAGACCTAACGGTCCATTGTACTCCAGCAAGGCTACTCAAAATGGCAACAGACCAACTAGTACACATCGGGATTCGAGGTACTTAGCCTTCCACTAGTTTTGGCGAAGCGAAAGAGGTCTGATAATTCGATTTTATTTAGATCGTCTTCGTGCAGGAAGTGTTTGCCGAAAATAGCCAGTATGGTTCTAGCAAAACAGGGCAGCCGAAGATGAAGTGAGACATCGTTGCATCATCTTCCAGACGGCACCTGCATAAATCATGCAAGCATTCGAACTCGGTGTTTCCTCTTAGACGTTAGCGCTCAGTAGTTTCACCTTTGTGAACAGATGAGCAGCATTCTATGGTTGGTTGTGGGCTGACAAAGGCTGATAGCGAGTCTTGCCTAGCTAGAGCATCAGCTTTTTCGTTGCCCTGGATACCAGTGTGTCCGGCTGATAAATATCTGCTGGCTTCCTGAGCAATGAACAGACCAAGGAACTTGCAAAGGCTCAGCAATTAACCGAGAACAGACATTTCAATCGACCAAGCCACCCACCTTGAAACCTAAGGGAACGAGTGTACCTAAGTGTCGACAAAATATGATGATAACTTCTACAGTATGACAGAACATGTCTGCCTAGGTTGTTAGCCACCATTATTGACCATAATCGTTTGAGAAGCCTTAAAATGAAGGATGAGGATATCTGCAGAGCGGTCACGAGGATAGAGCTAATTTTCTTTGTAATTACCCGAGTTGCTGTCATCTAAGGAACGAAACACTAAGAAGCTAATACATGATATCGGGTATTCCCAATCGAAACTGAAAATGTATTCTAAAAACTCAATCAGTGTGGATGAATAGTTCCAAAGAACTGAACTATTTATTACGAAATGAGCGAGAAAAGTCCTCTTTCGATCTCGAAAGTAATTTCTCTAATGCGTAATTCTCTAGTTCCAGTTCCGAAAGTAGCTCCAAGGCCGTGTCAAGTGATACCTTTTATGACACACTTTCAAATGAGAAACTTTTTGGACAAGATGGTAATGACGTTAGGGGGTTTATCGAGTCACGAGAATTTTAGGGCGTGTGTGTAGAAAGTGAATATGGTAAGCCAACTTTGAAGACCATTTTTGTTTGTTTTAGAAGATTCTTTTGAGGTACAATTTTTGACCAATGGTGTCCCGAATCTATACCCCAAAAGACTGGAGTTTGGAGTTTGATATTGGACCCGACATAGAGCCGCAATTGCGTTGTAAGCTGAAATCCATACCAGAGAGATCTGAGCTAGATTTAAGCTTGACCAATGGTGTCCCGAATCTATACCCCAAAAGACTGGAATTTAGAGTTTGATATTGGACCCAACATAGAGCCGCAATTGCGTTGCAAGCTGAAATCCATGCCAGAGAGATCTGAGCTAGATTTAAGCTTGACCAATGGTGTCCCGAAACTATACCCCAAAAGACTGGAATTTAGAGTTTGATATTGGACCCGACATAGAGTCGCAATTGCGTTGTAAGCTGAAATCCATACCAGAGAGATCTGAGCTAGATTTAAGCTTGACCAATGGTGTCCCGAATCTATACCGCAAAAGACTGGAGTTTGGAGTTTGCCATTGGACCCAACATAGAGTCGCAATTGCGTTGCAAGCTGAAATCCATGCCAAAAAGAGATCTGAGCTAGATTTAAGCTTGACCAATGGTGTCCCGAATCTATACCGCAAAAGACTGGAGTTTGGAGTTTGATATTGGACCCGACATAGAGCCGCAATTGCGTTGTAAGCTGAAATCCATACCAGAGAGATCTGAGCTAGATTTAAGCTTGACCAATGGTGTCCCGAATCTATACCCCAAAAGACTGGAATTTAGAGTTTGATATTGGACCCAACATAGAGCCGCAATTGCGTTGCAAGCTGAAATCCATGCCAGAGAGATCTGAGCTAGATTTAAGCTTGACCAATGGTGTCCCGAAACTATACCCCAAAAGACTGGAATTTAGAGTTTGATATTGGACCCGACATAGAGTCGCAATTGCGTTGTAAGCTGAAATCCATACCAGAGAGATCTGAGCTAGATTTAAGCTTGACCAATGGTGTCCCGAATCTATACCCCAAAAGACTGGAGTTTGGAGTTTGCCATTGGACCCAACATAGAGTCGCAATTGCGTTGCAAGCTGAAATCCATGCCAAAAAGAGATCTGAGCTAGATTTAAGCTTGACCAATGGTGTCCCGAATCTATACCGCAAAAGACTGGAGTTTGGAGTTTGATTTTGGACCCAACATAGAGTCGCAATTGCGTTGCAAGCTGAAATCCATGCCAGAGAGATCTGAGCTAGATTTAAGCTTGACCAATGGTGTCCCGAATCTATACCCCAAAAGACTGGAGTTTGGAGTTTGATATTGGACCCGACATAGAGCCGCAATTGCGTTGTAAGCTGAAATCCATACCAGAGAGATCTGAGCTAGATTTAAGCTTGACCAATGGTGTCCCGAATCTATACCCCAAAAGACTGGAGTTTGGAGTTTGCCATTGGACCCAACATAGAGTCGCAATTGCGTTGCAAGCTGAAATCCATGCCAAAAAGAGATCTGAGCTAGATTTAAGCTTGACCAATGGTGTCCCGAATCTATACCGCAAAAGACTGGAGTTTGGAGTTTGATTTTGGACCCAACATAGAGTCGCAATTGCGTTGTAAGCTGAAATCCATACCAGAGAGATCTGAGCTAGATTTAAGCTTGACCAATGGTGTCCCGAATCTATACCCCAAAAGACTGGAGTTTGGAGTTTGATATTGGACCCGACATAGAGCCGCAATTGCGTTGTAAGCTGAAATCCATACCAGAGAGATCTGAGCTAGATTTAAGCTTGACCAATAGTGTCCCGAATCTATACCGCAAAAGACTGGAGTTTGGAGTTTGATATTGGACCCGACATAGAGCCGCAATTGCGTTGTAAGCTGAAATCCATACCAGAGAGATCTGAGCTAGATTTAAGCTTGACCAATGGTGTCCCGAATCTATACCCCAAAAGACTGGAATTTAGAGTTTGATATTGGACCCAACATAGAGCCGCAATTGCGTTGCAAGCTGAAATCCATGCCAGAGAGATCTGAGCTAGATTTAAGCTTGACCAATGGTGTCCCGAAACTATACCCCAAAAGACTGGAATTTAGAGTTTGATATTGGACCCGACATAGAGTCGCAATTGCGTTGTAAGCTGAAATCCATACCAGAGAGATCTGAGCTAGATTTAAGCTTGACCAATGGTGTCCCGAATCTATACCCCAAAAGACTGGAGTTTGGAGTTTGCCATTGGACCCAACATAGAGTCGCAATTGCGTTGCAAGCTGAAATCCATGCCAAAAAGAGATCTGAGCTAGATTTAAGCTTGACCAATGGTGTCCCGAATCTATACCGCAAAAGACTGGAGTTTGGAGTTTGATTTTGGACCCAACATAGAGTCGCAATTGCGTTGCAAGCTGAAATCCATGCCAGAGAGATCTGAGCTAGATTTAAGCTTGAAAAAGGCTTCAAGGGTGAACAGTTGACTCTATGACAGTGAAATGCTGCTAAGATCTCTGGCCAGAAACAACCGGTTTTTACTTGGAGTGTTTCGCGGCCATTAGGGAATTGCGACATCGAATATGCGGATAAATTAACAAAAGGTGGTTCAGAAAAGGAACTGACTTATATTATTACAGCTGATTAACGCAGGAGAGGGAATGTAGGTTCTGTATGGAAGAGGACTCGATTGACTATGGAAGAATCCTCCGAATATTTTCACTGTGAATCTCCGGCACTAGCCATAAGTTAAAGACGTATTTTTCACACATAAATACGTTCGCTAGCGGAGTTGAAAAAGCCTTCCACTTCGTTAGAGGCAAGAACTGGTCTTCTAGTATCATAAATAAACCTTGGATTCTAAAGACCCTTAAAGTCACCCTATCAGTCGCATGCGGAAGGCTATTATATATTTACATATAAAATATAAACCGGGCTCGTAACACCTGCAATTTATTTCGCTGCAACATTTATTGCGAAAATCTGACAGACATCGAGGAGCAAGAAGTGTCATGAGAAGCTTTTCAAAAATAAATTGTCATTCGGAATCGAAATTAAACTGTAGGTCCCCCCTTCCATTGGAAAGAAGAAAAATTGGTTCAACTGAACAAATCATGGATTGAAAGCTAAAGTAATGCCCAAACAGACGCAAGAAAGGGGTATTGATAATAAAAAGTCTTTAAGACAACTAATTCGACAAGTTAACGACGCTCGTCTTGTTTAAGACTTTTCTTTTGATATGATCCTATTCTGGGATCCAAAAATGGGGACCTATTTTGTAATAGTAGGCCTTTTTTTAAAAGAGACAGAAGACTGTTAAGAACGCTGGGCAAACTCACGCCGCCGCTTAGAGAAATGAATAATTATCACGATATAAGGCTAAAATCACGCGGGTAGCTAAAAATACTCTCTACATAGTCACAATCCCAAAGACCAGAAAACGTTCCATTTGAGTATATATTAAAAATTTCGAAAATCGAAATCGAAAGTCAACACCAAAGCACCGCTGTGCTTTAATTTTCAGCCAATTACTCGCTGTGACGAATATTCTATTCAAAACTTGACAAACTGACAAACGACCCAAGTACAGTACCACACGCGAAAGCCATCACTCCATTACTCCCTTCGTGAAATTCTTCGTATAAAAACTTGATGAGCCATACTTGCTGCGCTCATTTACACATTATGACTCCAGTCCTCCATGTTTAAAACAATATATTTCTGTTTTTTTTTTTAATCCGATTTAACACCTAAACAGCAATTCCCAACATAATTTAAATTTTATCGCATAAGTGTTAAAAATAAAAGAAAGAAAAACATCCCTTCACACCCTTTCCCTTCCTTTTTCCTGTTTTAAACGGAAGCTACCTGATGATATTTTAAAGTTAAAGCCTCATTTCATATTTTCCCATTTCTGTATGTGTGTGTGTGTGGGTGTTTTTTTTTTTTTAATTAAAATTAATGAGATGATTATCTTTATGGCTTTAATGAAAAATCTCAAATGTGATGTGATTTTTCATAATTCTTGTTTTTTTTTTTTGGGATGGATGACGGCCTTGGGCACAATAACAAATGAAATCTAACCCTATGCGATGCATTATTTTTGGGGTAAATTATGTACCTACATGAAATAATGACCTCCTTGCCACTTATGTACTCCTGATGCAGAGATGTAGGGGCACTTGACTTTACAAGGTTAACATGTCGTGTCGTAAAATATATATAAAAAAAAAACGAACATAGAAAATCGAAACAATTGTGGGCATGCATGAGAATGTCCTTAATCGACTCATACACCAAAAAAAAAAAATAGAAGGAGACGACATTTTTACAAAACACGTTCTTGTCGCAGAAAAGTTCCACTTGAGCATGTGCACATTAGGTTAATGCTAAAGTGAAAATGGGGAGAGAGAAAAAAAAAGAAGCCAAGAAATTGTATTATAATTGATCCTTTATAAAGTGGGCGTACGTAAGGATGTATGCTGTAACCATGTATTGTCGTCGCTTTGTGTAAGGACAAAGCGTTTTCTGCTGTTTTTTTCTTCTTTTTTTATGTTAGAAGTGGGCGTTTATGAAGTCTCTGGAAGTACTTCAGTGGCTGAATGAACCCATAAAGGGGTTGGACAGAAAAAAAAAATATGTGCGATTATCATAATAATTATAAAGTAGTCAATTATGTTTAAAGTGGGGAGGAAGGTTGGTTTATTACGCAAAAAAGTAAAAAAAAAAAAATAAAGCTTAAACCGAAATTGAGGTCAACAAGAGAAGTCGATCTGAGATGATGTCTGCAGAGGATGGAGATGATTTGAAGGACGTGACACTGCCAGACCTAGATAGTTGGCGACGGGTGTGGTTTTAGTGGAAATTGATAGGAACTCAATGATAACGTCAAACTATGAAACCAACTTCTTATAAGGCTGCTGTTTCCGATTTCCTGGAGTCCATATTTTAGGGAAGAATTGTTCTTTGCAATATTTTAAATAACACCAATTTTGGACGGGAAATTTTTCCATCCCAAGTGCTTTAAATTTTCCGCTTTTAACTTACAACCGTGAGCTGCCAGATGCATTTCTATTCATTGCTCGAGTCTTGTAAGGCTAGGTTTGGGTAGATGGATTGGCATGAAAAAATAGTTTCTTTCCTGCCACACTTAGGTCCTTGCGGACCCATTGCGATGCCCTTCATTGGGGGATACGCTGGTGTTGTGGCCTTCTTTAAGGTTCTTTCCCTCCGCTCGTGGTTACTCAATTTAATCAAGCCATTCCGTCTCCAGAAACCTGCAAAGATGAGAGAGTGAGACATCTGACAATTCCTCAATGTCAAGTGACAGAGATAGTGATGGGTGTCCTCGTGGAGCTCTTCATCGCCGCAGCCTCTACAAATGTCGTCATTCTAGAGATTTAGTTTCATCATGTGGCTTTTCGGAAAATTATGACTAGTTAAAGCACCAACCAGCTTGGACGACAGCGACGCTCTTTCGTACTGTAAAGTTTTTTGGTTCGGGTGTTATTATAATCTGGCCATAGTTTCAGTGATATCTCACAGTTGGTTAGGCTTTTCCACATATTTTTGGCTTTCATTCTGATCTTGTATTCCACTCGTTCTCATAAGTTGCAGAGTATTGGTTTGATCGACTGAAGTGCCAGGTTGCGATCCATTTCGGATCCTTTTCTTGCTATCTCATTGCCGTTTATGTCCCTGTGTCCAGGAAGCCAGCAAAGACATACCTTGTGCTGTGAGCCAAGAACCTTAAGCTGAGTCTTGTAAACAATTAATGCAAATTATTATTCAGTTTTTACTATTTTTGCGTCAGCTTTGGTACAACACAGTCCTTTTGGACGGTTCAGTAGGGTCTAACAGAAAGTTCGAGACATAAAGGGTGCTTTTTTAAGAGTTAAGTTTTGCAGGTTGGCAGCACTGGCTAGCAATTGAGTCCAAAAAGTGAAATCAAAAGTCATCTGTCAAAGTGAAAAGTTTGCAGTATACTCTGCCATTTAATCATGGAAAGACTTACAAACGAGCAACGATTGCAAATTGGTGAAATTTATTATTAAAATTCGTGCTCTGTGAAAAATGTGAAAATCCGCTGTTTTATCGAAAAATTCTGTTCTGCGATGAGGTTCATTTCTGGCTCAACGGATCCTTAAATAAGTAAAACTGTCACATCTGTAGTGAGGAATAGCCACACGCCATACAAGAATTGCCGATGCATCCCAAAAAAAGACAGTTTGGTGTGGTTTATGGGGGCTGGAGAAACGTTACCGTCAAAGGCGAACGATATCGAGCCATGATACGCGACTTTTTTTTTGCCCCAGTTGGCTGAGTTGAACTTGGTTGCCATGTGGTTTCATCAAGACGGTGCCACATGCTACACAGCTCGTGAAACAATGGAAATGTTGGAGGATGAATTTGGTGAGCAGCATATCTCTCGAAATGGCCCTGTAAGTTGGTCGCCAAGATCATGCGATTTAACGCCTCTTGATTATTTTTTGTGGGGTTATGTAAAGTCGTTAGTCTATGTGGACAAGCCGAACACGATTGAAGCCTTACAGGATAGCATAACACGCGTAATTCGTGGAATACAGTCCTAAATGCTCGAAAAAGTGACGCAAAATTGGTCCTTCCGAATGGACCATTTGAAACGGAGCCGCGGTCAACAGTTACATGAAGTTTTAAAGACGTCTTTAAAACGTAAATGGCAAAGGCCTATTTATCGATTACAAATTTTACATTTAAATTTATGTCACGAGCTCTGGAATATAGTCGTACAAATTTGATTTAAAAGTTCAATGAATTACAAGTGAGTTCCAATAGAAACATTTACCCAAACTTTAAAGTAAGCTCTGAATTTTGAGAGAATCTCATCCTTTAAATGTATTATCGCCTCTAGGTTCGTCAGACCCTTGTATCAGGTCGGCGAATTTCTCGTACTCCAACCATGCAATTAAAGAACAAGCTCCTAAAAGAACTGTATGTCAATACGAGAAAGCCAATTGGGAAGCTTTAAACGGTTTCTTTATGAGTTTTAACTGGGTATGAAACGCTTTATCCCAAACAGGATAAAAACCCTAAGGTAAACGCGTGGTGTGACTTGAGCTGTAAAGAAGCTATCAGGGCTAAAGAGGTATGTTTTCGGTCATTTAAGGCCAACCCTGAGGTTGGCCAATCAACTGAGGAAAACCGAAAGAGGCAATCAAAAAGCAATGGCAATCAACATTCCCTTACAATCGCATAAGAGAGGCAGGCCTAAAAACTCCTGGATCACACAAATGCAGAAAAACCAGCATTTGATTGGCCTCAATGATGAAGTGATCCAAAATCGGGAGGCCTGCAGATATTTTTTGAAGTCGAACCGGCGAACCCCACAGGCGGACCAGTAGGAATGCGATGAAGTTATGTAAAGAGAAGAAGAAGAGCTAGAAATGACTGCAATGCCCACATTAATCATGTCAAATTCTCCTACGACCAAAAGTTGAGGCAAGCCGAATACCACAAAGTCCTACCGGTAGTAAAAACTTTTGGTCGTTTGTCAAGAATATTAAAAATTCGGCCTCGTCATCTATCCCGATACCCATTTGCGATGACATTGCAGCTTGCTGCTCATTTTCCAGCTAGCTCAACGCTCCCAGATCGTCCCCCTGTACTCGAGGGCGTCGAATTCTCTATGGGCCCAATCCACTTTCGCAGATGGTATTTCCCCTATCGTTCTGAAGAGGTGTTCTTCCACGCTGACTAAATCACTGCGTAAGCTACTCGGTCTGTCCTATTCTTTAGGGCTCTTTCTGAGATGAAAAAAAGGCGAATCTTCCTCTGTTTTGAAAGCCTGCATGCGAATTGCCCCAGAGTTCACCAAAGTACCACGGCACTATAGATGGTAGTAACTTTCTTTTAAGGTTTATGCAATTTTTTATTGGCGCAGGTATCGGAGGGTTCAACAAATTTCCCTACGCAAAATAAATTCCTATCTTTTATAAATTATGTGCACTATCTTTTACATTCAACGGTCCTCCACACCTAAATGGAAATGGCTTGAAAAAAAAAATAATAATTGCCAAAATTCATGGTCACTTGAATGTACCCCTTGAAAGATTATTACCCCAGCAAAGAGGATACTTATCCGAATTATAAGCATTCAGGTCAAGACTTATTCCACTTAATTTCTTCGTTAGCAGTAAATACCTTTCGGCAGCAGTAAGAACATAAAAAAAAAATAACAGGACATCCACCAGAGAACTATGATAAGATCATTCCAAGCCACAATAATTTTTGTTATAGGCTCTCATTAATTAAGGAGGAATCCTTCACATAAAATCTCATAATAATAATAAATAGATAATAAAAAGGGGAAAAGTTTTCACCCCTCCAACAACGACGTAAATATGTATATCTCTACCGTTAGCCGTAACATGCCCTTTATATAGTCGTTCAAGACAAATCTTGAATGTCATTCCCCAAACACCAAACCCTGTTTTCTATTTGCTTCTATTTGCTTCTCCTGTTTGTATGAATAACGAACGACCATTAAGTTCTGTAGTGGACTTTCATGTTTTGCAGGATATTTTCCTTGAAATATTAGCTCTAATTTGAGGACGAGAGATTGGATGATCCAGTGCGAGATAATCATTCATCATGAAGCTATGGAAGAAAAAAAAAATGCCACATCACAAGGGTGACCTTTCACATCCGCGGTAATATTCATAGATACAAATCGTCCCGTCCCTTCCTTCGTCCGATAGGTTCTTTTGTCAGAGCTTAACTTTGCGTAAATAATTTTCCAGATTTAATGTAGTCGAACGCCACCGGCCGGTTAACTATTGGGGACCGGGAAATGGGGATACATGTCACACAGTTTGGTGGTATCCCTTTTTCTGTCAGATTGAACACAAAAGGATGTTGCGGACTGTATAATGATATTTTCTACACAGGAGGTTGATGGTTCTTTAGGGTATTGGTCGACATTCCATTTAGGTTCTTTTGTGGTGACAAGATATTGAAAAATGGCAGGCACATGAAATGAACAAATTGAGTTCAATTAGTACTCTGCTCCTGCTCCTGCTGTGGTCTGCAGGTCTGTAGGGAGTTATGGGTGAGTGAAAAGGGACAATGGAAATCGAAATGTGGATGAGAATCAATAAATCAATAAAGGGTTGCGTTGGGTGAGGATCCCTCAAAATCCAAATCCTAAACTTGTCATCAGTGAAAGAAGACGCAAAAAGGACACATTTCGAGTGGGAATTAATGGGCGAGACATTTCCATTTTAAAGCGACGACGCACGCCTATTTGAACATTTAATTAGAACGTCTTTCTTCTGACATAATAGGCATTCCTCCTTTCATTTTGTCCAAGTCGAAAACTCGCCCCCACACAAAAACCCTTTTTACTTACCACACAAAAGCCAACCACCACATTTCATTCATCCTTCGGCACATTGTTTTGTAATTGTTTGCCTAGGCAAAGAGGATGAAAGATGGTTTTAAAATTTCATTGCGGCCAGCCGCATGTTATTTCTGCATTCAAATATCCTTTTCACTCATAAAAAACAAAAGCCAATGAGAAGAAACATAGAACGAACCATAAATTAGTCCATACAGAACTCCATACAAAGTACGTACCACACCTACACCTACACCTAGGAGAGGGCTTCAAAAAAAAAAAAAAAACAGAACCATACCAAAAGAAATCCTTTAGAATTTAAGCTTCATAACTTATGTCCGTCGTTCCTTGCTGCACTCGCAGACTATTGTTGGGAGGGGGAGGGGGTGGTGGGAATTTATTTTTCGGGCGATTTTCCTATAACAAAAGCCATCTTGGTGTAAGTATCTTGAGTTGACCTTATCCCGCACAATTCTGCAACTAACCACCAGCATGATGAGAGGGCGAGGGCGAGTGGCACATACACAAGAAACTTTTGACCCAAAGTTTACTTTTGCACAGGAATATCATCAACAGAGGAGAGCACGAACTTTCCATGAAACTGTATTTTTGTTTTTTTGTCTGTGGTCATAGAAAAGAAGAAAGGGTAATAAATTAACTTTTCTCTGCATGAAGCGGAACTTTTTGTACTCTTTTTTTTTGGTCGTTAAATTTGCAGATATTGAACTAAGCTGAACAATAGTTTGAGCAAGTGTACAACGAACGACGAATATGTTTCGAAAGAATGTCGATTTCGAATTCAGAACTCAAATCGAATACGTTACGTACATACACGGGAGAGAGCACAATGAATACGTGAGCTACAACAATGGAGCGTATTTGATTTTAAAACTAAGAACCATCTTGATTGTAATCTTCTAATAAAGAACAGGGTTTTTTTTATTGAAGAAGAAGAAAAGGCGTTCACAAAATATATTGAAAAACTTCGACCACTTCTGGAGTGGCTGCTGCTTTTGCTGCAGAATTCTCAAGAGCACTTATTATCATGTAAATGCACGTTGAATCAATTTGCTGGAGGATGGAAGAGAGGAAGTCTATTTGACCCGGTTTTGGCAAGCAGAGAAATGTGTTTAAGTGGCTATATAGTGGGTATTTGGCGAAAGAATATTTGTAAGGATTTGAGGTTTGGCGAAGGAGACGATGGAGGAGGAGGATGGTGTGAATGGATTTAGGTTTCTTGGGTTAATTTAGCGATAAAGCGTGGTCTACATTTTGAGTGGAACCTTCACCTTTACCGAAATGAAGATATTTAGGTAAGGCAAATGGTGAGAAAGTTTTCGGGTAATAAAAATGCAGACAAAGAATGATTTGCTGGCGGGTTTTGGCTAAAGTCATTTGGGGTTGTTTCTATTTTTGAATTCAATTTCCCCGCCAACGGTTGACAAATATCAAAATCAAATTAATTCGACCTCTCTGATTCTGATACAATTGTAAGTCCCATGCGAGGATAAAGTGGAAAGTTTTATGGAAAACTATGATCTGTATGGGCTAGGGTTCAGCATTATTTTTTTGCGGACTTAAAGTCCGCATAGGGCGACAACCAGTTCCTTCCATCTGTCTCTATTTGCAGCTCGATACCTCAGCTGATCTATGTTGTTGTTGGTCTATCTATTAGACTCTCTCTTCTACCTTGAGGGTTCTATTGGAAGCACTACTTCGCTATATTGGCATCTGGCTCTGGTCAAGACAGCGCCATTTTCTCTGTTTTATGTCAACGTGCAGGTATGTTTGTCCAGTCTTTCTTTCGGATCTTTAGAATATAACACTTACAACGATTAACAAAATCTTCTTACCTGCTCGAGATGTTAGCAGAGCACTTCCACGTTCCACGTACAAATTTTATGTTGGAATCAAACAGTTTTAACTTTGTACGAAGAGATATTTTGTGAAAGGTTTCCGATTTAGCTTTATTTAGTCTATTTCTGAAATCCAGGTCCGTTCCACCATCGAGAGATACTTAACTACCCAGATAGTTGGACCGCGTCACCTCTTCTATGGTCTCCCGTCTCAAGATAACCTGCTCAACCTCTAGATAACCCCATTCTGTTGCGGTGAATGACACATTTGTTAAGGGCACCAATGGTGTTTGCCAGGAAACAGATATCATCAAGCGTAGTTCAAATAGTCACTCGTTTGTACCCAGAAACAAAATGGGTGACAGTATATCTCCTTATAGCATTTTAAATGTATTGGAAAGCTTTCCACTGTGCAGAGAGAAACACTTTGCGTTGCAATACGACTCATAAATAATAGCAAACATTTTTTAAGGGATGCCTCTCATGGCTAACGATCTTTAGATGGAATCGAGATTAACGCGCTCGAAGGCCTTTTCAAAGTCAAGTATTTGGGATTGAACCTTGATACGTATAAAGGAAGTGACATATAAAGCAGTAATAGCTTTCAATGCTTGTATGTAAGTCGAAAAATTATTATGCCAATGGAAGTAAGACCGCGACTGGCATTTGTTAATTTGGTCTAGTGCAAGAGGTAGAAGGGCGCTCTTGCCGTTTCATACCAACCTTAGACTCTAGCCAAAGCCGAGACCACACAATTATCTCGCGTGATGTGTTGCTAAGTAGTGTGTAGCTTTTGGCCAAAATTTGTCGCTATAAATCCCTTGGTCCTGACCGACAGCTCAACCCAACCCGCTAATCGTAGAGTTAGTTATGAAACTCTACCGCCCAAACTATCTACTAGATACGACGGCAAATATATTGTAACGAAAAATACTCATTAGACTGTTACCTTCTAATGTGTTAGAAAAAGGACTCTCGAACCAAGAGGATTCCCCAATGATATTGCGGGTGTGGTAATAGCTTTATGAGCTAGAGCTAGAGTTAACCACCACTTTAATTAGTAGCTGTAGACTAATAGAGAGTTTTAAAGTGATGGTCGGAAGCTTTAAGGTACAGGAGGCTGCCGAATGTAGGCGGGGGCTAAGAATGATTCATGCAATCCAATTGGGAGGCTATGTTAAATGTTTTAGAAAAATTGACATTTACGTCCTTGCACATACATACTAGTGGATGGAGCGAAGATAAATAAAAAAGAAAGAACAGAGAACATTGCCGAAGAGGATTTGATAGAGCATGAATATGCAATGTCTCAGAGCAAGTGCCAGCAGCGATGGGACATCTCCGAAAAAGGAAGGTAGACAAATTAATTCATTCTTAAGCTTATACTTGGAAAAAAACCGAAACCTGCCTCTCGAAGGTGAGCTTATGGAAGTGGTGGTATTATGTTTGTAATAAAAGTAGCTAGATCTTTGGGTGAGCTAACAGCTACATATATCCGCTGCTTCAAGGTAGAATTTACTTTGGTAGCGAATTCAAAGATTGGACGCCTTGACCTCAGATAGGACTAGGTCAAACTTGGCAAGTGTCAAAACTTCACTGGTCGGGCCAAATGTGTCTTGAAAACTAAGATCCAATCATGGGCTGTGTTACGGTGTTATTCGTACCGTGCCAATGATAAAACTGGCTGGGGGCCCATAAATATCTCAGTCGCAAACGGTGGGTCCAGATAGCAGGCGCCCTCTGGTATTAAATAGCCTTACACCCGTATGGAATCTCTGCGGGTGGGGACTAACTTTTCTGGCTTTACTCGTGGGACTCATATGAACCGAATAAAACAAATGTCCTTTCGTCTGTGTCGCAAACCGAGATAGAAACAGATTACACAATATTATCTCCAGAGAAATCCTCAACCAGCGCATCCACTTCCAAAGACACTCACAATGCTACAAACAACCTAGCGTTGAGGATCTGCATAGTCGAAATAAACCAGAAGGAAACAAAGAAAAGTTCTTCTTCTTGGAATGACTCCAGAGGAGGCAACACGCACAGTGCGGGAAGAGCTCCGAGGCAAGCTAGAAATAGCAACGAACCCTGCACCTCCAAGGTACCCAGATTTCACGTTTTGTGTGGGAATGTAACCTCGCAGTTGCGTTGGAAATTATATCGAGGTAGGCACTTGTCCGTTAAGTGTATTTCAAGTAGTTCGAGTTTTGTGACTTTAGTATGAGCTAGGCTGTAGGCGTTTTCATTGCTTTCTTCATGAGTTCTAGACAAAGTGGTGGAATGTTAAGTATAACGCCAAGTGCGGCTGTTGGTGCAGTTGTCATTGCACGGAGGTTAGTGGAGCTAAGGTTTAGTGAGTACAAATATCGGTAGGCGGTACAGCAAAAATATTCTTCAATAATTCAAAATCAACAACACTAATTTGATCAGAACCTTTGGTTTGTAGAAGAGTTATTCAGCGAGGAAACAAAGACAGTTCCTCGTATCATGCTCATTTATTTACTTTGATAAGAAAACTATAGGAACTTTTCCCCAAGTATGAGAAGTTAGAGCCCGAAAAAATAGACAGAAGTTGGGGTGGAAACGACTCACAAAAATGCAGTGGAATAAGCATTGGAACTCGGAGATCAGAGAAAAATGAATGATCAGGAATGTGGAGTGGATAAGTGCAACAAAAGGAAGCACGTCACCAAAATAAATAGTCCAACCTCACTCAACCTCTCCCCTACACGACATAAATCACGAATTTTTCATCTGCAGTAGATGCCCGGTTCAGCGATGGAGACTCAGAAGAAGCAAGACCAGAAAGATAGCTCACAAGTAACCTCAACCGAAATTTAATGCGTTTCTCTGTAGAAAACTTCCTCAAGCGACACACAGGAACGTCTTTAAAAACAGAAGAAGTGTCCTTTAAAACTGGTTCATCCCGATGTAAAGCAATAGTCGGAATCCTCTGATCACTGATGTTAAGCAACGACTGTTGGCCTCTACCACTTGACAATGTTACTCCTCTTCAAAAAGATATGCTCTGCTGTATCCCGTGAGTTCCTCAAAATCATCCTTTTATTGTTCTTTATAAAGGTTTTGTCATTTCCCTAAATCCCGCATTTTTCTATCAACATTTTATTAAAAACATCTCCCTGCCATTGGCTTTATTTTGTGACACCTGTCATTCCTCCCCTAGATTCACCTTGTCAATACACATTAAACATCTTGTTCAACACATGGCTTCGGTGTCTCGAATTCCAGCAAAATCCTCTCCAATCCACTTTCAGGAACAAACTCCCAAAAGTTGTTGAAAAGATAAAAACACCCTCACCCCGTTATCGATGTCGGAGATTTGAAATAAAACGAAAAACCCGCATAAATCCAACGTCAAGTCCATCAAAATATGATTAGTTCCAAAAGTTTGAAATGGAATTAGAGTTAATTAAAAAAGGACAACAAATCTGTCATTCTAGCCCCGCCAAAAGTTGTGCAGCAAGCACACACACACACACATCTGTAACTAACCACACGAATCGCAGCCATTTGCATTTGTAGTCCTGCCGCCTGCTGCTCGTCCCGTTACGTCAGCATTCATTCATCGTCCACTGCCATTACATAATGTATGACTAAAGTTGCCGGCACAGTATCCACAGCAGTTTTGTGCGCCTTGCCTCATCTCCGGTTCTGTTCGTTTGCTAACGACACAAGGAGTCACGCAGTAATAATTTCATGCAAAATTCATAATTATTCACTTCCTGGCTGTTTATGTTTCCGGGTTGGTATGGCAGCTAGTTCAACAGAGTTTCATTCCCAACGCCCTGTTTCTATTTGCGCGGCTTTGTCACGCTTTTGTATCCATCCACCCCAAAAACACACAAAACACAAAACACAAAACCCAGACCTAGACGCAACCCCCGCCCCCAACCAAACATAGTATATTTGTGTGTGATTTAGCGGACAAGCTCGAAGGGCAGGGGGTAATAGGTAATAGTAGTTGGAGGTCGTTACTATATTCCCTTGAAATTATTTACAAAGTTACTTTTAGGTTCGTCCTACGATGGCCTTCTAGTTGTTTATTTGTTCTTTATTTTTTGCTTTTTAGGGAATAATATCAGAAACGTCCACATAAAGGGACTATAACTCCTCGGGGTGGTGGTACCAAAATAGATAGATAGAGAGAGAGAAGGATTTGTGCTCGTTTGTTTGTTCGTTTTCTGTTCCGGATTAAGGTGGATGTAGGTAGCTGGGTATATATTTTTATTAGCTTCACTCAGCTGAAGCTGAAGCTCAACTTGAATGGAAGGTAGTAAGTAGTATGTATTTTGCTGTAAATTACTAACAAAAAGTTTGGTTTCAGATTTCTTTCTTCTTTTCAATTTATTCGTATATTGCTTGTGGCTGTTAAATTTTATTTTGAAGTTGTAGTGAGAGTACCTAGTACCTACTCAACTCATCCCCGACAAATGAAAGTTGACACGTGGAGCGTAATGAGAAGAAACTAGGTGACATTTGAAGAGGCAATTTATGCCAAAATTCTCCAAAGTGGTGCTTGGGAGGAAAGCAATGCCTTTTGCAGACTTTAGAGGGTGATTAACGAGAAGTTAATTGGTAAAGTTGCCATTGTTTGGATGAGAGGAGATTAAATTCTGTTTGCCAGCAGTGGAATTTAATTTGAATTTAATTTTTTTAACTTTATTTGGAATGGATTTTCTAATTGAATCTTGTCTGGTCTTTACTGCATCCCTACTGGTTCGACTTCACAAAGTCTCTTCGGCAGGACTCTCATTTGTTAAATATTTAACACTTAAGCCAATCAAACGCTGGTGGTGTTATTTTTAAACTTATCTTTGGGGTTCTACCTGCCCTTTTTACAATTTTTTTCCAACACGTACCAGGCTTACCTGGATGTAAAATAAATACAAGGATGCGATTTTTCCCAACATACTGATCTTTAGTGTCCCGCGACTGCGTATGTATCCTCAGGAGATGTAGGAGCAATCCAAAACATTCACCATTGCTGGGTGCCGGGGCACAGGGACATTCCTGGGAACTATACAGCTGACTAAATTCGCCAAACTAGGAACCAAGTTACTTCTTTCACCTGATAGAGTAGAGATAGGTATTCCATTCGCTAGATGGTATAGAGAAAACAAACTTTAGGTGGACAAGTGGTATCACAGAACGGATCTGGCCTAAGCTGCATCTGAAACGCTCTAAAAATGTGATCTCTCTAAGCAGACGAAACATTAGCACTGCAATAGGTGTCAGCACTGGACTCTGTCCTATGGGTATACATGCAACAAAACTTTCTGCATTCCCGAACGACTTTCGCAGAAGTTGAATGGATGCGGAGGAGAAGAAAACGATCCTTCACCTGCTTTGTACATGCCCCGCCCTCTTCAGAGAGCTCCATCACGGAGCCTTCTTTCTACGCAGACACATGTGACCTCACAAACATTGACACCAGAGATCTACTTCGCTTCGTCAGAAACTCCAATTGATTCAACGAGTAGGGGGAAGCTTTATCCCAGATCCCTGTGGTATCACAACGGACTACTACTAGTCTAAGTATGTCCCATGATCTATAAAGCCCCCTGCTTTAGCTGTGACATAGCTTTGGCACGGATATCAAACTTTTTTTATGAAACTGAGAATGATAAGTGGTTCCATTGTTGATATATCCTCATCTGGTATCTTTTATTTTTTCCAATACTAATCCTCTTGTGAGTCAGTGCCTCACAAGTTAGAAAGTCTACATTAGCCTTCCTCTGATATTCCTATTTTTCCTAGGTATTCCTTGATTCTGCAGTTTTCTTAACGGAAACCAGTAAGGATTCGTAGGTTATTGACGGAGGCTTAACACAGTGAAATGAGATCTCCGATGATCAGAAAAAGTTTCCTCAGGATTTGAACCTGCGTTGGGTCTGCCTGCATCTATAATTATGTCTTTCATTGATGATTAAGTATCTCCTGGCGCGACTGCAATGGGTTCAGATAGACCAAACGACTGCGCCTGGACATCTGCAAAAAGTCTGTGTCTTTCCTTCTATATCTCAGAAGAATCGACCGCAGGCTGCTCAAAGGCGTCCTTTCGGGCCATCAAGCTTTTGCTGAAAAGACTTAAATGAGTTAGGCTTTAGCGACACCACCACTTGTCCAGCTTGTGGTGAGAACGATGATACAGCAGAACAATTTGTTGTCAAGTTGTCTTGCATTTAAGCTCTTCATCACTCAACCATCTCACCATTCTTCGGAAGACCGAAAAACTAAGTGCTTTAAGTAAGGTTTCTGAGGGTTTCTGCTCACTTCACAAGGTACACTTTCGACGAGTCCCAACGAAAACCTTTCTTTCAGAATTTTACCATCAGGACGTATATCAGTGATCGTATTATTGGAAAAATATGTCATGTTACTTTAGTCCTCATAATTTGATGGAAATTCCTTAGCAAAATCGATGGATTTTTGAATCATCAAATAAAATATGAAAATCTACGTGAGTTTGTCCTAACTGGTAACATTAAGGCTTGATTTCTGATTTAGCTGAGAATAAGCAGCAAATATATGGAATATCATAAAACCTTTGGCGCCCAATGTGAGGCCTTGCAGTGGCATCTAAATGGTGAACGACCAATCTCCCCTTTATCAGGTAATAAAAGTGACATGGTTCCCAGTCCTTAGGAATGTCCCTGTGTCCCGGCACTCAGCAGAGGTGAATGTTAAACTGCCCCGACATTTCCTGAAGAGGCGATCTGCAGTCTAGGGCTACTATATAGTTTACAGATACTGATTTCATGGACTTGATAGCCGCTTAACTGTACGAGAAAATGCTAATGTCCTTCGAGGATATCACGTTCCTCTTTAGCCAAGAAAAAACTTCCCTAATCGCCATTACTTCCGCCTGGAACACGCTACAATGATCAGGAACTCGGAAGGAGAGACTAAGTTTTAGGCTGTCAGAAAATACACCTCCATCAATGGATCGCTGTGTCCTGGAATGGTAATATGGAAGGATTTTTCAAATTGTAATTGGGGAATAGTGTAATCTATTTTACTAGGAATATTCCCCATTATGTTTAGGATGGAAGCATGGCCAATAGCGTTGGCGGTCGATTGTGTTGTAGCTTTGAGTGTAACGCCTGTGTTAGCTGCCGTTTGTCTGCTTAAAATATCAAGAGGGGTCAGGTGAAACAGAATGTCTAAAGAAGCTTATTGAACTTTGCTTATTTTATTGCGATTGGTCGCTTTATCTAAAGTAATCCACCGATTCCACCGATTTACCCTTGCAGTATGCATGCTGCGCGATAGACATAAGTCTTGTAACAATGCTTCTTCGAAAATGGAAATCCTTCAATCTTTCTAGGGTCTTAAGAAGAAATGACGATAGACTTATGGGTCTGAGATCGTTCGGACTCGCATGGGAGCATTTACCAGGTCTGGCGATGAAAATCACCCTAAATTCTCACCACAGCAGCGGAATATGGACCAGATCAATGCAGCTCCTTAGGATTATCTCCAGCACTGGCAGAATGATAGCCGAGGTCTTTTGAAGCTCTTGGAGGTTTAAAGGTGTTCAGCGCTTTAGCTATTTATAGAACATAACCATTTCAAAGAACGCAACATGAAACTACTTCTGCCAGCTCTACTAACATGTCCGATCCGTACAGAGATAAAGGAATCAAAAGGATTCTAAGCCAAAAAAAAAAGATAAAAATTGCAAAACTTTGAAGCAAATCCATAGAACCATTTCGGCATGCGACTTAAAAACAGACAAGCAGACAAACTGACGCTCGGAATTACGCCACCCACTCCTCTGGACATAGATCTTTTAATCTCCTACTCTCAAAGTCGTACTGATTAAAATGTAATTTTCCAGCAACTATGTACAGGTACATGTCACCACCTCCTTCCAAAGGATCTCTAATGAAAATCCTCCCAAAAGAACCCAACTTAAACCATCCCCGCGTTGACAGTTTCTTAGCGTTTGCTCTAAAATAAATCCACAATTAGCAAGAAGTTTGTGCAATGTCTTCTTCGTCCTGGAGCTAATTTCACCTTTCACTAAAACTCCCATTGTAACCCCTAATCCATGTAAAATTGTACCCAAGTCCTGAATCCGTCCGTCGTCGGCAATCACAATGTCTCTCCTTCCAATTAAATTGCATTTACTCTCTTTCTCTACGACGCGACACAACGTAAGGTAACGTATACCTTTTCTACATTTTATTTGTTTTTCTTCTTCTTCTTTTATTTTTGGTTCGTTTCATCCACAAAGTGAGATTTATGTATACAAATTACAAAGCCACCACACCACCAACCACATCGTTTGTTTTTGGGAAGTCAACTTAAATCCATTATTCTCATTTAAATTTCTATCAAAAGGAAGTTGTTGTTGAAAAAAAAAACAGAACCAACACAAAAGGAGAAGAAACAACGAACAGCTACAGAATATTTTTTCCGGTTTTAATCCTTTTTTGAATTAATTTATGTGCATATTTCTTTGACGCGCGCGCTTTTCTACAAAAATTTAAAAAAATATTTTTCAAACGCCCCGTTTTGAAACGGGAACCATTTTGTCTTAAAATGAATTTATCGCACAAAAAATTTAAGGAATCGCCTACTATTTTCTAATCCTTCGCACAAATTTACAAAATTAACATCAGAGCTTTGGATGTTTCCATTAAAAGCAAAAGAAGAAGGGAAAACAGCACTCCAGTTGTATCTTTGTAGTTATGACCTGAATTCTAAGTGGGTTCCTTTATCCTTCTTGAGTAGATGTAGGTGGCACGAAGGCGCATCGTTTCAACTTAATGACGTGTGAATAACAACTTAATAGCAAAACGCACCACTTAAATTTTGCACGAGGAATGGCCCATAATCTTCGTCGTCGTTGCATGGGAACGACTTTAATCGCTCACTAGGCTATGTCCCAGGTGAATTGCGAATGCCACCCATAAAGCACTGATACATACGTAGATGGTGGTAGGGGAATCCTTAAGGGCATTTACCGTACAGCGTGTACATGAATGGAATTAAGCTGACTTGTTGCTGGGCTTCGTATAGTGTGCGCGCTACTGTTTCCTTTGCCAGCTTAGTTGGGATTTTTTGTTACTACTCTCTCTCTCTCTTGAACCTCAATTTCTCGGCTTCGCCTGCAGCGATGATATTCTATACACACCCACAGAGAAGAGCCTCCACCACTACCACCAAGCATAGACTGCAAATAATTCTCTGGCTTCGTTACATATTCAAATTCAAAGTAACTCTGGGCAAATCCTGTATTCAGGACACGAAATCGAGTGAAAGAGAGAAAAACCAGCAACTGACAGGACGAAGCGAAAGTAACTTTATTTTTTAAATCGCACACACAATCCCAATTGAAGCGAAAATTTCTTTCCGTTTGTCTTCCTTATATTTTGATTTCCTTCTCACTGCTCCTTTTTTTGTATGCGAGGCAAGGCGAGGCAAAAGACGACGACTTGACGGTCTATCTGTCTGTTTGCATTTAGTATCGCTGTAGTTTTACGGAGGAAGACTTTTCGACAAGGATATTTGAGCATGGATGTGCCTTTCAATGACTTTCACACTGTAATGTGGGCGGGGCTGGGTGGGCTTATACAATGGTCGTTGTAGCACGTGGAACAGCAACGTCTGTCGGTGTGGAGAACACCGAAGAATCCTTTATTCTTTTGGCTTTAAATAGGAAATGGCAAGCTTATACACATTGCATAGATCAATGTGAATTATGTCTGGGTAGGATTGGAGGGATGTTAGGGCGATGTCAGAGGCAGAGGAGAGGGTGGGGCAGGATTACTTAAGGTAACTTCCTTCAATGACAAAACACTGCGCGAATACGGAATGGGCTGGTTGGTAGTCGTGTGAGGGAATGCTTTGTTCTACTTGAATTTCAATAGCCTGAAGTTGAAGGATATGCATATTTGGCTGTGGTGTAAAATTGGCGACGACAGCTGGAGACGTCAACATTGATTGTTTCGAACAGATTTCTTTCTTTGAAGGGAAATTCATAAAAAGAGAAGGGAATTGAGTTGAGCATGTAATGAAAAACAGTTAAATGCTAAGATCTTCATTTTGTCAATGTCAAATGCTTTGAGCGGGTCAGGATCAGGACTTTGAAATGAATCGAAGGCAAGTGAATGGTCTTTTTTGTGAATGCTAATCGTGGGGATTTAGGACATAATTATTTGTTAGGAACTAAGTCTTATTCGACAGATACTTTTTTTGTCTTTGGCAATGTACACTGCGGAAGGACCTGCTCAGTAAGATATTCTTCTTCCCTATGATAAGTGTAAACCGTACAAAGGCCTATTTAAATACCCGAATAAGTAGCTCCAGATGCTTCTTTTCAGACTCCAAGAACAAGGACATCTGACGTAAAAAATAAAAAGAAATCAGATATATCCAGAAGTCATAAAAGCGTTCACAACTTGTCGGTTGTATATCTAAGTGCCTTACCACATTTTAAAACAAGCCTTTAGTAACTGAGTGAACTTTCAAAATGTTGTCTATTAAGACTGGAGGGAAATTTTTAAAGAATTCGTCAAGTGTGTTGCACCAAAGATTTGAACTTAGAGCAATAAAGAATATTTTCGCTGCATTAATAGCTCCAAAATGGTTCAACAAGCATTTTGCAACACCTTTCTTTAGTTTTCTAACAAAATAGACAAAAAATGTATTCCTTTGCGCCAAAAATGTGTGAGAATCAAACATTAAACAAAGGTGATTTGGGGAGAAGAATATTCATCAGCCATTTAGTTAGCTAGGTTAGGTAAGGTTAGGCAGAGGTGGACTAAAACCGACTTAGTCAATTATGACCCAGAAAATGTGTTAGAAACATAAGGAAAGGCTAAAGTCCGCTTCGGGAGAACAGTATGATACCCTATCCATATCCCTATATACCCCAAAGAAAAAAGTATTGAGAAGATGATGGATAGCATTTTATTTCATTTTATTATTAAAAAAAAATTTTTTTTTTTATAAAACGCCCCCAAAAAGTGGGCGTGGCCAAAAACTTTGTATGGGCGATATGTTGGAAAAAATATTGGGTAAATATCTTGTTAAACATTCTTTTTCGCTTTCTATGAAAATTTTTGAAAGGGAGAGAAATCACGCGGAAGAACGTCCTTTGGTTTTATGACTCATCTAGAGAAAAGCTTATCAAGAAGTACAGACCTTACTCAGCCCCTACAAACGGCCATTCGCCTCAAAGCAACCTCCCAATGTACCGAAAATTAAATCGGCCACTCTGCAATTCTAAACACACTCAGAATTCTTCCTAGAAGTATAGCCTACACCATACCCCAAGAGCAATTTGATCTAAACTTCCAGACGTCCCGTTTCCTTTTGGGAGGACGGTGCCTTGTTGGAGGAAGAATAGATCCACTTCTACACAGACGGGTCAAAAGCATACAGACTAAGTCTTAGTTTCTCTTTCCGTCTTCCTAATCATTGCAGTGTTTTCCAAGCAGAGATTATGGCAATCAAGGAAGTCTTGTCCAGGTTAAAGAATAACGTGGTATCCGTAAAAGATATTCGAATCTTTTCGGACAGTCAGGCGGCCATCAATTGTGTGGATTCTGTCTCTATTAACTCTTTAGTAGCCCTAGATTGCCGATCATCTCTAAAGGAGATGGCTGAGCCGTTCAACATTCACCTGTGCTTGATGCAGGGGCATAGAGAAATTCCGGGTAACTGCAAGACTGACGAACTCGCCAAACTTGGAATTACCCTCTCAATCTTGCCTGAATAACGCTTCTTGGGCATACCAGTTTCCACATGCAAACTCTTGTTAAAACTCACAACGAAGCAGATATGGCCTAAGCTGGATCTAAGACGCTCTAAGAGTTTGATTACCCTCAACTATATCAACTTCACATCAACGTGGTATCACAATGGGGCTTATATAGGTCTAAGTAAGTCGGACCTCTATCCGACTGCCACTTCAACCTAACCCAATCATGACTTCCATAGATCTACACTAGTTTGTGCCTGACTGACTAACTGACTCTTATAGCAGAGGTTTGAAACTTGGCTACCCTCCTTGGACACGAACACTAATAGGGGAATTTTTTGTACTTGCCGATGGGAAATACAAAATTAGGATAGGGTATAAAAATGTTGACACATGCTTAAGCATATTTTGATTGCCCGATTTAAGAGGGCAAATCTTAAGGAGATTCACAAAGAAATAACGAAACACGTCCTAGGCCCTTCCGCATTTAAGGGGCAATGTATTGATAAATACGAATTTTTCAAATCAACACAGCGATTTTCTTTTCATATTTCAAGTCCACAAATTTTTGAGGACACATGGAATACTGGAGGCAGCTAGCCAAAGATCCAGGTGGCTGGAGAAGCTTTTTGATTGAGGCCCAGGTCTACCCAGGACTGTAGCGCCATAGAAAGTAAGTGATAAGTTTAGGCAAATGTTTTCAACTCCATTAAAATATCAGTTTTTGGGCACTAAATTGGGACACTTAGCCCGTGGCTATATTAAGTCGTCGCTACACAATAAAACTTTTCAATATCAACATGCGGTTCGTCGCCACAATGAGCGACGCTGTCCTTGTTGATTGCAATTTATATCTGTTCGAAAAGAACCCACTTTGTTCTTAATCACATAAATAATTTCAAAGAGATTTATCGTCATCGGATTAAAAAATTTAAAGAAGAATTTAAAAACTATGGCCATTCAATGTACTCACAGAAAATTTCATCAAATTCAATAAAATTCGGATACTCACCTGAAAAGAGAGAGAACAATGTAAATCAGTTAGTTCAAATATTCATAACAAAGTTTCAAAATAAATAAATACCCTTCCCAAGTGAAACAAGAACAAAGCCTCTATACCCTTTAACCCCTACTACACCAGCTGAATCGATTTAAAAAAGTAAACACGTAAAACTGGAAAATTCGAAAACTGAAAACTGAAAACTGAAAACACATTAATTCCGTTCATAATCCTAAGCAATCGATTCCAATAGACAATTTAACTCGGAATGGCAATTTTACATGGAGGCGCGAGCAGCACTCCACACCCCCTCCCTCCCCAAACTTGATATCCTGAGCAAATACAAAATTCACCCCTAAAAATAAAACCACTTCTTTTCATGCTCAGCCCACGTCCCATGGCGTGTCGTCGTCGTCGTGCAATGCGAGACGAACTTTCAAAGGTAAAGGTGAACAAAAAAGGACAAAGTGTAGTGTTGGTGTGTTTATTTTTTCATTCGTTTCGACGTGAAAAGTTCTCTCGCCACTTATCTTAAGGAAGTCAACAGAAAAGTCCATTTTAAAGCTATGAATATTCAAATAAATAAACAACATATCGCTGCCAGATTAAAATAAGCAACTGACAACTTGGCTGTCAAAATCAATTTCCTACTTCGACTTAAGTTTTGTACCTCCCCTCCAATTCCCAGTAGTCACGAAGTAGGTGGTGGAAGGCACCCACGTTTCGATTGGAAATTCATTTTCGAGTCAATAATCGAGGTGGTTTTCCACCTCCACATCAAACGTCATTGGGAGGAAAATTAAATTTTTTGAAATCGTTCAATTACCGAGAGTCTTATTTTGACAGATTACAATCACTCGTTACCAACACTCACTGTCTGTTATCATTTTTCTCGAGATAAAGAGAAAATTTAAAACTTGAATTCCTGCCAATGGCTTCCTAGGAGGAGGAGTCCAATAGCCAGTTGCCAACGGCTGCGGCGGCGGCCTGTGTCGCATTCGTATGGGCAACGAGACAATGAAGGTGAAATCATGAATCGTGTGAACAGACAGGAAAACCGATGTGTAATTTCAAAGTGACATCCCCTAGGGGTTATTGATACTTCAGTGGTAGTCGTATGACTGCCAAAAACGATGATGAAGGTGTGTATTTAGAAAATTTGGCACTGTCGCATTGCGGCAAAGACTTAGATTTTAGGATGGGGAAATACGATTACGGGAAGTTATGGTAATCGGATTGAATTCTTTGGGATATTATTGATAAGTTCGGTGACACCTTTTTAGGCACTGATATTATTTAAGGTAAGGGTAATTGCATGTGTCAAGGGAAATGACAAGTGAAGTGTGGAAATCTGGGACCCCAAATTGGGGTTTGGTTTGAACGACGTTAATTTTCCTCGAAGGTTGTAGGAGGGAATTTATTGATCCTATTATTAGACATAATATGGTAATACTGGCCAATTTAGTCACCAACTTGCAGAGTTTTACACAATAGGCAGAATTCAGTATAGTGAAGACGGGGATGGCTTAAAACTATCAAAAATCAATCTCTTAAGTTAACTGGAGTCGAGAAGACCAACCAACTTTTCTACGGCGTGAAGCACCATATCAGCGGTCTGCAAGAAGCTAAACTGAGAAGTATGCCAACAGCAGAGCTTGACATATTTCTTAACCTGCTACCCTTGTACAAGAGTCTGTAGCGAAATGCGGTCTTAAAACAATAAGAATAAGAATAAGAATAAGCAAACAACAAGACCAATCACTCTAACCGAATGGAGCACATCTCGCCAGCTGTCAAAAATCGAACCACACTTGACCAGCCAGCCAGTTAAACAGGCTTATTCAGAAGCAGGCTTAACAGATAGTTGAGGTCTTCTGAATTAGGCCTTAAATTCCATAGACAATTGTTCTGTGACAAAGTCTGAAGAATGGAACTCGCTGTCAAAACCATGACCTTCTATAAAGCTTCGGAAATATTGCAGCTTAATAGAACTTTTCTAATTCCTAATCTCAACAGTGTCTTTCACAATCATTTCTCGCTGATGGCCAAGGATATTTTAATCCTCTTTAAAAAGATCTACTACTTGCCCTGAACACACAGAAAAGTTTGTCAAAACAGCCACCGTACGTGGGTGGTGCAGAAAACACAGATTCGACCTAACCCTTACCTCCAAAACAACCAAGACTATGTGGCAAGAATTCAAGAAAGAAAGAGCAAAAATACTCTTTCGAGAACCACGGCCTACCAAAATGATAAGGAAGAATCGGCTGTCTAGAACCCGTTTTAAGGTTTTTTGTATTGAATTTGGATGGAGAAAGCAAGGGTAGGTTGAGGGCAATTTAACAACATCCAAAAAGTGTTCGTCTTCATATTGGCGAAATTCTAGGAAGGACATTGTCTAAATTTTTTCGGGAGGAATAAGGCCTTCGTTTCCCTCAACTGTGTTTATAAAACAATTTTTTTTTTAAAAGCCCTAAAAATTGCCATATGCCATATGCCATATGCCGAGAATGAAATAGAAACATAGAAACTCTACGAAAATTAAAAAAATATCTTATCCATCTTCATTCAACCGGCCGCTTATGAGTATAAAAAGTGTAGAAGACCAGGAAGAAGGATAACAACACTTGGTCTTACGACCGGTGAGATACACCGATTCACGTCCATTGTGATAGTCGTGCGATAAGCCTCTAAAGAGTCTGAAAAGATCCTTGGGATACAAACGGATTTATCAGCCTTACTATTCTTCACTGCTGTGTTGAATACTTTTCGCGCATAGAACCAAATAAGATAAGCCAAGTGCATGTTTGAACACAGAATCCTTGCATTCAAATATCTTCACGCACACAGCACAGCTTCAATTTGCTTTATTATGTCAAACGAGGTATAAGTTCAGGGTGGAATGTGTCGGCCAACTTGATTTAAACACCACTCCTTGTGACATCGAATATAGTCATTAACACGCATACAGGAAATAGCAATTATATTGACTACAAAAACTCCTATAGAATACCCATAGATTCGAATAAAAATCAAAATATTTAAAACTGCCATCAACAGAAGAAGATTTGGTATCACAAAAGTCTGTGAGAAGCAGAAAAGTGGGATATTCATAGGATTCTCCCCTGTTAAGCCATTCAAGTCGTGGTTTAAAAACTTAGACATAGAATAAGATCACAAGTAATGTGCTACCATCAAAGGAAGTTCACTAGAGAGACAGAAAGACCACAATTCCTAAGCCAGATTATCTTTCTTTGAAACAAAAAACGTCTTACGAGGCTTCAAGCTCACATTTCATCTTAATTGGTGCGCACTGCAACAAAACAAAGACACAAAAGAACCTTATTCAACAAAAGTCTTATTCACTTCATAGAAAATTCTCTCTCTCTCTCTCTCAAGTTCACTTCGATGACAGCTTGCCCATTTAAAGTCAAATTAACTATCAAAAAACCTCCTTCGCATGCTGAAGGAAGGACTAGTCCATATTTCTGATCTTATATATATTCCGAAAGTACCTCCCCAACCCAAAAGTGCTGCATTTGTCGAAGTGTTCCTTTCTTTTGACCATTATGTCAAGAGTTTCAATAACCAATTTGTATTCAAACCATACACAGGTGATGACTATACCCCTAGTCTGGAAGTGTCTCTCCCCCCCCCCCCCCTCTTTTTTATGGAAATAGTAGAAAGTCATTAACATAAATGTCATTTATTTCTCTGTGTTAAATAACTTTTCCTCTGTGATGTGTTCGTTTTCATTCTCGCCATAGAAAGGGGACCCGGACCGACGACGCACGGTCTCAAGAGAACCTCTCTAGATGCTAATGCTTAGAAGGAAAGTTAAGTGGCGCAAAATATTAAAAGGAAAAAAAAATTGCGTAGTTTGTAGACAAAAGAGAGATGGGATTTTGTTTTCTTGTGATGGATTTTCAAGTTACTTGTAAATAGAGAATATAGTAGATTGGAAACTTGTTTGCATTTCAATTTTGAGCTTGGATGAAGGCGCCTTTGGAAGCTACATCCAGATTTTGACGTAACTTTGAGGAGATAAGGAGACAAGATTGACAAAACGCTTACCTTAAACGCGTAATAACAAAGGCGTCCAAAATGAGAAACTTACATTGTGACTATTTGTGGTAGCGCGACGAAGCGCCTTAAGTAAAATGTCAGCCAGGAGACTGTCCCTATTAACTGTCCCTGTTTAACAAGTCTCAAGTGATGTCTTGACCTTAGTGATAAGTTCACATTTAAGTACGAATCGGGGGTGCCAGGTAGCACCATCGTCGCTGCCTATGCCCTACCTCTTTCAAAAGTCTGACAAACATCCATCCCTTCCATCCATGTAAAAAAAAAAAATATATCTTCGCACACACAATGGTTGGAGAAGCTAGGCGGAATTAATAAATATTATTTTTTAGTACGAAAAATTGAAATTTTGGCTTCCCGTGGTACAAAACTCTCAAGAAACTAGCCGAGGAACACTGGAACAAGCTGACCGCGCTAAAGATAAAGTCGGGAAAGGAGCGGTTGAACAATAACGTGCCAAGGTAAAAGACCGGTAGTAGGCGAAAGTTTCTCATACAAATTCATGTTTTGAATTTTTTTCCGCTGAGACATTTCTACAATGGAGTCACCTATATTTCTGTCACTTATTCCTGACCCGATAAGTATGAGCTTCGTCATTCCATTGAAGCATGGCACGCTCGAAGAAGAAGAAAAGATGATGAATTGCTATCATCGGCGAAGGAATTCATTGGATTAGAAGTGAGAAATTGCCGGATGAAATGATAAAGAGTATCGGTCATAGAACCGAGCCTTGGGGAACACCAAATTTTATGTGATAAAGCTGAGACTTGTACCGGAAATCTAATTCCTCAGCAGAGTAGGGACACATAACATCTGTATGTTCGCACAAACAATGGAACAGCTACAGAACGGCTTATGTTTTGTTTGGTTTCGATTCTCTGCGACATATGCCATCTGATTGCCAGTAGACCGACTTGTTGCTTTGAAGAAGATTCTGTCGGTCAGTAACTAAAAAAAACTCCTCCTTGTTTGTAATAGGACAATGATTTTTTAGCGCGTCCAAGAGTAAGGCAAGAAAAAGAGTTAAGCGCTATAGGTCGGTAGTTCAAAGGAGACGAATAATTGGAAATGGTGTTTTTCACTTACTCGAAAAGGAATTGGGGAAATACCATTTATGAATGTTAAGAACCTTAAGAACAGTGCAAGTAGAAAGATTGCATATATTCCATAAAAACATTTTTCATTCTGAAAGGTGCACAAGTACATTAGCTTTATGTGGGGATCGATCCCAATCTTAAGCTCGTCGGGAAAGATCCAATTCTACATCTGTTTTGGCTAAAAGGAACGTGAATCTGAATTATTATTATTCGTAACCTTACGATTGGAAGGAAAAAAAGTCAAATGAAGTCTGACCTAAGGCTAAGAAACGACTAAGAATATCCAATGACTGGGCTATCAGCTCCCATCAACAGTGTGGAATTAATTCTTATACCAATTTTTCATCGACTTTAAGCCGCTCGTCAGGAGATATCTATGTGGATGGCCAACATCGATTCTGATATGGTTATGTGGTCAAGTCTTGAGGGACACAAGGTATCTAAGGCTCTATGGCCACTTTTCGATAGAAATCAATGGAGGTAATACAATTAAAAGGGCAATGTCTCCTGCGGAAACACGGAAGGCGGCTCGGATTATCGGAAACTGCTTTACCAGGGAAATTAATTAGGTTTTTCGTCCTTTAGAATGTGAATTCAGCTGGCCTGCGTTTTTGGTACCTAGTATTGTACACCCTTGTTTTACTCTAAACCTAACCCTGGATTGGAAAAAAAAATGGTTTAAAATCTCCCAATTCGAAGGACAAAATGTTTTATGTTCCACAGAACCTAAACCCTGTCCTGTCAGTTTTGCTATACAGCACCGAGTTCGTCCAGTACTGGGGAAGGAAGGTTTATTTTTTAACGGATATTTGGCCATGTGGGCGAGGAAGGCGGTCGAAGGGGGGGAAAAAGATATGGATTTGGTCCAAAAAAAAGGGAAAACACGTCGACTGCATTTACTCTGCCACGCCGTGCCCGGGCAGTGCAAATAACTTTCGGATAAAGGGCAATCTACTTAAAAAGCTGATTGCAACTCATCTTATACAATTTTTTTTTCAAGTTCACTCTTGTGGAATTGGACCGCTGCCTGAACTACTTCTACGGATGCAGAAGAATACTCAGTGGTTCACTCGAATCCATCCATTTCAGCAAGTTTATGTAAATTTGCTTATGGTTCTCCTCCCTCAACTCAACACCCAAGTCCAATTTATTTTTTTCAATTTAAAAAAAAACTCCACCAAACAATGAAGGGGACTCTCTTCAACTCTACCCTAACCACTCGTCGTCGACTTGACCCTTTTCTAGAATCCTGACATTTTCTCGTCACGTCTCACAAACAAACCAACCAACCTCAAATATCATTGTTTACGGCCAGTGCCACTTAATGATTCAAAAAGCCATCACCTTATCAATTGGAGAAGAGCAGCCCCCCAACCAAGTTTTATGAAAAAAGAAAAACAAACCCCAACAAGGGATTATCCGTGATGGCTAGCTATCCGTAGCTCTCGTCTGCCTAGTCGCAGATTACATGCATTTTTCATTCTGACAAAATAACTTCCCATTTTGTGTGTCTGGTGAAACACGAACAACAAACAATATAGCCAGGTGAATTGAAGCGATTTTTCAGTTTTCGCACACAACTAATTGAAAGCGGTTAATGAACACACAATACCCACGGTGATGTGACTTTCTTTCTTCCCCTTTCCCTTGTCCCCCTCTTCCACGCCAGATCTTCCAGGACGAGGAAATTCTTCTTTTTCTTTCTCCTCTAAAGAGGAAAGGAAACAAAAAAAATCCGTTTACACGCGATAAAAACCCGCGTGCAAATTGGTCCTGGGCATTGGGGAGCGAACAAATGTATCCATAGCATGGAACCTAAGAACTTTAAACCAAATTACTTTAAAATTGGAAGAGAAAAAACTGCAAAATTTTGATGAGACCACGTTAAATAGATATATATATATTTCTCTGTGTGTGTGTGTGGGAGTTGGTGTTGAGTTGAGACTGTGGGTGTTGAGTTAAAACATTTCGGGTGGGCGGGTTGTCGACATGGGAAGTGAGAATGTACATAGTTATTTGCAGTGCAAGCTTCATTTCAATTTACATATTATGTTCGCTTCAAGGCACTTGAACCATATCAGCGCGCGGTTGCGGTGAGGTTTTTTTCGGTGGCAGTGGTTTCCGCTCCGGACAGATATTTAGGGTTTTGAAATGGAAATTCGGCTCCGCAGTTTTTTTTTTTTTCGTTTTTTTTTCAAGGAACAATTTTTATGCGGAATGATAAAGTTTTGAATGAATTTCATTTCGAGGAACGAATATATGTAGCTTTTGAGGGAGAGAGAGAGATTATGTATTTTTGCCCGAGAATTCAAAGTGGTTTTAGAAGGGATTGCATATGGAAATTTGTTTTAGTCGGCAAAGTTGTTTCAAATGTGCACTCAAATGTCATCGCTTTTCAGATTCTGTCACTCGCAATAAAAGTTTTCTATTTTTTTGTAAGCGAAGAATCCAAGCGAATTTGACTGACGACTGCAGTAAGAGAGATTTACGCAAGGATTGACGGACTGAAAGAGAAAAATTTAAAAACTCTGAATGAGCTGTTGCTGGGAGATAAGAACTTTTTAAGGGTATATGCATAACAATTTGTTTGTAAGACAAAGGAGCGGATGGAAATTCAGAGGTTGGAGGTTTTTAAGCTGTTTCTGGAGGAGAAGTCCTATACAAAGTAATAGCCAACTCATGGGGATAATATTGTAAAACTGTCCCGAAAGCGTGCGGTTTAGGCAATGAGTCCGATAATGTTTTGAATAATACCATATGACTGAATAATAGCCTCAAGGAACATCAACTTCTATATCACAAAAATAAGCAATTGTTTATCCTCTTGAAACCCCGATAGCCGATTGAAACTTTTTGAAATCGAAGCGGCAAACACCTAGCCCCTTCTCATACCAAAAGTCGGTCAACTAGCTATCAAGACTTTCGACCAAGTGTAATAACCAGTAGGGTTGAACGTCCATGTGCGACTTCAGTACAATTGTGTGAGCTCTCTCTCAGTCCTCTGCTTCAATGATGTGCATTTGGACGATTCGCAAGTCCGCCATGTTTTGCAACTCCGACAACCACGGCGCAGAGGACAAATATCAGAAAAATTTGGAAAAGCCGGACAGTTAAGAACGAACAAGTTGTTTCGAACAGCCGTTTAGTTGAAGCTTTTGACTTTTAAGATTTAAGACACTTTGCGCAACAAGAGACCCCATAAGACAGTTTAGTTCGCTTGGTGTACAAGCAAGCGTGATTGAGACTCTTTTGGACCTTCAGCCACCAATCAATCAGAGATTGCTGCGAAAATGAAGAAAACATAGCCGCCGCTGTGGCGTGTCGAAGAAGACCCCGAAATGTGTGTTGTGTGCCCTGAGTCAAACGTGGCTATCGTTAGCCGGATATTCGAATTTTGCCCAAAAAAAACATCTTCTCGAAAGTCCACTTTTGGCTCAGTGGCTTTGTCACTGGCTATGTTCTACCACGCATCAATGCATCCACAAGGCTTTTGGTGCGGTTTATGACATCACGATATAATCGGACCTTATTTCTATCGAAATGAGGAAGGAGACACCTTTAGCGTCAATGGTCTTAGCATGGCCAGAGCTCGACAACATCGATATATCCGGCCTCTGGTTCCAACAAAACGGCGCTAGTTGCCAAAGGAAACTGGGTCATCTCTCGACGGTCACGCGACTTGTCACCCGACTTGATTATTTTCTCTGAGGCTACGTCAAGTCTACGTCCTGTGTCTGCGCTTACAAGCAGCCATCCACTTTAGATGAGCACAAAGCCAACAATCTAGATTCTTTTGCCGGACGTATTGGAGCGAGACGGAGACTGCTTAAAGCACTGCTAAGGAGGCGGCCATTTGAATGATGTGCTATTCCATTTCTTTCGTTCTTATCTGGCCAGCCTTCACTATAATTTTTTCAATTGCTGAACAAAACGGGAAAAAAATATAGAGAAAGGGTTTTACTGCGGTTTTAAGCAGACATTTCGAATCCTTTCAGAAAATAGGGATTTATTAGAATTTTCCCATATTTCAATGTGAAAAATAAAACATTGACTCGCCTCCAATAAAAGATATGAAGGCAGTCAGAGGGATTGTATGAAGTTTGTAGGCAGCATTCACGAACTTAAGCTTAAAATTAGCTGGAGGAAAAGATACAATCACAAACTCTATGAACTGAACCAAGATGTGGATGTAGTCCAAAAATCCGAAACTCGTCGCCATATCGAGCAAATAGACAATCATGCTCCAGCTAAGTGGATATTCGAATACCAGTAGTCCCCAATTTCGAGACGACAAGTACCTCCGTTTTAAAGACCAAGGCACTCTGGATGCCGGAACCCTTGGTCTGGATAACTGTATCGCAGAGCATGGAAGGCTGCCTTGTCTCAGGAAGGTACTTTTCACGGTTCGGGAGGGAGCCCGTTAAGAAATTGAGTTAGAAGCTACGAAAATCGGCCTAAAAGTTTGAGATGTTCTCTGGCGGTTAAAGTCCCGGGTGCTTACCAGCTAAAAGAATGGCGCGTAACCACGTTCAGTGTTTTTATGGAATAGACCCAAGATATGAACGTTTGGACTCCTGTTTGACAGTCTATGCCGGTGTTTTACAAATTTATTTTAATTATAGAAGTCGGTGAAACTGCGCACTTGAAATCGATAGTCGCCGAAAGTTTGATAGTTGACTAACTGGCGCATCCAATAAAACTATTTTCTTGTCCGCTATTGAACCTGCAAAACGCCGGCCGATCAAAATTTTGCAATAAACCTTCATCAACAACACAGTGGAACCACTCAAATCCCAAAAACATCTCCAAATCAAACAAAAGCCAATTACCTTCTTTACTTTCAACCTAACCTAAACCTAACCTACACTAAACTAAGCAAGACAATTACCATTCCCCCGCACTGTATTTAACAAATGCATTCTTTTATCTATAGTCATATCTTTTAGCAATTTTGTTTACCTTATTATGTGACTGTCCAAATACTATGCAAGTCCTTAGAAATATATACAAATATATGTAGAGAGAGAGAGAGAGAGATAGATAGATAGAGAGATCGCTCTCGTCTACTTGAATACATTAACCTAAATCCCAGCTTAACCCAGCGCTATGAAAATAATTACATATCTATGTCGACTTAGTTTCGAATTGAAAACGCTCCAGGAAACGGCAGCCATCACGACCAAGCAACCAACCAACCAACCCTTCTAAATAACTGAATGCGGCGCACAAATCCATTCTCCACCCCTACGACGACAACACCTACATAATTCACACCGCTCATTTGCAATTGCAGTAGCATGACAACTTTGAATGTATCCTCGCGTAAAGCAGCAGCAAACCGTAGCCTGTAGCAATCTTGTAGGGGGGAAAAGGACACAATGTTTTTTCTCTGTTTTTGAATGCTCTGAGCTCTTAATACAATGTCATCAATGTGAAGAAGGCGCCAAGTAGAAAAAAAAAACACTATGCTATCTCTTACCTCCCCGTCTTTCCTGCATTGCGCCACTTGTTTCTTCTCGTTCGTCTAAGACTTAAAACTTAAACTGACACTGTCGGCGAAAAAAGTGTAGAATAAGACAAAAAAAAAACAATCGCTTAAGTGTGCACACTTCCTTTTTCGTCGCAAAAAGATTTGAAAGAGAGCACCCCCCCACCTTCCACCCGCCCAATCAAACCCAAGCTTGTGCTCTGTTTAGCAGGATACAAACACTTTTAATCTGAAGTGGACTATCTGGTCCTTTCTTCTGCTTAAATGCGGTGTATAGGTTTCACACAAAATAATAATATGTACTTGTACACCCATACATTGTCCTGGCAATATATATATAACGCTAAACACCTACATCAACATCAACATCGACTTGGAGTTCGACACTGAAATGCACTTAAGCTGCAGATTTCCAGCAGTCAGAGGTCATAAAGCAGCTTACGCGCCCGAACGGAGGGACGAACTACTGCCATCCTGCCATTATTGCGAGAATGTAAACTGGATTACAAAGTGAACAGCAGCACACAATACGTTTCCATCATGCAGCGCGCGTATTCCCTCCCCCCATTCCAATAATCATCTCCACCACGCCCGACATCGCCCCATGTACACCTCGAGTATTCTTGTAATCTTTCTTCTGCTCCTTTAGTTCTGAATGTAGGTTATCTAGGACATTTTCCTGAAAAGATGTTTCTCTTTCTTTTGTTCGGCAGCATCATCATCATCATGAACGTTCCAAGTTTTTAATTTTTTTTCTAATTTTTTTTTATTTTTCATCCAAAAAAAAAAAAAGGTCAAAGATTCTCTCTCGTATGGTGGGAGAAATGAAGGAACAGAAAAAAAAAATTATTTTTTCTGGGACAAATATTCAATTTAATATCCTGGCATGGAGAGGGAAAGCCAGCTAAAGCATAGTTGTCGAGAGGAAACAAAAGAAATGATAAAGGACTCGCACTCGGCGACTAGACTGGTGTGGCGTGTGGAGTCGCATACATGTGCGACGTTTATTGTCGTGGAAAATTGCAATTCGCCCGAGGAAACGCATGATTTATATGCCGCCATGATTTATTTCATACACAGGAAGAGGGAAAAAAATCCTTTTGAAATGTTATCAGGAATAGATTTACTCACATTTGGAGTTCGCAGAAGAAAAATATGCGATAAACTAAAACAAAGAGAGGAACGAACTTGTGGGGAAATATTGTTTTTGCAGCGCCGATTTTAATTTTCGAAAGTGGTTTCCAATATTTCTGTGTGAATCCCTTGTTCGAAATTGGTCTTGTGAGAAGTATCGATGAAAGTTTGTGAATCTACATTTAATGTTTTTAAAATGTGATTGGCAACTGAATGCGTCGAATTTTGGAAAGCATAAATCGGGATCGGAATCGGGAAGTTTTGGAATAGGTAGAAATATGTGCAAAATGAAAAGGAATATGGTTGCCTTATTTTGGCCAAAAACGTGTGGTTCTTTGTCCAGAGTTTTGAAGAGACATTTTTTTTTTGGTTCTTATTCTCTTCAAACAGTCTTCGTAGACCAGCTACATGGTTAAATGTTTTTCGCTTTCTCACTTAGAAGCTTTCAGACCATAATTGATCTTAGCAGTTTGGATAAGAACTAAATTTTTGAAAAGTCTTACAAAACTAAGTAAAATTTTAGGACACTTAAACATCCTAAACTCCTTCAAGTTACTGAACTCATGCCCACAAAAGTAAAATTATATTGACAATTTAATATCACCATACTAGAACGTTGGGTGTGGGAAACTGGAGGCCCTAGGCTATACAGGTCCCACTCTTTCTGGTTTACGGATGAGTCAAAAATGGTAACTAACTGTAAAATTTCATTTCCTCTAGGACACACAACATCAATCCTCCAAGCAGAAGTTTACGCCATCAAACTATGCGCAAGAGAATGCTTAAGATGTAATCGCAGAAGATCAGACATCTAAGTACATCCTCTCAGACAGTCAAGTAGCACTCAAAGCCCTTAACTCCTTCAAGTTCAACTCTCTACTTGTTTGGAACTGTCTAACACAACTCACATCCCATAACAGAGTGACCCTATAGTGGGTCTCAGGACACGAAGTAATTCTTGGTAATGAAGCGGCTGACGAGCTAGCACGTAAAGGCTCTTCATAACCCTTCATTGGACCCAGAGCCCTTCTGTGGACTACCCATCAAATTATAACGCAATACATGGGAACACCAAATGCGCATATACCAACGGAACTCTATCCAAAGATTACGCCTTGGCTAAAAACTTCATCGGCCTTGCCAACGAAAACGCGCTTTTCAGATCCTCTCTATGAGCAAAGTTGATGCTAAGATCGTAACTGACTTCCTAACAGGGCACTGCGCCCGAAACCATCATCTCATGAAATTGGGGAAAAGTTCTATAGATCTGTGTAGATTCTGCCTCGAACAACGAGAAACGGCAGAATCCATCCTATGCGACTGCCTTGCAATCTTCCAAAAGAGGAAATAGAATACTGGAAAATTGTGCGGAATGAAGATGGAGGAAATAAGATGGAGTTGTAAAGAAGAGTGCAATCGATAGAACCAAAGAGATGTCCATGAATGAATAGAATGTCAGCTTAAGCCTACGTTCTTCAAGGCACCAAACTGACGGAAATGAGGTGGAATACTCTAAATTCTGGACACATTAACCGCTCAAAGTGATGATTTGGCCCTAAGAATTGTACCATAAAAATAGCAAGGGTCGCGAAGAGATTGAACCATGGATATAGGTGCTGACAGACAAACTATGGACTGACAAACTAACTAACCTCTAACTCTATACTAGAAAACTATTGTCTAGGACTAAAAGAGTATTTCATTGCACCATAAGGAGCACCATCAACACATGCGCCCAAGGTTTAAGAATTGTACGCTCAAGATGGATGGATGGGAAGAACATGAAGTAGCACCTCAGCAAGAGGACGGAGGAATTTACAAGATTGGATCAACGGCGTCGCCAACGGTTACAATGGCAGATACCTTACATGAGCTACTTTGACATATTTTAAGCTGAGGTTAGTAAGGATTGTTTTGAGGACTACTTAGGATTCTGGAAAACAGATAGGAATGGCGGATGAGCCCTTAATGGGTCAACGGCAGCTCTCACATCCATCAAGTGGCAACGGAATTACAGGTCTGGCGTCCTAGGTCCTAAGCCAGAGCCTGGCCATCAATTTTGAGGGTTACGCCGTCGGAACAACTTCTATAGTTTTTAGAGAGACAAGACGACTCTTGTATAGGAACTTCCCTCGAATGGCAATCAGTCCCGGAACTAAGCAGAATCTTCGAGGTAGTTAAGGAGTTCATCTACCTCGGTGTAAACATCGACTTCACGAGTGACAGCTTAGTGATGATACGGAATGATCTGCAGAACTTTTATCCTGCCAGTTCTGTTATACCGCTCCAAGTTCTGGACGATAAGCAGGAAAAGGAGAGTTGAGAGAAAAATTCTTCGGTGGATATTTGGTTAAAACCGCGAACTCAAAGAGCTGTTCCAAGATGTGGATGTAGTCCAAAAATGTATGACACGTCAACTACACTGAATCGACCGCGATCGACCAAATGGACAATGGAATCTTAGCCTCCACGTTCGAGATGACAAGGAAGACCGAACCTCCATTTCAAAGACCTCCGCACTGGCCAGAGCCCGTTGAGTAAAGCATTGTGAAGGGGATAGTAGTAAACCGTTTTAAAATAGTCTCCGAAGTTAGTTACAAATGGTGGCACTCTCATATAGAGAAATGTTTACTGTCGATTTTAATTTTAGATTCGGCACCAAATATAACATTTTTACTGAGTTCAAAAATTCAAACTCCTTTTCGTACCCCTTTAAAAAATGTTCGCTGCTCCACCTCCGGAAACGTTTGACAAACATCCAAAAGTAAAAACTGTCAAGAGAAGCTTCTCAAAAGAATGGATACCTCTATTCGTGTAAAAAAAAATATATCTTCGCACACACGATGGTTGGTGAAGCTAGGTTTTAGGTCCTTGCACCAGAGGCGAATTTAACCCGGAAGCCGTTAAGGCCCATTGTGACTTCCCTATTTGAACATGTAAGGACATGTGGCTAACAAAACCACTCCGATCTGTTGAGTAATAGTTTTATATCTGAAAGAGGTACCCTAGCCAAGTCGTCCAAGCTTTCGAAGAATCATGCTCCCATGGAGGATGAGCTGGGCATGGAAGATATTCCGTGGACTCTATTTCCTCTTCCTCTCTGCAGCTTCTGCAGAACTCATTTGCAAAGAGCCCTACCCTTTAAGCCATGTTACCCATGATGCAGTATCCTGTTAATACCCCAACGAGCATACCCCGATTTCCATCTTAATTCGGTTTATTTAATTTAAGATTACGTCAGGGCCGCAACCTATTTATTATAAAAAACAAAACCTATCAGGGTAAATTTATAAATGATATTACGACTATAGAGAAGTCCAAAAAAGTGGGTCCGCCAATGCCGTCTGTCTGTCTGTCTGTGTGTGTGTCTGTCCGGGCACCGTATGGCGAAACCGTTCGACGGATTTGCTTTAAAGTTCGTGTATAAGGTTTTTTGAGTTACATCTCGGGGCATCTTTTTAGTTTTTGCTTTTTCGTTTGAACTAACGGTACAAGCCATAAAATTGTTTTTGGTGAAAATCACTTATCACTATTTTTCTAGAAGACGTTTCCAAAAATGTTGGTCTTTTTTTGTACTAAAGATACATGGGATGGGACCAACAATACTGCATACTCAGTTTTTGGAAAAAAAAATTCGATTAACGGTAATTTAAAAAACGGCCAATATCTCGAAAACTAACGAAGCGAACTCCAACAAATTTTAAGGTTTTTTTTATACTATTAAGTCGAATGCAAATTTGCATACTTCGATTTTTGAAGTAATTTTTTTAAATATTTTTTTTTTGTATAACGATTTTCTTAAATTTAAATTAAATTCGTTTTCTCAAAAACGGCTTCAACGATTTTGATAATTTTTTGTATTTTAAAGAATTATGTTAAATGTGTCCAATGTGCGAAATTATATCAAAATCGTAGGTGGCGTTTTTGAGAAAATTTAATTTTTCAAAACCTAAAAAGTGATTTAAATAAATTTGTCACCATTTTGCGATTCAAAAACGCGTCTCATGTACCGAGAAAGTTTCGTATGACGCAGTCGTGCACTTTATTTAAGATTAAATTATTAAATATTAGAACTTCACATTTTTTTATTTATTTCTACTCTTCAAAAAGGTCAAGATAAATGGAACTTCCCCCCTTAAACCCGGAGAGAATCATTTATATAAAAATTAAAGTTTCATCCACTTATCGAAGACGAATACACATTCATCTCAAGCACATTGTCAACATTACATTCTTGTGAATTTAGCGCATACACAAACGGTATGTATGTACACAAATATTCTTCATCGACAACACTTTAAACTTTTCACATACATGTAGCTATAATTTCCTCATCCTCAGTATGCCTACGCGCTTTAACCTATTGAAAACGAACGACTTCGAAGGATACACATTCCCGGCGCCACCAGTAGACGTACTTAATCATCATCATATTTTTATTCTCAAATTTTAATACGACGAGTATAGCGTAAAACTTCCTCCTTATCCGCTCATTTATTTTTGTTTTCCTCCAACCATCAATAACCATTAAGTACCTACCAACCAATAATGGGCGCCCAACGGCAGCCTCTAGAATTTTAAACATCGTAATAAGCCAATTTATGTAGAAAAAAAACAGGAAGTAAACAGCAAACACGAAGAAGCCCCTCATTGCCTTAGTAACACGGTTTCTACTTTAATTTAGTAATCATCCCTTATTTGCGCATAGCTAGCACATGCAACTTCCACGTAACCCTCTTTCAATTAATTAAATTAAAATTTCATCTACTTTACATACGTTCGCAACAACTACCTTGGCGCTTGAAGGGCTTCAAGTGAAACAGAAGAGTAGTACAATCTTTATTCGCATCGCAGAATATCCCCAGATGACAGGTAAATAATAGAACGAGTAGAAAGGAGAGGATTTTTATCGCATACTTATCGTTAGTTTGGCTCGAGCAGCTATTGGCCATATTAAGATGAAGATTAACTTCAAAGAGTGCAAAACGAGAGAGATTTCGTGGTACGAAAAAAATGAAGGAGACGAAGAAGTGGATTAAGTGGTTTTTAAAGAAAATATGACACCATTACATTGTAAATCTCTGAAAAGTGAGCGAAAAAAAAATGAAACAAAAAAATAAAAGAGAAAAGAAAACTGCTTCCAATATCCTGTGTGTGTGTGTGTCCTTTGATCAATGACCATGGTTGCATGGATTTTTTTCCATCATCGTTCACCTCACCCCATTGTATTGTGCGCCTTACAGTTAGGGATAATCGATTGATTGAAGCTTTAAATAAGCAATTCCGTTGTATCCGACTGTTCAATATATTTTTATGTTCTTCAAAGTCTCAAATCGATTGTTTGGATTTCTCTCTGGTGCTGCTGCTTCTGGCGAAGGAAATACATTTCAAATTGATTTGTGAAAAAGATGTAGAGAGTTTTACGACGAGTTTATTGAGACCGGACGAACGGGCCTGATTGAAATAACAGCGCCGACTGAGGTGGGGGGGGGGAGGTTGATTGGCATCATGGCGCATGGGGAGGACAATACAATGCAATACCTAAATGTCTAAATGTTAACAAACGGGTGTCAGGGGACAGCTATCAAATTTATAATTCTATTAAAAAAATAAAGGGGATATTGCTTTTTAGGAACATTTAAGAACATTAAAAGTGGACATCATCATTAAAACTTTGGGAACAACTTTTGAATGTAGGAAGTTTATTTAAATTGCGGGGGTCAGTCAGTCTTATTGCTCTTTGAAACCAGATTAAATCTACCAAAGGCTAGACGTTCGCAAAAATGTGTAGCAACATCAAATTGCGACTGAAAATTTTTGTTAAAAATGTAATTTGAGCCTCCACAAGGAAGTGTAGCAGCCCTTGGATGTAGCCGAAGCTCGTTTATTTAAGTTATTCCAAGTTTCTGAAGGAGACAGTTCGACTTTAAGAGCTATACATATAGACATGGATGTCATGTAAAAATACTACGCATTTTGTGTTTGAGATCGTAGAGCAAACGAACCAAAGCTCCAGCCCGCAGTATCTTCGACCTTAATACGGAAAGACAATGCAGTAGACGTGGCTTCGCAAGTATAAAAAAGCCTTAACCAATTCGAAGTGCAAACAAACAGGACAGTTAGATTAACAATGCGCTAATTTGGAGAGGCGCAGTTCCACACCGGACTGTAGCGCCGACTTATAGTGAGTTGGTTATTTATTTGGCGTAACATTAAACCTCCTTCGGTCTTTGGTCATCAATTATCTTCTTAAGAAAAGCAACTTTCATCGTTATTGGAGGCAAAGAAGGCTAACGAACTCACTGAATGTATGAAAACCGCCTTTACGACAGTCCTAGTAAGGCTGTCAAGGTTCCTTTGACTTAAAGAAGAAACATAAACCCAGGTATAGGTTTACTTAAGGATGCTATCGTAGAGTATTCCAACTGGAATCCTACTTAAATCATAAAATAACTTAAGCAACCATTGCATTTATTTCAGTACATGGGTGATCTCTCTAAAGACGACACAATGTTTCTATAGCATGATGGACTAAAGCAACGCAAAAGACGTACATTTTAAAACTTAAAATGATACAGCGTGGGTATTCACGGAGTTGCTTTGCAGCTACTACAGAAGCAATTAATAGTACGATTAACACTCCTAAACTAACATTATTTGGTACAATTTAAAGAGATATGACTTAGCGATTACCCGGATCTAATTTAATTCCGAATCACTTATAACATAAAACAAAGCCGAAATTCTTTAAACTGGACCTTTTTTTTTAATATTTAAAAATATTTAGTTTTCTGTTTGAAAGACCAAGCAATTCAATAATTAGACTTTTAACAAATGTGAACTTTTCCTGCGCCTAATTTAATTCAATTCAGCTATCAAAAGCTGGGAATATTCGAAGAAAAAATTTAGAAAACAGCACAGGTCGAAAACAGTTCAAGCAAACCATAAATATTTTGCAATAGATGTCTACATCAAGTCGGCATGAAGTGTCACTAAATCGATGGAGCAAAGGCATGGGGAAGTTAACTTCTTCATCAAGCAATTTCTTCGCGACCACAGATTATTTCAACACCTGCCTTCAGAAGTAATGACCCCAAATGTCAGCAGAAAAAAAGACAGACAGACGACAATGCAAACAGGTGTCATGGTAACATCGCCACTTAAATGCTGGCAAGTCAAGACTGCGGTTTATTGAATTAGTGCTAGGGTTACCAACAGAGGTATTCTCCATGAATTTGCTCAAACCTCAGGGCTGCGGGCCTAGCCGAAATTTCTCCGGCCCGCCAGGTTTTAAATATTTATAATTGCTTTAAACCTAAAAATCGTTTACAGTGTTTAAAAACTTCGTTTACAGTGATAAATCGTTCGGCAAATGTACAAAGAACAAAATGGCAAAGAAACGGAATGCTTTGCTAAGCCCGAGGATTAAGGATTAAGGATTAAGGACAGCTCATATCAGAATACAAATGAGAAAATAATAAAGGACCTAGTATGGATCTCTGAGAGACACCACTTATTGTAAGCTTGAAATCTTAATGTGCACTAAGTATGACGTACGTATGATCGCACAAGGCGCGATAGATTTGAAACAACTTGCGGCAGGACACCACTTGTGGTCAAATATTTTGAAAGCCTTGGAAAAATCAAGTAGAACCTCATCCAAATATTTTCGGCAATTCCTATCAGTAAATCTGTTTCTTTTTTGTGGAAAACTAGACTGCTTAGAGGAAATAAGCTTGTAAGTGAAGAGACATATTTGGAAGATGATTTGCAAGAAAGTGAGATGGTTTGGCAAGAACGAGTTTCCTATGCAAAACTATAACTCAACAAAAAGGAAACTAATTTCTGACGAGATTAAACCAGTTTCATTGGGCGAAAAATTGTTAATCACCTCAAATTCTACAAGGACAATTCCATCTAACAATTGGTGGCATTCAAAGCTCAAACTGGTGCTGAGAAGCACATTGTCAAGCAAAGAACTGCCGATGATGTTAGCCTGACCATTTGGCTCAACTTCAAACCCTCTTCAACAAGCATCCTAACATTGACACCTATTTGAAATGTTAAAACAAATTTCCATAGCACATCTATTTAAAAACCAATTGAATACCGAATTCCCAAAAAAAAAAAATGTATCCCTTCGGAAACCCATTAGCCAGTTAAATGAACCCAAAAACCATTTAAATTTACCTCAAAATGACATTTAAACAGGAAATTGATTGACGATTCTGATCGGTCTGAGGACGAATAGCAAAGGTGAACCAGCAACGGATAGAGCGTAAAATGTTAACCCACAAAACTGACACAAACCCAGAGAATAGCATAACCTCACATCATTTGGGAATGAGAATTAAATTATTACTTTCCTTGGGGCTATATTTCCCATATGCAAAGTAGTTGCATGCTATACATGCAAACTCTCAACCCTCTGGGGAATCGAACAATTAGGGAGGGCAGCCAGAACCAAGATTGGCAAAACGCATATTTTATACTCATCTTATGTGCATGACAGGCAGAGGCAGCAGCGTTTCAGCATTTTACGAAAATTTATATATATCCAAATGGAACACACACACACACTTGGCTTTGGCTGGTAGATATACTGATGCAGATGCTGATGCTGTTGCTGTCAAGTTTTACTCGGAAACGGATGGAATGCATCGGATTTAGTGGAAGATAACTCTCTATGGGGCAGCAGAACGGGAAAATCTATTATTCTTCAAAGTGCTTGAATAATCGTGCCACAAGGAGTACACTCCACATAATACCATGGAGAAGGACTATCGGACCAATGTGCACAATCAACCACCAACCAACCAACTCGATTCGCAAATTCAAAACTGACTCAAAACTAGCTAGCTGGGTTTGTATATTTTACAGACAAAAGATGCAGCTGCTTACTGATGATGCGATGACGCCAACTGTTTGTTAGTCGGGGGTCGCTTTATCTATCTCACACCCGGGTTTTTGTGCTGGCCGGATAACAAGCATGGGAGGCGTCCATCACTCGTCGCTGTCACTTGAAATATATGTCAATGGGTTTCGATTCTACTATCTCTCTTTCTCTTTGTTCGTCGATCACTGCTCTCGGTCTCGGTCGGAACAAGTGGGAAGTAAGTGTAAAGTGTATCGATGCACACCTGATTTATTTCCCTATGGAGGCAAGCATCTAGATTTCCACCATCAATTTGTCTCTCATTTGTGCAAAGCACGCTGTCTTTCACACTTTGTGAAATATATTTCCAGTTCAGTGAATTTTTTTGCCCAAACGCCCTCCCAATGTGGGCGGCAGCCCACCTCCGCCGATGTTATCCGATGTTACCTGGTGTAACAGGGAGTAATTTAGGACAAACACAAAAGGATTTATCGCGCTTTGTATTGTCAGAGGGAACGAGAACGAGAAAAACTATTGAAGACCTTAAAAAGTTTGACACCTGCCTAAGTGTGTTCTATTCTACGTCCAAAGAATGCATTGTTGCAGAGAAACAAAATGAGAGAAGACTTAACTTGATGGAGTACGCCGCATCAATCAAACAGAACTAAGTATTGACTTAAATGTGCTTGAAAAATATTTAGGAAACGATGCCATTTGGTGCAGCAGCTACATCGAAGGTTATTTACCGTATCCAATACAGAAGAAGCATAGGGAATGGGGAATGGGGAATGGAAAATGGCCAAAATCGTAAACTTTTGCTGGTTCTTAGGTAAAGTCAGCAGATGATGGAAGAGAAGGGAGCAAATCGAATCGGTAATAACTGCGAATAAGAATTGATTGATGGTGGGCCAACGGATGGGGGTAAATTTATTACACTAAACGTTAACGTGAACGTTTTTCGTGATTGAATGGACTTTGGAGCATAGTTTTAAGGGGGCAATAAAGTTTTCGTAATTTATTTTGTTTTTAAATTAATACATTTTACATTTCCTTTGATTGAGAGTAACAAATCGGGAAATATTAGAAGAAAGTGACAGCTGTCACTATGGAAAGACATCTAAATGTCATTCGCAATTCGAAATTATGAAGCAAAAGAGGCTTTTACTTCGCAGCTATAACTAAAGTAGTTGGAAAAGCAACATTTTATGATTCCACCACTCAAAAACGTGAAGTTAAGTGACAGCTGTCAAAATCAAAAGTCATCTCCCAGTGACAAAACAAAACAAAATGAATTGGCGGCTTTCATATAAAAAATTAATTGGTCAACTCCTTCAAACACGTTATTAAAGAATATGTGACAGCTGTCAAAATCAAAAGTCATCTCCCAGTGACAAATGCATTTTGCAATACAAAAATTTACAACTGCAATTGGCGGCTTTCATATAAAAAATTAATTGGTCAACTTCTTCAAATTAAATTGATCAACTACGCGTGAGAAAGTAATTTATGTGACAGCTGTCAAAACCAAAAGTCATCCAAATTCGCAATATACAGTGTCCCCCTAAAAATTATTCGTCACATCCGAATATCAGAGTACAAATATAAGACCTTGTAGGGTAGTATTTATGGAATTTTAACGAATAAAACGCGGTATTGTATGTGGGTATAATCGAATTCCCATTTAAAGTGAAAATTTCTGATTTGAGGTAAAGATAAAAATTCAGAAATATTGGGTATAGCTACGAAAACCACTTAATATATTTTGTAGACCTAATTTTTAGTCAATCTACACAGATTGAGATACAATTGTTATCAGAGGCAAGCACGGCATGAGCATTACATATGCCATGCAGGGTGCTTAACGTCAAGTTATAGAATGGTGCGACATTGAAGAAGGACTATCCGTCAACCTTTCCAAAACATTTCTAATAGCTTTCACCAGGAAAAGGCTTGTTTATCTAACTAAGTCCTATTTCTATTAGAGGTACTTCCCTAGTGTACCTAGTCGGGAGGTTAAATATTTAGGAGTAATCCCTTATAAAAGACTTAACTGGAACGCACATATCAAGTCTGTGGCTGAACGAGCTACCAGAGCTATGTACGGTAGAACTGAGTCTGAGCCCAAAAATTATATAGGTACTGGTTGTATGTTTGACCCATTTTCACGTAATGCCCAACATTGCCTCTCTAGGTATTACAGGTGCACATAACAGCACTTGAAGCTATTGTTGGGCTCTCGCCGGTACACATCTTTATTAGAAAAACAGCTGCTAGAAGTGGACTAAAACTGCTACTATAATACAAGTTTGTCCCTTGTGGGACATCCGATAATACTCAATTCTCTATCAATGTTTTTATTAGTCTGTTCAAGGTAGGAATTATGAACCGTGAAAACTGGCTCAATGGTGTCCCGAACGTGGACCTTTAAGGTTTGTTTTGGTACACCAATGGATCAAAAATGGATTCTGATGTTGGAGCTGGCATCTTTGGACCCAACACCAATGTCATTGATATCCACGCGAAAATAAATTAAATAACCCAAAAATATTTGTTAAATTTTTGCCGCCAGGGGCTTCTTCAAATCTCGAGATTTAGCATTAAAAGATTTTTTTAATAATTTCCCTAAAAGCCGAGTGTATCTTTTGGTACCAAAATAGCATCAAATATTTGTTTAACGCACTTTGAACTGACATAACCTGTCAGTATAATTAATGAAGTTAAATACCCTAATAAAATCGTTACTTGTTTTCAAAGTTCTAGATTATTTTGTGTTTTTAAATTAACTTTGGCATTAGCTGTCTAAATAGTTATTAACATGACCCAGGTAATTTCCGTTCTGACTTATTGCTAATTAAAAATTCATTAAACGCATTTTGATGGTAATTTTTATCAGGGATGTTGTCCCAAATCCTCCCACCCTGAATATTAAATTTAACAAAAATTTATAGGTGAATTAGTTTTTGTGGTAGAGGCAAGTATTTCTGTTTTTATTTTTATTGACGTATTCTGAAAAAGTAAGGTGTTGAAAAATAAAGTATTGACTGACCTGTATCAACTTGGCGATACCCAATGTAGTCACAACATTTTAAAATCAATTGTGATAACTGTGCCTCTCCATAGACTTACTAAACTCTTAAATGAACAAGAAGAGAAATAGAACACTAAAATGATCTGTCTAGGATGACTGACTTATTGATTCTAAGAAGTTAATATGAACATCTAAGAACGAGAAATAGACTGGTCGTCATGAACGGTTATCATGGCAAATACCTTAGGGGTTACTTCGACATATTTGGAGCTGAGGTCAGTAAGGAGTTCTCGGGTCTAATCAGGTTTCCGGAAATGTGATGGTAGTAGATGAGCTCTTTACGGGCCAACGTCAACTCTTTTCCAACCGAACTGGCACGGTGATTACCTTCTGTTTTATGGTAAAAGACAGGGCCACGACAAAAGAAGCTATTTTTGAGAGAGATGAGATTAGTCTCGGATCCTTTTAAGAGGGACGAACGTCGACACCGTCTACTTTATTCTTACGACTCGAAAGTCCAACGCGAAGAAGCTGCGAACAGCCCAGAAGAAGAAATTAGACGCTGAAAGTTTAAGCACACCTAAGAGCGCCTGAGTAAGAATTTCCACATCATCAAAGAGGCAGCTAGAGGTAAAGCCCGCTTTTATGATGCGTATGCCTATACCGGAAAAAGGTGAAAGAACGAAGGAAACCTAGAAAACATTTCTAGCAGCTGCCTAACAGGTATCATGTGGAGATAGTGATTAGGCCACTTCCTGATCGCCTGGAATGCAACAGCGATGGGTTCATTGGCTTTAGTTCGAGGGATACCACTGCTACAGATGGTTCCCTCATGAACGACCTCTCTGGAGCCTAACTCTAGAGATTATCGAATGAAATTATCTGAATCTTCGAGATCGCAACTGTTTGAAATATCATTTTAAGAAAAACAGTTAAAGGTGCTCACATAGCCAAACTGTTATTAAAGCTAGCTCTGCTGCTACGACCACCTCCAAATGGGAGAGGGCATAAGCAAGCTTGGGTTGTTGTAACACTGCTAATCATACTTGGGTTCCCAATCCCGTCTTAACCAGCGAATACTGACTGGCATGATCTCGCATTATGCAGACATTCGACGGTCCGAAACCCAGCAGATCTGCTAGGACTGAAATGTCACCAGTTTCAGTCCTCTCAACGAGCATCTCAATCTATCAGAGTTAAAAACTCGGATCTTTGTGAGTGCGAAACGGCATCAAACTTTAACTGTGAATGTCCGGCTTATGAAAGAAGCAGTGGCTACCCTTCGTGAAGCCAAGCTTCTTCGCTTTGCCAAAATCACTAGCAGGTTTCGAAAATCGTTTTGAACTAACAGTTCTATGGTAAGTTGCGGCAGCCTTTGCTAAAGTACAATGGACCACTAGGTCCAAGTCCTTGTTGTCTTCGGACAACCCCTACCTAAATACTGGTGAAAAGGAAAGAAGATAACCAGACAATGAAGAACCCGTCTCGGCACCCAGAATAGAAAAGGTTGGCTTAGCTCTAAGTCAAGTTGAAGAACAACTAGGCCGCTTTGATGGTCTAATAGCAGAGCTCTTCCGGGCATTTAATCATCAACCGAGTACTGGACTATCCGCTCTATTTGCCATCTTAGAGAAAGGCAATCTTACAGGTATATCCCTGTTTAATATAAGATCATATCTATGGCACCTAGCTTGGCACCTAGTGTGGCTTCCAGCCAGGACGTTCCGACCGTGGCCAATTTTTCACTCTAGATCAAATCATGAGATGTCGAACGAATTTCAAGTCGGCACCCGCCATCGTTTCTTCGACTTTAAAGACGGTCTGAATTCGATGTTCCATAATAAATGGATTCAACTGCTGTAGGAAGGTGCTGAGTTTTGGGCGATTAGAAGGAAGGGATAACCATTTTTGGGCTCTGGGTTTTTCTAATAAATTGAAGTCAGCCAGTGTATTGAAGCAAGTTTCTGACTATGTTTCATCTATAGTTTACGCCATATTTGCAAAATAAAATCTTCCCTGCAACAAAACTGCACAAAAATCACCAATTAAAATAGTCACCCTCAAGCACTTAAGTATTTATTCAACTAATGGATCGATCTTAAAAATAAACCCATCACCCATTTCAAGTTGCAACTTCATCTATAATAAGTCTTTTATATTCATAAATCAATCGTCCCGTTTCTATCATCGCTCGTATGCACGGAACTAGTTGCTCAACTTATTCTTTCTATTTTTTTGCGTGCAAAACCTAATTAAAACTTTATAGGAAATTCAAAATGGAAGAAGGACGAACAAATGAACTACTCTCCCTTGGGGCAGAGTGTGTATGGTTCAATGTCACGCAAAGAAAAAAAAATAGATAATTTGGGAAAACTGAACGTATATAAAATAAGTTTTTTCCGCGCGGAAATAGGAAGTTTTTTTTTCGTATCGCGTGTCTTTTTTACCCTATTGAATCCATTTAAAAGTTGTTAACTATGCGAATAGAAAAGTATGTATCATTCTGCTAAAGGTTAATTATAGTCAGTTCTAAGAATATTTAGCAATAAATTTTGTTCAAAGGGGGCGTGTTTTCTATTTTCATTTTTTTTTTCTGAGTGTTTACTTATTTTAAGAACGATTATGAGCAGCGATAGACGCGAAGCAAACATTCATCAATTAAACGTAAATTTTGTTTGTTTCTCTACGTAAGTGGATCGATTACTTCGATAACGATGATTAATTACCTTATTAGGGATGGTAGATGGTTGAATTATGACATATCTATCATTTGCCAGAGGTTTTCTTTTAAAGTGGATTTGTGGAAATCACTCTTGAGAGTTTTTTTTAGGTCGTAAAAAAAAGTGTCACCATCAATTGACACAGGTGCGGCGCAGCAATTTGAATTGTCATAATTCAGAATTCCTATAAAGTCGATAATTTTAGAGATAACACAAAAGATATAAGGGTCCACACGTTAAGTATCAATAAAAAAGGAGAGAAATTTATGACGACAAAAATACCGGACACGCGCAAAGTACTAAAAGAATGATATTAAAATGCTGTACCAACAGATACAGCATCGATGGGACATAAATTCTTAGAATACATACAATTTGTTTTATGAAAATTGAAGACACGACTGAATCGAATCGAATAGAATTGAAATCAAAGAAAATGAAAGAAAGAAATTTCACAATTGTGCCATCAATTTGTCAGTAAATATTTGAATGTAGGAAAAAAAAAACGGATACGATACCGAGAGTAAACAATTCGTCAACAAACATAAATTCCAAGTCTTGCTATTGATACGAATGAGGCAACTATGAAAGCAAACATTTTAGATATGTGTTTTATTATTACCGAGAGTTGGAAAACAAATAGGAAAAGATGAGGAAAGGATATTATCATAACATAATCCATGGAAGTCAGCTGTTGTCACTTAAGCAATGAAAATTATCCTTTGCTCAAGGCTAGGATATTTTCGTCATTCCTATTCCAATATCAACGCCGGTTTTTTGTACCAAAGGTAGGAATCAACTGAATTTAGTTCGACAGCCATCCATTTAGGTATTTATTTTATTTTGTGAATTTCTTCTGACATCATCAAATGTAGCATGAGAGAGGTTGATAGTTTCTAAAGAACCAATGACAATGACAACTACAATATAAGGTAAGTACGAAGTATCCCTCGACATTCAGTTTTGCTTGTAGTTAGAGCTACCAATGACTATTAGCAGGGCAGATAACTTAACACCAACTAGAAAGTGTATTTTAGAAGACAAAATATAGCACACATCTTTATGTCAATAAATAGCTCTATAACTTGTATCACACGTGTTTGTGATGAGCTCTCATGAGAGAAGGCGTTGATTATGTCCATTTGAAAACCATATTTCCAACTTACTGAAACTGTAGCAATATCTAATCTTGTCGAACGAACAGTTTACAGCCCCAGTGAAAATGATTTTTCGTCGATATGAACTTGCATGAGAGAAGTTCATAATTCTATCAGCAACGACAATTGCTATATTTTCCAAACAAATTGAAAACAGAATAATAGTTCTGTAGCACCTGTGCACATCATAAAAATAGCCGATATTAATCGTCAAACTTAATGGTTTCAATTTCAAAAGCAAGACATTTTATTCGCATGACAGAATTTATCGTTTTATCGAATTTAGCGAATTCATAAGAAACTATGCATAAAATGGCGAGGGTGGATAGAAAGAAAGCAAACTCAAATCCACCCATTGAAGTCTGAGATGTCTGAAAGGACGTTGAGGAACGGTTTTCCAAGAGCTCGATGTCTGAACTCCCTGGCCAGAGGCGGGCACCCGCATAGGAGGTGAAACACTGTTTCTACTTCATTAACATTATCACAATTGCGACAGTGGTTGTTAGGAGGATGTCGCCGAGCTTTGCAGCGTGAGTGCCTAATGCCCATTGGCGCGTGCTGATGGCCACAAGTCTAGCGAAGTCCGCGCACATTTTGTGTATGAGACTAAGGGTTCTGGATTGGTTGTATGTGGGTCAAGTCTTTCTTGAGCTACTCCACTTTGACTTTGCATTCGCCGTGAAGTGCGAGGAGAAAATCCCCTTCACAATACCTTATGGGGGGAGGAGGGTAGGTAGCCACTACACTAGATTCGGGAAGGGAGGAGCGAAGTCTGGCCATCTCGTCACCTTTCTCATTTCCGTCTATGTTCCCATGCCCGGGAACCCAGAGATGAGAGTGATTCATAAGCGGCGGCTCGCGCTTCCCAAAATCTCCCTAAACTGCTCGACGAGCTTAGAAGTTGTCCTGGTTGAGATAAAAACCTTGATCGCAGCCTGAATGTAGATAAGGATAAGGACGTATGCAATTGTTTTGAAAAAACGCCCGCTCCCACAAAATGGACTGTGGCATTTTAGACCCCTTACGTAGTTAGACCGAACTCTTTAATTATAATGTCTGCCTCCCATTGAAGACAGTTAAAGAGCAGTGGAAGATAAATGCAAATAGGTTGAAGATGTTACTGAATGAAAGCTCAAAACGGGAATAACTTTATGACTTAAGTATGAATTTAATGATTCTGAAGCTGACTTAAGCAATTTCTGTATTTCTTGTCTGTAAGGACGAAAGCTGTGACTCAGTAATTGGACTAATTTCCGTCTACGTCTAAACAAGTTCGGATGCCATACTATACTCAAATTAAGTTGTGCAATTTTTACCGACTTTTAATGGCTCACAATTTAAGCTGTTGTTTCTTGAGAGCATCAGTTCTGTCATATGAGACATTGAGACATACAACCTTCGACTTATTTTTTCTAAGGCTTTTAACGGGTTCAAAATGACATGTAACAAAAGTTAATGTGTAATGAAAATATCAGGTAAAGGGCCGAGACACTGTTTGTGGCCGTACAATTCGCTGGACAGATGTATTAAGGCGGAAAAAAGCGTGACGATAAGTGTAGAGGTAAGTCTTAATTTCAATCCAGTTGAAAACAATGACTATTTCTGCCTTTAAGTTCAATGGGTGAGTGATTATCGCGTCTGATCTGCGTGCGATAGAATTTTCGCAAGCAGTCGCATGCTTGTTGAATAATTATATTTTTATCAGACCTGAGAGGAGTCAATGAATAAAGAGAATGTCTGATAAGTCCCTGCGTTCTTCAAGTGTTTTCAAGTTTATAAAATTAAGGCAGCCTTAATAGGGAGGCAGAATAATAGGGCCGTTGCAGGGTAAACCTCGAAGAGCAAATCAAAGAAAACGATGTTGAATGCTCTCTATTTTTTATACATGAACTCGCTGAAAGGGCGACCACACTTGACAGGCGTATTTGAGAAGGGTCGAACAATGGATATCTTGTCATATAAGGGTTGGAGAATTCGTTTGGGCCACCTTTTAACAAAACCAAGTGAAGAGTTAGCTTTAAGTATTATCTCAGCAATGTGGGAACGGAAGTTGTATAGTATACCAAGATCGCGAAGACGAAGGAGAAGGTGTATTCGGAGAGGGGACTAGCTGCGCTTACGAGAAAAGGTAATAGATTGTCTTTTGACAATGTGAAGCTCCAAGCAATTTTTGAAGCACGAAATCGAAAAATGTTAAAGGTCTTGTTGAAGAAGACTAGGGTGAGTCTTGGGGTGAAAAAATCGTTTTGAAAAATTTGGTATCGTCAGCGTAAGAGGAGAGGGAGGATCATTTATTGTAAGGATAAAGAGAAGTGGACCTTGGTGGCTACCTTGATGGACACCAGAGGTTACCATGAAAGAAGCCGAGAGGAAGGATCTGAAGCGAACACTATAACAATATAGGATCGAAACCTAGGGCAGATGCAGGCAATTTGGAGATGATTAATTGATGAGATACCCTATTAAAAGCCTTACTAAAATTGGTTGCAATTTCATCGACTTCATTTCCATTTTATAAGGCAAAAAGGTAAAAGGAGACGAACTCGGCGAGGTTTGCAGTAGTTGATCTGCCTTTCAGGAGCTATGTTGGCAAGGGGAGATGATGGACTTCGTTCTTTGATCCTTTTTGTGTATCGGGGTTATAAAAGAAGTCTTCCAAACCTGAGGAAATTCTCCTTGTGAAAGAGATGGACGAAAAAGGTTAGAATGGGGAAGCGAGAAGATTTTTTTAAGAAATATGACGGGGACACCGTCTGGGCCCGGTACTAATTCATCATTGAGATTTTGTAACATAAATTCGATAAGACTAGGATCAAAGCTTTGAGATAGAAAAGAGCCGCAGAAGAAGTTAAGTAGGTAATTCAAGTAAGAGGGGTCCGGTACGAATGAGTTACCGGCAAAAGGTTGTTTGAAATAGGTAGCAAAAAAATTGGCAAAAGTGTGTGGATCGGTTGATGACTTTTTTTCGAAATATAGGGAGGTAGGGTATCCGACAGATTTTCTTTTCTAGTTGACGAATTGAATTGGTAAAATGACTTGGGGTTATTTATTAGATTTCCAAGAACAGTGACGAATTATCGCATGCCATCTACACTAGCCCCGGATATTTTACAAAGACATTTTTGTGGTGAAGGAAGACTTTTTGGACTAAGTGTACTTTTTCATCCAACACTCGCATGAAAGAAGCTGACACTTTTCTCCGTAGACCGTCCGCGAAACCATTATGCTACAATCCAACCCTCCATTCGCCCATTAACTCAGTTATAAACTAAATGATTAATGCCTTTATGGGGTCTAAACCACTTTGCACTTATTTAACGGTTTCATTTAATTAAATATTTTACAATTCTAAACAGCGGAACCTGTTTCACTTTTACTTTCCCTTAACCCCCCCCCCTGTATTCATTTCGACCCTAAAATTTTTTAATACAAAAATAAAATACAACTTTCTGTCATAAATCAACATCAGGAAAGAATCGATTTTCGAGTTTAATACCCTTTTTTAAGTTAAGATGTCTCGGTAAACTCGCGCCATTGTCGCACTCACTCACTGTGGGATGACCGTGACGACTACCCTTGGTGCCTAATTGGATTTGATTCTACTGTCTTGAGGTGGTTTTAAGTACGAGAAGACCACCGCAAAACAAAGCAAAATACAATGACAGTTTCTCATGTTGAAAATTCAATTTTGGAAAACCACCTCCAATGGGGTATCTCTGTCCGAAAATTTAGTCTCAAAGACAAACACACAATGAAATTTGCATATAAATTGAAGAAATAATGTATTTAATCGCAATGGGGACCTTCATCATCAATGGGTGTTTTTTTTTTTGTTTTGTTAGCCCTCGAAGCGGACAAAGTAAGCAAAGAGAGCGAGCGAGCGAGTTCAAACATGTAATGAAAACTCTGATTAACAAGTCTGCAAGTTCCATTTTGTGGAACACGATATTTGCTTCCCGTGAGCGTATTTACCCGCAAAAAACAAAAAAAAAAAACACCCGAACCCGAGCAAGTAAATGACAAATAGGATATTAAAAGCGAACAGAAAGTGAGTTGCTATCTGTCATCCTCAATAACTCAACACTGTTTGACATTTACTCGTGTTGACTTGCACACTGCACAGTCACCTCCCTCCGCCCAGTGTCCACCCTTAGGGTAGGGAAGGGGAGACAGGACACCTATCCTATCGTTCAATGGCCATTTCGGAGCTCTGTACTGGTGACAGTAATACGAGACCCGTAATGGGGGTTACTTCTGGTTTGATTAACATAAACGTGTAAAAATGGCTCTTCAACATGAATTCACATCGAGCAGATAGTAGATAGATGAAAGAGTAAACGAATGACAAAGACAGAAGGAAGACTGTGTAATTGTTTGGCGCTTGTACCCCAGCTCCGGCATAACTAACTGCCACAGACTGTAACACTGACTTGCCTGGTGCTGGCATAACAGCAGCTCTGATGCAGTTGGCGGTTGAATGCAATTTATTGCTATCGTGGGAGGGATAATGATGATTTGTTGCCATTATAGCACCGCAAGCTGCAAAATGAGTTATTGAATCTCGTGTCTTTTTTTTTCAGCGGCGATAGAAGATGGAATAGGAAGAGCAAAACAAAAAAAAAAACAAAAACTTTCTCGCATGCTTTTCAGCAAAGTTAATGACGTTGAAGATTCGCGCTGGTGATTTTTCAATGTGTCAAAACCGAATTATTAGAAATACTGAAAAGAAGAGAGGGATGGAGAGAAGAAAATGATTTATACATAAAGAGAGGGGAAAGTTTGGCATCCGTTGCGTTAAAGAATCCATTATCACTTTGCAAGTTTGCAGAAAATTATGCATAAGAACGAGGGGGAGTTGTTTTTTTTTTGTTGCCCCCTTTACTATTCTGCTAGATTATATTTTTTTAAATTTTGTATAAATTGTTGAAGAACAGCTTTAAGGATAGCAGTAAGTTTGTGACATGTCGTCAGATATTAATTACACTTGTTGCCAAGTCGAGAGTCACCGCTTGTTTTTAATTGTTGTGGGGGAGAACTTTCAATACCCTGCACAGCGGTTTAACAAAAAAGAAAGGACAAAATACATGCTCTACAGAACCCTTAAGCTGTCAGTTCTGCTTTAAGATGACGAGTGCTGGGCGATCAAAAAAGGAAGGCTGATGCAAGCGTAAAGAGAGTGAATGATGAGAAGGTACTACCGCAATGTGATTGTAGTCCGAAAATCCAAGAAAAGTTTCTAGCGAAGTGGATCTTCGAAATCTTGGCACACTAGCTCGAAACGTCAAAAATGCCGAAAGTTAATTTTATAATCAATTGTTATGTAACTCTAGGAACCTAAATCATGCTATAGGTTGATATCAGTCCATTAAGAAGCTACCCTGCTCTTCATCATACCGTCAACGCATCTAGATACAGAAAGGAATACTCCTTGAGCAAAAAATGGACTAGCTTTTTAACAAGGGTTTTCGGGTCAGCAATACGCAGTGTTTGTAATACGTTCGTCGCTTATTGCGAGACTAAAGCATAACTTATTTCGTACACAGTTGCTAACCAATGATATTGAGCTTCATTTTCAATTCAAAAATTGTTGCAAGAGAGTGAATTCAATAGCAGTCCTATTTAAGCAGCAGAAATTTATTTTTGAAAAGAGGTCCTGAAAGTCATAAAAATCTTAGGAAAAATTAATTCATTTTGGGCCACGCACGTAAGCACGCGGGTATTTTACACTGCCGCAAGTCTAAAAAGTCGACGCAACGCACGAGGGATCCCTCTAAAGGTGGCGGAGAGTGCAAAATATCTAGCTGTGGAAACTTAACTGCAGGTAAAATTTCAATGTACGGGTAAGTAAGGAAGGCAGCAAATGCTGCAGCCGCGTCTTGCGCAGAATGTGGGTACCGGAACCCCAAATAATTTTGTGGATGTACAGGACCGATACGCACGTATGGCATTTTAACCTGGTGCCAAGCTGCAGAGATATCAACCAATCTTACGTTATTGACGAAAATATAGAGACTAGCTGGTGTGGTAATGATTATTACTTGCACGAGTCAACTGCTAAAAGGGACTTTATAGGATCATTCAAATCAGTCTGCTGGAGCCCATGTCTCTTAGGGCACGCACAGATATTGAGAACGCATTTAGGAGACAATGTTAGCTCCAACTAAATGTCATCCTACATGGATTTTGGCAGAGCATTCTCCTGCTCCTTCCCGAGCAGGAAAGAATGGAACACGAATAAATCCACGAAAATATGAAATCTATATCCAAATACACAGATGGCTTGAAGATGGTTTGTGGGACAGGTGCCACCATTAGACTTAGTAGTGTTTTCCAAGCTGAGGTTCCGGTAATCGCGGAATGATACTACATATTCATTGACAGTCAAGCGGCCATAAAACCAGTTTATGCTATTGAAAAACAAGCCAAGCTGGTTCGTCACTTTCGCATAGAGCTGAAGGCGTGTCTCTGCTGGGTTCCTCCTGGACAACATGGACGTAACCGGCAAGAAATGAATCCGAAATAGATCTTGACCTGGCACTTTCGCCACTTTCCAATATCAGAGAACGAGTGGCATACAAAATCAGAATGAAAGCCAATAACAGCTGCTGGAAATCTTTAACCATACAAATAATAAACAGAACTAATAAGCTTTTACAGCTTCAGAGTATTCTTTAACTGGCCATCATTTTCTAAGAAACCTCATCTCAACATTTGTAGAGTCTGCGGCAACGAGAAGCTTCTGTCTATCTTTGCCTCTGCCCGGCTCTCTGTCACTTGAGCCACAGAACACTTGAAATCTTCCCCTTTTAAGATATGAAAGAATTGTTAGAAGTCTCACTCGTTGGTCTTTACAACTCGAAGTCGGCTTATCCCCAACTGAGGGGTATTACAACGGGTTCAAATAGACCTAAATGTGGCAAGGAGGAGAATTGACTTTCTAAGTCAACCCAATTATCCTAACCTAACCTATAGGTCGGGACCTTAAGACTGATGCAGCTCGTGGCTAACAAATGAAGGTGGCCAATTTTGCTCGCGGTTACTTCTTATTGCGATAGTTCAAATGGTTTTATCCGGTTAAGTCGGCGCACTAAATTTGTCTCGTACAAAATTTGTAGCATTTCGTTATTGCAATGGCCATAAAGGCGAGTCCGTTGCTTACGGGCAAATGCTCTATTCTCGTCTTCGACGTTAGTTATACCGAAGTCTCGGTGCATATCACTGTTTCTGAGCACTTTATTTTGAAACGTTTGTAAATTTTGTATGTTACTTGTTTTGGTACAACCCCATACGTCCAAACCGGTTTTAGAACTTGCTTTTATAAAAGTAGTAATTCGTTGCTGTTTCAACCGTATTACTCACGACTAGAATAGCTGTGTCATCCGCAAAAGTAGCTGGAGTCTTACCTTCCTCTGGCAGAATATCTCAAGTATAATTCAAAATAGAATCGGACCCAGGGCGCTTCCTTGTGGAACTCCTGCCGCGATTTCTTTAAATTTGGAATATTCATTTCCATGCTGTACACGAAAAATTCTGCCCGCTAAATAAGAACTTCATATATGATATATTTGCGTCGGAAAGGCTAGACTTTTAGAGACGTGGAATGTAGAATAACCTAAACGAAAATGATCAGTGCTTTCCAAGGCAACTCTTTAAGAAGAGGAGAGGAGCGAGATTCAGGACTATTGTGAAGATTTTAAAAATGTCTTAAAGCCGTTTCTAAAGATAGATATCCACCTTGAACCGTCTACGGTACAGAGAGTTAGGTGAAAAAATGTCGATTCGTTAGAAAACTTATAACTGGTCAAAATTCCAATTTTGGCATACTTAGCCGCACCATGGGTGGTTAAAATGGCTTAGTAGTTGCTTGACATTAAATTCAAGGTTCCCCCCATTCGTGTCAAAAAATAATAATCTTCTTTAAGTCCTGTAGAGGTACCGTTTACGACATTTTTTTATTTTTTACTTAGGGTTACCAACTCCAGTAAAGGCTAGGCACGGAGATTTAAGTTTTTTTTTTATTTAGAAGTGGATGAAGTTCGTCATCTGACTACGTCATTTTGAAATAACTTCGGTTCCTTTTACAAATACGAACTACTTTATTCAGTTTTTCGAACTTTACGTAGATAAATGTAAAAAGAGCTTTCAAAACAATGAAAATTGATTAAGGAAGAAATAAGAACGCCAAGTTAATGCGGATTTTTTTAAACAAACAATATTTTGTTAACTTTGTGACAAACTTGTTAAGGAGGTCAGATTTTGCGAATATCTTAACATTTTTCCGTCTGCTTTATTTGTGGTGTCAGTTTGAAGTGATTGGCAGTGTAAGTGCAATATTTTACGAAAATGAGAAATTTAAGAAATGAAATTAAGAAAAGAGCTCTGGATTTGTTGAAGGACGGAAGATCTACTAGGCAAATCGCAAAAATATTAAAAATGAGCCACATGTCTGTCTCGAGAATAAAAAAGTCAAGCAACCTCGATGGATGTAACACAAATAAAGGAGGAAGACCAAATGTAATCCTATTTTGGTTTTCTAGGTGATTTGGTCTGATGAGACCAAAATAAACCGTTTTCAATTAGATGGGCGTTCATGGTACTGGACAAACTCCTCAGGCGCTCTAAGACCTCAAAATGTTAAACAGACGGTTAAGCATGGAGGAGGTTCTTTGATGATTTGGGGGTGTATTACTCCTAACGGAATCGGCCCAGTGGTCAAAATTGAAGCCGTAATGAAGAAGCAGAAGTATCTGAGCATCTTACAAGAGAATTTGCCTGTTGCAGTGGACATGATGGGAATGGAGGAAGATCGGATCATTTTCCAACAGGACAATGATCCGAAACATTCCTCCAAACTGGTCAAAAGTTGGCTCAACAATCAAAATTTTGCCACTATGGCCTGCACAAAGTCCAGATATGAATCCCATGGAAAACCATTCTGCTTATTTGAAAAGGCAACTGGCAGGCTATGACGATGTGCCCAAAGGAATGACGGAGTTATGGGACCGAGTGCAAGAAGAATGGTACGCTATTCCAGCGAAAATCGTACTAAAATTATACGATGGTATGACACGAAGGCTTGATGCTTTGAAAAAGTCCAAAGGGCTGTGGACTGATTATTAAAAATACCTGTTGGTAACCCTATTTATACTTAACCAAAGATGGAGAGTCACAAATATTGGAAACGAAAATTCAAAAATTATAAGTTCAGCACTGACTTCAACTCAAAAGTTCTTTAACAAATTTTGCCTACATCAAGCTCGAATGAACATAAACCGCATTCATTCAATTAATCAAACCGCAGACAACACCACTTATCACTCTATCCACAAATGAGTACAGTACATTGTGTACCTAGACGACTTTGTTTGTTGTCTCACGCTAACAATGTGTAAGTAAGTCACCTTGATCTTGGCGCATTCATGCAACCCTAAAATTAGCTCAATGTGTTAATTTGTTCACCTTTTCAACTCAGTTCTCAGTTTATTTATTTATTTTCCGTTATTATTCACTTCATCTAGCTACATCTGCGAAAAGTTATTTGTAACACTTTTGCGAAATGACGCAAAACTGTTGTGGTTAACCTGCGGTTAAATGTTGACACAAGCAAACTACCTTGAGCTTGAAATGTGACATGGTAATTTCCATAATTATTATTAATTCACTTGCGCCGTAATTCTAAGAAGCCATAAACCATTCAAATCGATTTTAAGTCTTCTTGATATTTTGTTGTTTGTTTGGATTTATCATTCTAAATATTTTAAAATTGATTGCAAAACAAGTGGATTGCGTGGATTGAGAACACTGCAGGGTGACCTAGTTTTCAATTGATCACTTGGGAATTGGGACGAATCAAATGTCTTGAAGTTTAAAGATTATTTTTTTTTGTCTTACCACAGCGACATAACAATAAATGTTCCAGATACAAATGCGATTTAAAATTTACACCCAAAGTAGATTATGTAGTTGCAAAAGAAAGTTTCCTCAAACAAAATACTTTTTTGCCGATAGCACTGAACTGAACTGAACTGAACTGAACACTGGACAGAACAATGCGATACTAGACACAAAGAATCGTTTATTGATCAATACAACAGCAAAAGAAAAAGAAAAAAGAAAAGAAAAATGTTAGTTCCGTTGTTTCAAACAAAGGACTAACTATAACTATGGGAAAACTATCAGATGTATCTTTTCAGCTGTCAAAGTTTTCAAGACTTTTCTACTGTGTATAAAAATAAATTAGCACTTAACAGCAACAACGACGACGACGAAATAACAATACTTTCTGAATTCGTTATTATTGACAATGACTGACTGTAGGTATACCTTACCTAATGAGAAGGTGCAAATTATAGCAGAGTTCTTTATGACGTGATTCTTTGCCATTTGCAACAGCACACCATCTTTTGAACTTAGAAGCTAGCTAAAAACATCGTTAGTTGATTTATTTTTAAATAGACTTTTCCCTTGAAGAGAGCCGAATAGAAACACCCTCGCAGTTAATTACGCAAATTAATCGAGTGTACTTAATTGGCAGTCGATTTCATTTAGTCGATACTTCTCAGAGCTAGAGCACAGCAGATATGTCAAAGTATTTGACATTTGTGTCGTGGCCTGATGTTTGGTCTAAAATTAGCTGCTGGCGTTTATGTCAAAAAAAAAATGTTTGCAGGCGCTTCGAATCATTATCACAGTGAACAAGACGCAAATAAAATGCCCATTAGTGTCAATCTGACAGATGATGGGGGGCGCGTTCGGATTGTCGGATTGTGCGAAGGGGAGGGGAGATTCAATTAATGTCTTGTTTTGGTGAACTTTTTGACGGATGTCGGTTTATCTGCTTTGGAATTTGAGAAGATTGGGCAAAATTGTGGTTGAACCCCTTATTTCTGACAGCTATCATTTGTTGGTAGGTTAGGTAACGTCGGAAGGGTTAAGAGTTAATTTAGTTGTTTATTTAACTTTTCTATTTCAGGGATGAAATTATGCCAGAAGTAGCGTCTTTTCCGGTCGCACAGTTTTATTTTGACCTCAGACGGAATGTTGCCATGAAAAATCAGAAAAAACAGAGTTTGTTTTTGGAAAAGGTAGCAATAAAGTCATTCAACCGTGCATATGGCCGTCGGTGAATGACGCAAATCAGTCAACCAGAACGCTTCAGCTTGGTTGATCAAAATAACAACCTTCAATAGCGATAAGAAAAATAGTTGTAAGAAATAAAAACGAAATAAACTAGTAAAGGGAAAAAGCGGGGTCAAACTAAGGGGTTAGGTCAGAGCTTTAAAAAACTAGAAACGTGAAGTTTTACAGAGCGAAAACTTTCCGTTGTCCATTTGGTTAACTCTACCAAGAACAACATGTTTACAAAATTAAACCAAGTCGACAGGAGTCAAACTTTTGTGGGGATACCTAAATTTGAAATTGGTGAGAGCAAAAAAATGCACGCGAACAAGACTAGACCAAGTCTGTTGCAATCGATTCCTATTTGCTATCCGAGAGACCTGAATTCACAGATTTGGGTTCCAGGGAGTTGTAACGGCTAAGAAAACGTACATGCCGACGATCTGGACAGGCCGAGGGAGTTCACCTTCTAATGGCAGCAGTCAAGGCAAAAATATCCCCAAATCATTCCTCAACCTCAAATGGAGAAGGCTGAAAGACTACAGACGTTCTGAACAGAAAGCATACCGCCAGTTTAACATCGAATATCACGGATTACTGGCCTGCAGAAGACCACGAGGTAGAAACTTGCATCCACTGCATAGGTAGTATCCGGCATTAGTTAGGGGCAGCCAAAGTGAATTAGAAAAACAATATGTGTGTCCTATTTGGGTGCCCTCAGAATCGCCCCTACTATCTACATTACAAGCCCGTAGACGTACATGGATGTGCCGTTTTCATTTAAGTAGATAAGGCTTAGCTCAGTCAACCCTCTCTAATTTGTCGAATTAGGGTTCAATCAACCAGAAAGTGCTGACTAGCAAGGAACACACCATGGACTTGTACCTTAAACGTACTAAATTTATGCAAATGAAGGCGGCTATTTGAAGGGCAAGGTAGTAGATGACTCAAGGCTTATTGCTTTTTCTGAGCGGAATTCTTTGACAAAATCAACGTCAACATGACTTGAATGATTTTTAGAAAATTCAAATATAAAGGAAAATAAAGTTAGCACTTGACTTAAAAAGGGGTTGATGCCATGTCATATATGGCTAGGTTCGAAACGAAGAAATTTCGCGCAGTCAACTTTTAAAGTTGTATAGGAAGGTCCCCTTTTGGGGTTGCTATGCTATCTTGCTTTTAGTTGAACTCTGACTTAGATCACCTTCGAACATAGATAGACCAAGTGACGTTAGCTGCCCTGAGCTCGAAATCCAAGACCGTGCTGTTGTTCATAGACACAATGTATATTTTTTAGAAGGTTTAAACCAGGCTCTAATTTACAGGCCCGCTCCTCCGACTTTTTTGCAACCTCAGGTTGACAACATATTATTTGAGAATTCCATGAAATTCCATGTATCTCCATTCTTAGCTCCTTAGGTTTTTGACCCCGAAACCTGCATCTCGGAAATAATCTCTTCGTTATTGTAAAATGGTAGAAGCAACCATCGACACCTTTTTACCAACTAAAGCCAGGCGATGTTTAGTTGAAGCAATTGGTCTGTATTATTACACCAGTTTTGGTGTCACTAGCAGATATATGCTGTCCACGAAGGACGAAGGATTGGGAGTAAGAAATCACAATGCAATGAAACCTATTCATGAATGACGCAATTCGAGCACAGCATTCAAATGAAATATCCCTTTCTAGGCGCGCAAATACAGAAGTAAGTCCCGCATTATTAGTTTATTACACGATGGTCATTTTTTTGTAGATACTTTTGGCTATTTTCATAGTCCTTAGTTCTACATCATGGAATAGAGTAAATGTGAGATCGTATAAAACAAAATCACCATGTGGCTAATGTTTTTATTTTAATGGACCGGTGAACGGTTTATTCGTAGAATCTTTTGCGAAATTCCAACCATTAGTGTCGGTTTATTGCCAGAGTTAATGTTGAAAGGACATTTAGTGGTAAATAAAATAGGCAACAGGCACTTAAATGTTATACGCATTTGAGAGAGAAGAAGTAGCTATTTGGTTGTAGGCTATTAACTGTCGGTCAACGAATAGTTAGTTAAACGTCATTATTTAAGAAACATATTCACAGCTGTTGTGAGAGTTAATAGGTTTACTGGTGAATATTGCATCAGATGTGTAATGAGAAAATGTAGAGCGAAGAAAATGAAAGAAACAAAGAGAGTAGAATCATCTTTTGTCTTTAAAGCGAAAACCCAACACTCTGACATTATCTATGAATAGCACTTGCAGCGCTGAAACCGAAAGACTTCCCATTTTCGGTATGTGTGTTAATGACAACCATCGTTGGAATTACCAAATATTCGACGTCGCCAAGAATGCTGCGAAATGTCTAGGCTTCCTCAGGCGATGCAAGAAATATTTAGCCTCTTCTGATCTGGCTAGAATTTACAAGACGTTTATTCCCCTAAAACTTGAGTAGAACGCTCATATGATCGTTTTGCAGTTTTGGGGAATGAACGATAAGACTTATTAGCGATCAAGATATTGGGAAATCGCTTGACGATTATCGATGCTTCATCGTAAGTGCTCGTACGAAATAGCTAGTTGCATTCCACCCCACCAGCAGTTCAACCGTAATACCCTCCATGCCAGGAATACTCATCAGTTAACCCTTAAGCCTGTATTCGGACGTATTGTGAAATAAAAGGATTCGTTCCGCTGCCGCACAACTCGAAATTGGAATGCCCTAGCTCACTCTGTTTTTCCTGACCACCACAATTTTCAAACATTTAAAGCAACGTTCATCGGTTTCTCATCCTATCGTCTAACTCCTTATTTCATTAATGCCCGTGCTGTGTTACTATCAACATTATAAGGGTGCTAAGAACCCCTTTTGCAAAAAATAGGGTAAAGAAGAAAAAGATGGACTAGAAAATTGCATTAAATTCTCACAAAAAATTGGCTTAGTGAACTGAGTAGAAAGAAATATTTAAAAGTACGTATTTCGAATATATCTCTAACTATTTGTTCCACCCGAAATCGTGGTTAGGCTGTTAAGCTTATGTCGATGATATTGAACTGAGTTCGAGAAAAAAAGTTTGAAAAATTTAAAAGCTTCCTAGTTTTCCTTTAGTTTAAGCCCGTGTCCAATGAAGTATTACTTAAAATATTTATCAGAATAAGGAATGCATTTGGGCTTGCTTCCACTAAATAAATTCTAGATCCCGGCCCACAATATTACTTCACTTAAATTACACCGCCCAAAGACATAACCTTTAGTAAATTTTGTAATAATATTTTCAGCATTAAAAATGCACAAAAATTCGAAATGAAAATAGCGATTTTCTTCACAGTACACAGAAAGCAAGTATCACTGATTCCTATAGATAAAATGTGAAACTTCCTTCACACTACACGCCCTATTTGTCTATAGTGAACTAAAGTCGTTGTGAAGTGATGTATATGTTGGCAAGAAAAGTGCATTTATAATTGATTAAAAATTATGGGAAGGACATGTGGCGAATAACATACAGCGTAGGACGTTTCCTAGAGCCGGCCACTGAGATTTACAATGAGGTTGCCACTCGGACTAATAATTTATTAAATTAAATCGTTACCTTTACGAATTATTTGAAAATTTATCAGTGCTCCTATTTCACGTGCTGAAATAAAAATTGAATAAGAAAACGACATCATTGGCTGACAAAGGCCGTTTTATTCTTGAGTTGATGAAAATTCGGACCGTTTTGCCCACTTTTAGGCGCACTACTGAAATAACAATGAAAGATAGAAATTACCTTTGTAAGCAGTCCCTAGCATGCAACACAAGGTTGTGTGTCAGCGAAGACTGCAGATATATTATTCGACCTTTGAAATCAAAACTTCTAATCCTACGCGAGAAGAAACTGTCCTTACCAAGGAGGTCTTTGAGGGCGTTTTTAGTACTTAGAAACTAAGACCAGAAGTTAATTTTATGAAGCTTAGCAATCAATACTTGACCAGTGTCAACTCACCCTCCCTTTCTCAAAAGATTCCAACAAGTTTTTGGCTAATAAAAGGAGTAAACGAAAGAACCCCAATTAAAGCTACTTCTGGGCGCTAGTCTATCCACTACATGGTTAAAAAGCATAAAAAATGCCATTAAGATCGAGCTAAGCATATGGCTTTGAAGGCGCAGTGGTGGTATGCTTGCCTGAGAAGATTGTTGGTCTAGGTTCAAGTCCAAGGACAGAAGTAAAGTAAATGCTACTCCGCCCCCTTCGTCGATAAAAAACAAACAAAATCCATGAAGACTTAGTTAAACTTGTGGCTTTAATGGAGCGAAAATTGTTGGTTTAGGTTCAAATTCGAGTGGAAAGAAATGTTTTGAATGAACAAAAATATATATTGGGTAAGCTGGAAGGCTGTAGAGAATATTCATAGAAATTGTTTCATCGATTTCGATTCAAACGGAAATTCTAAACAATCATTGTTTCAAGACTAAGCGAAATCCGGGCAAGCAAAGTCTCTGACAAACATTTGAGCAAAATCTCTAAAAATGATTTAAAACAAAATCCCGAAAATTTAGGCAATATTTCTCGTGAGATTTTTACTAAAAATGTTTCTTAAACCAGCTGCAGAGATAGGCAAGTATGTCCCGATTATGCAGCCCTTCACCTTCTCAATTAGTGAAGTAACCTCATTTGCTTTGAGAAAGGAAGAAACCTTTTGTCGATTCGATACAGGCATTACCATGGATAAGCACTGACTAGATTTAGGGCTTCGGCCACTTCTTAGGAGTTAAGAGTTATTTGTTCGAGATTTCTTCGGGAGCCCATTAACCCCCAACCACTCGTTTAGAGCCCTTCTTTAGGTCAAAAGATTTGGTGTCATCAAAAACGTGCGAGTTTAAACAGACTCCTCTCCGCACCTACACAAACTGCTAACAAAATCCAAATACATGACTTTATCTGGGTGAAACGCCAAGTGATAAAAGTGTATCCCAAGTTTTTTAACAGACCTTCCTTAACTAAGAAACCCCCCCCCCCCCCCACCACCTTATCTCATTTCGCGGTGATTAACGATTAACATAATCCGAAAATACGTTTCGGATAAGCTCCGCACACAAAGATAAGCCAAACATGTGGGCGCAAAGCAAACAGTTTATAGAAATTTATTTGCAACATCAAACAACAAGCACAATATCCGGATAAATATTTTCAAATAAATATTAAAATACCAATCCGCTGCTTACATCAGCTGCAAATCCATCTCGTTCGAATTATGTATAATTTTTAAATATTTGCCTCTCTAAAGAAAACAACTTTCAAAATTCTAGGTACATAGAACGCGCGAAGACGACACGACACGACACGATGCATATCAAAATCAACCCCAATTCTGTCGCCTGCCTCCCTTCTACGCGGTCGTGTTCTCGTCGTCGCGTATTAATTAAAAGGAAAAAAAAATCCGCTCGCGACTTGTTTCGTTTCGAGAAAAATAAACAAGCATTTTCTGCATACTCTGCCAATTGCACGCCTCGAAAATAACTAATTTCCACCACCCATCGACCCATGCACCTGCTCATGCCACTGCTGCTGCTGCTGGATGCAATTAAAAAGAAATTCCCTGATCGAAAGGAAAAAACTTGATTCTGTTCGCTTGACATTTCAAAGCAGTCTATCGCATCATCGTTGCTTTGTGGTGATGGTCTAGTTTTGGACACATTAAACACACTTGCCTAGGGGAGGGCGGTTTTTTGATTTTTTTTTTTTTTTTTTTTTGAAAAATGTGTTTTTCAAATAATTTTTTTTTTCCGACACAATTTTGTGGGAGATGACCCTTGCAGCGACGATGATGTCGACGACGACGACGGAGCAAGCAGACCCAGCAAACATTTGCCTCGATGTATACATCGATTTTTACACCACACAAAGGGAGGACCTAGTTGGCTCGACAGGCAGAGTTTGGTGGTTTTTGTTTTATCAATATTTGACAGAATAATATTCATAAAAGGGAGTTTTTCTATTTCTGTTGTTTTTTTTTTTTGTTAGCAAATTTCGTCCACAAACAAAAATTTCAAAATAAATAGAAGAAGAAATCTATGACAGGAAGCAATGACAGGGAGGGGTTTCCTTTTCACTCAATACGAGACTCGGGTAAACACAAATTTTCAACTTTCACTTTTCGCCTGCTTTTTGTCTTTTATTTCACTTGAACTTTTCACTTGGGTAATATTTTTATTTTTTATTTTTTTTTGTTAACAATATAAAACAAAATTGAAAAATATATTACTCACTCTGCAATGCTTTTAGATAGTGGCCATCTCTCCATGGATGCCTGATACTTCATATTCTCGATTTGCTTCTTTAATGCGTCCCGGTCCATATTTGCTAGAGCACTGGGATCCATGGCGGTTAAAGTTTATCCACATACCACCCCTGTTGGAGAAAACCATAGTGTTAGTGCTCTGAATGTGTGTGTAAGTTAATGTATAAATGGGAGAGCGCGGCTAGAGCGAGCCACACACACACAAAATAATCACACATTGATAAAGGCGGCCAAGTGTTGGTGTGCATTTTTGGAGGTTGAATTGGGACTGAGGGTCTTGATATGTGCTTAATGCGATGAGTTTGAGTTTGGGCATGCCTTGTTCGATAGGCGAATTGGCGGGGGTGGCTTTTTTTATGGGCTAAGGGTGTGAAACGAATTGAGCATGTGTTGGTTTGTTTTTGATTGTAGGAATGGGATGAAAAAAAGGACATTTTTAGGTTAAGCATGTTTCTCAATGAGTTCGGGGGTGGATTTTGTTTTTTTTTTTTTTTGGAGGAAAAAATTATGGCAAATGTCGTCGGGCGATGCCTTTGGTGAAGAGCGTTAACAGGGTGTCACGGCTTTAGTCTTGAATGGGAATGGATGCATTTGATTTTTTCCGATTACGAAGTTGTGCATGAATGAGTGGGTGGAAGGAAATTGAGACTCAAAAAAAAGCACCTGACCGAAAAGTCGCAACATTTTTGCTATGCGCAAACTCTGATGTTTCAGCCAAATAAAATTAAGCTCAATGGTCATTGGCAAACATGTAAAATTAACACCAAATTAGCTGTCGGCGTGGGTGAAAAACTTTTATAAGTTCAGTAGCAATGATTTCTAGTTCAGGTTCTTCGATTTTCCACCGAAAACTGAGAAAATATGCCAAAATGTTTTGCAGAAAATGGTCAAGCGGCAAAACAAAGTATACGCTGCCAACAAGGAGGGACACCCAACATCGAAGAATCGGACAGAATGTCACCATCGACAGCTAAAACCTTACGGTAGTAAGGTCTGTAAACGACATGTCCTCAGAAATCGAAGAAAAGAAGAATAACGCTTGTCAATAACTGTTTCTTTGGTCTGAGAAAGCAACTATGTAGTAAAGCCCTCTCCCGAACAACGAAGCAAGCTGCTCTTTGGTTCCAAAGCATGAACGCTTTCTAAAGCGGATAAAGACATCCTTGGTCGTTTTGAGAAATAAAATTCGTTCGTATAGATGAGGCGATTCAACAATGAACTCTACAATCGACCTGCTCAAAAAACGCCCAAATGCGCTTTTTCGAATCTTCCGCAGAGGTAAAACGCAGTAGAGAAAGGCCTCCTCACCATAGGTGGAAGAGGACTTCAACCACCTTGGAGAGCGCAACTAGAGGCAGTTAAGTAAAGACCGCGCTAGTTGGAGAGGCTTATTGACTGGTCCACCCCGGATTGTAGCCCTGCCTGGATTGTAGTAAGCTGAAAGTTTGTTGAAAACGCATAACTCCGCTGAATGAACTTCGGCAAAGTGTTCTGCTAAGCGCATGGAAAAAAATAGATCGATCGAAAGCTAATAAGACTACGAAATGGGATTCTTTCCTTCTTCTTCTTTCCTATTTCTAAGAAATTTTGATTAGAATTGTGGGATCATAACTCTTCCACTTTTTCTGCATCCCTACTAGTCCACCGGTTTGACCTCAAAAATATTCGACAGGCCTCCCAGTTTCGAATAATTCATCGCTGAGGCCAATCAAAATCTAGGGTGGAATCGGCGAAGATGATTGGCGACAATCTTCGTAAATTGATTGCACACTTTAGTCTGGAACAACCCAAATACCTTGGCGTGGTGTGCGGGCTTAAGCCGACTCCAAACCTTTTGTCCGGTTCAACACTGCCTGGATTAATCTAAAGCTTACCACTGACAGGGTTGCCCCAGACGAATGGATTATGCGATGGGCGACTAAGTCCTCCAAAACTCTTTAATAGAGTGCAGCAGGGAGTAAACCCGCAGAATAAAATCCCACTTTGAAGTCAAGGTGTTGAGGTTGAGTTGTTGAGGAATTCATAGCTGGTAGTGGTTAAAGAGCTGGTCGCAAACAGTCCCCTCCGACGCTCAGACAAGGTCGGTTGTATAAGTGCCTTATCCTGGTAAGTCGGCTCTGCCGGGATGGACCGTGTTGCCGGACATACACGACACCCTATCGGTGGATCCATTCAACATAGACGACGCCCCTTGAAGGCGGTCTAACAGACGAGGAGGTCTCGAAGGAACGGGAGGAGCAGCTATTAGCCGAACCCTCAGACGGGTCCGACGGGAACTCCGGCAGCAACAAGGAGGCCAAAAAAAAGAGGACAACCAGACACCTTTATGGCATTTTTTTTGTCGGAGGTTGCTACTATCCGATTGAGCGCTCAGACACAACTCCAGGTCCATTGTACTACCATTCAGACACCTTACATTAATTTCAGTTAGTTTTCCCGTCTTTCGAAGATGTTCGGCACTCACCACGTCAGCCCCGAAGATCCGCCACCTGATGCGAGCATAGGACGGACAACTGCAGAGAAAGTGTTCTGCTGTGTCATCCTCCTCACCGCAAGCAGGACAGGTAGTGGTGTCGCCTAAGCCCAACACATTTAAGTTTTTAGTAAAAGCTTGGTGGCCCGAAACAACGCCTACAAGCAGCCTACAGTCGATTCTCCTCAGAGATAGAAGAAAAGATGCTGACCTTTTGCAAATGTCCGGGCGCAGTAGTAAACCCAAGAATCGATAGAAGACATGACTAAAGATGCAGGCAGACCCAACACAGGTTCAGGTCCTGAGAAAACTTCTTCTGAACCTTGCCTAGCAAGCTCATCCGAGATCTCATTTCCCTGGATGCCAGTGTGACCTGGTACCCAGACAAGATTCACTGTGGTCAGTCTTCCGACCTTTATGGCATACTGACTGCCAGAGCAAAATCCTCTCTCACTCAGAAAGAGCTTGAATCGGTACAGTGGGCCAGAGAGATGATTGCTAACGACGTCGCCACGAGGAATCCTTCACAAATCTTTTCTGAAGTCGAACCGGCGAACCCCAAAGTAAAAGTGTGGGAAATGCAGTATCAGTGGGAAAGTTAGGATCATCTGCGATCATAATCACGTCGGAAAAAGAAAAGAAGAAGGAGAAATTAGCTTATAAAACTAGATGTGCTGAAAAAGGTTTCTGTTCCAGAAAAAACTTAAAATACAGATTTTCTAGACCAATTACGGCTGTGTACACAAAACATCTCTATGGGCTTAAAGTTTCGCAGTGAAACCTGCCTCTCGTGGATATGCCAGTTTTTTTAATTACTTCCCCATAACTTTTCACTAGATATGTTGCCAAATAAAACTAACCTTCCTAATAGCTTCCACTCAAACCAATACCAAACTCTATTGAAATGTGCTTCAACCATCCCTACTATGCGCTATTCTAGCGTCTATTTTGTTCAGTTGTGTTTTGCATATCGCTTTTTAGCCACAGCACACCCATGTGAATTTTTACTGCACAACAAACGGCGAAGAAAAAAAAATAATAATTATAAAGGCAAAAATATTTCACCGGGCCTGGGTGAGCGGCAAACCACTTTAAAGCACGAGAGCATGTCGTAAACTAATTAACATTCAATTAATTTAGTCTAACTCACTCTTCTCTTTAGTTCTATTTTCTACAAGATAGTGTTTGTGTGGCGGCGTGGAGTAGAGTGGAGTGGGTGTTTAGATATTAATTTAGCGTCTTAAATTAGCACATTTTCTTTTCACAACTACATTTTTTTTTTGGTGGGTAATGCCGCGCCATAAATATCGCTTATCTTTTCGATTGATTTTTGACATGTGATGTGCGCTTCGCCTCTTATCTGCGTGATAATACTATATCTCGTGTATGGATTTATGATCTCTAAAGCAAGTGTAACGTTCTCATAGAAATGAAAATTGGGTGCGACAAATAATTATTTATAACAACTTGGCACCACTGCGTGCTATAATAGCAAAACATCCCTTGCGAATGTCCTTTTGGATTTTTGAGTTTTTGCTACTTTCCCGCAGAGAACCATTAAAAACGAACGCATGCGCTTCGCTAATCGATCAATAAGCACTAACACACCCCCATACAATTAGATCCAACACCCAAAAGAGAACTTCAGGAAGGGCGACAGAAAATGAGAGAGAGAGAGAGAAAAAACATGTCCTGGAAAATGTGCGGGACAACATCTGAGGTACGTAACGCACCGGCACCACTCACCTACCTTCTCTAAAGTGGAACATCAGCAGCTCGTAAATGCCCGGCTTTCCACAGCAATATATGTACTCATCCACCCTAAACAACAGACACACACATGAACACCCAACACACTCGTCGAATTCGAAATAGGAAAAATGTGCATACGAAAATTGTTTGGTCAGAAATCTATCATGCGAGATGTTTGTAGATTCTCGCAGAAGACCAACCACACACTTTCAAAAAACCAACCCCTTTGATGTTGAATTTGTTTTTTTTTTTCATTAAAAAAAAAATCAGGAAAAGGAAACGATACCCGGTTTTTCGACAGAGAAAACAAAACAAGTAAACACATACATCCAAGTAAAGTACGGATGGATACGCGTATAGAAAGGACAAGATAAACTGTTGACGGGGGCTAAAGGTGACCACCCATCCAATGGGTTTAGGACGGTTATTGGTAACACACTTGGCAAAGAGAGCACGTTTCTTTTCCCATCCCTGTGTGTTTTGTCGTCCTTCGTGTGCGTGTTGATAGTTGATAGAACTGGATTCGGATCGGATACGGATATAGATATAGAGAAAGAGATATTCATGGACTGGAAATGCTACGCTAGAGACAAAAACTTTAATAAAACACGTGTGCTGTTTTTTTTTTCTTTGTTCCATCTATGCGCCCATAATGTTTATGAATGGTAAATATTAAATCAAAGCATTGGAGACGTTTTATGCAAATAGTGAGGCGTGCTCAAATTAAGGGTGGTTCCGGTACACAAAAAAAAAACGCGCTAATCGAATTTTTATTGTATGATTTTGAAATTGCTAATCATAGTTTGGTCGACTGGAAATGAAATTTTCAAATCATGGTCAGGACATTAATTGCCTGCCGCTGACGTCAATAAAACATATATAATGACTTTTTGTGTGCAAGATCAATGATTTGGCAAATGTTATTAATTATTTGTTACAAAGTATGTGTGTAGGTGTAGGGCGGCGGCATGCCTGCAAAAAGAAACAAAAAATGAGCAAAAACCCACATAACCAGGGCAGAAAGGAAATCTATGTCTATAACTATGTATTTGGAAAGAATAGCAGACTGGGAGTCACCATCGGAAAATGGCCTTTATGACACAAAAGAGCACAAAAGTCCTTTGTTCTTATTGCCCTACGGGGATACCTTTTGAAGAATGTGGCCAGGCATTTTCTGGGCCGTGTGTGTATGTGTGTTGAATGACTGTGCACCACACCGAGACGAGAGATGTGTAATTAAATGGTTTCAAACAGCGAAGGTCATGTGGTAACAATTTATGGCTTAAAGTTCATTTTATTGGAAGCTTTTTTGCATTGAAAATATCCGCTTTTGAGTTAAAGTTGTGGCAAAGTTTGGGTTGTCCGGCTTGTTCCTCGAAGTTATTTGAGCTCTTAACGAAAAGTTTTCGAAAATAGTTTCTAGTCTTTGGCAGACCCTGAACAAAAATGTCTAGACCCAAGTTGTGAAATAATGAAATCTCGTAGGCATCAACCAACCATGACTCTAGATTGAAATAGATAAAAATCGCAGTTCGTTTCGAGGTCATGGTTGAAGCCCTTTTGTTGCAAACTTGATGATGGAATTAAGAAGGCTCTACACCGCATTTGTGCGTCCGGCGCTCACATACGGTTCACAATGCTGGACTATGTACAAAAAGTGTGAGGGCAAGTTGACAGCAGCTGAGATGAAGATGCTTCGCATGACCACAGGAGTAACAAAGCTTGATCGAATTAGAAGTTCCAGAACCCGAAGAAGCCTTCACGTCAAAGAACCCATCTCTAAAAAATTGGAGCACGATCGACTCAGTTGGTATTGTCATGTTAAAAGGAGGGATCCTACGAAGCCCGTCGAAAAGGCAATGGCAATCAACGTTCCCTTATAATCGCTCAAGAGAGGCCTAAAAACACCTGGATCACACAAACGCAGAAACACCAGCATTTTATTGGCCTCAATGATGAAGTGATCCAAAATCGGGAAGCCTGCAGATATCTTTTGAGGTCGAACCGGCGAACCCCACAGGCGGACCAGTAGGAATGCAGTGAAGTGTGAGGGTTAAGATCCCTGTAATCCTGATCATAATCTCGTCGTTAAATGGAGAGAAGAAGATGATAGAGTTAAGAAGTCGCCCGTCTGGTTACATAGTATTTGAAAGTCTTAAGGCGGCGATGTTGTTCTCCATACGAGAACAAGGAAGTTGACTTGATTGTCTCCACCAGTACTAAAAGACGCCAGTTTGCAGCTATCACTTACTTACGTAGCGGGCTACCGACCCGCGAAGAGTTTCTGCCAGAGACACGGCAGCCTTCCATCCTCTGCGATCCCGGGAACTCGGCTTTCAGTTATCCAGACCAAGCGATCTGGCTTTGTCATTAAAAGGGAGGTTCGGTCTTCCATGTCATCTCGAACTTGGAAAATGGAATTCAAAAATTCTCTTAGCTGGAGTATTATTATCCATTCGCTCGATGTGGCCGAGCCAATGTAGTCGATGAGTTTGGGATTTTTGGACGACGTCCATATCTTGGTACAGCTCATAGAGTTCCCGGTTTTAACTTCTCCTCCATTCGCCCTCCTCCCACACAGGACCAAATATCCGTCGAAGAATTTTATTTCCGAAGGATCCCACTATTAACTCTCCTTTCCTGCTTATCTTTCAAACTTGGCGCCGCACAACAGAACTGGCAGGATAAGGGTTCTATAGGGCATACACTTTGTCCTTTGAGTTAGGAGTTTTGAACATATTTGTTTCGCCATACAGAAAGTAGTAGCAGTTTCCTAGGCTAATTCTCTATTTGTGGAGTTGATATTCACACCGTGGTAGATGAACTCCTTAGCTATTTCGAAGTTGTTGCTATCAATAGTGACATTTTTTCGTAGTCGATGGACAGATGTTTATTTCAACTCATTCCGGCTGTTCTTCAATAGCCGTGAAAGCCGCTATGTTGGGAGATTCCAATGATATCAATATCGTCCGCATATCCCAGTAACTGGACGGATTTGTTGAAGATAGTGCTTTCTGGGTTGAAACCTGCACACTATTAGCTCAATAACAAGATTGAAGAAGTCACATGATAGCGCGGCATGTTTGGAAGAGTGCAGATGAGCTGTTGCCAAACTTCACATTGCACCGCGTGTTCTCCAGCAACACGCGACACAGTTGGATAAGTTTTGCCGGGATCCCGAAATCGGCAATCGCCATGTACAGCTCATGACGATAAATACTATGATTTAAAGTCGATGAAGAGGTGATGTGTCTCAACTTGTCAAAGTGTGAAAATATGGTCTATGGTTGACCTGCCAGGCCGGACGCCGCACTGGTACGTGCCGAGTAGTGTGTTGCAGAAGGGTTTGAGACGTTCACACAGAAAGGATTTTATATGCGACTCGGATATGCCTCGATAGTTCTTGCAAGATCGCCTTTCTTGTAGATGGGGCATATGGAGCTAATGATCCAGTCATCTACCACCTAAACTTGATTGTTGATTTGGTGCGTGCGCCCTACCAAAACATCACCACCGTATTTAAAAAGCTCTTCAGGTAGACCACCAAAGCCGGCGGCTTTGTTGTTCTTAAACTTTTTAATAGCAATAGCAGGCTACTATGGACATAGGATGAAGAGACAAACACATCTAGGACCAAGGCTGCCAATTTTACTAAACTCGAAACAATTGGACCTTACCAATCACATCTGGCTTTGTTCTAGATGATCTGATGAATTTTTATCATGGGAGAAATCCTTTCTGGTACAACTCGCACTTGAGTTTTAATGACACTGCACGAGAACTATCCTACGACCCCTGTCTAATGGATATGCCACCTGATGCTTCGTAAATTTGGCTTCGTAAAAATGTTAGAGTCGACTTTTTCTAAGTTCAAGAATGCTTTTGCCCACGAATGTTTCCAAAAACCTTTCAGTATTCAGGTTCTGCTGCTTCGTTAGGCGAATATGCATCGGTCTTCCAAGCTGTGATCGATGATAAGATTGACTGTTGGAAGTGGTATAATATCCCAGATCACTACGGCCTCATATGGACCTATTGTGATGTCCTCCATATAAAGGCGACTACCTTGGAGCCTGGCAGGTACATATATCCGCTGCTTCGAGGTAGAACTTACCTAAATAACGTTGACGGATTTGTATAAGGCAGTTGCAATCACATAAAAGTTGTTCTGCTGTTTCCTCGTCCTCGTTGCATAATTTACAGGTATTGTTTTGTGCCATTCCCATAGTCATCGGCAGTTTCTTGACACGGCGGTGCCCTGTTCTAGCCGAAAACTGTGTCTAGCCGAATCTGACTTTTACAGAATTGTAGCAGTTGTTTCGTTTTTTATGGAAAGTGTTGGGCATCAAGTTTTTTTCTTGTCTGCTTCCTTTGGTTTCCCTCCAGAAATGTAGCTTTTTCTCTTTTAGCCAGGTTTTGATACAGCTTTTTATAGTGGTCATAGGTAGCCCGCAGAATGGTCAGGGCATCGTGAATTGGGATACAGATACTGTTCTTGCTAATTCGTACTTTGTTAGTAGTGGCCAGTATTAGGAGGACTTGCTTGGCATTAAATTTCGAAAAACATGAAAATGGTTTCTATTGTGACAGCCAAGTAGCACTTAAAGCCTTACTTACTTACTAACGAAGAAACTCAAAAACCCCTTAAATGAACAGGGTCTTCTTCCGGGAACTATGGGAAGCAAATAATATAAGATCTGCGACGAACTTGTTCTTCAAGTGTCGGAAAGAGTTATTTCAGGACCTAAACCTGTGTTGGGTCGTCAAAGAGCCGCCATTGACGATTGGGTCTCCTGGCATGATGGCAAGATTCTTGGGCTTGCAGAGAGACCAAAATAGTCCGAGCTAAAAAGTACATGGAAAGTGGCGCCTAGTACGCATTCTAAAGACTTTTCAAAGCAACCTAATGTGATACAACAAGACGCGGAGCTATCTTTCTGCTAACGTCCTGCCTTTGCCTTTGAGTGATAAACTTCTTAGGACCTTATCTTTCACTACAATTGGCCAGTTTCTGAATTTAAGTACTTCAGCCCTTCAGCATCTTTAAGAGATAAACAAAGAGAAGGGCACTCAGAAAGAACTCAGAACTTGATTCATTCCATTTCGAAGGGATAGAGGAATCTTCTAAAATTTAATGTTTCTCTTAACTGTAACGAAGGCGCTCTGAGATGTTTACAAATGTGGTGTTTACTAATGAAATTCCAAAAGGACGTCAAAATATCGATATCAATGTAAATATTAATTTTCCCTACAAAAAAAAATACTATCTGAATCTATAGATATTTCCAATCTTCCTTGGATTGCCCCCATCCCATGTTGAATAACATTTTTCCAGTAAATTTAACAAACATTTCCATATGTTTTTTGCCCCAAATATAAATCAAACATTCCGAATGTATCGATATTATTATATGAAATACTAGCGAAGATAAACTATTTCACAAAATTTAATCAATTATTCAAATGGAAATGAATAAATTATTGCCCTAACACATTTGAAATGTTACACTCTCTAACCCCAAAAAGGACGAACCCTCAACAAGCATAAAACATCAACAACATAAGGAATATGTCAAAATCTGTGCTGCATCTGACCAACTGCCGCGCACCTCAAGTCTGCACAGGGAAGCTGTGGGTTAAACACATATAACTGCCAATCAACTGAGTGAAAATGAATTTATCGATTGAATTTGATTGCCAGCAATTGGCAAAGCGTCACAAATCAAATTTGTTGCAACATTTCGATCAAATCCGATTTAATTCGCAAAATTCAACAAGCAGCGGAGAGGTTTTGATTTAACAAAATCCACACAAACAAATGAGCGAGAGGGAGAGAAAACGCCACATGTATCTCCTAAATTAATCTGCTTTGAACTCTTGAAGGTGGGAGACTGAGAATAGATTTAATCGGGCTTATTGCACCGGAAATTGCACAATTGAAACATTTTCGGACATAATCAGGCCTGTGTTTGGCCCCTCTGAATAATGAACTATTCGGGGATTAATTATTCACGTAAATGGTAAATGGAACTAATAACGAAGAAGCGGCAGCATGTGGTTGAAGAGCTTTCGATGGGAAATGTGTAAAAAAAAAAAAACAAAAACCCACCAGTGAAATTCGATTACTGTGTACTCTGGTTGTAGGCGGCCGGCGGCGGGGAGGCGATTGGTTGACTGGTTCTGGTTGGGTTTTGGATTAGATAGAAACCAAAAAAAAAAAAATTAGAAGAGAGAACAAACATTAAATTGGTTTTCAAATTGAAAGCGGATGAGGTTGACTTTTTGCTGATTAGAAATAGAAATGCGTAGCAGGCTAATGAAATTAGGTATAGTGCTCATCAATTGGCTGGTTGGATGATGTCTCTGTTGTTGTCGCCCCGTCTGAGGGGTCTTTAATATTTCGCTTTAGAATTTAATGGCTTTAGAGAGTATTTATTATAGAATTAAGTTGATAGACGCATATACGAATCAGTGCTTAGAATGTCACTGCAGCTCCGAGGACGTTCGATAAAAAAAAATCTTGTCGCAAGGGTTGTATTCCTGACTGTAGACTAGGCAGATCTGTATGGCTCTAGGAAATAAGGCCCCAAGAAATTAAGCCCCAAAAGTTTCATAACTTTTATTTTATTTTATTTCATCAATCAGAGTTAAACAAATAAAAAATGAACAAATGAGGTCTAACCAGAGATGTAAATAGAGCTTTTAGAGTGTAAGGGTCAATAAAATCTTTAGTATTTCGTTTAAGGAATCCAAGCATTGAATTCGCTTTACAAACAATATGATCGATTTTTTAGAGTACACCCTTTCGAGTGAGTATGTTTTTATATTGTAGTTCGAAGTAATAGGAGTAGAACAACTACACCATAAGCCAATAGGAATCAGGAATCAGATAAAGATTCTACATGGCGAAATAATTTAAGGTCATCTGCAAACAAAAGACACTGGGAGTGTTTAATAACAGACGGCAGATCATTAGTAAATAACAAGAACAGCAAGGGACCAAGGTGGCTTCCTTGGGGTACACCTGAAGAAACATTAATTGACCTGGAAAAGCTATCATTAATTTTCACAAATTGAATTCGATTTAGGAGAATATGATTAACTTTGTCAAAGGCTTTTGCAAAATCAGTGAAAATTACATCAGTTTGCAAATTACTTTCAAAGTTTTTAATCTCATAATTGCCAAATATTGCCATATTTGTAGCTGTTGATCTACCAGAAGTTATTTTGTTATAAACAATCTTTTCAAACAATTTTGGTATCGAAGAGATTTTACAGATTGATCTATAGCTGCAGAAGTTTTGTTTAGAACCCGACTTGTGGATTGGTATTATATGTGATATCTTCCAATTATTCAAAAAGAGACCACTGGTAATAGATTTCTTAAAAATTATACAAAGGGGGATCGACAATGTCTTACTAGTCATTTTAAGAAGTATTGGAGCAATTCCGTCAGGACCGTCGGTTGCTACCGTTGCTACTTTCAATACTATCAAGGGCACATTTAACATAATCTTAAGTTATTATCAGATTACCAATATCGACCAATCGTTGTTGGTCAATGGATTACCGTCAACATCAGAATAAACTGATTTAAAAAAGTCAGCGAAAAAATTGCAAATAGTAATGGTATCTTCCGATGACGACTCTTTGTTGACTAGGAAACCTATTTGAGTTTCTTTGAGAGTTAATGAAGGACCAAAAGCATTTACTATTGGACTTCAATTTGTTCTCAGTACTAAAAAATGTACGAGCGGTAGAGAAATTTGTTAAGTACATTAAATTCCTGTTGGGATCTTAAGTACTGAGACTTAAGGTGAATGTTAGTTTTATTTTGTTGGTATTGTTTGAAAGTTTTATTTTTCCTATTTTTTTAAGTGAGAAAGCCTTTTATTAAACCAGGGAGGGCTGGAATTAATATTAATTAACTTATTAGGTACAAAGACAGCTGTTGCCTGTCGTACATGAAGTTATTTATATTATTACAATTATTAAGAATCGTCGAATGGAAAATGGGGAGGGGGGGGGGGGGGGCATGCTGACCCCCTGCAACCCCCCTGCCTATTTTCACTGTTAGATTCCGATTGGTGCGATGTTGGGTATATGCCATGACTTATTGGGTATAAACAAAGTTTGCATATAGCCCAACCGCGCGCGTACTTCAAATCTAACAGGGAAACTATTCCGTAACTATTAAATTAACCACGAAATCGGCAGCCCTTATTTCGCATTAGTCATTGCACCGACAGATACGTCGCGATAGTATTACATAGAAATGAACTCAAATAAAAAAATATTGAAATACAAAAATGCAATAAGACCCCAAATTTAAAAAAAAAATGTTGTTGTTGCTTCGCGTTTACATTTTTGGGGCCTTATTTCCTAGAGCCGATCTGTATAGCTTTGGGTAACTTTCTTAACATTACTGAACTTCTATTTTTTGGACATTTTAATAGAAGGATCGTTATGGCGCAAAATAATTTTGTAAATGGGACGAATCCAGTGTCAACACAAATCCACATAAATCGGAATTCTAAGGACAGCTAATTCAGTAATTGATTACAGCTTTTTATCAGGGAACTGCATATCACATCTTAGACATTTTCGAGTAGCATTGAATACCTTCCCCGATCATAAGCCTTTAGAAGTTAAATTTAATGTTTCTGGCGCCCAAACCGTTGCAAGCATAATACAGATAGGACTTCCTCCTAAGTTGACATGGAAAGATAATTATCGGGAATCCCTTAATCGTTCCCTTAATATGGAACTCGGAAAACTTCAAGAGACAAATACTGCTCCTAGAATTGAGGAACTGACGGAGTTAATCAAAAAAGCCGTTGCTGCACTAAACCTGCCGAAGATTCCATAAAATCAGTAAACTAAAGTGGTTTGATACTGAGTACAAGCGAGCTAGATAAATTTTAATCTCATTTCTTAGTTAAAAGTTCTATATGCGACTGCTAATAAAAAAATCGAACATAAGTGCTATGCCAAAACGGTATTTTGCGATGAACAAAATATAGCCTTGTTAAATGGATCAAGATCATCAGGTGAATTTCGGAAAGCGGCTAAGCATAAAAATGGAAAAACCAACTCAATTTCATTAGGGCTACAGCGGAGCAGTGAAGAGACCATTTTAAAACTCTACTCAATGCACCGCAAATATCTCCGTTTCCTGAGTATGCAGCGCCTATGACCGTGAATGACGCACCATTTTCCGTGTCTGAACTAGAAGTGACCATCGAGAACTCGAAGTAAAATAAAGCACCTGGAATTGACCGTATACCGTTTGAATTCTACAAAAATTCCTCATCGGAATAGGAATAGCCCGAATGCTTTCAGAAAGCGGTAATTTTTTCCAATGCACTAGGAAGGCAATTACGATGATCCAGCAAGCTTCAGAGGAATATCTTTCTAAAACACATCTGCTAAGTTGGTTGCCAGTTTGCTTTTCAATAGAATCACGAAGTGGGTGGAAGGCTGGCTTTTGACTCTATCCCACTTTGTATAGGTATGGAATCTCGGCTCAAGTCGCTAATGCTTTAAGAGCTATGTACTGCAATAACTAGTCGTGTCTCTGGTGTCCATGAATCGGAGGATTTTGAAATCTCAATGGGTGTCAAACAAGGTTGCGTGCTTAGCAGGATAAAGTTAGGGATGGAATAGACCTTTGTGGAACCAATATTCCGGCGCTAATGTTTGCAGATGATATCGGTTTTCTCGCCGATACAATGAAATGCCATGCAGCTAGTGATCAACAGCCTAGATACATACTGTTCAATCAAAGATGATGATCTTTAGACATACCGGAGGAAGGTACGCTCGAAGCGAGAAATGGAAGTTTCAAGGCAACCAGATTGAGATAGTTAAGCAGTACAAGTATCATGGAGTGTTGATTACGTCGAACCTAAACATGAAGAAGCATAAACATTGCAAAGCTTAAAGGGCTATTTCACATTTCACATGCCTCGAAAGTGAAACTATTCTGCACAACAGCTTCTTCCATCCTACTGTATGCAACGCAAGTCTAGAAGGCGGATTTTTAAGCTTCCGAGTAGTTCTCCAAATCATATGCTGCACTTGGAGACTGGAGTGGCAGCGCTGTACCTGAATACGCTTAAAATGCCCTTGGATTATATTCTTAAAGTTAATGCGATGAGCCAAGAAAGAATTCCAAAGTTGGCGCTTGCGCAAATGATAAGATATTAAGATTGGGAAATACTAGGAGCCAAGTGCGGTTATAACTTTACTCTCACGCCAAGCGAGCGACAGGAATCACTTAGACAAGATATAAGCATGCTTTTTAAGAAAACTAGTCACAGAATTTATGGTAAACTTGTCATCATGAAGCTCAGTCATCCAAACACAGAGCTTACTACAGCAAGATGAATCGTTATCTACGGGAAAGGACGTATTTTTTTATTAGCTCCCCGGTGGATAATATAATTACCATTTTCAAAATATGAGTAGAACTTTTAAGACTCGATTTTGTGCCGCACCGCCCTGAGCTGCCAATTTTATGCGAGCTGTGTTGCACTTCATTGCGAAATGCTCCATACTTAAGGAATTCCAAACTGTGCCTCAAACGCTTGGCAAAGAGAAAGCAATCTGTGTCTTGGATTGTGGCAGAGGTTGGGATGTACTCTGTAACTACACATTGCCCTACAGAAACCGCATAATCGAGGGAAACATTTAAGTTTCTAGTCCCGTATATTACAAGCGTAATCTTTTATAAATTTAGATAATGCATAAGTTGCACCAAATAAATTTCAAATCTCAATCTGATAGACGGCTTGAACATGAAATATTGTAAGCTTTTTTGAAATAAAATAATAGTCTAACTAACTGAACATGACAGCTCGTGCATGTCCAGCTTTACCTATCGATTGTATTCATCTCTGTTTGTCCAAATATCATGGCAGACTAATGAAACAAAATTGTGTACTTCCCTCCACTGCAAAGCAAAGCAAACCAACAGCACAATCAAAGGCTCTAATTTCGCATTGGTTTACTCTCTCTAGGATTTAAGTAAAATCCTTTATTGCGGCTTCCCTTGTTTACATTTTCCTCACACCTAGAAGTAGTCTGGATTGAATGCCATTTAAACAGGAATAAATAGAGATATTTAGTATTGGATAGATGTTTTCGCTAGAGGGCAAATGTTTGTTATCGTATCACCCTTAATGTTTCCCGTAACCGGAGCCAACTTTGTAGAGGTATGATGGAGAGGACAAATCGTAAACGATTATTGCTGCTGCAACCGTACCAACAAAGATTGCGGCAAAATATACTCAAAGAAACTCTTTAAAACCTTGAAATTCTTCAATTTTTCTTAAATAATTAACTTTTGTGGATGAACTTAAAGCTTAAAAAGTGTGAATTTATTATTTAGTGACCATTATAGAACTATTTGTGGCAGGAATGTGGCCTGTTTAGTTGCTGGAGTAGGATTTTAAAATTAAATAAATCATGTGAGCTTAAAATATTTGTTGAATTATATATCACGTGGATGACGACATCAATCATCGTGCAAGCGTATGGTGCATAATAATAATAAAATTTGCTATCTTAGCATTTAGGCTTAATTTAGAGTTTAACTGTCAAACGATCATGAGGGGCGTTGGCCCCCTAAAAAGACGAAATTGCAAGTTAGACGCCTTATCACGTCTGAACTAGCCAGGGTCTACATTCTACAAAGAGCGCCTGAGTAAGTAAGGTCCTATGCCATCTTCTGTGACCGAAAAATGGCTGAAATGTCCTAAGCTTAAAGGAAGGTTCTAGACCTCAGTTGTGCGTCCGGCCCTTACATACGGTTCACAGTCTTGGACAATTTACAAAAAGAGAAAATTAACACCAGCTGAGATGAAGATGCTTCGCGTGACATCTTACTGCTGAAAAGCTTGATTGAATTAGAAGTTCCAAAAGCCCAAGCCCAAGAGTATGAGACATACTCGCAGAAGTAGCCAAAACCTTAGTAGAATAGAGCTTATCCCAAAGAAAAAAGCAAGGTAATTCGAAAAAGAGTATTAAGCCAGGGAAACGGCGAAAAAGAAGATTCAGCTCGAAAAGAAGGCCCCACGCATTCTCATAGAGAACGAAGATCGATGAGACTAGAACGTGGGCTCCTTAAACTTTTAGCTTAGCTTTGTTTGGCATCACGCTAAAGTCAACAATCTGGCCACACAGTGTAGTGTGGTTAGTTCTTTTAGGATTTGCCAACTCTTGTGAACTCTTTTAATACGGAGATGATGACGTTTCGCTTTCAATATGAGCAGCCTATGTGTGGAGATGCATACCTTATCTACAAGAAAGGAGATCCTGCCTTGCTAGAACTAACAAAGCATATCCCTTCTAAATACAAATTGAATTCAGTAATAATGCTCAAGTCAGGGGAATCTTACAAGGAAGTAGCACGAACCCCTTTTTGGAAGACCAATAGAAAAGTCTCCATGCAAAAATATATGTTTGACACGAATGGACCTCCGATTTCGGACAGCATATTTGGCCTCTCAAGATAGTTCTTGCTTTCTTGCAACCACTGAGCCCCAGGATGGCCGGAATTGAGGACTGCCGTGTCAGTAAAGTCATACAAAGGGAACAACCCCACCAAAAATCCATTCCTAGTTTACCAACCATCGATGACTGATACATATTATACGAAATTGTGCTTAGTAAAGGGTGATTTTTTAGCTGGTTTGGTTTTGGCAACACTGGTTTTGACAGCTGACGTGTGTTTAGTACCTTGTGTCACTGTCAAACAGCTTCAGTTTGGTTTGCAATTTAACCATGGATCGTCTTACAAATGAACAACGCTTGCAAATTATTGAATTTTACTATCAAAATTCGTGCTCGGTTTGAAATGTTCATCGCGCGCTGCTTCCATTTTATGATCGGCATTCTCGACCTTCTGAGCAGTCTATTCGGAAGATTGTGACCAAATTTCGCACCAAATTTACTTTGTTGGACATTAAACCACCAACACGTTTACGTACTGTGCGTATTGAAGAAAATATTGCGGCCGTATCAGCTAGTGTGACAGAAGACCGCGAAATGTCGATTCGACGCCGTTCCCAGCAGTTAGGCCTTTGTTACAGCACTACGTGGAAAATTTTGCGGAAGGATTTGGGCGTAAAGCCTTTTAAGATACAGCTGGTGCAAGAACTAAAGCCAGGCGACCTACCACAACGCCGAATTTTTGGTGAATGGGCTCTTGGAAAGCTGGCCGAGGATCCGATTTTTTATCGAAAAATTGTGTTCAGCGATGAGGCTCATTTTTGGTTGAATGGGTACGTAAATAAGCAAAATTGCCGCATTTGGAGTGAAGATCAGCCAGAAGCATTGCAACAGCTACCAATGCATCCCGAAAAAGCCACTGTTTGGTGCGGTTTATGGGCCGGCGGCATTATTGGGCCATATTTCTTCAAAGATGATGCGAATCGCAGCGTTACTGTCAATGGTGAACGCTACCGAGCGATGATAACAAACTTTTTTTTGCCCGAAATGGAAGTTCTTGACTTGCATGATATGTGGTTTCAACAAGACGGTGCCACATGCCACACAGCACGCGAAACAATGGCGCAATTGCGAGGCGAGTTTGGTGAACAGTTAATTTCACGTTTCGGGCCGGTCAATTGGCCGCCTAGATCGTGCGATTTGACACCATTAGATAATTTTTTGTGGGGGTATGCCAAGGCTAATGTGTATAGGGACAAGCCCGCTTCGATTGACGCACTGGAAGCCAACATCCATGCATTCATTCGTGAGATACCGGCCGATATGTGTGAAAGAGTATGCCAAAATTGGACTCAGCGGATGGGCTACCTGAGACGCAGCCGCGGTCAACATTTGCATGAAATTATCTTTAAACATTAAATTGCAAGGTTCAAACTATCGATTCAAATAAATATTTCATTCATTTTTTCGAATTTTTTGTGTTTTTTTTTTTAAAAAAGTTCTAAACCTCTTAAAAAATCACCCTTTACTTTTCGACATGCCTAATACTCAAACCCTACATCGCGCCATCATCACTTAAAACCTCCCTCTGTTGGGATCAAACACAACTGCGATTTATGGGCAGCACAAAACCTGCCTGATAGAGACGCTTCGACGGTCCGCAAATTAATTATTCTCAGCGAGCAGGCAAATTCGGGAAAATTCCTCCACCTTCTACGAGTATATCCCTGGTGGGTGTTCACTGTTCACCTCCTCCATACACAATACACATGGCTTTCAATGCATTGTTACTTTATGCAAAACCTATTGAACACGACCCTTTAGAGTGTAAAATTGTTTGCAATCGTAAATCGTTATTGGAAGCTGTTGAAATAAGTGTCCTGCCGCAGCTAGAGCTAGAGGTACACAATTTTCTATATTTCTTTTTCTGTACATCCTTGTGCCACACACACACACACACATACACACTCGCAGGTGGAACAGACTTATAGACTTGCAAGCCTTACAATGGCCATTATTTATCGGACAGTGAATGGTTAATAGCTTAGCCTTATGTGTTATCCGTTGGTCGTGTGTTTGCATTTTCACTTGAGAGAAGCAATTAAAGAAGGATTACAATGCTTCTCTTGTTTATTGCAAAGGAGAGGCGATTTTTGTTTTTTTAAATTTTACCAGAATATTGAAACAAGCAGTGTTCAGCAGTTGGACATGCAAGTTTAACTATTTTAGTTGATAATGCGGTTTAAGTGGTCTCCTCGTGGGTATGCATGAGCTGCATGGTCACGTTATAGGGATTTAATTAACCAGATAAATTAATGATTATGTCTGGTGGTAGCGTCCATTATATCTGTTCAGGACTATCATGTGTTACCATTTGTAAATGCATCAACGAACTCGGCAGCACAATGCAACATTCAGGCAGGGAATACCTACCTATATAGAGGACGACCATCATTTATCTCCTGTCAGAGCTTAATTGAAATTGTTTTGTATTTTTTTTGTTGTTTTTTGCTTTCATCTACCGAGTAGCTGGTTAAAAAAGGACTAACGTGGCGTGCGGTATGTGCGCTCTTGTTTTATGTTGTGAGGTTGTTTCACATAGTTACCAGTCAGATGTACCTACTGCGTTACCATTTGTATAGTCGTTACTGCTGCTGGGGAAAATAATTAGATTTTGTTGCAAAAGTTATGGGTTTAGCAGTTTTAAACTAATTTGAATGGTGGAACACGTACCCATTAAGGTTGCACAATGCGCGGTGAAACCACACAATGAAAAATCGGGTGCAAAAGTTAGCTAGGTAGGTCGGTACTTGCATTTAGAGCGATGCGATGCGACGCCACGCAATGAATGTACATGCGGTTGAAAGTGATTAGAATCGTGACAAAAATTGAATTTATTACCTTTTATGGTTTCTCATTAAATATTTACATACTATAACAAAACTGAGAGAAAATTGCAATTGTAAAGTTTCTGTAGAAACTGCTGTAGGTACGCTCAGGTGCTCAGGTAGCAGTGATAATAATTTTGAGTTGCTGTTGCATGTACCGAGCTATTGTTCGTTGAGTCAATTAAAATCGAAAACTAAATTTTAAAAATTACTCCGAAGAAGGCGAAGAGAGTGCACAACTCTATGAGTACTGCAAAAATGTGGATATGATCGAGAAGCCAAAACCCGTTATTTACATTGGATAGGCCTAATCTAGCATATGGACAATAAAGAAACTACAAATCCTAGCCCCCAGGTTCGAGACGACAAGGAAGACTGAATCTCCGGTCGTGGAAGGCCGAACTGAAAACGGCGTGCCTCGGATGGTGGAAGACTGCTGTGTATTAGGCAGAGACTCATATGTAATAATTCTAGTCAGATCAGAAGGGGATCTAGACATTTCGCAGCGTTTTTGGCGACGTCGAATATGTGGTAATTCCAACGAAGTTTGTCATAAACGCACATACCGAGGATCGAAAGAATTTCGGTTTCAGCGCTGCGAGTTCTATTCATAGACAATGGCAGAGTATTTAGTGACAGTAGACAACATTGTGTTTTTAAAGGATTAGATTCTACTCTTTTGGTTTTACCCCAGCTAAGAATACTGTCATGGTCAGAATTTAATGAGCTTTACATACTCTGCCACTTCAGCTTCATGCCAGAAGGTGAGGGACGTTAATCCGAATATGTGAAACTAAGGTTACTGTCACCAGTGACAAACCGGAGATCATTGATAAAAATGAGAAAGAGAGTTGGAGACAAAACAGAGCCTTGGGGGACACCAGCATTTATTGGGTGAGTTGCAAACTTGAAACCGCCCAAAATAATTTGAATTGAACGGTCTTAAAGGCAATTACTAATCCATTGCATCATCGATTGCAAATGCTCGCATTTTCGACAAAAGAGTTCGATGCCAAACTCTGTCTTCAGAACTCAAACGAAGAATAATGCTTTCCAATCTGTGAAGACAATTGTTTTAAAAAAGGCTCTAAAAGACTCTAATCCACCGGATGGAACAAAGCAGTAGCGGAAGGCTCTGCCTTAGATGGCGCGCATGAGTACAGGGGGTACCTTAACTAACATGGAGTGCTGCTGGTTGTAGAGCTGCCTGAGAGAGTAAATAAGTCCTAGCCAATCTCAAAATAGCCATTTTTTGTAGTTGTCGGAGGATGAGGATATTCGATGGAGCGCTCAGACATAACTACTGGTCCATTGTACTACCATGCAGACTTAGTTTTCACGTCTTTCGATGAAGAGCTTAGATGTTCGCCTCGAAAGCCCTCCACTTGATGCGAAAAGGCAGGACAACTATAAAGGAAGTGTTGCGCTGTATCATCTTCCTTACCACAAGCAGGACAGGTATGGTGGTGCCGCTGAAGAACATTTAAGTGTTAAGTAAAAGCTTGATGGATCGAAAGGACACCTACGAACAGCCTTCGCAGTCGATTCTCCTGAGAGATAGAAGGAAAGACGCAGACTTTTTACAAATATCCGGGCGCAGTGTTCACAAGACCTGTACAGATGCAGGCAGACCCAATGCAGGTTTGGGGCCTGAGAAAACTTCTTCTAGGTAAGGTTACCTAGCAAGCTCGTCGGAGAACCCATTACCCAGACAAGATTCACTGCGTTTAGCATTCCGACCAATTTCAGAGAAAGCTTTAATTCGAAAACATAGCCATTAGGGCTAATGCCACCTCTTTGACATTTTTTTCAACATTTTTGAGCCATAGACGTTTTTTTTCGAGGATTACACCTAGATGGTGACACTTTTAAGCACGAGTTGAGTCAGACCAGTGACCTTTCTCCTTCTCGTGAAGAGAACAACCATAGTTTAAGGAGGATTCACTGAAAGGCCTGAGGGCAGAAATCTGCTAGGTTTGAACTGTCAGAAAGAACAGCGTCATAATCCACATACGCTTGAGTGTATCTTCCAGGAAGATTGTGAGCTATTAGCAGAGAGTTTTCCACCATACACCATACAAGGGAAGACGGAACACTACCTTACGGGCGGCCCCTATTTAGCCCTGTTATAACGCACTTGCCGCAATCTGCTTCGGTTATCAGCGAAAGTGGCCTTAGAAGATATCCTAATTTTTTCGAAATTCAGTATGTAACAATTTTACTTTGGAAATCAAGGATCAATTGGCAAAAAGTTTCATTAAGACACATCTCTGTTAACGAAAGACCACAATCGGTGGCACAGAAGAATGCAAATATTTAACATCTCCGGAAATGGAAAGTGTACATGATGAATACAACATCTAGAAACAAAATAAAGTTCGATATTTCGAACTAAAGAATTTAATCTCTTGCAATAGCTTTTCCATTAAAAGGATAAAAGCTCACCTCCCCTAAGTAATGAATATTTGCTTTCACCATTTCGACTATAAAGATAACCTCTGCCCATCAAGTTAAGTGAAAACAAAACAAATCTATGAGCAGGACACAATTAAACCCTCTAATCCTTTATAAACGAGTAAAATCTGCTTTACAAAACGCTGCTGCGCTGGTTGCTGTCACGATTTTAAGGAACTGGTAAACCCCATTATGTCCTCTGCACTTAAATACGTCAGGGTGCTGCTTTATTTTAATCAGGTAGATTTTGAGTAAACTCATGCCATTTCTCTTGTGGCTAAATAATATTTTAATCCTGACGACACTGTTGAAAATCCTGGCAGTCCCCATAAAGCTAGCAAGCCAGTTTCAAATCTCTCGTAACCGACCATAGCAATGAAACATGTAAACAAATCATAATAGCATCCTTGTAGATAATGCGTTCGTGTTTCAAATTTTACAGATTATAATGGCAACGAGGAGAGTAATGTTTTTAATGCAAATAAATTATGATTGTTCGTTGCAAATAGGAAATTTTCTGTCACCTAGGTATTGCCAAATCCCTTTAGTTATTTGATCCGCATAAGGTTGTTGTTTTTAAATAAATTTGACATTTGACATGGACAGGAAGATAAAGTTTTTAAGGAGAATTTGTTTAAGTAGTTAGTAACTGTCGCCGCGCCGGCGGAAATGGAATTGAAATGGAGTTCATCCCTTTATCCAGCCTTCGAGTTACTATTTCAATGGTAGACAGCCGATTCACTCAATCATGAGTGATAAAGTAAAATGCCCCTTGGTAGGCCATCAAAGATCAAAGAAACGTTTTAACATCTAGGGGAGTCCAGCAAGACATTTAACTTCCCCGGCGGCGGTGGGCATCCGCGCCCGTGGGTTGACACTGACACGACTGGGGATCACACCAATTTTAATAAAAAAAAGATCGACCATTTATCAATACCACGAGCATGAGAAAAAGATATATAAATCGTAGAATGTGGCAGAAGTCAATTAACCTTCAACATTAGATGAACTTTTGTGATCGGACCAGCAAAGTCTACGGGCAAACCAGTAAAGATGTCAAAACTACCAGCAAAATCTACGGGCGAACCAGTAGAGATGTCAAAACTAAAAAATTTGATTGGCTTAAGTGACGAAATGACCCGAAAGCGAGATAGCAGACGACCTCCTTTTTGCGGTCAAACCAGAATAGACAGACCAGAAGAGGTGCAGCGAAGTAGGGGTTATGATTACTCCGTCTGGGTCAAAGCCTCGTTCGCGATAAGAACCGGGGCAAACATTGACAAATTTTTTTGTCAAACCTTCTCTGACTATTTCGAGTGGCCAACCTTGGAAATTGCTAAATAATAATATATGAAAGGTAACAGTCCAAGGTCCAAGATGGGTACCGAATATTTACAAAGTTCGAATCTAATATTGTGTTTTGTGTTTTTCAATAGTTAACAAACTTTTGGGTGAAATTTTAACAAATTATCAGGACTATCTAACTAACTAGACTTACTAGACCAGGACTAGCAGCAGAAAGAGATGCTCAGAATATCACAAGGTACCAAACCTGTCTGTCTGGTTCAAGACTTCATGGGATTTCAAAAATTATCTATTTAGAGCTAAAGGAAGAGTCATAAAAAACCGAGTATACTTTGGCCTCAGGAGCTTTAATTGTACTCTATGTCATTTTTTCCAAGACTTGTCCAAGTTCGCCTTGCACTGGATCGAAATGTTCCCCACTCAATCAAATCTGAAGGGGCGATGCCTCTCTTAAGATTCAAAAGGTCAAAAATGTTAGAATCGTGTTCAGGTTTACTTTTCACTTTTTGTCATTAAGACAAAAATGTAACTAAGAGCTAAATGCGTTGTGGTATTCGAAACTCCCTACAGCCAGGCGAAAAATCTGGGCTTATCATAAAACAAAGAATCAATTGGAACACCAGACCGCCTTCTACTTGGAAAAACCTCGCAGTCGCTCCTCACAAATATTCTTCTTATGACGTCTTGTTCCTAGGTAAACAATTTAAACACTCCAAGAGTTGCTCCACAGAAGAGGGACATATTTATGTTTGACCTTTAGAGGTTTCGCCATAAGCAACATTTTCTGGTCCTAAGTTCTATAGCTAAACCTCGAATCAGAACAGCCTTAGGCAAGTCAGTATTTCACAAAGATCGATCAGGGAAAGAAAAGATAACTTGAATCGAAGGGTTGGACAAAACATTTAAGGAGCTTAGCATCTGCAAGTGACTTTTTAAGTCGCGGAAACTAAAAAGTATTATAAAACTGTAGTTGGACAATTACACACGGCACTAGTCAAAAAATGGAGATATGATAAGCCTTTCGTGTTCTTTTAGGATAGAACTATTTTTGTCAAATAGCCTAGAATAGGCTTTAGGCCAGGAGTTAGATTATTTAAGGTATAAAGGTAGCTTGAAATAAATAAATTAAGCCAAAAAGTGTTTTGAAAAAAAAACGAAAAAATTAATAAGTAACTTTTTGGCATTTTTTTCCTTTTGGACAAAAAGAAAACAAAAAGTTTTATGGGCGTTTTTTTTTCCTTTTAAGAAAACTTTTGGAAAATAGGACAAAATTCTGGGCAATTGTGCCAAAGTATTTGTATGGAGATTTTTGGGCTCTTTTTCCGTTTTAATTTTTGGGCGTAATTTCAGGGAGCCATAAAGTGTAAGTTGCTCCTTGAAGCCGAACTCGGTACTGCGCCCGATCTCCGTGGATTTCTCGATCGAACTGACATTCAAACAAGTTACACTCACAGTATCGAGCTGCAAGTAATCTCCTTTTTCAAGGACCTTCGATGATGTAAAAAAAAAATTGTGCCTTCCTTCTTGGTTTTTTGGTAGCTTGGAACTGCGACCTTAAACTAAGACCGGGTTCCTTGCGTTAACGATGTGTTTAGGTACATTTTGAGTATAAGAAGTATACTGCTTCTACTATAGATTTTGCATAGTCTAACTTTTTAAGCTCCTTAAGCTCCTCATTCCCTAGATCCTCCAATTTATAAGAAGCAACAGTCCAGGGTCATCCGTCAGGTGCTTTAAAGGGTCGCATAGCAGGCGATGAATAGATTATATTTCCTCGACTTCCGCAGAAGTCCTTATGCAGTATGCCCAACCACTCCGAATGTGAGGTCAACCATTAGAGAGTGCTAATTTCAAATATCGACCATCTTTGCGGTTAAATCCGATCAATACCACTTGCCAAGACTGTTTTGTGTGCCTGCATAGGACTCCTTATTGGTCCATCATAGATTCATTCTACTCATGGACTCAATGTCAACCTTCCGTGTAAGTGTGCTAAGCGGAGTTATTATACAGGTTAAAGGCAGAGTTGCGTGCATCAGCGACTCCTTTCTAACTCATAGCTCTTAAGCTCATCCGCCATCTGTCACCTGGCACTGTTTTCCCCGCTCCACATTTAACCACGACTTACTCCATGTTCTTGAACTATCTTTGCTTGAAAGAGGCTGCAGTCGTAACTAATCCCAGAAGATATCCTAAATTTTAGAATTTCACAGTAGAGACCCGTGCCAGTTGCCGATGTTTACCTTGGAACCGTCGGTAACGAGAGTTTTCTCTTCCTATTCTGTTTCTGTAATTTTGTCATTCGCCCAGACATTTCTATTAGAAATAGTAGAAGTGAATCTCCTTTAAAAGGCGTATCTTGCGAGAAGGTACTCTGCATTCGGTGCCTCTTTTAAAGCGGTCTACCTTGATACAATGGACGCGTGGCCATACGGTTTGGATGAGCTCAGTCCAGCAAAAATAGCCCTCTGCTCTTATTTAGTTAGAAATTCTTGACTGGCTTCCAGAGTCTAAGCTCCAAATAAGTCTAAAATAGTAGTTTGAAGCACTATCCAAATAAAGGTGGTTGCTTCTTTGTTTACCGCTATTACAAGCTGTATATGTAGACAGCACGGTATGATGCAATATATTCGTCATCATCCAGTCACATTTTCCATAATTTACATCGACTTATCGAACAGTGAAACCCCTCAAACGCAAAACCATTGATTTTGTTGCTGGCGCATGATCGTTAATCTAACAAGCTATCCACCTAAGGCCACAGCACATACGTACGTCTGCCGCACCTGCTAATTGTTTTTTGGTTTTTGTTTTTGTTGGACAGCTAATTCAATTAAACTATTCACTTTTGTAGTTTGTGTTGTAGGCTGGTTTTCCCTCGTTGCCCTAGAAAACAAATTGCTTCCAGATGGATATGTAGTACTACTAAAATCCACCATCCCTGTGCCTATGCAATATGCCCATGAAACCACGACTAATCCAATTGAAGTAGCCTGTTTCGTCACCGTTTGGAAAGAGATAGGCGAGTGAGTATTTTCCAGGACTCGCCACATTTCACGTTTAAAAATTCTAAAGAGTCACCGAGCCGTACTAGAGAAACGGTGAAGGATCACACGCAGTTGCTGTGTCGTGTAACTATCATTCCATTAGAATGAACTGTCTTCTAATTGGATCAGAGCAGAGGCACTCTCATACTTTGACTGCAGTTCCAGATCCGGATCCAGTGTGTGTCTGTTTTTTTTTTCTTTTTTTTTATCTTTTTCAAGTAGTTGTTGGGTTGCAGTGTTCGCCGGCCAGGAACGACGACGTCGTCGACACAGGGACAGAAAGCCAGAGAAGGAGAGGGAGAAAAATAACTTTATCTATGTGAAAAGTTGTTATCCACTTTAACCGGGTGAAGAGATATTGCCGGTTGTGGATACTTAATTCTGGATGCATTCGCCTGATGAGATAGCATTTGGTCGTGAATGGTTATTTTAATTACTAATGGTTGTGGAAAATGGGGTGTGGTGGGATGGGGCGGTGCGAGCCGTAACAGCAAGTTGAACGTTTAATTAATGGAAGTCATGTAGGACATGCACTTGAAGTAAAATTTTAAAACAGTTTTTATGTTTGCAGGATTACTGTGGATTTTCCATTTTGCTGACCAAGAGGCAAGTGATTGAGTGGATACATTTGAAAACTTGGTTGCTTTTTCTTTTCGTCCTAAAATGGGAAGAGTTCTTTATGTGGTGATAGGTGTGAATTGAGAGCAGCATACTTTAGATGAATCGATTCGATTGACCGACCGCATTCAAACCACCAACGAGAGAGAATTCGATTTAGTTTTAATTGCAGTCGATTGTCGATTTTGTCGAAATAGAGCAATTCGTTTGTGGAAGTTTTAGATACTTGAAGTAAGTCTTTTGTTCTCATCTATGTATTCCTTGATTCGTTTTATGGTATGGTATGGTTGGAAAAAAGTTTAACAGTTACTTAGAATGTGGAATTGTAGTTTCCACCTTTCCGAAAGGCTTTAGCAAATTTGATGACAATCAAAGGAGTAAAATGCTAAGGAAAGCCACTGTCTCACTATGGGATTTCAGGCTTCCTTACCAGACAACCTGACGACTATGAACTTAGCATACGAATTTGCAGAACTCTTTATTATCTAAAAAGTAAATTTTACCTTAAAGCAACAAACATAGCTGTCAGCAGCTTAACCAAAGATATATATAGAGCGACAGGGACAGCAAACGACGCCATATTTCTTGCCGCTCTTTTGACATTTCTCTGAAGTAAGGTTTGCCATTTCATGATGGAAAGATATACGAGCCAACAACGAGTCGAAATTATTAAAATTTACTACCGAAATTCGGAGTCAGTGGCCTCAACGTTAAGAGCGCTACGTCCAAGTTATGGTCATAGTCGTCGTAGCAGATCAACAATTGAGCGTCTAGTGGAAAAATTTGAATCCACAGGCACAGTACAAAATGTTCCCGTGCCAGTGAGACAAAGAAGTGCCTGTAGTGTCGAAAATATTGCTGCCGCTGAGGCTTCAGTTGACGAAAGCCCAAATGTGTCTCTCACACGTCGTTCTCAAGCGTTGGGCATCTCTGTGACGTCGTCGTGGCGAATTTTGCGAAAAGATCTTGGCCTACTTCTTTACAAGATTAAATTGACGCAAGAACTGAAGCCGCTTGACCACCAGAATTTCGTGAATTGGGCTGAGCAGCAACTTGAAAATGATTCGGATTTTCATCGAAAAATCATCTTCAGCGATGAGGCTCATTTCTGGCTGAATGGCTTCGCCAGTAATCAAAATATGCGGTATTGGTCAGGCAGCAATCCACACGTACTCCATGAGTCATCCGGCGGCGTCATTGGGTCGTACTTCTTCTGTGATGATCAAGACCTGCACGTTACTGTGAATGGGAATCGCTACCGTTCAATGATAACCGAATATTTTTGGCCCCAATTGGATGATATGGACTTGGAAGACATGTGGTTCCAACAAGACGGCGCCACAAGCCACACAGCGAATGTCACAACCAATTTATTGGAAAGCAAGTTTGGAGAACGTGTTATCTCACGAAATGGTCCAGTCGCTTGGCCGCCTCGGTCGTGCGATTTGACGCCGTTAGACTATTTCCTGTGGGGCTACGTCAAGTCTATGGTCTATGCCAACAAGCCAGCGACGATTGATGGACTTCTGCAAGCGTGCCCATGGTGGCCATGCAAAAGAAATCGACTTCCATACATAATGGCATCGAACGTACTTTCACAGGAATAAAGAATTTCGGTGATATCCAAAACCATTTTTGTTTTATTTAAAAAAAACTTTTGTAGCGCTCTTATTGAATAATGGATGAGTTCTAAATAAAAGGCCGTAAACTTTATTCAAATTCTTAGGAAAATTAATAAACGGCAAGGAATTCTATTAGGTATAGACTTTTCTTCCGAGAAATACATTAACGTCGATATTTTCCTAGACGTAACGCGTAAGACGGAATCTAATCACAGGGCCTAAAGTGCTACGAAATCTTTGTCATAGAGGTTTTTTTTGAGAAAAAAAATCGGACAACTAGACATTTTCTTGGGGGAAAGGCTTAGAAATGATTTTAACAAAATAAAATACCATAGAATACGGATATTCTCCTTTAAAGAGTTTTTGGGTTACGACGGTACCCCAAATGTTTTGAATTTCAAATTTTGTTTAATCCAAGAGTTTTTCACTCCGCTTTAGGTTAACCATACCGACAGTTAAAGTTTTATTATTATTATCTACCGAGCTTAACTCTAACAGATATACAATAGTAAATATTTTCTAAGGCTAAAAATTTAAAACAACGTCTTTCTAGGCTTAAATCAATATCGTTGGCTCATTAGCAGCATAATTATAAGTATGATTGAATCAATCTTTCTGGCGCATAAATATTCAACAATTCAAGTAATTCAGGACATTTAATGCGGTCCCCAGTACATCATACAAAAACAATACGACGTATTGCAAGCATATTTAAATTTAAAAGAGCACATCTTGTAGAGTATGAAGGCATTTCTTCAAGATTCCATTTAAGTTGGCGAATAACAAATCTAGTGAATTTCATATGCTGGTTCCCATATAACAGAAGCATATTCCGGAATGCGAAGTACAAGAGACATAAAAACAGATTTAATAGCAAATGGGTTGGAAAAATCTTTAGAGTTTCTTTTTAGAAATCCAAGCAATGAGTTTGCTTTTGCCTCAACGTAATCAATATGAAAAGAGAGAAACTAAATTTGGTACCAAAAATAACTCCAAGATCTTTTACTTCTAACTGTTTACGTAGGTGTACGTATATAATGTTGGTGTTAATATACGATGAGCAGACAGAAAATGACACTTATCAATATTAAGTGATAAGGAATTATTATCATTAATACAATCTGTGACATTTTCTACACAAGCGAACATTTTTAAATCATCTGCATACATTTTAAGCATTTTACGAAACTTACTACAGATGAAATATCATTAACAAAAAAATTGAATAACAAGGGACCTAGGTGGCTGCCTTGTGGAACACCAGATAGAACATCTATACATGTGGATTGAACATCACGGATCTTTACAATTTGCTTCCTTTTTCTTAAATAACTAGAAATTCATTTAAGAAGTCAGTATAGATGCCATAAACTTGGAATCCTGATTCCAAGGAATTTAAAACAAAGTCCGTCAAGAAAGCAAAATTAGTTGTGGTACACTTTTCACTCGTGCAACCCATGCTGACAAGCAGATATATGTTCCTTTACATGAAAATAAAGTTTTTGTTTAACTATCAGTTCAAACAATTTAGGGATAGCTGATAATAGCAGATTTAAAAATAGAAGTTATAAATGAAGTCGTCCAATCATCCAGGAAAACTCCCGATGATAAAGATAAATTCAAAATTATTTTAAGCGGCAACAACAACGATTCGCTGCATTGCTTAAGAAAAAAAAGAAGGGATAAGGTCAGGACCAGAGTTTAAACTACACTTAAGGACTGATTCGTTAAACATAGTCTGACAGGGAACAGGCAAATTTAAATCAAAGTCTGCCATTGTAAACTGATTCAAAATAATCAGCAAATAAATTGCATGAACCGGCTAAATCAGTAGACGTATGAGTATTATACTCCATATTATAAGACATACCAGACGACTTTTTTAGAATTGATAAAAGTCCAAAAGGCGTTGAACGTTCATCATGTAGGTATTGCCTATACAAACATTTATTGAGAAAATCAAATTCCCGCCGCAGTTGACAATATCGGTTACGATCGAAATCGGATTTTGTTTTTTTGAACAATTTAAATGCTTTGTTTTGTACATTTTACGTTCTATACCTTCGTGGAAAATACGGGGAGAAACCTTTATTTAAGCAATTTAAAAATTTGTTATAGATTATTAGAATAGTCGTCCAATCAACCCAAAAGAAAATAATTACTTAAACCACTATAATTAGGTTTTGCAAAATTAAAATCTTCTGTAAATATTCTTTGAGTCGAATTATGATATGAATACAATTTTAAGTTAAAAGTATAGATTCTCACGGTGACCGTCTCGATATGAGACACTAATTATGATGATTGTAAGGTTTTTTGAAAAGGGTTGAAATTGTCATAGGACGGGGACAGTCATCGATACCTATAATTTATAAGCATTTAGTGAACGCAGCTGTAAGTACTGCACAGAAAATTATGAGATATTTTAAGGATGGAATTTCGAGTACACTCAGCGGACGTACGAAATTATTTTGTTTCAAAAAAAAATTAGTTGAGCAATTTAATAACAATTGCCTTCGCTGTAAGGGGCAATTCATATGAGAGCGAATTGCGAATTGAATTGTGAACTGCAACAAGAGAGAATACGAATATTCGTAAATTCTGACATTTGAATCACATGGCAACTTTCTCTGGTCGCAAATACCCACGAATCTGAGTTGTAATTGTTAGCAGCAAGTTGGGTCAATTTAAAGGTTATGTTCTAACGAATTTTTCAATTTAGAATCAGTTGTTTTAGATAGATGATTAGAAGAGAATTTTTCAATTCATAAATAAATTAAAATTGATTTGTTCGCAATTCGCGTATAAGCAATTCGCACTCATGTAAATAGTCCATAAGCTGTAAGTTTTGTATTCAGTTATTATTATTTTTTGTCATGAATTTATTAAATCTGAGAGAAAACGACACAGAATTAGTGGGTAACTTATACACCCAACAGAAACAGAGAACCGATCAGTTAAGTAAAAGGTGACTCTAACTTCTCAAACAGACTGTTATGCGAAGTTTGAAAATTCAAATTTGATAATAATACTATTTGGCAACATGCACAACCAAAAATTAGCAAAAGTTTGTCCTTTTGTCAAACAATCTTATACTACGTTTAAACTAAACTGACATAAATCTTTCTTTAACCTCGAGATTTACCATACAAATTTTAATCTACCAGAAAAAAGAGACTACGTCGGCTTGTGAACACAGTCAATACCAATTTATTTGAACTGAGAGCGAGGAAGAAATTTGACAATCAGATGTTGGACATTTTGTGCGCAAATTTGAGAGCGAAAGAGCGGGGTGAGAGAGAACTCCTATGTTTATCTACTTTTTTTCGGTGGAAACGTGTAAAGATTTATTATTAATCGGCTACCTTTTTGGTGGAAATGTAGCATAGCCGTAGTTAAAGAATTATTTCCGGAAAACAAATAGGTTTTAAATTGAATGAAGCTCAGCTTCTGAATGGAATAGAAAGGTGAGATAAGTCTAAAATCAATTGACTTTAATTAATGAAAACTATTACTGAAAATGCACCCTTTCGCCTTTCCACTCCTTAGACCAAGAATTGTCCAGAATCCCTTTTTTATCTAATGTCTTGAGCGGCGACAAGGTTAATGCGTTGGCTTGTAATCCGCGAAGTGTAGGTCCTATTCACAACGGGCAACAGTAATGCACACCACCTTTTAATAAAGAGAAGTAAGCATGAACTTTGTAGTAGCTGCTGCTTGGAAGTACACACACCAAGTTTGAGTGATTCAGGATTTGGATTTTTCGTTGCTTTTTCTGCCAATCCAATAGCGGGTTAGGTACCCACTAAGGTACAATGTTGATTTAGCAACATAGTCAGTTCCCAAGGAATTACGGGAAAATAATATCCTTGTCGAGCACCAGTCACCAATTTAAAAGTTTAAGTAAGCTAATACCCTGTTCACACCACACTGAAATCTGAGGTTTCGCGAAAACTCCTAAAATCGCTATCAAAATAAGGAGGTTTCCCATACATTTGTCCGATTTTAAAACTTCGCTGATGTGTGAAATGAAACCTCCTCAGAATATCGTTGCAATGGTGAGCCTGTCGAAGCAAACGAACCTTTTAACACATTCTACAAGTTCCACAAAGCAGTTTACCAATTTTCAACTGTGTTACAAGTCAACTGCGAGTGAGTTAAACGATTTTTTGAACTATGATCAAGTTAGCTTGTAGTGGACTTGCAGTAAACTTGCAAAATGAACTTGCAATAATTATTTATTCGCTCTTATTTTTCAATGGCTGACTGAAAGGACAAAAAAAAACCAGGTAGTGTTCGGTGTGAATGCGTTAACCGAGTTTTCCGCATTTTTTTGTCAAAACCTCAGATTTCAGTGCGCTTAGAAGCAATACATTTAAAATCATAATACGCAGTCCCGCAAGTAGTGGGCTAACACGGCTTTAAATCACCATTCTAGTAAGAGGAATCTCAAAATGACTGACTGAATTTGATTTTAAACTCTGGCAGGCATGCTAAAACCAAAACCAACTTTATTTTTTAAATGTTTTCAGTGGTGCATTATTTTGAATTGCTGATCACAACATTTTTTAAACGAAGATTTACAAAATGGAGCTGTAAACCATCTAGAAAATTGCATTGACAGGTGCACCCAAAACCAACCGAGGTAGTCTTTAAAAAAAAAGTTTTAATTTATACCACCAAAAAGCTTAATCATAATTTTAAGGAGAAACCAGCAGTTGGTCTTTTATAAAGTAAATTGTGCATTGAAATACAAAAGTTAACAAACTTAAAAAAGGTTGAATAGGACATCGAGCGACATATGTTCCAAAAACTTATAATTCCTCACTTGGCTTACTGTTCGATCAATTAATGTGATAGAGAATGAAGTATGAACAATCGAACCTTACTGTTTCCTTTGAACTCTCCGATAGATCATGCAGGGAAATACGTAGAAAGCAAGTTACAGGAGTACCTAGGTGTTTTATATTTTGTAACTTAAAAACTGCCTACAATCGAGAGTTGGAAAATAATGTTCAATTGCTATAATTGCTAAAGTCTTATTTAGGAGGCCATTTTACCCTGGAAACAATTTTTTTTTACAATTTGCTATTGGATACGGCTCTACAGCGACCCTACTGACCTAGCGGACCCAAGGCAAAAGCCCTCAGAACGACAATATTTTTAATTTTTAATGAACATTCAAGGTTTTAAACGGGGATACTATAGTTTCCGAGGCGACAAGATTTGAAGATGCAACTTTATAGACCTCAATAAAATAATCACAAGTTAATATGTAACAACAGTCTCGTTTTCGCTTAGTTTAGGACACATCGAGATTTGAAAATCGAATTTTAAGTATGAAATCTCTAGAGACGTCATCACTTTTTTGCCATTATTTTCACTTAAAAAACATAAAACATTGCATATGTTAAGGAGTTCAATCACCAATTATTTTTTTCACCATTTATTCAATTTTTAAACCTCGATATCTCCTAAACTAGGCGAAAACGAGACTGTTGTTACATTTCGCACCTCCGGTAGTACAACGACGTAAATGCAAGAAATGCAATTCAACATTTTTATACACTTTCCTAAGGGCATTTTGGAACACGGGTTTGTAAAACTTTTTAATATTCGTCATCGGCCCCTTGAAGTATATACTAATTAGCAATGTCGGTCCGTTGCCAAGGTGCCCATGTGTCCTAGGCTTCGAAATTATACCCAAAAGCCACAGTTGTACTCTAGTTTGACAGCTTTGCGCTGGCGACAAATAGAATATTTTTAATTGGGTCTTTTTTTGCAGGAAAGTAAATGTTGGCATACTAAACTCAGAAAATGTAATTTTTGCACTTACGTCATTGTACCACCGGTGCGATTTTAACTTGTGATTATTTCATTGAGATCTAAAAAATTGCATTTTCAGATCTTGTCGCCTCGGCAACTTTAGTTCTGCCTTTTAAACTCCCATGAAAGTAGTTCCCCCCCTTCTACTTATGCCAAAAATATTTAAATTGATTTGCAAACTTGTTTTTAAGTTTTAACGTAAAAATAATCAGAGTAAATAACCATAAAATTTCATTTCCATAGCTGAAGCTTAAATGGTAGCTAGTAAATTTTGCCAACACCCCCACCTGTTAGCCCCGACTACTTCCACGTCCACGGAAAGACGTAAAAAAACAACCACCTCCCTTTTTTGATATTTAATTTAACGACCTTTTCCATACCAATTTCCATATCTCTTCCAAAAAAAAAAAAATCCGCTCCTGCAACAAAAGAACGAAACGAAAACGATTCCTAATTAAAAAAAAAAAATTCCCACGGTCATGCTCTTGACAGCGTCTTATTCAAATCTCATAAAAATCATAAAGATTTCCTCTAATCTAAATAATTAGCTGTCTCTACAGCTACTTCCGAACCTAACAAACAAAAAAAAAACCCCAAAAACAAAGACCTCTTTTCTGTCCTATCAACACAACAACGGTGAACACAAAACGATTACAAGCACTCAGAATGTTATATTAAAAAATAGAGAAAAAACCAAATATTTATTTTAAATAACACTCTGCTTGATGTCCGCGCGTTTCTTACTTCGTGGCCCGGCACGGCATATCCTTATACACCATTCAAGCGCCAACCGACCGGAGAAAAACTTCCATCCCCTACTCTGGTATTAAAATTCCATGCATTTCCGTTTGCCATACACGAAAGACCCATCATCATCGTCGTCGTCGTCGTAACCTGCCTCAATATATTCCTGGCGGAGGAACAAAAAAGGACATCATCACCAGCACCACCATTGAGAGGAACATTTGCGAGACGTGTATAGGTACATGCTTGACAGGATAAGCCTCGAAATGAGATTCGCAAGGATGTTTCAATGAAAGATGATTTCGAAAATTGGATGATACCATGATAATAATTCAGGATATGGTGGGGTGACGAGACGAAACGAAACGAAACGAAATGTAACGAGTACATTTCCAATTCATCGCCATTTTTCGCTCCCCCATTGAAATGTAAATTTTTTTTTGTTGGCTCCTTTAGTAGATTAATTAAAAAACTTGTCCCGGTGACGGTGAGAATTTCTCATTTCCTTTCGAATGCGCACAGCAAAACAGAACTCACCTCAAAAAGCAATTTTTAAATTTCGTACAACTCTTTTTTGGTTGGCTTGAAACAAAACAAAAACAGAAAAAATCCGTTCAAGTTTCAGGATCAGGAAATTGAAATACACTCACACACTTGACACTTTATTCTGTTTATTTTTTTTATGATTTATTTTTTTTTTTTAACAGTCCCGATCGCTTTGACCGAATCTTGCACGACCACGAAGCCGTCTAACCACCCAGCGATTGTAATCGCACTGCGAGCCGATGTACAAAATATTAAGTTGTCGTCAGAAACGGGGGCAGGTTGTTGCTTGGCCGCAGCTTATGAACTTATTGAGCCGACTCAATCGTCAGATCCATTTGAATACCCAACAGAGACTCCGGCAACCAACCATACCGGCAGCAACCCCTAAAACACACACACACTTTCTGGGCTTTCGCAGTCTCTCCGGTCCTCGTCGTCGTTCGTCGTCGTCGTCGTCGTCGGTGTGGATGCCGATCCAACTTTGGGTGAAATTCAACTATTCCATCCGTGCGATGCCACATGCACCTCGAATTCTGAATTCATCGTGTCGTCTCCGTCCTACTGTCGCACCTCATACCTCTAACAACACGTCGCGTCGTCGTACATATATATACTCTATACAACAGAGAAATCCATCCGACGAAAGGTAACTAGCAATAACTGTGTACAACAGCAACAAACAGAGTAGCAAAGCAGTAAAATGTAATAAAAAAAAACACCTTCCTACCCATAAAAGTTGTGAACGGAACCAAAACTGAAAACTACCCCCGATGTAGTTACATACACACCGGGCTTTGCTACCGGCATGGCAGCACCCAGCCATCGCATCACCGGTCTTCTTCCTTTAATCAGAAAGAATGTGGGGGGGTTGGGAAATTAACAGAGCGATTGTTGTGGCGTTTGTCCACCTAACTCCCAAACACCATCACGATGATGATGATAATAATGATGTTGTAAAACAAGAACAGGGTTTGGTGCTTCCGCCACCTGCCTATCGTGGACCAACAAAGTTTACACATGGAATACGGTCTAAATTTGCAGGCAGTACGGTCCGGTCCGGGCCGGGCCGGGCCCCACCAACCTTGCAAACAGTTCATACTTGTCCCTGTCTCTCTGGGCAGCATAATGAACACACAATGGATGCAACAGTACTCATGACACTCGCAATGGCAGCCCAGTAAAACTGCATAAGGAGGATTCAATTTATGGACAGGCTTTACTTTTCTACCAATACCTGTGTGTCACCTAGTTTACCATATTGCCACTGTGTTTGTCTATTTCGGACAGGTATACATATAGTTCTTGTTGTTGTTGTTGTTGTTGTTGCATTGCGTTTAATTACTTTTGACAAAAATGTGTTGCCTAATTTGGTGGCGGTGGTCAGGCAGGAAGGAGTGTGTGAGGAGAGGAAACCAATGAACGGAACCAGAGAGATGGTCGGAAATGAATGCCATTCGGATATTGTACAACAAGAAGTCGATCTAAAATTGTTGAGAAATTTCCAAAATAACTAAATTATGTGATAATTGGGGATAGGACAGTTATTCGAGAGCTTTGATTCAGTTGGATTTAGGATGGAACTGGGTATATGCATTCTTGGATTTGTTTCTATGTGAGTTTAATTGAGAAGGAGGACTTAAAAAGGATGTATCCATGAAGGTGTCAATTTCATCAGCAAGTGCTTTTAGAGCTTGGGTGTTTGAGTTTTGAAAAAAAAACACAAACATTTTCCAAGTGGATGGTTACTTTTGGCATTGACTGTGTCTGTGCTTAAGCCGGGAAAGTCTTCTATTTTTAACGAACAATTTATTGTTTTAATGTCAAGCTAAGTTTTCAAAGCAAAAAAATTGCATAAATCCTTTTTCTAATAAAACTATTTTGGAAATAAAAAAAAATCGTTTATGAAGTTTTCATTTAAAAAAAATCCTTAAGAGGCTTTTTAAGCTCCGGTTTCCCATAATCCGAAAAACTAACACCTTTTTGACTGGAGACTATCGTCAGTGTTTTAAGATTGAACAAATTTGCATATCTACGATCAATGAGCTAAAGAAGTTTTAAAGTCTATCCAGTTGGCGACAGTACTGACATCTATTTTTTTTTAACAACAAGACGACTCCGAAACGAAAATGCTTCGCCTGGATGATAACCGTTTGCTTTTACTGTATCCGTAGCTTGGAAAGGTTTAGATTTTGTACAATCAGAGAGGTTATGTCGAACTCCGATTTCCAAGACAACATAGACAAACTCCGAAAAACTGATTACGAAGACTTGGAACCGATCAGTGAGGTGAGAAAATTAAATTTTCAAAACGAAAAACTACAAAAAAAGTTATGCCGAACTATGGCTTTTAACATTCAATGTGTTTAAAGATTGGAAAGGTTCGAATTTCTTTAAAATCAATGAGCTAAACAAGTGTAGAACTTAAATTTCACACTCGAATAGGGAAGAGTCCGAAAAACTACATGATTTTTGTTCAGGGAAATATTTGTTTGTTTGAGCTCTGTTAGTGTGTTCTGTTTAAAAACCAGCATTGAGTAAGAAAGTTTGAAAGTCAAGTTATTTTCTCAAAGAACAAAGGTGCACTCCGAAAAAATAAAAGCTCCGAAAAATTGCAAATCACAGATTATACAAATAAGTGAACCTTCGGCGTTCTCTGTGGCCTTCGTCTAGGAAGATTAATACGTTGTTTGATCAAAAGTTTTGTTTTAACCTTCGATTTTTAAGACAAAAAAGATGGACTCCGAAAAACTACAGGTTATGGTTAATGATTGCTTCCAGTATTCACTGTATTTTTAGTTTGGGATGGTTGATATTGCGATCTGAGCTATAACAAGAGGGATGTTCCTGCAATTAACTTCAAGGAATACGTCTACGTGGAAGAATCTGAAGATCTGTGTCGTTTGTAGGAAGTTCAAGTTGCAAGTCATCAATTGCAATACAGTTGAATATCTGTGGAACTTGTAGAATGGGTTAAAAGGTGCAACTGCTTCGACGACCTTTCGATTGGCACCAGATTTTGAGGAGGTTTCATCGAAAAATCACACAACATCGAGGTATTTAAATCTGGAAAATGTATCGGAAAACCTTCTGATTTTGATGGAGATTTTAGGAGTTTTCTTTTTTTGTCAATGGCCCAATATAAGACCCAAAGCCTAGCTTCTCTAACCATTGTATGTGCGAAGATATATGTTTGACACGAGTGGAAGGGACCTAATGTTTAATGCCGATTCCCAACGGGGGTCCTCCCAGCGGAGGAGCAGGTGTTAAGGCCTTTCAATAGCGCTAATAGTGTCAACTACAAGGAATAATGGAACGACACTTGTGGTTTCGACATAACCCGAAGTTTTTGGCCAAATATTGGCATCAAAAGATCAAAGCCCCTAATTCGGATACTCGTCGGGATATTAACCGAACACTGTACGATTGGAAGCTAAAAGGCTTTGAGTATTTACAAACGATGCTATAGAGATAGAAGAAATAAAGTCGGTCGTATTGTCCCCCTTAGCCCAAGAACCTAAATATTGCAAATATGATAATGTTGGGAAATCACGTTTGAATTTTAATTGCTCTCGTAAAATTAGAAGGTTTGTTTTCTGAAACATCGTAAACTATTATAGTTTCCTTGTACACTTAGGATTTTAGATTTTTGTATAACATAGAACTTCACAAAGGTTAATTAAACCATCAATTTACTTAAAATTGGAAAATTTGCACAGTCATGCTTCTGGCATGAGAGTGACTATATGTCACTGCCCAGCTCTAGAAGCTAACATGGGCCCTCCATGGCTTCTTCTGGGAGAAATTGAACTAAGTGCGTACGGCGCTCATAACCTATTCTAACATCCTTAATGGATGATTATTTTTTTCAGTTGACTGTGTTTTCGGCTCGAAAATGACTAGGACTATCAATTTGTATGTTAGTTGTCAAAACACCGTCAAGATCTTGCAGGACTAATAAGGTTAGCAAGTTAATATATCAAATTTCGATCTACAGCCCAAAAAATAGGAGACTTTGAAAAACTAGGAAACTGTCAAAGTAGTAAGTCCACTTCTAACGTGGACAACTGCTTTGTTTACGTTAGGCCCTGTCCTGTCGTTGTACGGTGAAGTATATATCTTTTCGTTGACATAGACATGCCCTTACGCAGTCGAAATTTTATGGAGCTTGGTCGTCAGGCCATTCTAACCGCCATTTGCTAATTTCTAGCCTCTAATGCATGAACAAATGCTTCCACAACGATCTCGTTGATGAGGTTATGGGAATAAAACAGATGCGCCAAGCGCTTAATATCGGCTTGCACCTGCAGGACTCTCTTCTGAACTCTGCTGCGCAGCTAGACTGTGTCCTTAAATTGCGAAGGCTCATATTACAGTGAGGTAATAAAAGCTGCAAGTTAAGATCAGATTGAAAATTTAAACGTCCTTGGTTTCCGAATGATAAGTATCGAACATTTCATGGGTACTTTCCCACTCTTGTGGTCAGGTCTCTAGTCATTGACAATCTGCTAGTTAGCCTAGAAAGACTAGGTAACAGCGCCGTTGGTTTTGCAGGTGACCTGGCTATAATTATTAATAGCAAGCGTAGTGCAACCATTACTAGTGGTATGCAAGATGCATTGCTGCTAGTCTTAGAATAGTGCGAACAGGAAGGACTTTCCATGAATTCTACCAAAACACTACGAAAAGATTGGTCAATCTCGAACCCATCGCTATAAAAGGCACCGTGATGAGTTACTCCTATGAAGTCAAATATCTAGGACCCAACCCAACATTTCAGTTGGAAGTCCACGCTATTGAGATCTGCGTTAATTTGATTTCCCGAAAAGGAATTAAAGGTGCCAGAATTCACATCTCCTCGGATAGTCAAGCGGCACTACAGGACCTACCATCTAACACTGCAAATTCTGTGATAGTGAAGTGATGCTACACAACAAAGTCAAACTTGGATGGGTACCTGGTCACCAAGGTGTTGCAGGCAACGAATCTGCAAACGAGCTGGCTGGAGATGGATCAGAATTTGCGTTTTAGGACCAGGCCCCTACTGCAGATTCGGCTGCTGCGTTAAGGCTAATTAAGAATTGGGAACAACAACTTCGTCTGAACCACTGGAAAAGTGTCCCGGGTTGAGGACAATTCAAAAGATTAATTAAGCTCTACTCCTACAAGGAACATTAGGAAGCTGATGGGCCATTACGGCCTGAGATATCATCTTTCCAAAATTAGCTTTTGCCGAGAGATGCCCCATCTGTCGAGAGGACGATGAAACTTCCAAACATATCCTCTGCGATTGCCCGGCCCTTCATTGGTTAAGAAGACAGATCCGCACATTAGCAGAATTTAGAAACTCTAGGAAGTCACTCGACTCTTAGGTCAACATCCCCTTTTGAATCCAATAGACCTTTGAGGTCGCAGAGTCAGCCCTGTGGGCAGGCGGTAAAAAAAACTCCCAACTTTTACCCATTTTTCCAGCGATTGATTTCTTTCGACATTCACTGTGTCTTCAATTTGGAATGGTTAAGATGAGATTCTTTATACGTGTTAACGAACAACTGTAAGAATGAACGTCAAACAAGTTTGTCAGCAAAAAAAGAAGAAAGGAAAGATGTTAAATCCGCACAATCTTCACAGGTCTAGGAACTATCAAATCACTTCATTTAGTAGAATACCCCTAAAGACCACCCTCGCCTTCCGTTCGATGCTTAAATTTGATTTAATTAAATTACCTCAAGTCTGTGATTCACAATCACTTAAATTTTGATCACATCCTATCCAACCTGCTAAAAGTACAGCGAAGTCAGCATGGAAACAGGGATAAGCGCCCAATTGGTATGGTTCATTTCTAGTGCTGCACCTTTGCACCGAAAACCACAGACACTAAGAACATTTCGAAATAAATTCCCAGAGGAGCCTCAAATTTATTAACAGTAAAATTTTGTTCGCTCGCTCTCTGTCTCTCCAATCAGTGCGGCAAATATTCCCATTCGAGCAGTTAGGGAACCGAAAAATGCTTGAAAATATTTAACTTTCGAAAACCTCCTTGAAATTTAGTGTGCATAAAACGGAAGAGGTTCCTATCTACAATTTACCAAACATTCAGCACATCGTCGACGTCGTCATCAGATGAGTTCAGTACCTTGTACGTGTGGGATGAGGTGGTGCAGGAAACTTTTACCGAACGAATTGTGAATTTTCATTATCACACGTCCAGTGGAAGTGGAATTGGCTTATATTGGCAGGGGATTCTCGAATGAAGGAAGTTTCAAGCACACTGAGAATGGAGGGTGGAAATCTACGGAGCGCTGCTCGTGACTCCATATAGATAGAAGAGGAAGAAAGTCGTGTAAACAACTTTATCACGAAATGTGTCGAGTTCGGATTAAGATTGACCCGGAGAAGTTGTATTATGTTGATATGGCTGTTGTTGTGACAGTCGTGAGTAGGTATGTGGCTCTTGTATCTTGTGGATACAGTTTTAAAGAATGATTTAATGGTTGGGTATGAATGTCTAAGCTGACTGAGGTGTCACGTAAGTCGGCACACACGTAGGTGAGGTATCATCCGGTGTTTTGGTATTTTAAAAACGTGATTCGAAACGTTGTTTATTGGAATAAGGGTTAGGTTTTTTCGGAGACATATATAGTTTCATTTACAGCAATTAATATAGGGACAGGAGTTTTCAGCTAAGGATTAAGCTGTTGCCTGACAAAGAGGGCTTAAATATGACACAATTGATAAGAGAGTAACATTTGTTATAAGTAACATTTAAGAATTTCGTTCAGTACTTAGTTGTTAAGGGATAATGCGAATAGGCACCTGTTTCCTAGACCAGATGGACAGGTAAATTAAATTGGAGTAAAAAAGCACGTGCTCGCAGAAAAATAGAATGCACTCTTCAGGGGCGGATCCAGGTAGGGGTTTTAGGGGTTCAATTAGCCATAGCCAACTATCCGATTCCTTTTTGTGGTGCCGAAGTGTTAAACTGCATACTGAAGAGACCCAAGTTGTGGATTGGCCCTGTGAGGTGACTGCGGAACAATCAAATCGCAGGCGCTCGCAAAATCTTTGAAATGGGAGGAGAGCCTTAAGCAATTGGAGGAGAGAAGAGATGCAATCCAACCCCAAACAGATGAGATGACTGACGCAATCAATCAGCCTGTTCCCCAAAATTTTATGGAATAAAATGCAAAAGAACCCCAGACTTCTAAATCAAACCCCAAACCACTGTCGAAATAGTCTATATAACCATTTGGACGTACGTTGCTGAGATCATTCAAATCTTCGAAAAAGCAATCACCTACCATTTCTTACTAAATCTATTGAGTACGTGGCAGTTGGCCAGAAAGTGTTGCCTTGACGTTTCTAAGGCTCCTGCCGAAGTCATAAGACGGTACTCCCATTCTGATGGCAACTCTGCCTTACAGGCAGTAGCTATTGATTGCTCAAAGCATAAAGCTGATATTTTTGGTATTTGGTTGGTTATTTTCTGATTTCATTCCACCGTACCGTTAGCTGTTTTAACGCATCTGTCGGCAATCTTGTTCGGAGATTCTTTGCATAGATACTTGTATTAACACTGAAAACTTCAAATTAGAAATGCAAGACTTGAACCTCTCTTCCGTCAATGAATTGTTTGGCGAAAATTGAATAGGATTAAAAGAACGAACACTGCCAAGGCAAGCGACTAGTTTTATCGATAAAGATATTCGAAATTCTGTCATGGAGACCAAATTGAACCAGTGACTTCGAAGGCCTACTGCCTATCGATCCCAGCTGCAGAAACTGTGCATTTCAAGAATAATTAACAAAATGGCTAAAATTAAGCTTTCTAAATTTTAATTTTTCCAAAACGCAATCATAAGAATGATTATACCCTATCTTAAGGGTATATTAATTTTGACACATAGTTTGTAACACCTCTTAACATTCGTCGTAGACCCATAAAAGTATATATATTTCTGATCAGGACCAAATCCTATAACTATTTAGCAATGTCCGTCCGTGCGCAAGTTAAAGGGATAGAGTGTTACAACCTTCACAGGATATGTAGGCACTGCCCTCCTTTATCAGTTTTTTTTTTGCCACGCCTTCTTTTTGTGGGCGTTTTTCACTAAAATGCGGTTGTTTTCGAAAATATTTATAGAAACCAAAAAAAACTGTTTAACAAAAAAAAATCCTTTTTGAATAAAAATCAAAGTAGTAGACTTAGTAGCAATTTTTTTTTACTTAGCAGCAATAAAGACAGAACAACAAAGCAACTTAAAATTTAGAAATAAAATAAAATATTTACGAAAAATTCACAAATTTGTTCAAACCCCCCAATTTTTTCGTGCATCCACCACTTGTTCTCTTTGTGAATTTAAAGTCTTCTTTAGATACAATAGGATTTCTAATATTCATTACATACTCTCGGCCGTTTGAACTGGTAAAGAACTTAAGGGTTATTTTCAAACACTTTTCGGGGTTAAAAGAAGATAGTTACTTTCCCCAGTTCTCTTGGCCTTGTAATTTAGGTCACTTGGCATAACTTCGCGTAAACCCGCTTAAGCCATTGCACAAGCTTACGCATAAATATTAATTCAGCGCCGCTGGTGCGCGGGGTAAGCAATCGGAAAATGTCGAATGAGCTATTTGAACGGTGATGACATGAAATGTTTACGGTGAGTCTTGTTTCAAACACTGAATGGAGCGGTTGTATTTTTAAGAGAAGATCGCAAGATTACTACTGCATGCCAATGATAAAGTACAAAAATTGCGAAAAATTGGGCTTGGACTTGACTTAGCCATGACCTGAAATAATGCTGCTTCTAAATGGTGGTTGACTAGCTGACCAAGAATGAAAGCTATTCAATGGAGAAGAAACACGAATCACTTCTTAAGAAAGATAGTGACTATCTTACCCATTTATAGGCATCTAAATTATTTAAGATGGTTGACGATTTTGATGTAAGATGCGATCTTATCTACCTACGGTTCGTCCTTAGGCAGTCTTTGTATAACATGAGGGAGGAAGAAGGCATCATACAGTTTTTAGGCCGATGTTGCACTGAGAAAATACAGAGTCTCTTCTTTGAAGTCTGAATAAGAATGGTCGTGTTCACGTGTTCGATTGGGAAAGAAGGGTCAATTAAAGATTTTTCCAAAAGGAACGTGTAGATATTGACGGTTCTAATTGTTTATCCTTACCCGAAACCAGGCTTTAGGGACCGGACCTGATATGAGCGTTATACTCAAGTTTGGGGCGAATAAACGCCTTATAAATTTTTGCCAGATCAGAAGGAGTGAAATATTTCTTGCATCGCTTAAGGAAGCCTAGACATTTCGCAGCGTTCTTGGCGACATCGAATATGTGGTCATTCCAATGAAGGTTGTCATTAACACACATACCGAGAATGAAAAGTCGTTCGGTTTCAGCGATGCAAGTGCCATTCATGGATAATGGCAAAGAATTTGGGTTTCGCTTCAATGACAGCAGACAGCATTGCGTTTTGGAAGCATTAAATTCTACTTCTATTCTACCCCACTTAAGAATGCTGTCAAGATCGGAATTCAATGAGGTTAACATACGTTGCCGTTCCAGTTCAATGCCCGAAGATGAGGGGCGTTGTCCAGGAAACGAATATGTAAAGCTGAGGGTACTGTCATCAGCAAAGGAATGGCAGGAGGTCATTGATAAGAATGAGAAAGAGATTCGGAGTCAAAACAGAGCCTCGAGGGACACCAGCATTTATTTGGTGAGTTGCAGACTTGAAACCGTCCAAAACAACTTGTATTGAACGGTCCGAAAGGTAATTTCTAATCCAGAAGGGTAACATCGATCCGAAATGCAAGCATTTTCGACAAGAAGGCTTGATGCCAAACTCTGTCAAATAACTTTGAAATATCAAGCGCAACGACCTTGCTTTCAGCACCATGGTGAATAGATTGGTTCCACTTTTCGGTTAGATATGTCATCAAATCACCACTGGACCTGTTGCTGCGAAAACCGTGCTGCCGTTCATTAAGAAGTTTTCGGGATTCGAGATATTTTTATAAGCTGACTGTTTATCAGCGTTTCCATGACCTTGGAAAGAAGGGACGTAAGTGCAATTGGTCGGTAGGAGGAGGGAGAGGAAGATGCTGTTTTCCATTTTCTCGAAAAGAGCGCTGAAGAATAGGACAGATAGAAAAGCCTACGCAGTGGTTTTGCCAGCGTGGAAGAACACCTCTTCAGAACGATAGGGGAAATACCATCTGGGCCAGCGGATTTGTGAATGTTGAGATCTTGAAGTACTCTTGCCACAGTACGGGTGCGGAAGTGGATTTGTCCCATGGAGTGTTCTACGCGCTCGAGTACTGGGGGAGATAAAGCACAATCTGGGAGCGTTGAGCTAGCTGCAAAATGAGCAGCAAGCAGATTGGCTTAATCCGAAGAGCTGACAGTTGGAGTGTCATTGCAAATAAGTGTCGGGATAGATGACGAGGCCGAATAGAGATCGATAAATATACAAGGCTAATGCAAGACCTAAGACCTAGCATCTTAAAGTTTTAGGAATGAAGCGTATGAATGAAAGGAATTTACCAATTGAGCACAACTAAAGGAAACCACCTAACACATTTCAACCTCAGCTAGTTCTTCAAATTAATTTCGTGGAAAAAATGAAACAGAAACCTACTCGCACCACCAAACCCTCATCGATTGTCACATATTTCTACAATTAACAGTCGAAACGTGCAACAGCTTTTCCATTCTTTGGCCAAAGCTATTCAAAATGACAAAGCCTCATCGTTTTATGGCTTCTGCTGATTATTTCCACCCCCGTGGAAAAAATGGTATAAAAATAAAACGTACATATGTATAGCCAAAGCATATGATTGATGGTTACGTTCACCCTCGCCGCAAATAGGTATCTATGTACATATCGACAAGGTCAGCCCCATAGTCCGCAGAGCTCTAATTCTAATTGAAATCGATGAGTGGTTTCTTTAATTTGAATGTTTTTTTTTATTTGCACTGCTTAATTGCGTCGCAGCAGGTTGGCTCAGTCAGTCCGCCTTCATTGCAGGAATTTTAGTCCTCTTTCTTCTCCTATGGATGAAGCAAGTACATTATGTGTACACTCGTATTAGGTCGCTTGTAATCAAGTCAACTGCATCTATGACATGAATAGGAAATGCTGATATTAAGGCACCTCTCTACTCTACTATGTGTGTGCAGTCAATGCAAAGCCTCGGCCAACACAAAAGGATTCACAAGATGAATATCCTGCTCCTCCCCCTGCTACTCTGGTACACAACCATAACAATCTTTCGGTTACATTGCTCGACAACAATGACTACGACTACGACGACGACAATCAAATTGTATATCATCACAATGGCGGCAAAAGGAAACTAAAATGTTTGCCTTGAAGGACACATGCGGAAGCCAACCTAGTGTGTTACTGTCAATGTTGTTGTCAGAGTGCTGTGCTGTGGCATTGGCAAGGCAACAACAACAAGTATAAATGGAAATTGCTAACATAGAGAACAGAACTTTTAAGAAAAGGCATGCAGATGCACACCAAAACCAACTAGGAGATTTCAGAAATTCGACACTCGTTTTCGAGTGCATCATGTAGGATCACTCCAAGTGTTGCCAGGCACAAGAAGTGGCCATATACTGGCAATCAATATAGGCGAACAGAGTGAGTGCTTGAAAAGAATTTGCTTGGGGGCAATACAATGCGATGAGTACCTACATAAATGTGTTACTGCTGGTCATATGTACATGCATGCGGCCTAGTTAATCATAATCGGCTTAAGAATGTGTTTCCTTGTAAGGTTTTCAAGTAGAAAATAAATGAAGAACCTACGTTGTACTTAGTCGTGTTCGTGTTCGTGTTGTGTAAATTTAATTGCCTCTCGCAGTGAGAATTCTAAATTTTTGCGCTGCAAGCAGAGATATAGAACAGAAACGGAATTGAAGTTTGTTTTGTGAAGAGAAAGGGGGCTTTAAGCGAACGCAGAAAACCACTGAACCTGAAACGATTTATTTCATTTGTCATACTTCTGTCAACAGTAGGTGGCGTTGCATTTAATACGTCTTTTGGTTTTTGACGTTTTTCATATTTTTTTTACGTTGATTTTCACTCTTCCTCAGAACGAGAATTGAAATTGCAGCAGAGGACTTTATAAGGAACCTTTAGTGCGAGGACCAACAGCAACAGTTAGAGAAGGCAGCTCATGTAAATTACAAAATCAGTCCCTCTTTATGGATGTGCGATTTGGGCTGATTTCCTGAAACAACAGCAATACAGAAAGGAACTCGCTTCGACACAGAAAAGAGGGTCGCTCTCCGGAGCCATCTTTTATCGTACGGTCTCGGAGGCAGCAGCTTTTGAAGTTGCGCGAGTGGTTATCCTAGAAGGTGGAACTGGGAAAACTAATTCAAGCACATGATCTTCAAATTTAAGAAATGGTAGCAAGATAGTCAGAGATTGTACAAACAAGTGCGGCATTGCAGTCAGTCAATCCCCAGAAAACTAAGCTTGCCCTGTTCACTACCAAAAGAACGATGACACAACTCAAGCCACTGACTATTGAGGTAACACCCCTACGAGTGGCAGCGAGTGCAAGATTTTCAAAACCGAATGTCAGTAAAAGAGTGAAACACGCAGCTTTTGCTTTTTACTCATCTTTGACACGAAGTGGGGACCAACCCAAAACAATCCTGTGGATGTGCACGGCAATATTGCTGCTAAAACTCACATATGGCAGCGTAGCCTTGTGGCGAGCAAGGCGACTAGTCTCAAGGCAATAACAAAAATACAAAGTCTCGCATGTATAGGCGCACTGAAAACTAAACCAACAGCAAGACTGCTCCCTTACATGGAGGAATCTGAAACCAAAAGTGCCTTAAGGATTGACCAAACTAACACTTGGAACCTTGGCAACTGTTTTATAATAGATTTTGGGTAAACATGTTGGAAACGTCTTCCCCACTAGACTTCGTCTTCCAAGTAGAAGTTCTGGAGCTTTAGGAAGCCGCCATTGACAGCCACGCGGCTATGTAAACAGTTTCTGCTATTGAAATAAAATCAATGCTATAGTTCAATGCTGCCGCGAAAAGCTCAGGGTTTTTTCTTGACAGCACACCACAAAGTTTCACAGGTCATCGCGGTCTTAGGGCTCTTTTAGATCACAACTTCCAAAGAAACCATGCAATGACATTAACTGTAGAGACTGCGGAGATGAAGAGGTCTATGAAGACACACCCCACTTCATCTGTCACTGTTCGAGTCTCTGTCACTTGAGGAACAGAACATTACCTCCTTCAATGGCTTACATGAACTTTCTGTTGTCTCACTTCCTGATCTTTCAAATTTTTTGATGCTATGGGGATGGCTCGACGGCGTCGGATATTCTAATACTAATGGCAATTCAATCTCAGCAACGTTTTCCCGGTTCACAAGAAAAAGAGACGATCTAAACTTAACCAACTAAAACATCGCCTAAAATATCATGTCTGCCGTATTATGCGGACGCCTGAAACCATTTGTTAACCTATCACTGCGATTGTAGGACCGGTGAGTCCACGATTTACTAAATATTAGCACTACGGCAGAGTCTGGACGAAATCCAAAGACAACATCTATGGAGACGAGCTATAAAGAGCCATGTCTAGTTTTGGCATACCTGGAAAACTAGTGCATTTGAGCAAGAAGCTCGCTGCTGCATTACCGTTGGCAACGACTTATCCGAGACCTTTTATGTCAACAAAGGATTTAGGCAAGGCAACACGTTCAACGGACGTGGCGTGCGCGCGCAAGGTGAAGGGGTCATCAACCACCTTGGAGTGAGCAACTGAAGACAGTTAATTCGATTCGCTTTTTGATTGAAACCTAGGCCCACCTCCATCAGAAGTGCCGCCTATATCATGCTATAGGATTTAAAGTTGACGAACATTAACAAAGAACTGAATAAACATCTTCTACAAAAATTCCAATAAGCACACCTAACCAACAATCAGCAATTTTGCGCAATGAAAGTGATCAGCCATGCTCTCTAAAAGTGGACCTGACTTGTGAATCGCAAGAAAACAAAATGCACCAAATGCACACGATGATAAGAATGCCAATGGATTGTTTAATGCAACAGAAATTCTGGTAACAACAATAAAAGCGGCTAGAATTCTTTGTGGCAAATATTTCTCAAAAACAAAATGGAAACAAAATGTATACACATAAACGATTTACATCCGCAAATAAACTTACCCCGACATTTTTCTTTAATTTTTCTGGTGCATTACTTCGTATAACACTTTTTAAAATATGAAAATTACTTTCCGAACAATTGCAAACACTTCAAACACTACATTTTTACTAAATCTATTCACCGCAAAGAAATATTTCTGAATTAAATTTTCTGCATTTCCCCGTCAAACCACCATTCTCTAAGGCGCCAGAGCAACTAAAGAAATATTCTTGCGCAGAACAAACAAATACATTCACCATCGATAAGCTTCTATTCAAGACACGACTCAACCAAAAATGAACGAAACTAGTTAAACTTTTAAAACGAAGATGGCGTGTAGAAGTGTATGATCGGTGAAACGTGAGGAAATGTATTCACCACATAAACCATATTGAGTGTTTGGTTTGGATTTTTTCTAATGAAAAACCAACAAAATCGAATTGTTACTTATTGAAATGGAAATAATTATAATTATATTGCAAACAGAAACAGAAGTGAAACATTAATTTCATAATTTCACCAACAAAAGAAATATTGAAACAATTTAAAGTTGGTTGTGGACTTGTTTTGTTTTGTGGAAATACAATTCGAGACTCACAAGAGCAACGCAAATGAACTTACCTTGACATATTTCTTGATTTTTGCTCCATTTCTCCGTGTAGCACTTTTTAAATACGTAAATTATCTTCAGAAAAATTTTAACACATTAAAAAAACAACACTTTTACCGAAACAATTTACCGCACGCACAAACAAACTCCAAATTGAATTTTTAATTTTCCCGTCGAACCACCTTTCACTAAAGCCCGACAACAACTAAAGAAAAAGGGCATTTGGCTGAGCTGATTGCTGAACAAAATATGTTCACCATTGAGCAGCTTTTATTCAAGACACGACTCGATCAAAATGAACGAAACTAGAAACAATTTGAAAGCGAAGATGGCGAGGTAAAAATGATCGCCGCATTGGAGTGGAAAATATATTCACCGCATTGAAACATTTCTTTCCATTTATTATAAAGATTACAAATTAAACCCGAAATAAAATGAAAGTAATGAAAAAAAATATGAAAAAGCTGATGACTTGACTGAAGACTGCAATTCTGCGAATAAAATTGATATAGATCTGTTACGGAAAAAAAAACACCACAGCTAATAGACCGAATTGGGATGTTTGTTGAAAATAGAAACATACCCAACAAAAATTTTAATTATTTATTTTGACGTTTGTAGTGTAGAATTAGTGATTGATTTTTTTTCTAAAAGTACACTTTCTGAAGAGTTCGAAAGGGCTTATTCAAATAAAATCTAATACGCGATATGGGGATATGGTTCGGAATGACATTTTGCTTCGTTTCGTCGAGTTTTTGTTCACTTCGAAAAGGTGCGCTCAACCACATTTTCAATGGTGTTCTTTTATTGTAAAATGGTTTGTTTTGAATTAAATAAATAACGGCAGGGAATGGCAGTTGCTATCACGCAATATAGGCAGCTTAAGAAATTGTCCGCATTTTTCGGTAAATTATGACGATAGATTTAATTTGCTTATGACAATTATAGCTCAGCGTTTACGAATAAATGGACATTTGGTGTATTTGACATTTCAATGACATTTGACACAAACACTGCACTAGACAGTTGATATTATAATAGAAGAAAACCAGCTTCGATAAAGGAAAAAAAAACACCACGGCTGCGAATACGCAATAAAACTCTCAAAAAACAATTTCGACTTAATAAATTTGTAATGTTTTTTTGTTTGTTTTTATTTTTCTTTTAAAATTTAAATGAATCTCACCAATATTTCTTTGTTTGTTTGTTTTGCAATAAAATGTTTGTCTTGTTTTGTTTTTTATGAAATTCATTTGTAATAATTGTAATTGTAATCATGATAATAATAAATATTTTCTATTAATACTTTCCTTTCATTTTTGTTTTTGGTTTTGTTAGTTGGTTGCTTGATTTATTTTCTTGTTTGTTTCATTGATGCATATGAGATTGATAGAGACATTAACTAATTAATTTAAAGTTTATATAAAGATAGTTCCATTGCTGAAGGAGAATAGTTTTGGTTTTGTTTTGTTTTTTTTTTTTTGCTTCACATTTTTTTTTGTATTTAATAATTTAAATTGTGATTTTCATTTTGTAATAATTCAATAGACATCCACAGACACAATATTTATAATTTAATTATATTCTCATCTATATATATATATATTTGTTTTCATTTTTTTGTTTTGTAATAATAATAATTGTAGTAATAATTATAAAGATATTTTTTTTAATGTTACCAAATATACGTATATTTTTATTATTTATTTAATTATATAAATTGTTTGACCATACACATTTAAAAATTCACATTACATAGTTTCGTTTTTATATAAATTTATTTTCTTTTTTTTTCTTTGCAATTATAGTTTTTTATAAAGTTTTTTTTTCGTTTGTTAATAATTGTAATATATTGTTTTTTGTAATAAGTAGTTTTATTGCTGTTGGGGTAAGCGTTTAAATGGGGAGGGAAGAGTAAGGGCGTAAGACAGAAGTTGGGTTTTTCTTCGGGTTTTGAAATTGAGAGACACTATGAATGGATTTCTTGTCACTCATTCTTTGTGTACAGGCTTTTAAGAAGTACTAATTAACGAAATGTCAAACAGTATACATTGGAAAAATACGATCGTGACTCACTGTGTAAACAACAACTTTTCAGTAAGGTGTTTGAATAAAGACGTCAAATGTCTTTCATCTACAAAATTTGTCTCTATTTTCTTCTGTAGTCAATAAAACGTTAAATAATCGATGTTATCGTTTTCTTTATACAAAATTAGAGCTTTCGCTCACGAGAGTTTCTTTAAAAACAATTCCTACTAAATTCTCCTACAAGTAGTTTTATCTGCAGATTAAAAAGTTTAATACACATTTAGTTTTGAAAATAAAGTTTTGTTATGATGCGTTAAGATAGCTCGCAGCTTAAAGGTGCGATCAGACGGTCATCCAACCTTGTCATCCGGATGACAGCTGACGACAGAAAACTTGTTTAATTCAGACGGGATTACCACTTTGGGATAAATTCTACGTCATAGTGACGTCAGGATGTCATCCGGATGACAAGTTTAGACAAGTTTAAGCTGAGGAAACCAAACAGATCTTTCAATTAATTAAGGCCCAGATCACGCAAGGCAATGATATCGTGATGATACGATACACCTTCAGCTGTCTTTTCTTTACAGGAGAGATAGCTATGTCAAAAACGATATCAATTTATGGTACACTGCCGTAGTATGCGCTATTCGCATGTTATTGGTAGAGCCCTTCATGTATAGGCATTTTTAATTCCATTCTCTCGTCTAGTTCAGGAAAGTCTGGCTGTTAGTCCACTGAATTCAATATCGAATAGGTAGTTGTCTAGCCCGCTTGAGACTTCGTTTTAATACCACCATCTTCTATGACGCCTGCGTCCGGGTACTTCCATACGTCACCAAAGCGGCGGGCCACATATCTTCACATAACTTCGACTCTTGCACTGGAAGGCATTCGGCTTTAGATGAAGACCTTCCCATGTACATTTAGCAATCGTCATTCATGGAAGAGTTATTATGAACGGATTGAATGAAATGGTTATTAAGTTCGGTTATGGGAAGGTTTTGAGGTACAATTTTTATATGCCTACATGAATTTTGGCCCCAATGAACAATGGCCCCAAACCAAAAGTGGCCCTAAAAACTAATATTATTTTTCAAAATGAAAAATGGCCCCAACAATGAGTCACGTCCTAAGGAAAAATGGCCCAAAAGAAATATGAAAAATAGCTCCAAAAATTTGTATGGGAAACAACAACACGAAATATTATGTTATTTGGGGCCATTTTATCATTTTTTTGGGTCCATTTTTAATTTTTTAGTTTGGGGCCAAAATTCATTATGCAAAATGACCCCAAACTTTGGGAATAAAATACCACTTTTCCCATTGAAAGTTATTTCAATGATAAAGAATAGTCGAATGGAGTATGGTGGGGCTTGGTTTCACTGTTAGATTAGAATTATGAGTGAGCTTGGGTATATGCAAATGTTTAAAGTTTGCATATATCCAACCTCGCGTCTACTCCAAATCTTATAGTGAAACCAAGCAGGTGGTATTGGGGCCATGCAGCCCCCACAAATCCCAATACCATCACGAAATCATTAAGAATTTAAAAAAAAACAATAAAGCTTGGCGGCCATTTCATTTTCATTTTTCGTTTGGGGTCATTTTTTACTTTTTTCCCAAAGATTGGGGTCATTTCTCATAATGAACTTTGGCCCCAAACTTAAAAATGAAAAATGGACCCAAACAAAATGAAATATGGCCCCCAAAATATGAAAAATGGCCCCAAATCACAGAAATTTTCGTGTTGAAGGTCCGATATAAATTTTTGGGGTCATTTTTAATTTTTGTAATCTACATGAAACAGTGACTTGCACTTAGGGATCTACAGTTTAATGTCGATTACGACTGATTTGAGAAGCTTCTCATGACAGTTCTTACTTTTTTTAGACTTTCGGCAAAGGTGGGACAGCGAATAAAAACTTTAGGTGGTTAAGGGGGCGCTTACATCTTAAACACACAACGCATTAACTCTGTATCAGTTTACATGTTACAAAACCATGAATTAAAAAAATTAGTCCCAAAGGTGCATACATCCCAAACAGCTCATAAACCCCTCGTTCACCCATTTAAACGCCAATTCGCCATTTGTATTTAAATTTGGTACTAAGTTAATTTCTATGCCAAAGAGATATTTTTTTAATTTTTAACATCTGACTAAACTAACTGTACAAAGCACAAATTTAAAAAATAAAAAAAATAAATCCAAAACAAAAACTAGGAACAAAAATAATGAGTTAAAGCGAAGATTTGTTTTTTTAGTAATTCCATCGCTGGAATTAGCACAACCGTTTAAATTTATCATTTTATTTACGTCTTTTTAAGTTTTCAAAATATTTTTTTTTGTTTTTCTTTTGTTAATTAACCACGTACCGTAATTTTTTTTAAAAATTTTCTATAGATAATACTGACATTTAGTTTATTTGTTTTTTTTTTTTTTATATATATCTTCTTTCTTATTTTTTTTTTCAGTGTAAAAGTACAAAAGAACATTCAATTTATTTTCTGTTTTTTGTTTTTATTTATTTTTTTCCTTAAATTGGGATATGCGCGTTCTATGTTAACATTTATAGCCTCATGTTTTTTTTTTTCCTATCATTTATTCCATAAATTCTTCATCTTCGATTTGTTACTCCATTTTCTTCTATTTAATTTAATATATTATTGTGCTTTCTTTTCAATTGAATGTATTTACCCTTAAATATATTTAATATAATGCTAGAGTATTAAAAAAAAAAACACAAAAAAAAAACTTTGTATTTTGTATTCAACACGATTGCTTTTTCAATTTGTTTCATCAAGATTGAGTGTTTTGTTTTGTTTTGTTTTGTTACATGTTTGTATCGTCGAGTGGATGATTAGTTTTTTGTTGTTGTTTGCTTTGTTAATTTATTTATGATATATATTTAGAGGAAAAAGAAAATTAATTGTGAGCTTGAAAAATAAGTTAAGGATTTTTATATTGAGATAATTTTTATATATATTTTTTTTTGTATAATGCACTAGATGCTAAGTAATAATTTTTAAACAATTAATTATTTTATTTTATTTTTTTTTTAACTTCCTCATGCATTTTGAACACATTTTTTTTGCAGCGATATAACTATGCTTTGGCTTTCTAGGACGCTAAGCAGTGACTTGGGGCAAAATTTGGGGGCAAATTGGAGGTAATTGGATATGAATATGTATTTGAAAGGAATGGGGTTTTTTTTAACAAAATAAGAGATGATTTAAGGTATAATTTGAGTATGCACTAAATTAGAAAACAAAATCGGCTCAAAACCTATTTAGGGAAATATCAAAAGAAGAAATTGATTTGTGTCATCCAAGGATCTAGTGGTCTATTGGACTCCAGATAGTTTGTCCAAAATATAAACAGAACAATTGGTTACGACCGGAACCCGGATTGTTAAATCTGCTTGTGCTAACCCTTAGTTGGATTTTGCTTAGCTTATCTTGTCTGTCTTTGAACTTTTACGAATAATTACACAAACTCTTTCGCGCACTTAGAAATATTTAATAGAAAATGTACCACTCCTCGTTTTTAATGTTTGACACTTCTAATTTTTCTTAGAAACAAAAGTAGAAATTGTAGTAGAACAAAATAAGCCAACAAAAAAAAGTTGTTGGATTATTTTTGTACCAACTTTCCTGATATGCAAATTTGTAAGTAATTAGAAACGCAAAAATTAAGAATTTAAAATAACTAATTAGCTTTTCCTCATTTATACTGTCAAATGCAAATATTTCCAGTGAAATGAGCAAGCAGTTGCTCTCAATTTTAAGGATTGATTCTGTGATCACAAGGTAGCCAATTCTAGTTAAATGATTATTTTTATTATTGACAGAAGAAAGTAAAAGGAATGAAAAGGAGCTAAACGAATCCAAGAAAAGTCAAAAAGCCAACAACTACTGAGAGTTGATACTTTCCTTGTCATTTTAACTATAAAACATAGAAAAATAAGACATAAAAAATTTATACAAAGAGTTTAACAACCTCCATAAGCCAGTCACTGCATATATTTGTGGTTTTTACATTTTGTTCTTTCTAAATTTCACATATAAATAATTTCTACATTTTTTTTTTAATAACTTTCATAATTGTTTTTTATTTAATACCATCAAGGAAAATGTATTAAGCACCATTTGTTTTTTCTCATTTAATTTATTTTTTAAACTATGTGTTTATTTTATTCATTCACATAAATTCAATATTTTTATAATCACTTTTTTAATTTTAAATTTAATTCTGCAAAACTGAAATTGCCATTTTTTTAAAACAAAAAAAAAAGGAATAAAAATAAGCAAATGTGTTTGGTTTTTTTTTTTAATTTTTATTGTTTAACTAAAGAAAGTCATAAATTGTATGACTTTGAGGAAACAGAGAAAAATAAAATAAAATTTACTTAAACAATAAACAATTAAAAATAGGAAAAGAATATTTATAGTTTGTTTTTTTTTTTAAAGACGAAGAAATAACAGACAAGGACTCAAGAGAATCTCTAATTCATGCATTTGCCATGTTAAATTTGTGCTGGAGAAACTATTATTATCTCAAAACGAATGAAATAAAAAAGAAAATTTTATTTGTAAAATTGCTTATTATTTCATTTTTGTTTTGTTTTGAAACCACATAACAAAATATTATTTTTTCGTTGTTTAATGTTCTTACGTAAGATTTATTTGAAGTGTATAATGTAATTTTTTTGGTTTTTCATTTTGCTACTTATGCGATTTGATATTTCACTAATTTAAGCGATTTTTGCGTTTTTTTTTATTGTAAATTGATAAATTTTAAAATGATTTTTTTTTCTAGTTTAACTGAATTGTGTCAGTAGTCAAATTAAAATATATTTATTATAAATTACTTATACAAAGGTCGTTAGGCTGAGAATAGTCAAGGAGTTGAGAGTTTGTTATTATTATTTAGAACTGATGAAAAAATTCAAAATTCAGGGCCATTATCAACAAATATTTCAACAATATCGCTGCCTAACATTAAGGACTGCATTTTGAAAGTAATTTTAAAGATAATTCTTGCGATTAGGTTTCTAAATTATGCACTCTGAACACTGGTTGTCCATTAGCTTAGTTAGGTAGTAGATTCAACATTTTCGGCACATACTTTTGAAATAGAGTTTTTATAAAGTTTCAACTTACAGAGCTGATTTGTTAAGCACAATGTCTAAAAAAATATTCGTACAGTGCTTAAATTCTGTTCCAAAATCAAGTTTAAATCACCGATGATTTGGGATGAATCTAAGAGTCACTTCAACAACTGCTTATGTGGAGTAAATATTCTGGAAAATCTAATGAACGGCTATATCTCAACTGCTCAGTGACTTTTGCGGTGAAAATGATTTAGATTTTTAAAATGTTTCCACCCCAGTGCTGCCTTCACAAACATCCAAAAGTTGAAAATAAACTAATCATGCCAAAAATATGTCTTCACACATACAATGGCTAAGCTTAAGGTTCCGTATATACCGTTACCGCTTAATATCTATTTATTTTAATGTTGTCCAAGGTCGTTTTACGTAAGCTCCATTTTTAAGACAAATTCAAAGTATGTACCTTTGATGGGCCACAAATCAGATGAATAAAACATTTTTTAAGAACACTAAGTCGAGCAACTGTATTCATTTTTTAGCATTTAGTATTTTCCGTCAAATTGGAAATGTCTTTCGCGAATTTTTAATTCTCTCTCTTTCTCATAGAAAATTGTGTACTGTCTTGCTTGCTTTGCACCTTTCTACTTTTAAAATGGGATTTAACATGATTTCGTTGATACTGATTTCTGTATATATCAACTCCACCAAAAAAAAAATGTCTGGCTGCATCGAAGAAGTTTTCAAGCGAGTTTTACTGTATGAATTAAATCGTATAATTTGCATTTATTGTGGTGTGAGCTTTCGAAGTTATTACTGTTCTTAGGAAATGACATAACCTTCATGGGTCTGTCACAGGAAGGAAGACATCACCAATCACAACAGCTAGACAGCGTTGGGCAACCATTAGGAGAGGCTATACAATTCTACTAACCCCCATGCGAGACTGCAAGAGTATCAGAATAGCTCCGCAAGGAACTGCTCGGCGTAACCCACTTACAAACCTAACTTAAACAAACTACACATTATATAAATTTGGGAAGGGATCGGATTGCCCAGCGAAAACAAACCAAAAAATCATTGTTGCACTTTTTATTGGCGCATTTTCGGACTGGCCGTTTGTAAAAAACATTTTCGTTTCATTCCTCTTCTTCTAATAACTACAGGGTCTTTGCACTAGCTGAACGTACTTAAGTGTACTTCAAAAAATTAAGATCTTGTAAGTTGTAGCTGCCTTGCTGAGTAGTTCCCATTCTCTTAGGGGATGTTAAACTTGTTAATGGATTCATTTTAATTAGGGCTTTGCTGGTATCACAATAGAGTGTTAGAATTTAGATTCATTCATCATTTTTTAAGTCGAATGTAATAAATAAAAAACAGCCTGAAATGACAAAAGTCGTAACGGCTGAAATGGCAAATTCCTAGGTTTTCTGATCAGTCTCTTATTGTTGTTAAAAAAAAATGCACAGAGAGAATGATTGTTTACATACAATTTTTAAATGCAATTATTTTAAAACCGGCTTTTGGTAGGTAGTTGCGAAAAAATTTGTCGTAAAAATTTCGACATTTTGTAAATTCTTCTGCGTGAGAAGAGAGTGCTACCAAAGCTTGCAATTATAAGCCAAAAATAATGTCAAACTAGATTTTTAAAATACACACAGAAGTCAGCCAAAAGCGATAAGCAACTTGGCTGCTACATATTTTTGTAGCGACGGAAATTTCAGACTATCACCTTAAAAACTTGCAATAAACCTAGCCACTAACCCCCGACTACCACGACCTTACGTACCGAAATTATTAAGAAAAATAAAACTGTAACATATAACGACGATTGTTGTTCTAATTTATAAGCTACACAAATTCCTTTCTTTTCGTTTCTAATACGATCAATTATATGTTGATATATTTTTAACTACGTTTCTGTGTATTTTTCATTAGGAGGGACATAGAAGTAGATAGTTTTTGCATTTCTTAAAATTTATTTCAATTTGTTAAGAAAATAAAATCCTAAAAACTACTAAACTCAAAAGTGAAACCAAAGTAAAACGAAAAGAATCGGCCATTTTTTTCAAAATCGGCAAATTTTCTCCTACATTGTATTAATTTAATTTTTCTACAATAATGTTTTCTCTTTGATGTTCAATAATAATGTTTTGTTGGAGTTGGTTTTTTTTTAGACTTTTATTTATATCTACAAAATTCATATATGTATATATATATATATACCTTTTTTTATAATTTATTGTAATATTAATTGTATACGTTTCTCTCACATATGTGTTTCGTTATTTTTTTTATACTTGGAATTAAATGTATAAATTTATGTTTTGTTTATTTGTTTTTTTTTTGTTTTTGTGAAAATCATGATTTTTTTTAGGTTTCTTTCTTGTCTCGATTGTAGATTAAATATATATTATATAATATAATATTTTATATAAATGTATATATATATAATAATATTAATAATAATATAGTAAGGTGTATAATATTCATTTTTTTTTTTTTGTTTTGTTTAATTTTTTTAAAAATGGTGTTTTTTTTTTCTATCTCATTATCTCATTTCTCTGCATGTTTTTTTCTTTTTCCTACGTGCATTAAAAATTATACAAAAATAAAACGAATATTAATTCACAATAAATGAAATTGGTGTAAATAAGAAAAAAAAAAAACAAAATCAAGCTTATTTTCGATCGTAGGAAAAAATTTGTTGTTGTTTATTCGAAATAAATTTGCCGAAAAGAACATGATAATATTTTACTTTAACCCAAAGAGAAAAAAATAAACAAAAACAACAACAAAAGAGAACAAAATATATATACATACATTAATCATGGAATTCAGTACAAGTTGTCAAGTTTCTTTTTCAAAATATATTTGTTTATTTTTTTTTCTTCATTTGTATAAACAGTTTACTTTAAGTGTTGTGTATTTATAATAAACATTTAATTCCATTTGTATTAAGAGAAAGAAAACAAAAAAAAAAAAAAAGTACAAATGAAAAATATATATATATAAGAGAAACAAAAACATATCATATAGCGCAATAAATTAAATTGATATTTTTTAAAAGTAACACAAGAACAATTAAAAAAAAAAAATAAAATAAAATAAAAACTTAAGACTCTTCACACTTAAGGATAACGATAAAAGAAAATAATTATAAATAAAATGAAAGACATTATGTATTGTTTTCGGACTAGTAAAAGTTTAACGTAAAAGCAAATTTAAAAACGCAAACAATTGATTTCGATTGAACATTTGTAAAAATTACGTTTGCTTTTGTTTGTTCGTTTTGAAGCTGACTTGTAGGACCCGATTTCCCAATGTGTAGCCATTCAGTGATTGTATGGCAACGACCGCTTCCTCGTAGTTGGTCATTGTAACGAAGCCAAATCCTTTGCATTTGTTTGTCTGGAGATCACGAATTACCTGGAAGAAATAGCAGTTATTTCTTAATAAACACGATTGTCTTACAAATACGCCTAGGGGTGGGTCCGAATGGGGGAGGAGGCGTCAAAAAGGAGACAAAATAAAAAAAACCCAAAATCTTTACAAAATCCCAACTAAAGAGTTAAAATAAGTTTGAAACTTAATCGACTTTGCAAATTATACTTGTGAAATCATCACAGTTTGAGATGTCAAAAATTTGAACAAAAATCCCAGTCATCTACTGAAAATCGTGGAAAAGTGACCCAGGATCAGAGCCTTTATTATTGGTAGATAGAGTTTTCATATTCGAATCCAAAGGAGAGACTTTCTAAATAACCGTTTTGGTTTTGTGCGAGTACCCGAAACCATTTATCAACGATTTATTTGATCAACCAAATATTCACACTTCAGCAAATCTTTGAGGAAAACTTCAAAAGACTATCTGTCTACAAGTTTTTACGAAATAGCAGCATAATTTGCATTATCAATCAGTCATCATCATTCGGTAACAAAAATCAATTCAGTGAAATGAGTGAAACAGCATTTTGTGTTCGAAAAAACAAATTTGGTCCAGCTCAAAAACTGCACCAAAATCGCACTCTTGGGTTTTCGTTGCACCAATTTGATTACGTACCCAGATTTAAATGGCGCTTAATCATGACCAAAATCAGTACGAACCTAATGAAATGCATTACTCCGTTTTTCTAAGTGAACCTTCCCTTTTTCACAAGTTTTACAAGTAAAAGACGATCCAAATTTAACAACAACTAAGTTTTAACTTATGACAAGTCATCGCAATTATAGATGAATGCTGACAGTTTAACAATGGCGCGATACTTAAAAGAGCACGTCGTATTGGATGACCCTACGTTTGGAAAAAAAATGTGCATAACTCACAAGCTAATGCAAGATATACGAACTTTTAAGCCCTTTACTTTCAATTACCGCCATATGCCCGCAGCGTTAAAATTTGTTTAATTAGTGATTAAACCAATGATTCATAGGCTCTGCTATTGAGAGCTAAAGACAGACTGCACTGAAGAGTAGCTAACCAGGAATAAACTACTAGATAACGACAAACCAAAAGTGAAGCAAATACTCTTCGATTTAGCGCTCAGCCAGAACTTGGTACATTGTACTTCAACCTATGCTGAGTAATGATTGTCTAAAAGCATGCTTAGTCGTATACCAGGAAGCATTTCAGTATTAATTTCCTACGACGTGTTCGTCGTGAACCATGTAAATCATTCAAAACCTTACAAAGAAGATGGCACTCAACAATTTTTATAAAAAAAAATGTAGTAACCCTACCTTCACAAGAAATTGATGAGCTTGACGACAACTATTTTCAGAGTTGTATAGCATTTTCAGTCTGTTCTGCTGTCGAATAACCAATAAAACCAACAGTACGGAAGGAGATGCCATATGGGCGGCATCAGGTTTCTATTTGTGTTAGACTTCTTAGTCTGAACTTTGAGCCAATTGGAAAATTTGTCTAAGAATATCGGATCTACTCTGATCTGCGTCTACTACGTGCCAATCTGATTCAATCAACAGCGCCAAATTCAACACTCCTAACTTTGTGAGCAGAACTTTAGTCATCAAATGTGGATCTCAAAGCACAAAGGCACTCGCGCCACATAGTACACCAAATCATTCAACTCCGATGGAAACGTTGAACATGAAATTAAGAAGTGAAGCACGTAGTAAAGTTCGCATTCCAACCGATGTTCCATTGTCCTAAAACGGCAAATGGGTAAATCTTAGACCGTCATAAAAAAGAGACTCGGTCTGAGTCGTTTCGAACGCAAAATTCTTCGACTGTATTCAGCCCCGTTTAAGTTAATCGTTTTTCATGGAGTCGATTTAATAGCAAACTCTAGAAGAGGAAAATCGAACACAGTATAGTTAGAAAAGAAATAAACATCAATGTTCCAGGACCGAAGAAAAAGTCCTAGCCTTATGGACGTGAAAGGCGACCTTAACCCACTAGAATAGTTGGGGCACTGGATCCAGCCCAAACTGTAGCGCTACCTTACTAACACCCACCCTTATGGGCTGCTAAGTTATCAGTGTCCTACCCCAAATCAGGAAGAATATACTCATCTCTTGCTAAGACAGTGCTACCCCATGCGCAACTAGAATACGAAGTCCAAAGAAAACCCATTCTCATTCACAAAATATAAAACCCTTCCTCTCTTTATAAAACGTCTACTCACCTTAACCGATTGCACAGCACCAAACGGACCAAACAACTGCCACAACACGTTCTCCTCAGTCTCTGGGGCCAAATTATAAACAAATATACACCAACCAGATCCATTGATGGTATTCCCTGGAATCATTGTGTTGGCTAAGAGATCACCAGTCAGTGGGGAATATCTGGGAATCACCGAACTACAACAATAAAATTTAAAAGCAAACAAAAGAGAAAAACAATGTCAACAACTTAAGAAAATAGGAAAAGAAAAATAGAATTCCATCAACCACCTATAACGTCCAGCGGCGGTAGGATGATGTATGGCAGCAGCGGCTGCAGCCGCAGCAGCTCCACCCGGAAATCTAGCTCGTGGATTTTGTGGTGCTATATAGGCGGCGGCTAGCGGTGCCAACGCTTTGCTGCTACTCGGGTTGTTGGCGAATTTCACTGTAATTGGATCGGTGGCGTTTTTCGGTACGGTTCCGTTCAGCTCCTTGATGGCACGATCTGCCTCATGGCGTTGATCGAACCGAATGAAGCCGACACCTTTTGAAAGACCTGTAGTTAGACATATTTTGGATAGTATACATCAACTTAGTTTTTATTTAAGCATAAGGCGCTCTGAGAGAGTGAGAAAGAGAGAGACACACAAAAAGTAGTCTCACTTTTTCTTTTGCAAGAAAATTAATTAAACAATTTTTTTTTTTTAACTAATGAGAGAGGCCAATGTTAGAAATTAAAAGATAGATAGAGAGGGAGGTAAAAGCTTAACACGTTGATAATGCAGTTAGTATTCGCATTTATTCTCATAGTCGTAGTGTTTTGTTTTTTGTGGCATAATTGCTCATTGAATTTCGGACAATTCGTGACAAATCAAATTAAAAAGAAAATTCCGTTTGCCCGCGCACTCGACTATGAAAATAAGTGAGAAAGGAAAAGAAGAGAAAATTGATTTGATATATATTTTTTTTTTTTTGTATAAATTAATGTCTGGATTTTTATTTAAAAAAAAATTACTCTCGACTAAATGGCGTTATGGCGAACAACAACAAATCGATGACAAATTCGTTCAAACAACAAAAATTAATATAAAACACAAACAAACTATTAATGACACATCGAATCCCAATTTTAAAAATTAATACAACGTTAAACATTAAAAACAAACAACAAAAACACAATTTTTATTCGATTACCTACCAGAATCACTAGCTCCACCTGAAGGTACAAAATATACATAATATGTAATGTTTTTTTTTTTGTTTTAAACGAAATGTATTAAAATTTTGTCTCAAAATTTTGTTATTAAAAATTTAAATTAAAAGAAAATAAAATTAAAGTTTTTTTTGTTAATTTAGAAATTTTTTTTTTTGTTTCTTTTTTATAAAAATCCAGAACAGTACTTTAGAAAATGTATCTCTTACGGGTTAGTTTAAACCAAAAACAAACTAAATAAAATTGATTAAATTGAATTTTTTTTAAAATAAAGATAAAGTATATATATTTTGATGAGCAAACCGACCCGACTCACCTGTGATATTGTCGCATAAAATTCTTGAGGTAATTATTTTTCCATATGGACTGAATAGTATTTCTAGATCTGGTTGGGTCATATTCTTTGGAAGACCAGATACGTATAGATTTGCTCCCTTAATTGATTCTGAGCTAGGACGGGCGATTGACACCTACAAATTTAAGATTTTAGTTAATTATTTTGTGAAAAAAAATATATTTTTTTTTACTCACTTTAATTGTTTTGTTTTGCAAACGAAGACCATTCAAGGAGTTTATTGCTTTTTCGGCGTCTTCCTGTTTTATGTAGTTAACAAAGCCATAGCCGAGACTTTGGCCTTTTATTGGAAAAAAAAACAACAAATTACACATTATTTATCAGTAACACGAATTAAATGTACAAAATGGATTGTTCTAGTACTCGTTCGAGAAATCTCGCATGTGGAAACCGGACCGATATAAAACGCAGAAATAAATATCTTTTTACTTCATGAATAAAGTATAACAGGCGTGCCCGTGTGAGAACTCTGAGATCAGATCTTAATTATGCTTAAAATACTTTCAAAGAAATTTGCGGTGTAGGAGCCGAAATTGCTTATACCGCCCTACTGTAATGTGGAATAGATCGAATCGAATCGAATACGTGAAATCTCGAAAGACATGACTTCGTGTGGCAAGTCGAAGAAATTTACACACTACGGCAAGTCCTGTTTTCAAGAGTCAGTACCTTTATATCGACTTTAAAAGCCTATGCTTTTTGAAGAGAGTTATATAGGAGACAGCCAAATGAGGAACTCGCAACTAAAACATGTTCTCTAAAGAGAGAGAAGCTTCTTTTACAGAAGAACCATTACAGCCAAACAATTTTCACAAATCTCTACACAATTTAAGTGGCAAGATCGACAGATGACTAAAGACTCGGATTTAACAATCTACACAGACGGTTTAGAATGTGGACTGTGAAATGTTTGTTTGAATGTCAAAATGCCCTCGCTTTATCAGTCAAAGGTAACCTTGATTTGAGTTCAAAGCGTTGATATAGCAACGTTTATGGAAACGAACATAATAATAAGATGACGTATTGAGTCATTTTCAGAAAGATGTGGCTTAACTACAGCCAGAAAAAATAAACCAACTTTCTATACAGAACGCGAATGGATATCGCTAGAATAAAATCGATTATTACGGGTCAATAGGTTTCCCACAAAACATGAACACCTTTTCTTTCAGCACTATATAGGGCCAAACGGGAACCATCAGTCTCCCTAGAGGACGTCTCAAAGAATAGTATAAAATAACTAAAAACTTTCTTAAATTCCACAGGTTGGATCTATTTCGTCACTTTTTCTTATGAAAACTTCAAAAGCCATCAATTAAATTAGATGTGGTAACGGCAAATAGTGCTACTTGGGGCTTGTTCTTCAAACCGCTACAACTACCAACCTTCCAATTGGTCTTTCTTTACAGTTTAGACATTTATTTCGATCAGAAAGATAATGAGTCATGACCCTCGGCAAAATGACAACAAGTGTCACACAAATAGCCGGAAAATGCATTAAATAATTGGTTAATTGGTTCTCGATGGTTATGCAATATGTGTTTGGAGCTTGTTAGCTGTGAAGGAAAATAATGGCTCCTACAATAGCTTTCTCCGTTGATGTACAGAAAATAATTTTTTTAGTACTGTTTAGTACTCTATTAGGGAACCAAGCCCTGTTAGACGATCTTCATTCATCGTTGACCCTAAGTAGGTTTTAAGGCGACAGAAAAAATGCTTCTTTTTCATAGCTCAAACATCACGGAAAGAATCATTTAAAATAAAAGCGTATGCCTCGAACAGTTTAGTGCAGGACATTGTTTCAGACACTCGCAACGAATCCATTCTGCTGAACCCTTCTGAACTTCTTTGATCTTCCTTTAACTATTCATTATTCAGAATTGCCTTTTGAAGATAAACGAGTCTTTTCGGATAGTGAAACAAATGGGCTTTCAATCTGAAATGTATGACAACTAAAACCATCCCCTTGCCAACGCTCTTGGCCGAGTTACAACTTCATTTCAGTCATAATTAGTACTTTGTTAAACCGTTCAATACAGTTCCTCGAACTTCTTTCGGAAAAATAGAAGTACATAAAATCAATATCGACACTGACCCAGATTTTATTCGCCTGTCAAAAATATTTACAACAAATTAAATGGATTTAGTATGCCTAAAATGGATAAGAGTGCATATAAAAGGATAAGCCGGCGTATAACCTTGACAGTGACATTTTTTTTATAAAATACTGTTTTCAACTAGAGGAACCAAACTACGATACAGTTTCCTAAAATTCTAATATAGGCAAAACCTGAGGCAGTTGAAGTTCGCTTTAAGAAACGTTTTTATTAACCATTGATGCTGCAAGTCCTGCTCAATGGTGCTAAGCAAGAAAAGTAGGCAGATACTAAAACTCTTTTGAGAGAAAAATTCTTCGAAGAATATATGGCCCTGTGTATGAGGACGGCGAATGAAAAAGAAGATACAACCGCAAACTCTATGAGCTGTACCAAGTTGTGGATGTAGACCAAAAAGCCAAAACACGTCGACAACATTGGCTCCGCCACATGCAGCGAATGGAGAAGTCAAGACAATCATCGAATCCCAGGCCCCAGGTTCGAGACCACAGGAAGACCGAACAACTTCCATTTCAAAGACCAAGCCATAACTAGAAGTTTCGTGTCATGGACCATAGAGGATGAAAGGCTGTTGTTTCTCAGGCAGAAACTCTCCACGCATCGGTCGGGTGCCCGTTAAGTAAGTAAAGTCGAGCTTCACTCAAAAAATTCTTAAAGGACTACTTAACTCTCAGAAATACTTCATCATGAAAATCATAATAGAAATAGTATATATCACATTTCAGGGTGATTTTACTCATAAGGGGCTAGTTATAGCTATCATGCAAATGCATCATTGGAACAAATCAGTGGAACAGATATTTCATTTTTTTTGTCAAGTCAGTTATAGCAATCATTAAAAAATTTCTGTCAGTGAAAGGAAAGGCCACTGGTACAGGTGTTAACCAATTAAAAAAAAATATCAACTTGCAGAAGGAAACACCTCAAAAGAGAAGATTTTTACACCATCCGCGTACATCAAGCATAGACAATGTTGTAGTATGACTTGGCACGCTATTTATATAAATTATAAAAAAAAGTGGACCCAAGTGCCTTTCTTGTGGTAGTCCCAGAGAAGTAACTGAAAACTTTAAGTTAAAGTACTTAAAAGCAGCAAAAGACTAAATGAATGTAGTCAAATGACTTACTGACTGCAAGAAAGAATTACAAAATATAGGAAATGGTTCGAAATGCATCTATCCACTTGGCTTTTGTTAAAAAGTTGAATAAAACTTAAACTTTAGTTTACTCCCAAGCGACTGGCGTGTTTGTTCAACTGAGTCTTTCCACCCTGAACCAATTCAAAGTGACATTGCTACTGCTACTTGTTCGCTGCCCCCGCCCCTTGCGAATGTCTGAGAAAAATCCAAGACCCTAATCTATATCCCTACTTTCATTCGTTCACATTTTTTCTGTAAACTCACCTGTAACTTTATCACGAATCAGCTTACAACTCTCAACTTCACCGACACTGACAAACAAGGATCGAATGTCCTCCTGTGACATTGTCTGTGGCAGATAATTAACAATTAAATTAGTTTTTGGATCCTCGGAAGTGCTGCCACTTCCACCATTTTGCTGCTGTGGCTGCTGTTGTTGTCCCTCAACTATTCCGCTGGTCATCATTTAGATTGGATTTTAAATGTGTTTTTTATGTGTAAAGTGACGAAAGGTAGTAGTTAATATTATTATTATTATTATTTTTAATATTTACAAAGCAAAAATTTACGAGAATAATTTTTATGTAAAAAGATAGAAGTTGTTTTTTTTTGTTTGTAGTTAGAAGAAAGTCAAAGAGTCTATAGCTAATAATACTGATACAATTGTTTTTCTATATGATTGTAAATAAAGTACACAAAACGAACGTAGACGTAGAAAAGATTATCTGCAAATAAAAAGAAATAAAAAAAAAATAATTTACTTTTGGAACTTTATAAAAAAAAACAGCAAATTCTATATCAATTACCTTGCTTAAATTGTTTGATGTTTTAGCAGTTTAATTAGTGTTTGTGTTCGTTTGTTTTAGCGCGTGTGTGTCCTTTTTTTTTTTTTTTTCTTTTGTAAAATCGATCACAATGTGTGTGTAGAAAAAAAAAAGCTTCTCTTTTTTTTTTTTACATATACTCTCTTATTTTGTAATTAAATTTAACAATTTAACACAAAGAACGTTAAAAATAAAACTGCAACGAGATAGAAAAGGAAATTTAATTAGATTATTGTTTGGATTAATGGAATTAAATTGATTTACTATAATTGGGAGTGTGGGGAAGTGTGGAATGCGAAATAATTTTAATAAAAAACAATAAAAGAATGAATGGGTAATTAAATTAATTTGGATTTGTTCGTAGTAGAGGTCGGTCAACTATGACTACAAGTAACTGGCTTTATGTAGAAGAAATAAATAAAATGCCGGAAACCATATAAATGGTAACTAATTCACTAATTAAATAAGAACAGGCATTTGATGAGCAACTATTCAAGGATGGATGGTTGACAATGTTGGCTTTTTGAATGTAGTTCATGTGCACTTGTTGATTTTACGAAGGGAGATTAATGATTTTCGTTTAGGTTCTATCGATTTTTGCTACAAAGTTGTTGCTGATTTCCTTCGGTAGTTACAGTTATCTTGATAGTTAGACTAAAATACCTTTCGTTGTATAGATAAGCGATTTAAATTTAAATATAATATTCGCCCAAGCGACCTGCCGCCATTTGCAAACAACTCTTTTTGATAGTCGTAACAATTGTGCAATTTTAGGGTGTTACAACAAATGAGGTTTCAAAGTGTGCAGAAAAGACTGTTGCTCAAGCAATGAAACATGTGGTGTCAATTAAAACGCTTACAAGGTAACAGAATTAAAATATTTTTCTTTGCAACACGTTGACCATTAAACACAGAAGAGAAGAATTAAAGAAAGTGGAGAGGTTATGGTGAAATTCATAATTTTGTAAAAATTTCACAAATCTCACTTCCATGCGGAAGTAGTTTGCGACAAAACACATACTCATTCCACGAATAAAAATAATAATCGAGTTGTGAAGAACATTGCTAAGATGCGATCAGACGGTGATCCAAACTTGTCATCCAGATGCCATGCTGACGTCAGAAAACTTGTTTATTTCAGATAGGATGACCACTTTATGATAAATTCTACGTCATAGCGACGTCAGGATGTCAGAACGGATGACAAGTTTGAATGACCGTCTGATCACACCTTTAGGAATGGTGGTGTTTCACATATTCAATGTTTGTACTGTTTTGCCATGTGTATTCTATTTTTGCGCCCATCTCAACAAGCATTTTCGATATTTGTACGTCGGGTTCTTTCTCAAAACTCATAACGAAAATAGCTAACGATTGGCCCGCTTTTTGTTTTAAAAACTTTACCTATGTCCACGTCGCACAGCCTGTAGATCGCCGCAGAGTCTGCAGATATCTGTATCCGACAATAAGAGTCTCTTTACGTGTAACCGTGGAAGACAGTGCCTTGATCATGATAAACTTCCTAGATCTTTTACTGTCGCCATAGAGCCCTAGATATCCAGTGTCCTTCAAGAATTGACCACCTCAGGTTGGTTTATTCCTCAATAGTGCCCCTTACTTTGCAGAGGGTCGATTTTATTTCAGAAACCTCACTATTAACGAGTAGCCTTCCTAGTCTTGCAAGCTCATTCGCCTGTGCCCCTTAATACCGCAATGTCCTGGCAAACAGCAAAGTCTTACTCGGTTCTGACTGCATACGGCTTTAAGCATTGTGCGACAGCTCTTGACTGTATCAGAATTAATAGTGGTGGATTCCATTGCCTTAAGTGCGGCCTGGTATCTCCTTCGAAACCAATCTCATCTGCATTAGCTCAGCTGCCCTACGGACAGCCAGAACCTATGATTGCAAGATACTACTTTTGTCCGGTAGTCTTATTGACACTCGAAGTGGTGGATCTTCTGAGAACTGTTTTCCAAACCATCTATGAAAATCACAATTTTATTCGATCTGATTGTTGCATTTTTTTTTTGCCAAGGGATTTCATCTGTTAAAACTTGATAGTCCGGCAAATTGACCATAATAAGCACCACATTTCAGTTGCATATTTTGGGCTGTTTAGTGCGAAATTCGATTAGGAGCTCTTCTTCAATTCACAATGTTGGACAATGTACAAATGAATATGAGGTCAAATAAACGGCAGCTGAAATGGTCCTTTACGTGACACCAGAAATAACAAAGCTTGATTGGAAGTAAGGAAGTTTAAAGATACGAAAAGGCCTTCACGTTAAGTTGGCAAACAAAAGCAATTGGTATTGTCGTTAAAATAGCAGACACAAAAGCTTCTAAACCATAAATATGCAACAATCCACGCATTTGGTTGACCTTTCTTTCTGGTAGACCGGTATGCATGAATATAAGTGGAAGGATTTAAGTCCCTTTAGTCCAGAGCTTTGCTCGTAAGGAAAAACTATATATTTCAAATATTTGATACTTTTAGAAAGCTTTAATCTCCCTTCAGTTTATTTCGCCGAAGGTCCGACACCTCATTATACAAGGACACCAAAACAAGGGTCGACTATTTCAGTACTTCCTTATTTGGAATTATTCACACTAATGTAGGCCTGCTGAAAATGCTTTTAGGTCAAACCGGCGAACCATTAAGAAAGCAGAAAAAGTTGAAATGTTATGATCCCTCATTCCTAATCATAACCTCATCGACAAAAAAAGTTAGACATATCCGCAATTATAAAAATATTTATGTTTTATTCAGCCCTAGCGAGGTATCCGTCAGAAAGGAAACTTTTCCGATTTCTAACGAATCGGAGGATTTTTGCTTCAAGGTATTCTTTCGAACAGCAAACATTTTTTGGTTCGTTCCGACCGATACCGCGCTTGGGCCGATTATTTCTATTGTGAAATGCAAAAAGTCCTACCTGGGTAATTGTACAATTCCCCTAAAACGGTTTGCTCTTTCTTATTAACGCGAAAAGTTTCAAAAGTCAATTTGAAAAACAGATCGTGAATTTGTGCACTCTAATATTTTCCTGCTCAAAGTGACCCCACGAAAAACATATTTTAAAGTAAAAGTCATGGGAAAGTGGGAAGCTTGCATAAATAATTTCCTGATATTTATTCCGATTGAGAAAATCAAGCACCTAAATTGCAATTTCCAGGTACGTCTGTTACCAAAATAGAACGTATGTACAAATTCAGTCATCAGGCATATAGTCTCCTCAACAGCTTCTGAAGAAGCCCGTTCTGTCGGTCCAATTTTGGGCCAATATTTTGAACATCGAGGGTTTAATCTCTCTCAAGTAAAGCGATGGAAATATTGGTTCATCAGCATTCACCCCACAATAAGCAAGCGAGTGGGTTTACATCGCACGGTCTGTGTGATTTTGCAAATTAAAGGCCAAGCTACTTAAGACCCCAACTGTCACACTCCCGACGCAATTATAGTCTTTTGAACTTGAAACGGGAAAACGATACTGTATATACTGTAACCAAGATGTAGATGTATTCCAAAACCCAAAAACACTCCGACTACATTAGCTCAGTCAGTCACATCGAGCGAATGGACAATTAGTGTTGCAGCTAATCTAGGTTCGAGACCACCATTAAAAGCTGAACCATTGCCATTGCTAATGTTAGAGCAATTGGTATACTCACAGCGGCAACAGTTTTTGTTATTGTTGTTGTTATTTCGGACATAACATGACAGAAGTAGAGAATATGCGTAGCGAGATTTATCCACAACAATTTTTGTCTTCTGCGTGCGTATTTGGTCGATTTTGAGAAGCATCACGTCATCACCTATACATTTCGCTAGTTAAAGACCAATTTTGATACGAAATGTTGTTTGCGTCAAAACCTGTCAATGAACTGTCAAAAATGTCATTGGATGATCTATCAAGTAAAAACGATAACATCCTAAAAATATACAAGCCTGCCGAACATATTTTCGAACATATAGCTGTTTTGCTTTTTATAAAAACAATGTACCCAATCTACCAAAGAGATTCTGCTCACTTCGAAGCAATCTTCTAAATAATTGCCCATCAAATGCTTTCAAACGATCACCGCCTCGAACAAGGAAAATACGCATTCGGCTTTTTAATCTACATCTACATTCTACATCTACATTTTCTACAAAATAAATCATGATCGCCAGTTTAGCTCTAAACAAAACCAAACAAACCTAAATGTAACAGATACTAATTTTTTTTTATGTAAATATCGACCCCAAAAATAGATCACCACGTATTCTCTCCAACCTTATGCCGGAATCAAAACAAAACTCACACAATTCCTTGTAATTCGCATTCGAATAATAATAGGTAAATCACCTGCTACCACTATATAGCCGGGTGTATTTGGCAACGGATCACATGCAACAAATTGCAATAAAATCCCACAGCAAAAGATACCCAAAATTAGCTCGGTTGTATTTCAAATTTTAAATTTTAAATTTTATATTTCAACCGCGCAAATTCAATTCTAATAATAATATCAAAAGAAAAATATTGAAATTATTGTAAAAACCTCATTGTAGGTCAGAAAGTTCAATAGAAAACGAGCGGACGAGCGGACGAGCGAATGGCCAGAAAATTACCCCTTGAAGAACCGAAAGAGAGCACCACTGATAATAGTGTGTTCATGTGTCTTGATTTGAGAAGAAAATTCTGTATTTCAAATATTTTTAGAATTTTCAAAAATAACTTTCGAAGCACACATCATCATCATCACAAAAATTGCGGCAGCGTTTTAAATTTTTTTTTTTTTTCATATAGCCCGTGCCTCTCTTCGAAATAATATTAGAGTCAATTTGGTATGGAAATGTGAAAACGAGAGAGAGAGAGAGCGAGCGAATGAATGAATGATTATTTTTTCAACTTTTACCTAGAAAAATACTTAAAAGAAAATATTTTTAAAACAAAAAAAAAAATACTACATATGTAGTTTACCTTTAAGAAATAAACCACACACAGGTGCCTCTCAGTAAAATAAAATACAAAAAAAAAAACAAAAGGCTGCGCCTCTCAAAAACACATAAATTCCAATAATAGATGCACTTAAAAAAAATACATATAAGTTCGCCGATTACGAAACGTTAAATAAATTTAATTTAATTATTGTTTCAAAATGAAAAGATAACTCAACTCAAAACAGCATAAAACAAACACACGACGAAAAGTTTTAACTTAGAAAATGCACTTTTTTTTCAAAAATATTTTGATAAAAAAACTTTTTTTTTTTTTTTTTAAGAAACACTTTTTTTTTTTATTATTATTATTTTGGTTGTATAATTTAACAGAAAAATAAATTAACAAAACGAAAACGAACGTAAAGAAACCGAACGAAATAGTTATGTTAAAAAATTAAGGCAATTGAAAAGTTTTAATTTAAAAGAAAAACAAATTTAATTAACTTAAATTCAAATGAAAAAAAAAAATTAAATTAGGAGAAAAATAAATTAAATCAACTGAAAGAAGAACAAAACCACGTTCCTTCAACTGAATAGAACCGAAATAAACTGAAAATTAAAAGTCAAAGTGGCCGAGGAAAACTTTTATGCGATGAAGAGCCCCACCACTACCATCGGCAGATGCACTTTCATGTGGCTCTCTTAAGTTTTGTTGTGTCGTGTTATAAATACATAATGGTGAGGGTTGTTTTCGATGGTGTCTCTTAAAAGTGCGATGATGACAGGTGTGCTGCTGCTGCTGCATGGTGTCAGCCAGCCGGCGGGAGTTATGTAAGGGGGATCCTTATCGGAATTATATTTTGTTATGTGCGTAGGGGGTTAGGGTTAGGTTGAGTGCCTGCTTGTATCCGAGTCAATGATATTTGAAAAAAAAAAAACAAGGGTCGTCGTCGATGACGCGTGTTTGGGCGATGTGTTTACAAGGACACTTAGTGATATATGGTGCTCGAAGTAATTGCAGATATAAAATGATAGGTTGGAAAAATTAGCCGAGTAATTAGTAGACTTTTGGACAAATTAAGTAGATAAATTATCTCATTCGACTATTAAACGGAACCTCTTCCACTGTCACAACACGAAATAAAGAGTTCTCTTTTCTAGGGTCAACATCTAGGGATGACAATTGAAATGAACCAATACAATTATATATATCGACAATGAAAACAGGATACAATATTTGGTTTAAGACGACAGAGCTGGGATTCTTATTATTTTTTTGTAAAAGGTTATTAATTTAGGAAGAAAGGCGTTGTAGGGAGAATGATAAAATTAAGGGCCCTTTTCTTGATATTTTTTCACTGATTTACGCGGACTTAAGTCGAAGAAACTTCACGCCGAGAATTTATTGTTGATCATAGTACAAAATAGCACTTAACTTAACCAAAAGAATGGAACTAGTAATCACTTATATCTTCAAAAAAGGAGGCTCTACGATGAAACTTTCTTTTTCTGGAAAGAGAAGGGCATGTTCCAAAGTGGTGGGGAATGGTTCCCACCTTGTCTTCGTCTATATAACTTCTGCAAAAATCGTTTGAGAAAGAGAATACCGATAGCGTTAGTGCATTCTTGCCCATTAGACAGGTTTCAGTCTGCTTAGAGAGTTGAAAGCCTTAGAGCGTTAAAGGCAAAGTGGCTGATTCCACTTGTCCATCTCTCAGTGGCAGACAACCATAGCAACAATGTACAAGTAGCGATCGGTTGGTATACCTAAATCAAATTTTAAAGGTGGAAGAGGGAATGTTAAACTGCCGGCAGACGGGAGACGACCGGCAATATAGTCCGTGATTTTGTGATTTAGTAGTGATTTTAAGCTTGACTGTCGGCGAAGATACGCACATCTCTGGCAGACATCAATTTTGTCTTTAGCCAAGATATGATTCCTTTAATTGCCATTTTTTCCACCTGGAATACACTACAATGTTCAGAAATAAAGCGCAGACTAAAGTTTTGTCTGTCTGGAAGATTCCATCCACCCTATCATTAATTTTTGATCCGACGGTGTAGAAGCTTCTTCCTTGAAAGCGCTCTCCTCCTAGAAAGACCAGCGACATTTTATTCGCAGCCCCACCTCTTGCGAAAGTTTAACAAGCATCCAAGAGCAAGAACTTTCCTGACAAGCTTTTTAAATTCTCCGTTCGGAATCGGTACTACATTTTAGATCCTTAACCCTCGTGTCGGAAAATATATCTTCGCACAATCAATGGTTGGGGAGGCTTGGCTTAAGGTCCCGTACGGGCCATTTACGTTTTTTGGCCTATTATTATGCTGGAACACTGTGATTTAGTTCTAAGAAGAACGGCGGTGCCAGCCGTCGTTTGTCTGTTTAAGAAATCGAGAGTTTCATGTCCAGTGTAGAGGAAAGTCCAGCACTTAGTAATTTATGTGTTGGTAAACAAAGAATTTTAAGCCGCCTTAGAACAAATTTCAACTAGTAATTGAGACTTTGAAACATTTGCTAAGTGAGCGAAAAGATTGAAATTTCACAGCATCATGCCACATAGTCTCCAATGTTCCACCTTTTCGGCTTTGTTTTAAATTTCCTTAGAAATCAAGCGCAAAGAACTACTCTTGCCTTAGTAAGACTTAAGAATTAAAAGACTCCGATGGTATTATTTCATGTCGGCTTCCAAAGCGGTTAAAGATATTCCTGTCTGTTGCAAGACGGATTTGCTTTGGAGCAGCCGATTTTTACTTCGTTAAAAAACTGCACTGTCTAGGTTATACAGGTAGAAAGAACATCGAAGCTCCGACTTGCAGAATCTTTAGCTATGATCCACAAAAACAAAGCAGAGAAATAAATAAATGAAAGGAAGCCTTTGGAAAAGCTGATTGGTTGAAGCCGAAGAACCACACGGGACTGTTGTTCCACATAATTTTAAATTAGAGGAATCGGTTAGTACTTCGTCGCGGAACATTTTCATCGAAATGCAAAAGTCAATCGCTTTACATTTGCCATCTGTTCCAAGCCTCTTTGTTGCACGGACAACCACAAATGTTAGCATTAAAGCAGCTTTTGGCAATTAACGCCGATTGAACAAAAAGAATCGATGTCACTGAAAAACGATCCCGGTACTGCTTGTTTTTGACATCCTATTTACTTTAGAAGTAAGCTTACTTCTACACTCACCAACTTAGCTATATCCGAGTGTCTGGGCACAAGGTTCACAAAGAAGGCAAGCGTTACACTCTACTCAGTTAATGGCAGATATAATTATCAACTCTTTGCCTGCCTTTTATAAATAATTATTACGAAGCAAGAAAAATTATTAGAGAATTCACGTATTTTAATCTGACAACATAATTTAGCTTAGATGAGCCCCACTAAAAAAAAAAATATTATCCCTTAAAACATCAAAACTATTTTTTTTTTTAATTTGGGAAAGAAAGGGATAACAAATTAACTGAATATAAAAAAGGCAAAACAATTTGCGTCAAATTTGACGTCATAACTTGGATATGAATATTTAACATACATCAAGGTTACGCTTCGTCTAATCGACAAAGTCCATCTCGAATTGAAACTTAAATAGAGTTAAAATAAATATTGGAGACTGATAAAATTTTACTTTTTGTATAAAATTCTCGTCATTGGCATAGACCCAGAAAAGTTTATCAATTGCCAAGAAAAGCGAATAGTCGGTCTTTAAGTATTTGCGACAATTGCAATGGATTAGCAGAATCAAAAAATACTTAGGAGGTTTTGCACTGAAAACGGGTTAAAATGTTTATTAATTCTTGATTCACACTTTCTTCGCTGTCAGAGATTGTAAAACTATCATTGAGTTAGTCTTCTGTTCTCGCTTTAGATGTCCAGCTGCATGTTGTAGCAAGAGAAGTTTTTATTACAAAATTCCCAAACATATAAAGTATCCAGGTGCTTTTTTTAGGCAACTCAAATCTATTTATCGATTTCGAAACCAAGATATCTTATCTACGATCACAATCAATATGAACCAAAAAGCGAATTACGTATGCAGAGATATTATCACACTCACATTATTAGGCAGGATTATCTACTCTTTTTTTGTTTTCGCCAAATATTTGATTGAAAGCTAAAGCCAATAAGCTATTGTAATTCATTTCCAATATTCCATATTGATGGCAAAACTTGATGTGTAAACAAACCTTCAAATAATACATGTAATTCCAAAAGCAAATATATAACCTCCTAACCCACCCAATATGATCCAGCTCGTTCGCCCACATTGCTGAAGAGATAATAAAAATTCTCAGCTGTTCTCTTGCAATTGCAACCCACACCCAATGGCTATCTCTCTCGATCTCTCTTTTTACTGAATGAAACTATATTTAAAAAAAAAAAAAAAAACACCTAGAATTTGCATACATACTGCTGCAAGTGATACTGCCCTCCACAAACTAAATAGGAAAAAAAAATAATAGAAACGGCTCCCCTGCCACCCTCAATAAAATAGTAAAAGCTGCCGGAAGAATAGTATTCAACGAGAAGGAACAAAAAATATTTCTATACGAAAGAAAAATAAACACAACAGGACAACGACGATGACTACGAAGAAAACAACTCTCATATCAAACCCAATCCGATTCGAACCACAACTAAAAAGCTCAATTTCATTGCAATTTTAAGCTTTCGCTCGAGTAAAAGAGACAAACAATGACACAGATGCAATGGCAACAACAATACGAGCATACAAGGAACAAGGAAAAAAAAAAAGGTTTGCTTGCTGCACATATCTCCCTACTAAATCGATTAATTCTTTCACATAAATGAGGGTAAAATCAGGAAGGATATAATCCCAGCGCATAATACTATGAAACGTACAAATCTAGGCAAAACAAACATGTGAAGAACTGGGATGTGGGAGGCTAAATCAAAATGATTTATTTTTTCTATACAAACCTGTCCTGTGGAAGAACTGCTGCTGTGGCAAGAAAATAGGAGAATGCAAAGAATCCTTGTAGAGAGGAGAGTTAATTATACACTTAGTTAAAAAAAATCCTTTTTCACCGTTACGCACATAAACCAAAAAAAAGAAAATTCGGCTCTATTGCACTTGAAGATACAAACGAAAGGATACACACACACACACACGACGACCGACGACCAACCACCAAACCGCTCTGTGTGACGTGATAATAGTAAAAGAAAAAAAAAAGTAGTAAGTATATCCTTTTTTTTTTTTATTCAAAATTTATACTATTATCAAATATACGCGAGCGATATCCTTTTTCGCGTCACAATTTTTGGGCGTTTTTCATTTGAAATTATAATTTTTTTGTGGTATTTTAATTTTTCGTCCTTTCACTCTGCTGCGATTGCAACTGATGTGCGGCTGCTGCAAGTTCGTCGTCTCTGCTCCTGATGATGATGATGATGATGAGGATGATTTTTTTGCTCGCTCTCCCTACATATGCTGCTGTGCAACGCGATGTGTAGAGTAGTTTTCTTCTTTTGGGTGTATATACACTATTTTAAGGTGCGGCAATAATTGTATTATTATGCGGCTCGTAACGTAACAAAAACAATGCAATATCGAATCCTTACACAACTCTAAGCGATGATAGTAGTAGGTTTTATTTTTATCGAGATAAATACGTATCGATAGATAGATAGATAGATAGGTGGGGTTATAGAGGGTGGATTCGAAGGACGACAATAGAGTGTTGGATGCACAAAAATGAATTTAATCGAATTTTGCGAATATCCTTAGAAAAAAAAAATTCAAATTGAATCTTTTTTTTTTTCTCTTTTTTTTTTTAATCAAATGAGTGTGTTTTTTTTGTTTGTATTGACAGAAAAAATTGTTAATTATACATATAGATTGTATACTTATATTTGAATTTTTATTTAAATGAAAAACACAACTTGCGTTCAGAGAGTGCAAGAACTAAATGGGGGGTAGACGTTGAAACAGACAAAAGTCAGAGGATCCTTTCGTTCGATGCTCTACTGCCATGGCACACGACACGAGACGGAGGACATGTCTTTTCCTCCTCCCTCTCTGTGTGAGTGCAAAGTTTTTGCGAGCCACCCGCTGCAAGCCGAATGGCAGGGAGGACGACTTTGTAGGTTCCTGGTTCGATGTTGCATACGGCATGCAGTTGCGCTGCTAGTTGTGTATATGTATGTCTATGGCATTTGTTTTGAAATTCAACGCAGTGTACTACGTATAAGGAAGCAGGTCAGTGGGGGTGAATTGGGTGGTGTTTTCGCCTTTCTTTCTTTTTCTTTTTTTTTTTTGGGCCAACGAAAGAAGTAGGAAAGTTGTGACAGCGGGATGAAGAGAATTGTTCAATTGTGCGTAAGGGTGTTGCATATGCTATGCACTTGTTGTTGCGTTCAAGCAATCGACTTAAGTGTATGTAAACAAATTGTGGAAATTTATTAGTGGTTATGGGAAGGAGTGGTCGTTGATTTTGTAGGGGGGGAGGCCCAATTTACATTTGAATTGATGTCGTTAATTTGATTTGTGGATTCGGTATTGCCATAGTTGAATTTCTTTGAATAAAATAAAAAACAAATTCTTACTGAATTTTACATGACAGTAACGATGACTTCCTTGCTCAATGGTCAGAGTCAACTTGTCCGGATCTGCTCAGACAATACATATGCCTTGATACACAGGTGGATTAAGAAGACAAAATGAGTCTGACAGTGCCAGATCATTTCATTTTCAAAAACGAATCAGCGGACTTCGAGCGTATTTCTTGGACTTTAGGGCAAAATATTACAATAATAGTTGTAAGAAGGATCAGTGACCATTTGATGTCCCTCTAACTGGGGATAAAAGGTAAGGTTGGAGTGAGTATTAACAATGCATATGTTCCTCATTTTGAGTAATGATGGATTCCTGATAGATTACCACTGCCACATCAAAGAGTTTTTGTTTGTTGGAAGGCCATGAAGGCCTAAGATGTGGCACCAGGATTTCTTCTGGTGAAGACGAGCTTAGCTTGTAAAAGTCATACGAAATAATCGAGCTAAATACCAATTTCATGAAACCAAGCCGACACTTAGTTACATTTTGTTGTGGCGGTAATAAGACGCAGATTGACTTCCAGTGGGTGGCCAGTTTCATGAAGGGTTAGGGTTAAAAATTGCAAAGTAATATGGGAAGCAACACCGTCTCCTCCTGATCGAGGAAATTGAGGATGCAGAGTGAAGAGCAAAGGAACTTCAAAATGGTACTAAAAACACGGCAAAGAAACATGGTGGTGAACGAGGGTAGCTAAGGCAACATTATGTGAAAAGAAAGTAAAAGACGTTGCAAAAGCCTCGCCAAAAGAAGAAGAACGACCAAATTCAAGCAAAGTCTGTATCGTGAGCTGAAATAAATATCTTCTTAGCCTGATGATTGCTGTACACGTTTATCAGCTTGAAGGAAAAGTAAGAGAGACCTAAGTAGCTACATCAGTTATTTAATGCTGACGATGGAGCCGTCATAATCAAAATTCTGTGAATGTTTTGAAGGAAAATTGGTATCATATTAGCCCAAACAAGACATAGTATCTGTCTCTGTCCCACTTTGGACATATTTCAGATATTTATTTGAATGGAAAAGTCACTTCCAAGTCCGAAAAGTGCAAAAATCTGAGGTCTTTGGTTCGTCAAAAAAGCGGTTGGGGTTTTTATTTTTTAGTAGTCAAACGACGCAACAGAGAATTCGTCGAATAGAATTAGGTAATATGCTGAACTATGTGTGCTTTAACATTTCAGGATACCAACATATTTTCTGCGGATGGTGAAAGAAATTTCTTAAGAACCGGAAGCGGATGTACGACACCATGAAGGGACCCCAAAGAAAAAAAATAGCTGATAGGGTAGCGCAGGGCTTAATCATGGGACCTTACCTGTGGAATATCTTCTAAAAAGGGATTTTCACGCGAAAATGCGCAGAGAAGACTAAAAACGCGTCCTAAGCAGGCTCATAGACTCCGAAAATGTCAATCACCCATGCCATTCTCCTGTAAGGCTGTAAGATCTGAGGAGGTTCATATGAACAGGAGACAAAGAGAAAAAAGCTTGTTGTAGTGCAGAGGCTAGGTGTTATCCAAGCAGAAAGCTTATACAGAATAGTGCCGTTCCCCTATTCGTATGATTGACAATCCATCGATCTCCTAGCGCAAGAAAGAAAGTAAGTGAATGAGAAGAAGATGGAAGCCAATAACTCAAAACAGCGACGGCAAAAGTATAGTAACTCAAACAGAAATGAAAAAAAAAATTTCTTCACCTCTTGACATTGAGAAAGTCTCAAAATCGTTTCGGCAATACGACTTGACAGTACATTCCTTCAGGACAGACTATAGAACTATATTTAAAGAATGGATCTTTGCACTAGAGGCATGTTAATAGATTTCGGATTTCCTAGAGTTCAACTAGTGCTAAGCCTTATAAACTCGAGCGTCTGTTCTTAATTAGAACTTAATTTGAAATGTGTTGACATTATAATCCTCATGAGCCATATGGTCCCAAGACGGCGCAACAAACTAAACGCCGGATGCAACGTTGGATGCTTTTAGCAAGTGATAGCCCACTTCCGCCATTTTAGAAAAAATCAAAATATGTCCTCCCAACCAACACACATTTTTTAATAAAAAAAAAAATTTAAGGAAGTGTTAGTGTTGCCATTGCTACATAAATTGAGCCAAAAAAAAAAATAAGCAAACCCTGGCAACGTCACTTTAACCCATTTTACCTTCTCGGAAAAGTTGACTCTTCTTCGTTTTATTTTCACGCCTCAACTCAATATAAAACAAACTTAAACCCATAAATATGTAGGTACTATTAAACAAAATTCATTAACAAAAACTATGCCAGCCAATATTTCATCAGATGATCAAATATATACCAAATGCACCCCCTCTCAGAGCATGCGTCAATCGAACAAATGGTTGCATGAATCGAAATAAAACAAATCATCTCAACTCAGCTCTTACCGAAAAGTGCACTCTTTCTCCTTGTCATGGAGGAACCACCATGTGGCTTTGGTTACCCAAAGAAAAAAAGCAACACAATTCGACACGGGACGACACACAAGTTGAAAGCTTTGCAATATCTTGCAACTCATTGTGTAACATAATTTTTTCGCAAAGCTTTCGGGCCAGCAAAACACATTGGGATAGGTTCCTTCAAAAGCACTATATGTACCATATTCAACCAACCAACCCTCCCCAAAAACAAGCAGCTACCACTTGACTCCCCAGCACTTTGTGTCAAAAGAGCATTGAACTCTGTGTTGTGGGTGGCGTTCTGTGCATCTGGGTGCTGATTCTACTTTTGCTACCACTGTTCTCTCTCTCTCTATCTCTCTATTTCTGTTTTTCTCTATACCAACAAAACTGCTGTTAATGTGAAATTTAAAGGATAACAAAATTCTACTTAACCTAATGGTTGAGAAGGAAAGTGGGGATTATTATTTATTTTTTTTCTTGGATAATTGAAGCAAGATTGGCTGGGGTTATTACCGAGGTTAGGGCTTGAGACTTTATAAGCTAAGTTAGTTGCTGTGACTCAAAGTATTTTAAGAGCAATTTAAATATGAAATTAGATACGTAGGTTACTTAGTAGTGCTGTTATCGTCACGGGAAAGGTTCTTGGGGGATGAGGAATGAGCGAAAGAATACTGAATGGAAAAATTGTGAATGAGTAATTGAACTAGGTGTACTGGGGAACTTCAAAAGGGGATTATGATCGCAAAATTATCTGCAGCTTGTAGTAATCACGAATTTTCCTATATGAAACGATTGTCCAAATGACTTAAACTTCCTAAGTTCAATCAATAGACGATAATCTTCCATAAGAAATGTTTGTCTGAGGAGTAAATAATTATATTTCTTTAAATAAAGCTACATCAACCCCAAAACATACATTTTAATAACTACATTATACTTCCTTACATTCGACGTGGAAGAGTACAAACCATTTCCTTTTAACTGGGGTCAGATCAGTACAAGTGTACTAAAAGTGTCCGTCCGCCTATTTATATCTAATTCGACTCCTAGAAGTTTTTAGTCAATCCTTAGCCTTCAAAATTCTGGAAACATAAAGTGATGGTACCGACTTCGGAAGAGGTGGCGTGGCGAATAAAAACGGGTCGGATTTGAACCCAGTTCAACGCACAACAACCACTGCAATTAAAAGCAGCTGAAGACAACGATGTATTATATAAAGAACTTAGCAATTCTAAATTTAACATACGTTGGAAGATATTTTGCAGTAAGACTACGACTGAAATCATAACGTTTGGCAATATGTATGCACGTTACTCCAAGATGCTCTGAGCTTAACTGCCCTCCTCCAATCCTCTAAACCACTCCAGACATTGATTTTATTTCCGAGTGGAAAAAGTTTAAAAATCGGGGATCTATGATCAACAGCGAAGCAACCATTGATGACGATATCAATCCATTTAGCAAATTGTCAGCAAATGTTTGGTTTGACAGCAGGAGTTCAATTTTAATGGAGCCAGAATTTCAAAGATTCTGAGGAACGCGTCATGTTTAAGGGAGCGACTCTAAAGCTGGATCACGCTAGAATCAAATTCTAAATCATCAGCACTTGATTAGCCTCAGTGACGAGAGCGCGACGCCTCTACATATTTTTAGAGGTTAAATCGGTGAAACCAACAGTGATCCCGATTATTCAGATTATAAACCCGCAGAATAAAAAGTAAAAACGAAGTTTCCCAGATATTCTTTGCATTTTGTAATGGTTTAAGATTTAGGTTTTCTATTCCAGGATAACCAAGGAGTACGAAGGTAAGAAAAAATTTACCACCTGAGGAACCCAAGATTGTTTTCAATTTGTAGAGACAAGTTGTTAGTTTTCCTTTGAGGAAATGAAGCAAGTGAAAATTATGTTTTATTCAAGTTGGAAATGAGATGGTCAAGTTCATTGGATTCAATGGACAGAGGGATTACGATTCAAGCCGATTCTTAGCAGAGGCAGAAAATGAAAATCTCACTATCTCAGCGGGAAGTGCCTACGAATGAATGTAACCCATTCAAGAGGAAAAGTAAATATTTCTTTTGTATAATCACTTATTCCTTAATTAAAATAGGTAGGTAGGTATGCCCTTGGCACAACAAAAGACTTCCAACAAGATTTTAGAAACTCAGCGCTACAACTGCTTGGAAATTATATTAAAACATTTGAAAATAAAATGAGCCCATGCTGACCAAAAACTTTTCAATTGACGCCCCTCAATGTCCTTCAACTTTTAGCAGCCCGGGCATAAAAATTCCAAAAAAGTTCGTTGACCGCTTGAAAATTATTGAGAAAAAAATTTACATATATCACGTCTTTCAACCTTGAACAAAGACAAGATTCCGTCTCGTCTCGATCGCATTCACATTCTCGATAATCCTTCTCCTCCCTCATTCAAGGCGAATTCATTGTGAAAGACCTCTTCTGTCTTCTCATTCCCACCTTCAATAGCAACACACCTGCCACCTGTAAGTTCATCCAAAATTTTCACTCAAGTTCCCCGATCACCTAGCACACATAGCCATAATCGAAACACAAATACAACGCAATAAAAACTTTGTAGACTTGCAGAGAAAACCCGAAAGGCAAAAACAAAAATGGCGACCCATCTCTCGTATAACAAATGGGAAATGTTGCTAATTTTACAGAAAACCACACATTCCAGGGACTTTTTCACATAGGAAATTAGTAGATCACAATTCAATATCAACGGCTACGCACTTTTCAATGAACTTACCTTACCCAACGACGGCTTCTGGTCCTTGATTTGTTCTCGACATCACGGTCACGTTGTCCTCCTCGGTAAATGGCTCTGCAAATGATGGGCAAAACAACGGTCTTCTGACAACTGACCGATTATTGAAGGTCGTGTCGCCATAACGTTGAAGGCAATGAGCTCCAATACTAGTGGGTTGCACCAAATGAGAGTGAATCTGTGGCCAGATACTCATTTGATTAAAAACACGAACTGCAATTTGATGTTGATGATGTTGAAATTGTCGAATTTGCTCACTATTCATATTGGAATGTTTTTTTTGTTTTTTTTTTTGCTTTTAAATTACCGAACGAACTTTTCCGATTTAACAAATAAACACAAACAACCGTCGACTTCGAAATGAAGAAAATTCAATCGCGGATCATGCACAGCTAAATATGTGCTGAATAATTTTGCAACCGTTATAAATATTCTTTCGGATTCAGATTGTTCAATCTATAGATGCAAACATGCGCAACACCACGAATACGTACCTTACACGGAGAAAGTTCGCGGCACGATAAGAAGTTCTTGGATTTGGAATAAAATTCCTGGTCTAGTTCATTTCGATTCATTTTGTTGATCTTATTTGAGTGCATTGTTGTGGACGCAAGATGGAGAAAAAACAGCGGATAAATTAAGGAGTGGTGAAAACAGAAAGCTTTAAACTAGTTTTGACAGCGAGGACAGTGATAGTTTCGGCACTGCCAGGTTGACGATTATAATTGTTTTATTTTTTAAAGAAAAAAATGAATGAAATAAGCCGAACACATTTCTTCGAAGATATCGATGTTACCGCTCCACTGTGAACTAAACAATGTTCTGAAAGTCAGAATGGTTAAACTGTCAAAACGTGGCCGTTGGCAGTTGATATTTGAAATTTAAATTTTTTGACGTGGACGAATAGATATTTTTTATTAAAAATAAAACATGGGTTGTTGTTTTTTTCTATTATCGCATTGTTTCTCGGTCGATACACAGTTTTTTATCACAAATGTTTTATAGACTTAGGTACTTAACAATTTTGGCTATGTTTTTAAATTTACCAATCAAAGTGAAAGTGGCTGCGATTAAATATGCTAGAAAATTTACTTACATTTGCCATAAGAATGGCAACAGTTCCTTGCTTCTGCTTTCGTTATGTCTACCACGAATGAGTTAGTGCTCATGGCTTCTTATTGGAATCGTCAATGTCAAATACTTGGACTTGGATTACACTATATTTTTCATGAGATTTTGTCACGATATATTTTGTGCAAGACGTTATGTGTGTCAGCCTCTTCACTTCAGTTTTTGCGAGAGAACGCAATCGAAATCAAGAAATTATTGAAAGTAACTTCAAAAATTCCGATGGAAATGTTCGTCTTTAGACCTGATATAATTTTTTTATATTGATTACTGAATGTAGAAGTTGAAAATAGGTTCGTCGTGATTTGCGGCTGTTCAGCTGTTAATATATTTGTAAGATATGGACGGCCTATTATTCCCAATATTTCTTACCCAGCAACAGAATCGTTGAGCACAACACGTTTTCTTGCCTGAAAACTGCTTATCATTGGCACATTCATGAATTTAGGCGAAGAACAAAACGTCAACCATATACCATTGACAAATCATCGAAATCCGAAAACGAAAAAAAAAACGCTCCTTCGTTCAATTTTTTCTCATTAATAATGATAATATATATTTCTTTTTTTTTTCTTTTCAAACATTTAACTTACTTAAATAAAATAAAATTAATTTATAAAAACAAAAATAGGGGAAATAGGTATATAAGAGAAGAAAAAAAAATCATTTAAGTGTAATAGTAAAATAGTTGCCTACAAAAAGAAAAACAAAATATTTATATATGTATATAAGAACATAAGTTTGTTTTTTATTTAAAAAAAAATAGACAACATTTCCCTTCCATAAAAAGAAAATAATAATAATAAAAAAAAACAAACTTGTAAAATAGAATTTTTCTCTAATGGAAATAAAATTGAATAAAAAAAAAACAACTAAGCTTAACATTAGAAAAAAAAATAAAATAATAATTGGGAAAAAAAATATAGATTAACTAATACATTACATAAAATATTTAACAAATTTAGATTATTAGGATAAAATCCCAGATAAATAAACTAAACAACAGAGCATTTACAAAAATCAAAATAGAAAATATTAATCAATTTATATAAAAATAAACATTACAAATAAATGTTCGTTATTTAAGTTTAAATTGTGTAATAAAAAAACAGGATTTGATTGAATTTTTTTTCATTTTTTCACTTTTTTTATCTTTGTTGGTTTTCTTTCGTTTTCTTAAATTTTTAAGTTTTCATTTTTTGTTTCTTTTATGTATAATTTATGTATAATATAAAATTGTATAATAGAATAATCATATATATATTTTTTGTATATATAGATATATACCTTTTTTTTGTTTGTTTTTACTTAATTTAACAATTTCTTTTTTGTTGTTGTTGGTTTTTATTTTGTTTTTTGTTTTAATTTTTGAGTTTTTTGCTATAATTTTGTTGTTTATGTTGGGTTTTTTTGTTGTTCACTTAGTATTTAAGTTTTACAATATTGTTGTAGTAGTAAAATATTTTTTATTTAATTTTTTTCTGTTATTTGTGTTTTTTTTTATGTTGTTTACTTATTTTTTATACATATGGTTTTGTTGTTAATAGTATTTACAAAATAGTTTGCTGGTTATTTCTGTTGATTTTGTTTTGTAAATTTTAGAAACTTACTTCTTTAAAAAAAGAAAAAAAAGAAAATATGCTAATAATATTGTGAGTTTTTTGTTTGTTTTTTTACTTTAACTTTGCTGTAGTCTTTTGGAGAATATGGGAAGAATTTTAAGAGTGCAATTCAAATTTGTGGATAAGAGAAGTTGCTTTGAATCATTGTCGGTTTTTGGAAGTTTTCTTAAGCAGAAAAAACAGAGGAAGAATACGATTATTTTATTTAACTCAGTCTAGGTTGGGTGAACATGAGAGAAATTAACATAAAATGTTGCAATGAACAGAGCAATGAACACCAGCAACGACTGTCTTTGTTTTCATAATAAATACTTAGACATTTTTTTTTCTTACATCTTACAACAGAACTCCAAATGGGTCTGTGTAAGTGGAACTCCGTTCATGGAATTTTTACAACAAAATGTTATATGAGCACTTTCTGATTATAAAAACTTAACTGACATCCTTGTAACATCTTCGTAATATCGGCAAAATCTCCACAGGGATGCGCAGGCTTAATCTGAAAATGGCGTAAGTTATGTTAGACCAGGATGGCTGTTTGCAGAGTGTCGATAGTCGCGCAGAAGCCACAAAAGGTCCATTGTGAATACCATTGTGGTACTTGTTACATATCTTACATTAACAAAACTACTTGATTCTGTAAATAAATCTTCTAAAGTCTGATAATGGTGTTCCAGCTAAGTTGCCTAAGCAGTCAAAGAATCGTGATGAACAAGCGGCGTTCGTTAAAATCTGGTTGAGCAGTGGCATAAGAGATATTCTACTGATCAAACTTCCTCTACGTCCCTGCAACTTGTGCAGAAGTAATTTTTTAAGTCCACTAGCCTTTAAGCAATAATATAAATGACACATTTTCCGTAATTATTGCGAATACAATGATGAAATATGAATAGGGTGAGTCACAGAATGCGGGTTATGCCTGTCCTCATCATGTAAATGCACGGAAATTACCAACCGGACGCTTGCACTAGAGTTCTAACAGAGCTCCAATAGATTAATAAATTGGTCTGCAACAACAACTTTAGTTCTTTCGAGACCTGGATCTATGGCATGAATGAATCGTTTTCGCTGTTTATAGAGGGTCATACAGAAAAACACAAAGGACCTCCAAAGGTCGCCAAACTGGACACATTTTTTTTTACAGCACAGATAAATGTTAGAGTTTCCTCCCTTAAGGGAATACAATCTAGTGCAGAATCAGCGTCTACCTATCTACAAGAAGCAATTCTGGGCGCTCTTGTAGCGTTATTAAATTCGCCTTCTCTGAAAGAACAAAATAAAAATACGAATTAAAGTTCTTGTCTTGTTTAATTTGAATAGCTAGGTACGCAAGTCAGGTACAACTTGTCCACTTACTTACTTAAAGAGGCTCCTGGCCAAGTAACTGCGGCCTTCCAACCCTTCACGATCCCATATACGATGTTTTCCAGACTTAAACATGGTGCAGTGTCTTAGTGGTTAAGTGCGTTGGACCACTAAGCGAGAGGTCGCGGATTCAAATCCCGACCTGTACCATCTGCAAGTTTTTATTCGCCACCCCACGTAAGAACTGTCATGAGAAGCTTCTCAAAAATTAACTGCCGTTCGGAATCGACATTAAACTGTAGGTCCCTTCCACTCGTGTCAAAAGATATATCTTCGCACACACAGTGGTTGGAGAAGGTAGACTTTTGGTCCTGTATGGGACGTTTACGCCTAATATTTATTTATTTATTTTTATTGGTTCCAGTATCCATTGTCGACCCAAAAATCCTCATGGCTCATGCATTATTGTTCAATAATTTGTCTACGTTCATTAAGCAATACCAAGTCCAACTATCGTTAATTTGACAAATCTCAGGAATTATTCTTCTAGTTTTCCGGAAATGTGGTTGGTTGATCTTAAAAAATTATGTCCGCTTCCTAGGTGTCCGCTACTATTTTTTAAAAGGTATTAGTTTTAGTATTAGTGCAACAATATTATCGAATATGTCCATTAAATTTTGTATCAAATCTTAAGTTTAAGTAGAATTTTGATAAGTCATGGTCCGTAACGTAGTGTCCACGTCCGCGTCTCTTGTTTTGCGTTTTATTATAGTGCGTCCATTTTTTAAAAACAACTGCATAAGCTAGGCATTCGTTTGGCATCATTTGTGTTCGTTAAAGTAAAATAAATATATAACTCCTATCAAAGCAAAGTCTTTTGTTTTGCAGCTATGGAGCCAACCCCAATCCGATCATAACATTTACCCAATTCCTCTTCAATACTTCAAGATTGTAAGACAATATTATAACATCATGCGAGTCTGTGGATTGGCACGATTAGAGATTACCGCAGTCGTAAAATAAAAGTCAATCAACAAAGTAAATGGCAGAAGTATTAAATTAGAATCACGAAATGCTCCCACAAATGTTAAAACACGAGAGCATTTCTGATTGGCCTCATCGATAAATTATCCTGCAATTGAGAAGACAAGTCGAACAAAGTTCTTTTGAAGTCGAACCAGCGAACTTCTTCACACGCGAGGTACGCTTAATAGAAAAGCGAATTAATTAAAATGTATTCGCCTAAAACGTAAAACAACTTGTGAATAGCAATTTTGTATGTTAAGCTACTTTTAAGCAATTTATTTGGAAATAAGGAATGTTTGAAACATGTATATTTTGGGACAAAACCTACTATACATTGTACACTGAAATAGCCCACATTGCTTTCGTATCACCTTTACTAAAGTAACAGCAAAATAGTTCTGAAAATTTTAATACTTCGACGATAAGAATGGGTAACAGAAAAAAATCCCTTTGTTTGTCAATTTTTTGGTTGCTCCTGGCCTCTGCTGTTATTAAGTTTCTCTCACAGCTTTCCAGACGAATAACAATAATAAATTTAGGGCTGAGTATAACTTTTTTAAACTTGTGACTAGTTAGAACTGTGGTTAGTCTAGCAAGTTCATAACGCTACCAGCAGAGACCTTTATTAATTCATCAACACGAAATTCGATAGGGCTGGACATTCATATAAAATGTAATCAGCCATTTTGTCTTCTCCAAGACTAATTTGACACCCCACTATTAAACCATGTTTGTTGATGGGCTAGATGGCTGTCTTAGACTTGGTCTATTTTTCGAATAGGGGATACATTTAGAATGCTTCCAGCTTTTAATAGCTAAATTGACTGCTGATTTGGGGTTTGCAGGAGAAGGGCTCATGTTCACTAAATGTAGTTTCAGAGCCCTTTCCACGAATCCATTATAGTTTGCTCTTGTTCGTAGTTTCATGACTGGGCAGTTTTAACAATCCGTGAATATATGGATGTCTGCACCTCTGGTAACAGAGCTATATTCGCTCTGCTAGCTAGCTGACAAAATTAGAAGAAACATGAGTGCAAAACTCAACGTTATTTAATGGAAGAAAAGGGCATTGCCTCTTGCGAAAGCACGCAAAGAGACTCGGGTTGTCAGATACAGACATCTACAGATTCTGTGGCGATCTTCAGGCCGTTGAGGATATACCGCACATATTGTGTGAATGCGAGGCTATCTCACGTAGTCGTAGGAAATTCTTAGGGAGATACTTCTTCGAAGCCTTGGAGGAAAGAGACGGTACAAACTTCAATGCCCTTTTTGGCTTTTGTTTTTGGGTGATTGCTTGCTTCAAAAGGTAAAGTGTTTAGGTTTCTACCTACCATTTTAAATTATTAAAAAATTCAGCCGCTTTCCCAGGGATCGCGATGGGCCCGCTTCGGTGCCTAGTGTTGTGTTGGGAGAATGTAAATTGAAAATAACTCAAGTTTTGAATCAGACATTGTGTAACAAGCCCTTTGGCTAAGCGCATATTGGGACATATGTATTCAATACAAAACGTCACATGAACATCCGTTGTTCATTGATTACAATATTGCATGCTGCGCTGCGTCATAAATGTCCCAATATACGCTTAGCCTTACGAGTCGTGTTTAACTTAGTGGACTTGATTTAGCTTTGTAGTGCAAAGGACAAAATGACATTCTTTATACTTAATATTTTTTGCTATTGGTACAGTCCTATGAAAGAAGACTTGCTCGAAAAATTTCACTTGCTCATCGAATCAAATTTGGGGATAAGCAATTCCATCTGAATTGAAGGCGTTAATTCATTTCACATCTCTTCACACACTTATTCATTAGACCCTTAAATATTCTACATATTCTTACAATTGATGTTTATGTTTTCAGTTTAGTTACTGTGTATGTTTGTTTTTGTTTTTTTTTTTGAAAATGTTCAGTATTTTTTTTTTGTGTGTGTGGTGTTTACGTTATTTTTTTGTTTTTGTATTTTTTTCTAGCTTTTCAATTAATTTAAAAATAAAAGTTTTTGGTTTTCATCTACAAGTTCTTCATTTTGTTTTTTTTTTGTTTTTTAGTTCTAAACTTAATCAATAAGCAATAAATTGTACAATTACAATATACATAAATTAATATATATATATACATATGTATATATAATTTATGTTTTTATACGCATATACGTATTTAAAATAATAATAATAAATTAAAACTAAAGAATAATCCAAAAATATACAATATACGCGCGTTAGAAAATCGTTTTCATCTATACAAAAAATTCTTTTTAATTAAATTAAATTTCTGTTTTAATTAATTTAAACAACAAAGTTTCATTTAATTTAGTTTTAGTTCATCTTACATTCCCTAAAGGTGTGTTTGGTTGTTATATCTTCTTTTCTTTTTCTTTTTTTTTTTCTTTGTATATAATTAAATTATAGATAATTTTGTTTCTCTGTTTGATTTTGTTTAAAGTACATAGTAGTATGTGTATAAATTACCTAAATTTTAATTTATTTTTTTTAATATATAGAGAATTTTGTTAAATTGTTTTTCTTTAAATTTGATTTGTTTTTTCCGTATCGTTGGATAAATTTTTAAAATTGTTTAAACAATTTTTGTGTGTCTGTGTGGTTTTGTTTTGTTTTTTTTTTTTTATAACTATACACAATCAATAATGAATAATAGTTGTAATTGTAATTAATAATAATATATACCCACTAAATGTTTTTTGTTTTGTTTTTATTCATTTATTTTTATATTAGAATAGCTTTAGTTTTTGTTTTATGTTTGTTTTCTGTTTTTCAGCTACTTAAAAAAGAAATTAATTAATTGTGATTATATTTTTTCTTTTTATTTTATTAAAAACAATTTTTTTTTATTCACTTTCATTTTGTTTTGTGTATAACTAAAAAAATAAACTTCTTCATAAAAAACAAATTTTTCATTTTAAAACGTAAACAATTAAATTTAATATATCTCTAAAAAATTTAAATATATATTTATATATAGAAAAGAAAAAAAAAAAAGGGATCATTATTATTAATATATATATATATAATTATGATGATGATGTTGGGTGGTTGTGAAACTAAGAATTACAACTAAATTATTATTATTTCAATTCTTTTTTTGTTTTGTTTTTTAACTAATTATATTTGATAGCATCGACTTTCATCTCTTTGAGTTTCTTAAGTCCAGCTTGGACATACTTGAAGACATGAGAAATTGTGCTATGTAGTGTTAGGGGACCATAGCAGTGATCGAGGGCAATGAAGAAATCTGCAAAGAAAAGAAAAGAAAAGAAAATAAATTAAAGATATTTTATTGATTGGCACAGGTTTTCTAGTCATGGGTGCTTGACAGAATTGAGGTATTTCTCGTTGAGAACAGAGTTTATGTCAAAAATAAATTAGTAAAGTCGAAAGGTGTTGATGAAGTACTTGCACTTCAGAGACTGGAAGATTCACTATTTTAAAAGTAAGCAAGGAGTCAAGTCAATATCAAAATCTTCTACATATGAGCTGATCAGTCTATGAGGAACTCTCGAAGAATCGTACTTCGGATCGAAACAATCATCTTTGAACTGAACTAGAGACAGAATGACTATGACGTTTTGTGGCTAAGTCAAATTATAGTGAAGAATCATTGGAACGATTTTCTTCTGCGAGCGATAAATTTTATGTTTGACAAGTCATCGCTGTGGCTAAATTAAACGACGGGTTGACTCATCGATACGATCCTCTTTAGACGTAAGATATAAGCCTGGCTTATGACCTGTTTAAATTTAAAACTTTGTTGCCAACCGAAGTTGATAGCATTAGGTCTCTGCTAGTAAGTCAAAGGACGGAGCAAAGGCGCAGTTTACCTTGCAAAATTAAAAACGGTGCTTGTCTCTTAATAGACCATGGTTGCCAGTAGGTAGCTTACTAGTTCTGTCGTTGAATAGTTTTACGTGAAATTGCTTCACAATCGAAAATAGCGTATCAACAGGATATTTATGCTTCGTCATTGTTGCTACGTGTCAATAGATTATTGAAACAACGACAGCACTGCTGAGACCACAACAAATCTAAATGTTTTCCATTTCCATCCAACTAGCTTTTAAAGAAATTTTTGTCACAAAAACTGCCAAGCGCAACCAATCACCCTGTATAAAATATATAACAAAACTCACCAGTATGATTTCCCTTTTTCACCAGCATATCCGCTTGATCCCACAGGTCGTGACAGCTTATAAAATAGTTAAAGAACTGCGTTTGTTTTTGAAGAGCGATATACACATGCAGTGGTACCACTTGACCAGGTGGTGTGTTTGATCCAGAACCCTATTAAAGAAACAAGAAATATATTACTCCATTCAGCATCTCCATTGAATATGTGTGCGTTTGCTTACCTGTGAGCACACCGAGTTTGTTGGCGATATCGACGATGGTGTATTACCATTTACGATTTCAGTACTCCCTTTGGCAAAGTAATCATTGCTAACTTTTAGCACTTCACAACAATCTCCACGTTTCATTTTGTACAGCTTTAGCGAGATCAATGATTGGCATCGAAGGCTGGAAATAATTATAAAAACAACAACAAATTAATACATCTTACACCACACTTAGCTGGCAGCTAATTTGAAACCTACCTTAATATAGCGACCTTGTTATGGTTGTCAGCCTGACCGTTTGGCGCTGTTTGTTGATTACGAATTTTCGTCGAAATAAATCTGCAAAGAAAAGAAATAAAAAACAAAATAGTTTAGTTGAATTTCATTAGGAGTTTTTGTTTTGTGGTCTTGTTTTTGTTTTTTGCCCATACTCACTTAATTAAGGCTAACGTATCCTTGTACATGGTCCATGCGGCCTTTTCTGTGCGATTGTCTTGCTCCATGGCGGCTCCGGATAGGAGAAAATATAGCACCGCTTCAAGATAGAGTGTGACTTGGGTAAACGAATTGGGCTCCTTGTCGGCAGCTCGTTTCCGACGCACCGCTTCCTCAAGAAGTTTGGCATCGCTATAACGATAACAATGAGTTATTAAATCTTTAAATAGTACCTGAATCTTTGTGTCTAACCCATGGTCCTCGGCCATGACATCATCGTTTCGCTCAAAGTGTGACCGATAAACTTTAGATACGACCGCACCACCTGCTTGCTGCTGCTGTTGCGGCTGTTGGAGATGCTGTTGTAATGGCGGGACGACGACACTTGTTGTGACCTGGTGAGGTGGAAACAAGCCAGGTTGAGGCACCACTGTAGATGTCGTTGGGGGTAGCTGTTGTTGTTGTTGTTGTTGTTGTTGTGAGGGAGGTAAGTTTGGCATGGCAGCAGCATTAGAAACGGCAGCTGCTCCGACTAACGCGGGCCTATCCATTAACCGATCATGATTGGTTGGCGGAAGTTGTTCCAGCATGTCCTTCTAAAAAGAGAGACAGAGAATTCATAAAAAAATCTATACAATACAAATGGGGGAAATAGTAAAACAAACCTGCACATCCTTGTCCTTCTTCCGTTTCTTGTCTTTGAAAGGACTAGAACTCGAACTAGAACTTCGTTTCCTTCGCGGCTTAGTCGTCGCCGTCGCGTACTCATCCTTACCGCTGCTATTGCTCAGCGAAGAAGGCGATATCGGTTGCTGTTTCTCTTCCATTGTCATTTGCGGCGTCACACCAATCATTCCACCAGCGTCGACACCAATGCCACCGGCACTGCCATTGCCGGGCTTGTACTCGTTTTTTATTTGCTGCTCCTGCTTCACGCCCAGCTTGTACACATTCGGCTTTTCATTGTACTCATCCTGCTCGTACTTGATGTTCTCGTGCTTAATGTCCCCAGTTGGTGGCACTCGTCCCACGACATAACCATTAATCAGCTGATGATGATGCTGTTGTGGCAGGTGTTTCGAGGGGCAGTCACCAGGCTTGGGAGGCGTTCCACCACCACGATCCGTGCCATCGATGGTTTTCGATGCAAAGTTCGCACTTTCACTTTCGCTAAGGCCACCGTTTGTAGATGGCCCCTTAGCACCTGTAGTCGGAGTCGTTTTGCCACCGCCACTTGTTCGCGTCTTCAGTCTGCTGCTTGCCAGATCAGCGGCGAGTATAGCATCTCCTGCGACCGGACTGCTTATGCGAGGACTCACCCCATATAACCGATATGGATTGAATTGCCAGTCTGGATTGACTCGTGGCAAGCGGGACAACTCAATTTTGCATATTAGCGAGTGTTGTGGAATAAGTGGCCCACCGGCAGCTGCTGCGGCTGGAGATAAATGCGGCGAGGTGATGGTGGCGAGTGTTGTAGGCGTTGGAGTGCGTGTCGGCGTTCGAGTTGGCGTCCTCGTTGGAGTTCGTGTTGGCGTCGTGATTCGCGTGCTCATTTTCCGTTCCACGGAACTTCGATCAGGCGTTTTCGCAAGGATTGGTGTCATCGCTGAAGCGTTGACATTGTGTTGGGTTGGCGTCATTATCCTTGGTGACTTTAATCGCGACTCTGGTTGCTGCTGTTGTTGTAGATTGCTGTTTATATTGCTATTCGTACTATGATTAGAATTAGAACTAGAATTATTAAGAATATGACTGTTGATGGTGCTGCTGTTGCTTCCATTTGTGGGGTAATTTAGAATTGATTGCTGATGTATAACATTTTCAGTACTATTACTACTATTATTAGATTTAAAGGCTATCGGTGATAAGAGTTTCTCATGGTGATGAGTGTTGGCTGTTGCTGCATTCGGTGCAGCTCCAGTCGACTGTGGTTGTTGTTGTTGCTGTTGTTGTTGTTGCTGTTGTAGTTGCTGCTGTTGATGTTGATGATGGTGGAGTTGCTGTTCCTTGGCTTGGTTTTGTAATTCTTCACATTGATCAATGATGATCACTTGACCCTTGTTCTTGGCGCCACCGTCTTTCAAATTGAAGAGTTTTCTTAAGGTATCACTTTTGTTTTTATCACTTTTTGTTTTATCACGGATTTTCTGCCAAAAAACATAAAAGGTGAGCAACACCGACTTAATAATGTTAAAAAAGAAAAACTCACCTTATCTCTAGATTCTTCACTTTCACTGTCGGAATGATCATCGCTGCAGGAGGACGATGAGACTTTGCTCTTGCTGGAGGCCTTTTTGATTGGTGAGTATTGATGTCGATGGGAGCTGTTGCTGCCCCCGGGTCCCGTAGCACCAATGTATTGCGAATTATCACTGGCAATGCGTGGCTGTGGCGATAGGCGGCTAAACAAATTATTAAAAAATTATTAGTTCCAGTTATGTGTGTGAGCAAAAAAAAAAAAAACTTACTTCTCAGCGGAAGAATCCGACGAGTTGGATGATGAGGAAGATGAGTCCTCCTTACCATCATCACTTTTTCTATTAATTTTTTCATCTTCATCCTCTGTCGAAGACTTCTCTACTGCTGGCACCCGCTTATTGATCTGCTTCACTATCCGCCGATTTGACACCGGAGGCATAGCCATAGGCACTGCCACGGGTGCTGCTGCGGCTGTTCTACTCGCCACCATTGCGGACATCACCGGTGCGTTTACCTTCTTCGCCGCTTTGGTAGGCAGAACTCGACCAGTTTTGCAGTCGTCGTCTGAAGAACTCGGATCTGACGTTTCGATGATTTCTCTACTCTTGACGTTTTTCTGTATGGAATTCTGTCGCGACATTCTTCGTCGGGCCGTCTTTTTGGCAGCACCAACATCTTTCTTTGCAGTCAGCGTTGGCCCCTTTGTCGATGATGCTGAGCTAATATTACCACTGGGGGTTTTCTTGCGTGGCCGTCCTGGACCTCTCTTCTCTGGACCATCTCCGGCGGATTTCGCCGGCGATACCGCACTAGAATACTCTCCCTCCTCCTCGTCGCTCGAACAATCCATTCCCGATTGCTTCTTATCTTTGGGTAGACGTTTCCGTCGCTTCTTACCGACCGTACCGGAGGGAGGAGAATTCCTCAGTTTTGGTGAAGGCTTTTGGACTGTTGGCACAACTACTGGCACAATGACCGGCGGTGGCGGTGATGGTGGCGCCAATACTGGTGCTGGAATCTTCTCTGGCTCGATAACAGCTTCGCTGCTGCTACTATCACTCAGCCCGGAGAGTGGCTTGATGCCTTCATATTCGGCGGCAGCTTCAAAAATCGACGATTCAACGGCATACATCTGCTTCTCATCGTGAATGGGACTCGACGATGGGCTCTTATCGAACGATTCATTCTTAATCTGTTCCGGTTGAATAGTTGTGAAATCGTCGATCGGCGGAGGAAGTATTTTCACCGGATTGGGAAACAGCGAATCGCTCTCCTTTTTGATTTCCTCAATAGTAGGCAGCACGTGACTCATAATGGGATGGTGACCCAGAATCGGTGGATCTCGCAATGGAGATATTGATGACACACCACCCAGATGATGGTCATCGTCGACTGGCAGCGATGGCTCATTTTTTATGTTTGATTCAGGAATTTGAGTTGGCGGCATTAGGCCACCGGGTGATGCATCATTTTGTGCCTGCGTCGCTTGTTGCTTATTAAAGAAACGGCTCAGGTTCCAGTTGTACTGATTCGAGGGTGGTGGTGCTGGTGGGCCATCGCCTTTGGTGCCATTGGATTCTTCGCTGCCCGATTCGCTAGAGGCCGATTCTGAGCTTTCGCTAGAGTTCAGCGGGGAGATCCTACAATAAAACAAAGATTAATATTTTGCAAACATTTTAAGAGATTTTTTTTATCTTTCGACTTACTGGTCAACAGAAGTTTGCTTTTTGCGTTCGTCATCACTCTCGGAAAGTTCCAGATCGTGCTCGAGAACACTAAAAGAGGGAAAAAGTTTTAAATCAAATCAAGTGTTCGAAATTTGTTTTTAAAAGAAAATGTTTTTGTTTACTCGAAGATATTCTACTTACGTCGAATTTGGCACCGACATCTTCTCTTTGGCCGCTAAAAATATATAAGAAGAAAAAAAAAAACACGATGCATTATTTTATATTTAGAAGAACGGGTAGAAATTTTAACTTACGTTTAACAGGTGGTTCCTTTGGCGGTTTGGGCATCGGAGGAGCCAGCGAATACTTATGCCTATTCGGCCCATTCAAGTCATAATTCTCAATTTGCATTCGCGGCGTGGCGCTTATCTCAGTCAAAGGTGTCACCATAGGCATCATCTCGCTGAGGATGTAACTGATGTCATTTTCCTGTGGTAACTTGTGCATATTTGGTATCGGTGGCTGAGACATGTGACCATTATGCAGAGACGACGGCCTATGCATGCCACTACTCGACATTTTGTTGCCTCCCGCTTGTCGTCCGTTGGGCACTATCGGAGTAGCCGGTGGAGGCAATAGATTAGACGACGATGACGACGAAGATAGTGGCGGAGGCCCTCTGGGTGGGGCCATGCCACTACCCGCACGTATGTCATTCTTAACAGACTGGCCGGAGGAATAGCCGCTGCGTCCATTGTATGGTGGTTTGTTGTCTGCCTGTTTCATGTAGGGCAGACGCGATTGCGGAGGATGCAATTCCTGCTGCTGCTGCTGCTGTGTGTAGTGATGTGAAGGCGGTGGTAGGCGATTATTACTACTGCTACTCGCTTGTTGTGGTGGCATCGGTTGAGGCGGTGGTTGCATTAGATTTGGTCTGCGATCTGCGGTGATTCCAATGAAACCCTTTTGTTCGATAAGTGTTTTGGCCATGGAATATTCACCCAGCTTACTGGTGATCATCTGATCGCCTTCAGATGGATCAACCTGTGGAAGTACAAAAAAATGTTTAGTTATATTTTTTAAATTATTTTTATTTTTCAGTAATTCTTACCCTAATCGGTTCTCGGAATAAACCTAGTTCCCGATCAGGATTGTGAACTTGTTGCCTGGCCAACTTATCCCGTTCCCTGCGCTCTCGGCGGTCATGATCATCCATTCTGCAAAGAGGGGAAGAGAAAGCTCATTAGTTAGATAATAAAGGCGATAAACAAAATATCGTGCAACACAAATGGTTAAATTAAATATAAAACAAAACAAAAAAAAAAGCAAGCGAATACAATGTGGCACATAAGATAAGAAGAAATGAAATAATAAATTGAGAATTGCCGGTGTGTGTCAGAGAAATATTAATATTTTATTTGTTCTTAATTTAAGATGTTTTAGAAATGAATACCTTCTATACATCATGAAATTGTTATCACTCGTCAAAAAAAAAATTTAGTTAATAAATTCACAATAGGTATGTTTTCACTTTTTGAGTCACACGGAAAAAGTTTATCTGTATCTTTCGATGTCCAATAATAGACTACAAAATGTATTCAGAAATGTTACTCTTATATAATATTGTTCATTTTTCAGGTGTATATCGCTATCTCTTTCATACTATGTCATACTATATTATCATTTTCTTTGTCTATATCGCTATCTCATTCATACCGTACATAAACCAACTTTGAATTCGGGAATCGGGAATTTTATTCGCATTAGGCAATAAAACACAAATTTTTCACTTGCAGGATTATAAGGGTTCATACATTTTTGTACCTGCACTGCAATAAATGTTTTTGAAAAACAGTTGAGGGAATTTTTAAACCTTTTTTTTTTCTCCTATGATAAAATTTGTTTTTCCAAGAATTGATCATCATTGCATATTATGCGAACATCCCTGTTACCTAATATTATATTTTAAAACATAATTCAATTAGAAGGCGGACAAAAGCATAGAATGTAGTCACTTGTTTTGTATTGCCAATTTGAAGGAAGTTCAACTAAATTATGTAGATGATGTGTCAGAAATTGGAGTCAAATGGTTGAGTACAGCTCCACAAAAACCAGGCATGTGGTTGAGGGTGCGGTTTGATTATTGCGTTTAAAAATCACTTCTAAGACTTTTCAGCTTATTTCGTTAAACTTGAAAAATTATCAAATGCGACAAAAAAATAACTTAAATACCGAGTGCCGTTAATGATTTTGATGCTAAAATCAAGTCTTAAAGCAATGAAACACTGAACTTATGTCAGATGCTTCTGGATAAACGATCGACGAAACGTCATTGGATAAAATGTAATTTCAAACAAATTGTTGTATCACAATCAAACAGAGTTATACCTTCTTCTTTACTGAAGATTTTAGGCCACAAACTTGACTTGCACTATAGGCTTCGGATTTTCTATCTCACTTGGGGTTGGGCTACCAATAAGAATAAAAGTTGCCATGATGCGGCTATATAGAAGTCAAATTTGTTTATATGCCCAAATAGCCAACAAGCTATTAAAGCCTGCTTGATTAACTTCAAAACTGTGGATATGGCCATTCGAAACCTGAGCAGACATCAATCGAACGGGTCCCTGCATAAACCATTCTCCATATGGTGGTTGTGTTCATACTGAACTTCATATCGAATACTAGCATGAACTTACATTACGTAGAAATCTTTGCGAATACTACGTTAAACAAAATCTATTAAAAATAAAAAGTTATTTCACTTGCTTTTACCCAAATTCGTAAACAATTGGTACCATTTCGTAGAAAAACACACTCTTGAGTGCCTAAATAATTCCCCATGCTGCGAATTTTAGTCCATGCAATTTCGTTTTCTATCAAAATCCCTGTAAGTTGCGCCCCTGGTTATAGATCTATCCGTTTGGCAACTTTTTATGGTCAAATGAATAAAAAACTGTCAAGAATAGAATAATTACTAAAAAAAAGAAGTTGAGAAACGCGTTAAATAAAAAGTAAATAAATAAATGTGCGACGTCAGAAAAGAATTTGAAGTGGAAAAAGTTTATTACATATAAAAAGACAGGGTTGTCATTTTGGTGAATACAAAATTTCGAGTCGAGTTCCAGTTTAGATGTTTAATTTAGTTTTCCTTTTATTTTGTTGCATTCCTTCAACGAATAAAAAATTAAGGCCTTACACTTAATTTGTTATTAGTGCAGGCATTTGTAGTGGCTTGTGCAAAAGTGGTCCTTGTCAAATCCCGGCCTGTTCCACCTGAATGTTTTTATTCGCTGCCTCACCTCTTGCGAACGTTTGACAAACATCCAAGAGTAAGAACTGTCATGAGAAGCTTCTCAAAAATTAATTGCCGTTCCGAATCGGCATTAAACTGTAGGTCCCTTCCATTTGTGTCAAAAAATATATCTTCGCACACACAGTGGTTGGAGAAGCTAGGCTTTGGGTCCTGTATTTATTTATTTAATATTTATTTTATTTGTAGCTATATCTCGGTATATTTTTTTTCAGTGATTTCTTGCGACTTTTCGACAGTGTACACGCAAAGGCTATAATCTTACTTGAGCTTTAATTTATAAGACATTTTTGAAAATGTATTCTCTAAGCGATAAAAAGGGGTGACATTTTTTTAACATCGTTCCATTCATTACTTTCATAAATCTCAGGAAATACAAAAACAATTCAAAGTGATCTAAGAAAATACTCCTAATACTATTTGGAGCTAGCATAGACGCCTTTCTAAAACATTCAGAAGCTGAGCTACATCAAATTTAAAGAAGGCTTCTTAGCCAAAACAGATAATCCTTTCTGCTCGCTTCTTAAGGTGCGATCAGACGATTATCCAAACTTGTCTTCATCCAGGTGACCACTTTTTCATAAATTCTACGTCAGGATGTCATCCGGATGACAAGTTTGGATGACCGTCTAATCGCACCTTTAGTGTTGGGGGCAAATGGACATTTGGCGTCAACTTAATAGGTAAAGTCTGAGTGTTTGTAAGAGGACTTCCACTATGAAAGCCAAAGTGCAAACCAAAAAGATTTTCTCTTTTAAAAGGTACGCGAATAGACAGGTTCATCACTTGTTAAAAAAAAATTCTTCTTTAGTTTATAAACTAAAAGCCATGTCACGCGACATAAACATAAAGAAACCGAAAAGTAAGCTCGTATGACATTAGCATTATCCTAGCAACATCCCTCCAATGCACACATCTTTATCGAATAATATTGAAAAGCAAGAAATTAGTTATGAAACAATGACAATAACAAAAGACACATAAGGACACAAATGAGTATGTAAACACCAAACAATGAATAATAAATTTAGTGTGAGGCCATGAGAACCGAGGGAGGATACATGTATCGAATTTTATTGTGTATATGCAAAATGGAATATGACGAAACTGATGTACCTTCAATTATGTAGAAAAAAAAAATAAAACAAAATAAAAATTAATAACAAGTAGTTAATAAAGAATGTAAAGGAAAACGGTAAGTAAGTAAGAAACAGCACAAACAAGGACAAGGACATAAACACAGGAAATTGTGTTTTACTTACTTGCCTGCTGATTTATTGCTGTTTTCCTAATCAAGCTACCTGTGGGTAAGTAGTGTACTTATATGCGTGACCAACGTGACAAACAGTCTCGCAATTAAGTATAAAGCCACGACGAAGAATTAAATCCTTAAATTACGATGCGGTGTTGAAATAGTGTTCATATATTAAAATTGTTTTTTTTTTTTTTTGATTAACAAAAACAAAAAAAAAAATAAGAAGAGAGAAAGAAATTAAAGAGAAAAAATATTATCTTCCTCTCTCTTGTGAAATTTTGTGATGTTTATATAATATATTGTGTTTTGTTTTGGTTTAGTTTTTTTTTTTGGTTTTACTTCCTTTCGGAATAGAATTTAAGTTTGGTCAGAGTTTGCAAAAAGTCATTTTGTTTAGTTTTTGTTGTTTGATGTTTTAGTTTAAGCACCCTTTCGGTGATAATTATTGCAAGAGACTTTGCTTGCTTTGTTTAGTATTTTTGCTTTAGTTTGTTTGTTTTGAATTATCGCTCTTTTAATTCACATAGAAAAAAAAATTATGAACGACGCCCATTTAGGGGCAGTGTTGTGCACTATTAGGCCGCAGAGTTTCTTTTTGATAAATGCACTGGTTTCATTTTGATTCTCAGTTTGCTAGATATATTTTTCTTTTGCAATTAATTATTTCAATTAAAGTCTGTAGTACCTGCAATTAAAATAAGAAACACACAAAATAGAGATAAATTTCTTCTTTTTGCCACAGGAAACTAAAAAAAAAAAAACGAAAAAAAAATGTATTGCGAGATAAATAAATCCACCCTGGAGATTTTTCTTATTTTATTTTAATTAAATAAAGTTTTTCTATTTACAGAGAAAGAGGAAAAGGATTTTCAACCCCAAACAATCCGCCATCCTCGACTTTCTAGTTTTGAAGTTTATGTTGTTGTTGTTGTTGTTGTTTCTTTTTGAAAGTTTTTAAGCGATTAGATAACCGACGCAACCTCTTGTTGCTGTAACGGGATGAAAAAAAAAAAATAAAACAAATCGAAAACAAACACCAAACTGTGTGTAAATTCTACTCTATTCGTGTGTAATCAAATTCCAAGGACGCGTCTTGATTCCGACTATGGCGAATCAAAGGCAAAAAAAAAAAACGAGTACCCCCCTACAAGGATAACCACAAAAAAGTGGAACTTCAAAGTCAAAGACGGGAAAGGAAAAGGGAGGTTCAGAGGCGGATAGAAAAAGAAATATGAATTGAGAGAAAAAAAAAAACACACACACACAAACTAACGGAGGAAGTCTTTTCCGTCAATTAGAGCGAGAGTAGGAGGAGATTGGGAAGTATCCGTTTCGCCTATAGAACTGCAGTTCGAGTGTGGAGAGATAGATGCAAGTTGGTTGGTTTTTCTTAAACTTAATCAATTTTTCGTTTCATTTTAGTTTTTGGCTTTGACTCTTCGTTTCCACTCTTTGTGTGTGTGTCTCCTTAGAGATTTGAAAATACACCAACAAAGTGGAATTTGAAAGGAAAATGGATCGCGGGTAAATTGTGAAGCCAAGACATTCTGTCTCGTCCTCAGGAAATGAAAACTAAATAAAAAACTAACAAAAGGCAATGAAGAGAGAGAGTAAATAAAAAAAAATACTACAACAAAGGACAGCCAAAAGCTTGGAACGATCGCCCTTGTTTTGGTAATTTGGCTTAAATACTCCCTTTTGTGTATTTAGATGAATTTTTTGGGATGAGAACATTAAATTTATGCAATGTTTTGTGGTTTAGCTTAAAATGTGCGACAAAGAAGATTATTTTTTTTAACAAAAAAAAAAAACATAAATGTGTGTCAAAGATGTAACAGGCTTTTAATGAATATATAAGCAGATGGTTGTCGAACTTCTTACGAGAAAAAGTGAAATGAAGTCCCTTCTGTGCTATATAATCAAACGTCAAGGAAAAGCTTAACGCTATGCCTCGGTAAGGACTATGGCTCGTTTGACGACTGGCAACGACTTTAGTTTTACATTCCATCCTACTTACTGGAACTTTATGTTCTTAATTTTTTTAAAGAAGGTGGAAGAGCCTGAGTGTGAGGGTATTCGTGTGGTTAATTGGGTTAATGCGCATTGGATGTGGAGTCTAGATAAATGGATCGCTCGGGGTTAGACCTAGAAAAGCAATGTTGAATACTGCCAATTCTAGAAACGTGAACACGCTTGACCGGCATAATCAGGCGAGGGTCGAGTAAAGGCAATGTAACGCTATCTGGTAGTCACATTAGGGTGACTAGCGATAGACCTGCGATGAATTGGCCTTATAGCTCCATGAACGATAGATATAGGTTCACCGTGGAGAAGATAAATTTTGGAAGCGGATTGAGTGCACTTATATTTTGGCATTTGGCGATGTTCGAGTCTAAATAACGTTTTGACACCAAATACTACAAGTCTCTCGTTGAACAAGACTAGACTATTAGGGACAGGGAGGAGTGTTTAATGAAGCTTTTAATATCGTTTATAGTAAGAATAAAGAGAAGTGGGCCCAATTAGCTGCATTGTGGAACACCAGAAGTGGTAAAAAAGGGTACCGTCTGGGCGGTCCTGAAGCAAACATTATAATAAGGGTTCCTCAAACAAGGAGTGAAAATAAAAAACCGACACAGGTTGAACCATAAACAATAATACTATAGCTGAGACAATCTATTAATTGGTCGAGATCGTTTGGTCTGAATATTCAAGCCGCTTTCCAGAGATTACAGAGGTTGGAAGACTAATAAAACCAATAAGTCACTTATAGAACCATACCAATTGTCATTGGTCATTAATATTGTTCCTTTCGAGTTAAATTATAAATGAATGAATCAGTATGGCTTATAGGTATTAGGGTAACCCCTATAGAAGAGTATCTCAATGAGATTTGAACCTGAGTGTGGGGAAGAAGAGAACAATCTGATTCGACTACAAAAGGGCAAACCTAATCCTACCTTCTTCTCTCCATTTAACGACGAGATTATGATCAGGATTATAGGGATTTTAGACCTGCCTCTCTTACGCGATCGTAAGGGAACGTTGATTCCCATTGCCTTTTTGACGGGGTTCGTAGGATCCGTCCTATGAACATGACAATACGAGATGGGTTCTTTGGCGTGAAAGCTTGACGTGAAACCTAATCCTACCTAACCTAATATTATGAAAGAGTACATTATAGACGGTGCGTCGATGACTTTGAAGAGCATTTAAGTTAAAGCAACAAGTCTGTAGTTAGAAAGTTCATTTTTATCGTCCTTTTTGAAAATATGTTGAATTTGCGTTAGTTACCATCTATCCAGAAAGGTGCATTAGAATATTTTAAGTGATTATGCCAGCGTAGCGGTTTGGTTGTAGTGGAAAATGAAGACCCAAGACTCAGTTAGAGTCACAAGATTGGAATAGAAAGCGAATGATAGTTCATCTTCCAAGGAAAAGCAATTCAACAGACGAGTTTCCTTGTTCGCCGAAAAACTCAAAGCTTACCAAAACATCTTATCATAAAGAACAATCAAAGGTGTAGGCGCTTGTTTCTAGTGATGATACGCCCACAGCCAAATTGTAAATGTCAACCATCATTAATTACTGTTTATGCCGTTTATTATGCAAAAACTCTGTAAATTCAATTTCCATTTCAGAAGGTCAATTCATGTAACACACTTGAGGAAACCTCGAATCATAAAAATTATCCTTTGGCAATAAAAAACGACGATGAATTTTTTCTTTGGAAAATACCCACTCTAACCCCTAAAGATCCATAATTAATTACAAATAGGTATTCTTAATAAGCAAACGACTCCAGACACATACATATTATACGTACGTGCTAAGTATACCTTTGCCAGAAATTACCTTTTCTGGGTCGTAAACTTAATGGTTTCCCTTCCAACCACCGAACATGCATAGAAAAAGGAAAAACAAAACAAACACAACAACAAAATTGCTATTGTCACATAAATATATGTAAATAATCATTTGTGTGAGTTGATTGTATTCGTATGTCCTTTTGGACATCCCATTTGTATAGAAATAACCCCTAGTGATTTATTCGCTTATATTCATTTCAAGGGACATCGAACTTATCGAGGGTTGAAGTGATTGTGGGAATTCACACGAAACGAAGGTGAATATACGAGTTAAAAGGAACCGGTCACTTGGACTAATCAAATAAGAAGTATGTAGTTGAAGAAGCTATTTATCCGTTACAAAGAAAATGCACGAGATCTGTCAATAGTGAAAATTGTTTAAGACAGTTTAAGATACAATTGTAACAACATCGTGCTTTATTTCTGAAATTTAACCAAGAAGCTATAAGTACTTTGTTGCATTGTTGAACTGTCATCTGTCAAAAAGGGGAAAAAGCAATTTGAAGTAAAAAAAAAAATTGTCTTCAATTAATTCCTGCTCCTGATAGAAAACATCTCCCAAGGAACAACACATTTCCTGGAATCGTGTTTTTTTTTTTTGTCTACTGTCAAATGGAAATTGTGAAACCACATTAATGTCTTGCGAAAGATAATTCCAATTTCAAATGTCAAATAAATTGTTTTGGTAATCCCATTACTGTCAGCGAAATCGTGTAAAAATCTATGAAAATATTTTTATTATTCTGTCACTTGGCGCAATGAATTATATGTTTAACACATACTTCGTTTATCACTTGTCCGTAGTTCCACGAATCAAGTACCTACACGTCATTTTTCTTTTCATTTTATGCAATTTCACCGCGCCAGCCGTGTCAATAAAAAGGATAAATGACTTAACAAATAGTTTCATCATTCGTCATTGTGTCTCTTGATTTTCTGCTTTATTGCCTTAAGCCTACGCAATTAAACATTCCATTATATGCGAAATTAACATGGAAGTGCATTTCGAACCGAATGAAATGACGACAAACCAGCCTTTAACTGCGTGCACTTTCAACACAATAATTAGTGCAGTGGCAGTCCGTCCCGCCCTCTCCTCCTCTTTGTCGTGATTGTGATGTACGATGATGTTGTCATAAATCATTCTCTCGATGCCGCATATTTCATTAAATGTGAGTTTAAAAATGCCATTCACACCAACTCATCTGCAACAGCAGAAAATCTGTCAAAATAGTCGTCCTGACGTTTTGTTGTTTTTCAGCACTTGAGTTGATAATTTTTTTTTTTTTTTTTTTGTTTTGTTAGAAGAGTCAGAGAGTGAAATAAATAAATAAGTGTACACTCTTCGTCTCACTGTCATCAATTAGATGAATTTTATAATTTTTTTCTTTTTTCTGTTGACAGAAATAACACAAATTGTGGGCGACGACAATAGGGAATGTGGAGAATTTCGCGCGGGAAAAGTGCCGCTTTCACAAAACGAGTAATAAAAATAGAATTTAGTTTCAAGGTGTATTTTGGCAACACACAACATTGTTGGCGAATGAAACACGGAATTAATTAGACAGCAAAATGGAGGTGCTTTTGTTCGTGACGTTTTCAAAAGGAGTTTTTTTTTTCAGTGGCGTTTTGGAGCAGTACATTTCGTATCATATAAGATAATACTCAATTTTTAAACACTTATGAGTTCAATTTTGTATCGCTTAAAAATATGCTAATAGTCTGACTTAGCTATTAGGTATGTCTAAATAATTATATTGCAGGTGACAGGTGACAAATAACGTATGGATAAAAGATGACTGATAATGGATGACATATTACAGGTGACAGGTGAGAAATAACAGGTGACAGTTGATATGACAGAACACCTATGACATAGGTAGACATTACAGGTTTGTTTGACAATTCGCCGACGTTTACTTTGACTTAAATTTAAATTTGTAAGTGTCAAAACATAGCTTGAAAGTTAAACAAACAAAACAAAATGATGAAATGCAGTTTGTTGACATGACTTGTCCGACGACGTTCTTGTACATTCACCCGATTTTGACGCTGTCATTAGCAGAAAACCAGGGTGGATACAATCTGTCAAAATTGCAATTACTACACGTCAATGGTGTTATAAAAACGATAAAGAAGAAGAAAATGTAACGAAAACAAAGTTTTTTTTCAAAAGACTATCTTCGTTAACTCTGAAATGTCAGAAATGTCAGTACTGTCATTTCAAGAATATCAATAAAAACCTGAAAAATGTACGACAATCACGTTATGCTTACGAAAATAGAAGAGAGAAAATCGATAAGTCAACCATGAAAAGTCTGTAGTATGCACAAAATCTGTCAAAACGTAAATTAATGTACGACAATGACGTTTATGAAGGAGAGAAAATTCAAATTTATTTCGAGAGACAGCTTGCGTTAAGGAATTTCTTTGACGGTAACTGCCATTTGCAAAAAAAAACTTCGATGAATTCGAATTGTCAAAACGAAAGTTGGAGTAATTACTGTATCTTGCAATCAAAGCATTGCCACATCAAACTTGCCACCAAACTAAAAAGTAGATTCAGTCCAAATTATACAACATTTGGGACTACATTTTCCCTCCCAACAACACATCTACAAACGCCGCAAAAACGTTTCAACACAACCCTGTCACTGTGACACAATAAAACCGTAATAAAAACAAAACGACTGTCATTATACAAATGTGTGACACCTTCTGGAAGTGGCAAACATCTGATTTAGACTATCAATAACACCCCGGGACAGGAATAGGATTACAGCAGAAACAAAATGTATATCAGGATCACCCTTTTACGCCGCAAAAACAAAAACAAAAACAACAAAAAACCAATTACCCACCACTCTGTCAATTCCGATTGACATTTCCGGGCGCGTAACCAGTTGAGAAAAAAAATAACAGAAACCACGTAGTGTGACACCGGTGTGTTTGCGATTAAATTAAGTTGTTTTTAAAGTGATATAAGAATTTTAAAATAATTTTTCCACGCCCATAACCAGGACAAGAAAAAAAAACCAGGGGGAAAAACAGACTGACTGCAGGGCAAAAGGAAAAAAAAAAAAAAAGGATACTCATTCACTATTCATAATGCTCAACTGCTTTGGTATAAAACACACATTCACTTACATGTCGACTATGAGGACGACGGCAACGATATACACAGGAAGCCGAAAAGGACTTAAAAACTTTACTTCAAGTTGAACTATTTACCCCCTAAGGCCTGCCGCCTGTCATCTTTCATCCATCTCCCGCAGCCCCCTTGCAACATTAATGCGACCCCCAACATGTGACTGTATGTATCCTCATATGGTTTTTTTTTTTTTTCGTTTTTCGTATTATTATTATTTCCATCTATTCAGGACAACATGGAATGGAGGAGCACTGTAGGGGAATGGCATCAACAGCAACAGCAACAGCAACAGAAAGAAGACTGTAAACTGAAGGACTAGCAAAGAGAGTCCTAGAAGTCGGCGCGTAGTTCTCATAGTCGTCTGAAACAGATTTTGTTGCCTTTCTCTTTAATTTTATTTCTTATTGTACGAGCGAGTAGTTAGGTGGTTGTTCATCCTTTCATCGTGGGAGTAATCCTCGTCATCAGAGATGCTGTTCCGTCTGCCCACCCATCCATAAATAGAAGCTACACAATCACTCATTCGATGGTGGTTCTTTTCGGTTCGTCCCCCTTCACCAACAAACGCAAAATTAAAACTTTGTATTTATATGTGTGTAGGTTTTTTTGCTTTCCTCATTTCTTAAAGAATTTCTTTTTGGCTTTCTTTTTGTTTCTATTTTTACCGCCTTTTTTGGATTTCGTTGTGGCATGTCCTGCGCGACGGCAGCAGCGGCGGAGTTGTAGGTATAAATCGAATCCTTTTGGCATTCACCCCTTTTTTGCCATGAAAACTACACCACTTTTGATTTATTTCTTTTTATTTTTTTTTTATTCATTCTGCCATCTCTCCTATTCGTTCCATATGTTTGATCAGAATTTTTGCTTGTTTCTGCATTGGAGAATAACTTGAAGAGAATTAAGGTTATGTCCAACTCAGATAATGTGGAGGGGGCGGGCGGGGGATGGATTTTTTTTGCCTGCTTATTCCTTTGTTTTACTATATTTTATTTCACTCTTTTTTGTTTTGCTGCTGCTGCTGCTGCTTTATAATGTATTTCCATTTCGTCTCTCCCACCTGGGGCTGTTGCTCGCTGTGTGGTGGTTGGTTGCATATTGGATGATGGCATGTGGCTGATATTCGAGCGGGGTGGGGGTTGAGGTGAACAAATGAATGTTAATCGGTTGGGTAGGGGGGCAGCAAGAGGCAGGGGTGATGTTGTAATCTGAAATTCACTTTCCCTGTTTCGTGCAATTCTTGTTTTTTTTTTTTTTTTTATGTCTTCTAGTAACAGATGTAAACAGAACAGAAGGGTTTAGGATACAATACGACGGAGCTTGGGGATGGTAGTGGATGAGATTTTTTATAGTTTTATTTTGTGTAGTATAAAAGCTTTTAGCCACTGGGGCTAAAAGGGGGGCAGGCACAGAAGCCGGTTAATTATTCCTATTATTTTGTAGTTTAAAGGGGCCGGGTTTAGTTGTAGTCCTATTGCAAACGTCGTATACTGACTCTGAATGTGATGAATTGATATGAACTGAAAGAACAGCCGCCGGCGGGGAAGTTTGTTTTTAAAGGTCTTAAGGAAGTCGGAAATTTGGCAAAATTAAATGATTTTTATAGGAAATTTTGTTGTTAATCATTTTAGGGAAAAACGCTGATTGTAGAGTTTACTAGAAGGGAAACAGGCAACATGCTGTGCAATCTGGAAGAAGGTGGCAGATTTTCTCTTATAAAAGGATCCCTAGACCATGTTTTGAATATTTGATAAGAGTAGCGCCCTAGATGGAAGTTTTCTGTGTCCTTTATGGAGCTGGGAACGTAAGATGAATTTTTAAAACAAATGCTGCACGTTTAGATCCGAAGAAGTAGGTCTCCACTTTGCAAAAACAAAAGTGCAGCTAAATTAATTAAAAAACCATAAGGAAAGGAAATCTTAGCAAAAAGTTTGTTTTTTTCCTCTACTTTGGCGAAATGACTAACAATTAAAAATTTCTTTCAAAAACGTCCTCAAAAACAACTCTATATGAGCGGATGTTAAAGAAGGACATTGTCGATAGAGTTTGTCAAATATTTACTTATTTAATACAATATTTTGGGTTTGTCGAGAAATCGGGTGACGTGAAATAATGCCAAACGAAATAAAGACAAATTCTAAAAATTTAGCATTATTTCCATTCCAAAATCAAACCGCCTGTGAGAAAAAAGGGTCTAAATCACTTAATGCCGCGTAGCGGGTTACCAAGGTACTGTTGCCATAGGCGCCTGCCTGACCAAAAGCACAAACCCCGATCGGAGCAACGAAGTTGCGTGAGCAGTACCTGCCGCCTGCAGAAAGAGGGTTGAAATCCTTAATGCCGCGTAGCGGGTTACCAAGGTACTGTTTAAAATTTGGCATTATTTCGTTTGGCCTTATTTCATATCACCGATAAATCTGTGTAAGGATATCGCGAATTTCAATATTTCTCGATTTCTTAGGATTTTATCAAAATAAAACATCGATGTCCAAGAAAGCCTTAAAAACTGTTCATGGCAAAAAACTGCTTTAGGCTAAGTGTGTTACAATTTTTTTTTTGCTTAGAAATGTATTAAAGCACCCGATAATGGTTGAATTGTAAGGAAGGGCATTGTCTACATGATACCATATTTTCTTTAAAGATCTACTGACCTTTTCTTATTAATACTAGTTTATGACACTTTGTGACGATCTTTCTAGCACTCAGTTTATAACGCGTTGAATGTGAGCCTCCAGGATGTTTATCAGCATACAACAAAGAAATATATCCTTAGAATTGTTTAAAATAGTATACTCTCGGCGGCTAACTCACAGGACAAGATCACGAGGCAATATTTGATTTGAATGGCACTCCCAAATAATATTTATTCCATAAGACACAAATGGTTAAGATTCGAAAGGCTCAGGCTTCTTTAGAGCTTCTGTAAAGCAAACTCTTAACCAGAATTTTGTAGCTATCGAAAGAAGAAGTAGCTGCTGTGATTAAATATTGTAATTCAAGTTCCTATGACTCACCATCTTTTTATCGATTTTAAGGCCGCATATGACAGCATTTATAGAGACGAGCTATACAGAGCCATGTCTAGTTTTGGCATACCTGCCAAACTCAGATTGTGCAGGATGACGATGGAGAACTCCCGCTGCTCCATTGAGGTCGGAAACAATCTCACCGAGACCTTTGATGTCAAAAAAGGATTTAGACAAGGCGATGCGCTGTCATGTAACTTCTTCAACATCATACTTGAGAGAATTGTGCGAAACTCGCAAGCCAACACCAGGGGCACAATTTTCCAAAAGTCTGTGCAACTACTTGCTTACGCCGACGACATCGACATCATTGGCGGAACACAGCGAGCTGTCACTGGTGCGTTTGCAAGTATCAGTACAGAGGCGGCAAAAATGGGTTTAGAAGTGAATGAGGGCAAAAGGAAATATATGCTGTCAACAAGAAGGGACGCACAACATCGACGAATCGGACAGAACGTCACGATAGGGAGCTATAACTTCGAGGTAGTTCGGGACTTTATCTACCTCGGCTCACTGTTACTTGTTACTGTTACTGCCAATCGCTGTTACTTTGGCCTAAGGAGGCAATTGATTAGTAAGGCCTTGTCGAGAAACACCAAGGAGACTCTATATAAGACCTTCATCATCCCAGTCCTGCTGTATGGCGCAGAAGCATGGACGTTATCAAAGGCGGATGAAGATCTCCTTGGTCGTTTCGAACGCAAAATTCTTCGAGTGATTTTCGGTCCCGTTTGCGTTGACGGGCTTTGGAGGAGGAGATTTAACAGCGAACTCTACGAGCTGTACAGCGACATCGACCTGGTCAGAAAAATACGGATTAGTCGTCTAAGATGGCTGGGACATGTAGAGCGAATGGACACCAACGCTCCGGCCCGAAGAGTCTTCGAATCCAACCCGGAGGGACAACGCAGTAGAGGAAGACCTCGCCTAAGGTGGCGCGCGCAAGTGGAAGGGGACCTCAACCAACTTGGAGTGCGCAACTGGAGGCAGTTAGCCAAAGATCGTGCTAACTGGAGAGGCGTATTGGTTGAGTCCCAGGTCCACCCCGGACTGTAGCGCCACCTAAGTAAGTAAGTAAGTATTCAAGTTCCTATGAGTTAACCTGAATGAAAGCTTCAAGAGTCATTAATTGCAACTTAATAGAAATGTTGTTTTTGGGTCGCGTAATTTTACCAGCGAAGGCTTATGACTCTGAACAAGATTACTTTCCTTAATTTATTGTAGATGTTGATACAAATCAGAATCTGTAATCTGATTTTAAAAAAAATTATAATTTGGCTTTAAGCGAAGTTATTAAATACAGAAAGAGTCACCGCCTCTTAAAGGGGAGCTTATGACAGAAGCTTGAACAGTCATAGACCCTGTATAGCATAGTTTAAAACTTCCTTTATTATTAAGCTATTAAATTTCTAACAGTAATCTTTTCAGAGGCTTTAAGATAAAAGATAATGGATATGTGTTCGCCTTAACCTAACTTTTATTGAACACAAACTGAAATATAAGTTAGGCACGGCGCTATCCCGATGAAACTACATAATCGTCTTTTTCAATATATCGTCGATGACCATTGTCTAGTCTAGCAACTTTGGGCATGGATTGCAAAGCGTCATGACGGGGAAGGCATGAACCTTTTTAAGTGAGAGTAGTTGAGGATATAGTAAATTTGCTTCACTCCTCCCTACGTGAACCAAGTCACTTGAAACATGATTTGCTCGATTTTAAAACTGCTGAAAAACAAAATCCGGGAATTTCCAAACTACTTCTTCTGGTTCTTCGACAAGTTTATTCATGATGATTTGTCAAACAATACTGACTATATAAAACAACTGCCAGAGATGAGAGCATTGCCTATTCAAAGACTTTATTTTGGGAAAAACCTCATAATCATTTAGCTTTCTGCTTGTCCTTCTATAACTCTAAAACCATTTATTTGATTTTCGTGATTCTCATTTAAATTTAAGAAGGAAGAGAGAAGGGGTAAAGGCGAATGGGCTTTATGTAATGGTGACATCCTTCAGATCAGTATAAGTTACTTAAGAAGAGGACAGTATTATGGCTTTATTAGTAAGATTCCCATAAATTATGGAACACAACGTCGTTCTAGTGGCTCCCTCGGTTGGCTTCGCAGTAGAGCATTCTGTCACTCAAATTTTCCAAGACCTTGTTGATGGTTTCGGGCTGTAGCTCACGAATGATACTGGTATTAAGGCTTGAATCGTTTCCGTATTGTTGGCATAACATCGGTCCTTCACGGGGGTTTTCCACAACAATAAGTCCAAAGGGGTTAAATCGCAGCTCCGAGGGGCGGTGAATTGACATCGACAAGACGGCTGATAACACGATTTGGGAATTTGGTGCGCAAAAGATGAATTGTGGCATGGGCTGTGTGGCATGGCGCACCATCCTGCATGAACCAGAGCTCGTCAGTAAAAAATCTGTTAACATGGCTTTGTAACGCCCATCGTTGACCAAAACGTTGTTCCCAGCACATTCTCGTCTGTGCGCACCGTACAACAACGGGCACCGTGAGTGTTGTCCACTAGCATACCAGTCTCACGAACTTTTTGCACAAAATTGCGTACAGCGTACAGGCGCGACGGGGGCTTTATTTCGGCCAAAACTTCTTTTCAAAAAACGCACTATTTGGGCTACACAGCACTCACTTTGGAAATAAGTTTTCAATATTTCCCAACGTTGTTTAAGCATAGAGGGACTCATTTCAGGTATGATACTGACTTTCTGGCAAAAGATTTTGACCGGGAAACAGCTGTCAGCTTTTAAAAATTTAAAAATACTCAAGAATATGCAGTCTTAATGAGGGCTTCTGTCAACATTTAAGAATTGAATATTCAACAAAAATGAACAAGTTCCACCCTTATGCTAGGGGGTAAGTAATAGCCCCATATGCTACAAAGTTTACTCAACTTTCAAAGCTATTATAAATTCGATCAACTAATATTCCCATCTACTAAACTAAACTAAACCCTTTATTGCTGCTTCATTTACCTTTGTGTTAAACACCCACTATCACGAACAATGAAATAAAGTACAACAACCCACCTCAAAGTTATTTTGTGTCTGACTAATATCAGTTTTTTTTTTTTTTAAATGGAAAATAAAACCAACAACAACAACTCTTCAGTCACACGCAAATGGAAAAAAACACAAAAGACCTTCCTTCCTTTCCCAACCCATCCCATCCCTATCCAACCTAACCGGCAACGGACGGGTCGGTCGGCAATGCATAGCAATTTCCCTCTACATTTTCCTCACTCTTTTCGAATTTTACACAGAAAATTAACAGAAAAAAAAAAACATACATACATACATACATTCGTTGAGATGCACAACAACAACACATGACCATTAAAATACAAAACAAAACACGGAGCAGGAGCGAGCACACAAGTCAGCCAGAAAACGCAAACGAGAAGACAGCTCCGGACCAAGCAACCACGTTTTACGCCAATCATGGCTAAAACGAACGTTGCTGTCGTTTTCTTTTTTTTTTTTTTTTTTTTTTCTATTTTATCTTTTTAATTTTCCATAGTCGAGTAAAGAAGCATCATCAAGTTGTGTGTGTTGGGGAGGGGGGGGGGGGCGAGGGGGAGAAAAACTGTATCTAGCAAATGAATATCTATCTCGGGCGGCGGAAAGTCCAAACGAAGTTCCGAATTGACGCAAGCTACGTCAACGAGCAAGTATAGCAGCAGCACAGATCAGAGCAGAGAGGAGGAGAGGACGACGACACAGTGGAGCTCTGGAGGAGCAATGCGAGTGCCATGACAAAGTTGGCGTGTGGCGTTTGTCTGGTAATCAAATGGAAAAGCAAACGTGCTACAGCATCAGTAGCAGAGACTTCAGAGCAGCCAGTTCACTGGAAAAGCTAGATGGACTATTGGTGTGGATTTACCTGGTACACCAACTGGATTTGGGGGAAAGGTTTTTTTTTTTGTTTATTTTGTTTTTACCGGGTTTTATCTGTTTGCCTGACTTTTTGCTACCTGATTCAACATTTTCGCATTTTTCCATTTCATTTGAAGATTAAGTGAGATTTTTGGACTTTATTGCATGCGGAGATGGATGGAAATGCACACGAATTTTGTACCTTTTTTTTTTGAATGAGCTAGCTATAATTAGTGCGGATAAGAGTTTATAAATTTTGGAAAATGGATGAAGGGTCACAATTACATCACAAATATATGAAAAAAGTTTTACTTTATATCTACGTCAGACCAAGTTTGAAAATACTTTTGACAGATGATCGGCAAAGTGGCAAATAAAATGCAATGAAAGCGCACTTACGTCAAGCTTTTGAACCAATACGCCGCGCCAACACTTTATTACAAAAACATTGAAATAGGGAGTTGAAAAATGAAGTGACGCAATTGTTAGCTATTACTTTGACGATAGAGATAAGCGGCGCGAAAATGTAAACAAGCAGTTTTTATGGCGGGCAAGGGCATAGTATATTCACTTATACGCGACACGAAGACAAATGAGAGAGGGAAGTCCCCGCAGTAGAGAGGTGTCGTAAGCGTCAAACTTTGCTATCCGGGTGCGTTTAGGTACAATTCTATGACAAATAAGACACAAATTATATCTCAATATTTAGAGAATGCATTGGTTTACATGCACATGTGCATTTGATCGCAGTGTCAATGCACAAGTCAATCCGAAATTTGATATGCAAAATGACAGAAAGTACTTCCTCATTCATTAAAAATTATGATTCAGTTTTTAAAGGATGCAGAATATTCAAGAATGCGTTTAAAGGACGACGAATACAATGTTAGTTGTACAGTGACAGTGTACAGACCTCGGTGTGTCTGTGGACTACACTCTCATGGCGGACAGACTTGATTCCAACCTTTAACTGCTCTTTGCATTGCCTCAGGGTCGTGACGTTTGTAAGTCCGGTTAAGGGCGCCGTCGTGTTCTGTAGTTAAGGACGCCTCAGATTCTTAATCGATCGAGCTTTCTCTCGAGTCTTATTCACTTTGTCAGATAGAAGCCCTTAGACATGCCTGCCTATCAGACAGTGTCCAGTGATGACACCAAGTGTAGATAATAAAACTCTTAGAGCGCCTTAGATCTAGCTTAGCATACAGTTTTAACAAGATTTTGCATGTGGAAACTGTTAGGCCTAAGGAGCCTTTTTCAGGCAAGACTGAGAGGGTAGTTCCGGGATAGACGAGTTGTTCAGCCTTGCAGTTACCCGGAATATCTCTATGCCCCGACAACGGGCACATGTGAATGTTGACTTGCTCAGCTATCTGCTTCAGCGATTTTCGGCAATCTAAGGCTACTTAAGATTTAATAGAAACAGAATCAAGACATTTGATGGCCGCCTGACTGTCTGAAAAGTTTCGAACAACCTTTACGGATACCACGTTATTCCTTAGCCAGGATAAGACTTCCTTCATCGCCATAATGCGGCCCATATCTGGCAATCAAACAGGACTCAAGAGAATTGCATGCGCGATCGACAACAAAAGCCTGTGTTTAGGACCGTAGGACCGGCTACGTTTGATATTTATCTGCTTAGTAAACATGTGACCTTGTCTGCTCGCTCCGATCCAGATCTTATCCACTGTCAAAAAGGAAGAGTCGGGTTTAGGGTCATCTCTTAATACTCTACCGCTTCTTTTGTACCTCTTTGGCTTTCAAGTCAGTCGGAAACCTTATTCCGGCCAGAAAAAAAATATGTATCTCTGTTTTTTCGGTGGCGGACCTGCTCCATGATCTCTCATCCAGAGATGCTACCGTCTCTTCACCTGGTTTAGCTTTCTTTCTGCGCAGTCATGGACTTTTGCCTTAACGATTTTCCCGCAAATATGTTCTCAAGCGCGTTTAGCTCGCTTCGCATATCTAGTCACGCATATACGCTAAACTTCAATAATTCCGATTGTACAGTGCCCCTTTCTAATTCCCTGCAATCTTCCGGGCTAACTAATTTTCTGTCGTTTTCTTTCGTGCGAATATGTATTAAAATTATTTATTTTGCGCAACGAAAAATTGGAACAATAAAATCTCCAAAGTTGATACATAAATTATGTAGAATTTTATTGATAGAAATTAGGTTAGTTTTATTTTTATTAATTTGTTTGCCATTTTTTCATGGACCGCGGACCACTTTGTGTTGTTTCAAATCAATCATCTGTCTAAATTTATTTTCGTGTTCTTTGGGGCGAGGAAAAATGAAAACAGCAGCGCAAAACGTAGTCTTCCAACTCAAGGAAATCGAAGTGTCCCGCTCCCCAAGCAACTGGCTGCTAGCTTATAACCCAGAACGCAGACTCTTCGAAATTGTGATACATAGAAACCCAGTCATCGAAGCACAGGGAATTGTTGGGCCCATGTTACTGTGTGAAAAAATAAGACGTCAAGGGGCTATGGAAGTGTACATATAAATTTTTGGAGAGACCATCCCTGGTTGTGCTGTTTACGTCACTTCGAAATTTAAAAATTGAAAGAATATTGACTAATCGTGGTCGTAGTCTTGTCAGCATCGAAATTCCGAATTTCATCACATCTTGATTGCGTCACCTTCTGCAATGCGTCGCATCGTATGCATCGGCATCCCTCCAGAATTAGTCATGCCCAAAAGTAAAATATACTCATGTTTCATAGTCAGAAAAAATTTGGTGCGTTTTCGCGTGCGGTTATGCTTCTTTAAGTTTTTTATAGCTCATTGATTCACGGCTTTTTTTTGGCACATCACGTGCATTCAGCTATACCTTTTATTGAAACAAAAAATTGTCCCTTTTGTCGTTTTGCAAAGACAAATCAAATCATGGTTTAGCCGTTATACGTGGAAAAGATTACAACTCTGCTATTGTTTCTGTACCAAATTGTCAAAAAGCGATTTTATTTCTTGTTTCTGATTGCCCAAAATTTTTCCAAGGCCTGGCCTTCCTATCGTAAATCAAAACCTAACGAAGAAACTGTAAGCGCCCTTGTCCAACAAAATGAGGAAACAAGTTCTTGTTTGGCAGCATTCTCCTGTTCCCTTTGATTGGAATTCAGCAAAAAGGAAAATCGGCGAAACTACTTCGTTCCATCGTAGATTTCCTTTTTCACGATCTGACTCCCTATTAACAAACTTCGAACAGCTATGAGGTTTCTTGTTCATTTTTTTTTTTTTGGTTTACCAAATTTAGTTTCTTATTTCCGACTAACTAAGTCTGATTTTGATGACTAAAAAATTCTTAGAATGTATTGCAGGCGAGGTTTTTATTTTATCCATATTCGGGGATTTCCCCAATAATAAATCTTCCGAATACAATCTCCCTTATTGTTCAGCATGTGCGATAAATTGAGAAAACATTTCCAAGAAATAATTCTTTGATAATTCATTTGAGTTTTTATCCGGAAAGCACGTATGTATAGCATATCCACCCCTCAAACACACAATGAAATGCAGATAAGCACCAGAGCTATATCAGGTGGTTATCATGAAAGAAAATGACGCTTAAAACCGCATCAAAGTCTTGTATGTTTGACCACACCACAACACCAATTTAGCTCAGTTCTCCATAAATGACCGCATGCTATTTGGCCATGGTCAAGGCGTCTGATGCATTTTACAAAACCAGCAACAGTAATTTCCTTTAAAATTTTATTATTTTTAAATAATTTACCCCAGCCTAGGGCAACAACGCAACAATATTTATTTAATTTAATTTTGCTCTCCTCTGCGCGCAGTGTGCCACACTATGTTGCATCATATACCAAATGCAATCAAATAAGGCCGAAATAAACCGCCTCGCACTAAATTCCACCGAAAATTAATTAATTTGTGGCTTGCTTGGTCACAACAAGCTGCGCCGCCATCATATCTGATCAATACCGCATGTTTTGTGTGTGTTTACATGAATAAATCCTCCATGGGGGTGTTCGTGTTGGATTAAAGTGTGCCGCTATGCCACCCAAATAAAATCGAATTTAAATCCGCAATTTTTCCGCACTTTTGAGTAGGTACCTACTAACTATCTTTAGTCCTATGTGCTGCTATGAAGTCTCTTTCTCTCTCGCCAAACCTTGGTATTTTGCCACAAAGTGTGCCATTCATTTGTGGGTGGCTGCGGGTTGAGGAGGTAATAATTATACATACCCCACAGTCAATGGTGAATGTATTACGATAACCTACCCCGGGGAGAATGAAAAGATTGGCTCAACTTTGACTGTTATTTGGGTTGATCGGGGGATGACAACAGCAAACAGAAAAAAAAACACACACACACACAAACCCTCCTCCAAGCATCCACAATTGGGAGGTTGGAGAAGAAGGAAGTGAAAAATGATTTATTATACTTTTTCGGTCTGTTTTCCTTTTGGGTTTCCCTCATTTTCTATTCAATGGCATGGCATAAGCGCGTGTGTTTTTTGCTATTACACGCACTGCTTGGACCTCCCGTCATCTCGCCCCACACTCTCTAAAGTGGTTTAAAGTTATTGACCTTTCACATCGGTGGATCGGTTTTCTATTGTTGGTTAGCTGTCATTTTCATTGTTATTATTCATGCAAAAGATGATGATGATGATGGTGATAAGTTATGTAAGGACAAGAGATACAGTTTTTGTTGTTGTTATTTTCTTAATTTCCTGTCTCTTTCTGCTTTCTTTGTTTTTGTACTTCTTTCGCCCTTCACCCATTGGCCCTCTTTTGTAGTCGTCGTCGTCGTCATCATCATCATAATCATCGTCGTGGTAGTCGTTGTCGTCGTTGACGCCGTTCAACAACGTCAACTTGACAGTTCTAGCTCATTAAACTAATGGCTTTCAATGGTTTAGTTGAAAGCTGCGAACGAATGTGTATAGTTATATCACGCTCTGTTTTCACTCAAGTATAGATATAGAATACGTAACGTTACATACATATCGCATATTGTGGTAATGTTTCTCTGTGTGCGTTTGTTGTATTTGGATGGCTCGTACTTCCTGTTCATGTAGGTATTTACTGTTATTTTATGTATGTTAAACGGGCAGTGAAATGTCCCGTGTAGTTAGAAGAGAATACGACGAGATGTTACTCGGTTACTTCGGTTTTATTTTGATGGCTAATTTAATGCCGATCAGGTAGGCAAAGGTATTTATGGTATTTTTTATTGACTTCTTGGTATTGGTGAAAACCGTAAGTATAAATTGCACATGAGACCACAAAAAAAAAAAAAAAGGAATGAAGGGACAAATTAACGGAGTTAGGGGTTCGCATTTTATTGGCTTTAAGGGTGCAATGTACTTTATGGTTTTCTGGCGAAGGATGTATGTAATTCCTTCTTTGACTTAGTTGGTACTTAGTTGGTTATGGAATTTGTAATGCCACAGTCTGTGTTTTTCATGCTTCTCAGTAATGACTCAGTTTTAAGATTCATCAGTAGAACAAAAATAAACCATACCATAATTTTGAGAACATATCTGGTTAGTTTTAATATTGGATATAAATATTACCGGGAAAATAGAACCATAATTAAAAAACAATATTGTGGCGCTTTAGAGTCACTCTGTTATTTTGGGGGTGGCTTAGAACCCTGAAGCAATAAGTCCCGATAGCTGTCAAGTTAGAAACATACAGGAGTGTAAACTGTCATGAAAAGCTTCTTGAATTTTTCTTTTTGGCCCGCCCACTTATGCCAAATATGTATACAGAGCTTCGCACATACAATCAGCTAAGGGTGCTATGTTTTAGGACCTTTAGAAGTAGTACTAAGCTACTTTCTATTTAGTAATGGTTAAAGATTCCTCGGTAAGCTTGAAAACAGCTCAACCCAAATTAAATCGCCGATAGATGTGGAATCAACAGAATTCGTAAGGCTTATGAGTCGAAGATGACATCCTTAAGCCTCAGGCGGGAAAATCTCCCGACATTTACGTTATATTTCCAGAACTTTTCCTGTACAGTGGCATACATTTATCGCTCTGTGACTCCCTTTTCTATATAAACATCTTGAAAACAGGGAATTTCCATGCCGAGCTTAAGTAATATAAAGTAATTACCTTAGGTAATGTTAGGTTAAAAAGGGTTGTGGTGAAAACGAAATCCGCCACACAACACCAGGCACCAAAACGGGCCCATTGAGATCCCTGGGGGAACCAGTTGAATTCACAATTCAAAAGGCACAAAAACCTTAACAATTTGCCTGGTAAAGCAACCAATTTCCCCGCAGAGACCTTAGAGGCGCTTTAAGTTCTTGCCTTCTGTTTCCGCAGGAGATAGTGCCCTGTCAGAATTCCCGTTGATGTAAAGTAATTACCTTAACAAGCCGAAAAGATGGGAAGTGAGCCACCGATTTTATAGATCCAAAAACATCGAATTGTAGCCATAGACTCTATGAACGTACTTCATTAATTTCTGATCAAGGTAGCTGCGACCCAGAATAAGAAATAACATTCATAATGCACATTAAAGTAGGCATCCGTTAAGCTGCGTTCAATGCGTTCTGATTTGCAAGATTATTCAACCAAAATATCTAATGTTTTAAACAAATCAATAATGGCCTACCTCAAGGATCAGTATTACCACCAATGCTTTACAATTAATATATAGTCATGATCTTTCAGAAAACACCTTCTGCCAAACTTTCGCACGTCAAAGTCCTCTTAATATAGTCACACAACACAAAAGCAAAACCCATATAAAATCAAATCTTAACTGAGATACCTTTCAACAGTCCGCCGCATGAGCAGAACAGGAACGTCGTTTGAAGCTTGATTAGTTTAAGTCAATCTTGCGATCTAAATGGCTGGTTTTACTGAATGAGCCGTCGGACGATCGTTGGCAAACTTGACAATTGGAACAGATTAGGGCATCAAATTAAACAAATCCCAAACAAATCCCAGAGTCTAAGGGAAGCAGACATTTTCGCCAAAAAAGACCAACCAATTCCTTTCCAACTATGTACTTGCGACATACATATTTGTTTCGAACTGATAATGGACACTCGCGTTCACATACTGAATAACCAGACTTCGCAACTAAAAAGGAGTCGAGCAGCGAATGAAACCATTTGATCGGCTGATTAATAATCCTTGGAATGTCGTCATGCTGACTAACCAATTAATTTAACTGTAGGTATTTATTCGGCGGGGCCCTTAATGATTCTCATTAACACGCGTCTGTTTAATTTATGAGGGGGTAAGTGAAGCGATGAGGGTGCAGTGGCTTTATGATCCAGGGAACTCGGTGCCAAGAGGCAATTAGTTACGCATTTCGCGGTTAAAAGTTTAGAGCCGATTGCTTTAAGTGCTGCTGGACCGTTTAAGTTAGTCCAAAGTATTTGTCGAAGTCATACCACCCTCTATTGGGTGCAGTGGCTTAGTGGTTAAGTGCATTGGGCCACTTAGCGAGAGGTCCCTGGTTCAAATCCAGACCTGTACCACCTGAAGGTTCTTATTCGCTACCCCACCTCTTTCGAACGTGGGGCAAACATCCAAGAGTAAAGGTGCGATCAGACGGTCATCCAAACTTGCCATCCTGACGTCACTTTGACGTAGATTTTCTCCTAAAGTAGTTAACCCATCTGTAATAAACAAGTTTTCTGACGTCAGCATGTCATCCGGATGACAAGTTTGGATGACCGTCTGATCGCACCTTAAGAACTGACATGAGAAGCTCTCAAAAATTAATTGCCAAAATATATCTTCTCACACACAGTGGTTGGAGAAGCTAGGCTTTGGGTCGCTTACGCCTAATCTATCTAGGTGAAGCGATGCGCTCCAAATTGAGAAAAAAAAACCAAAAAGCTTTCGACTGGTTTAATAAATTTAATATTTTTATATCTTCTCTTGAATTCTCTTGACGTTCACAAGGGCGTCAAGCAAATCACCAATCCAAAAACGAATAAAAAGTTCGTCTTCCAATTGAAATGTGGAATTCCATTTTTAATGATGGAATCCTAACAGCTACGAATTTAATGCTTTCGAGAAAAGAAAAAAACACTGTAAACAACTATGTATAGTCCAATAAATTAATCAATACGAAGAACACCGTTTTAATGACTTCATCCTAACAGAAATTATTTTCTCGCAACGTGAAATAGGTACCTATTCCCTATTTAGAGTTTATCAATTGAATTTTATTTTTATTAATACTTTTACGACGTAAGAATTTATTATGGGACTTTAATATTGTTGGAGACTACATAAAAATTAGAATTCAAAATCTTTCGCTGACACGCAAAACATCAAACTCCCTTAGCAAGTACCTGCATTATATATACAAATATGGTAGGTTGATTCTAAGAAAAAATAAATAAAAAAAACCATCAACCAAAGTGCATAACACCTGCACACACTCCCTAACTACTACATATTCCTACACAATTTGTACTCCAACAATCTTATTGTTTAGTTGATAATACGTTTTAAACGAACATAGATGGCACATCATGCGAACGTGTCATTCACACCATTCATGCCAGAACTCTCGCTCTGCCGCTGACGCCGCCGCCGCCACCGCTGCCCGCCTTCGCTCCGCCATCATTTCATTCGTATCGCATAAGCTTGGAAAACAAAAACTGGTTAAAAATCAGGTCAAGTGACGATGAAAAGAATGAAAATACGGAAGGAGACAAGAAGACATTAAGAAATATATATATATAAAAAAAAAAAAAGGAATAGATTGTAATTTTCACACACCCTTTTCATCAACACTAACACAGCTCATGTCCTAGTTAAGTGGCAAATGTATCAAATAATAATAAAAAAAAAAAAAATAGTCTCAATCGCACGTGACATGCTGAGGGGACAGGGATGGCCGAGGACGATCCAAGTGAAAAGCAGAAAAGAAAAAAAAAAAACCAAGAAAGAACCAACTTCAATCGATTTACGACCTCATACAATGGCCACTCGAACAATATTTTATATCCATTTTATTTATTTACAGTTTCCGATATCCATCCACCCATCCAGCGTCGCACCGCTCTACACTTCCATTTAGCACCATATCTTTGCTATCCACCTACATGTAGGTAGGTAAACAGTGTAGAAGCAGCAACAACAATAACAATAGCAATAATAACAACAACAAAACGAAACAAGAACCAAGATGGTGATTTATTCAAGTTTAAACGAATATCGAAGGACATGTCTTGCAAGGCTGTATAGGTAGGTACGATGGAAAAGGGGGCGGTGTTGTGTATGATACTAAAATTTATTGATAGGGTGAAAGTTGAAACTCACCGGGGGTTGTTACTTTGTGTTTTGTAGTGGATACGACGACGACGATGACGACTACGACGACTATAAGGACGAAGGCAAGTTTCAAGCATACTGTTTTTTTTTCTTTTCTTCTACTACTTCTTCTTCGTTTACTAAGATGTGTCCTGAATGGTAGCATTTTGAGATACTTATACCATGATGTGGAAGGAAAGATTAACATGGAAAACTATTTGGAATATATTCCATGGATGGATATCATAGAAATGTCAAAAAATTCGATTTGTTTGAGAGGTTTTTGAAGGAGATATTCCATGAAGATGAGTATCTTACATTATATTTGTCCCGTGAGGATAAGACTCTTTTTTTTTTGTTATCAGAGATAAATGTGCATTGAATAGATGAAGGTTAGCAAATCGATGAAGAGTGGACTTTTTCGTATTGTGTGGGATTAGGTTTAGAGAGCTGTTATGAAGTACTTTCTTTTTGAAGAAAATACGAAAGGAGCGGTTAGAGAGATTTGATGTTGAATAGAATGCTTATTTGCGAATTTCACCATTTGACAGTTTATTTGGACATGGCATCGCTTTATATTTTGTAAATACACTGAGAACAAAAAGTATTCGCAGGCCACAAATTCCTACATTAAACCTGTAAAAGTAGTAAACTTGTTTACATGGATATAAAAGTCGAATCAAGGATCAAAACTCCCCAATTGGGGACTAGGCCTGTAAATTATCTTTCTTTTGCCAACTAATGGGATACTATTATGGTGAGGTGTGAACGGCGTAGAAGGTATCTACAGGCTAAATATGTCTAGCGCGGTTACTTTACGCCTTACCACCTACTATCTCCGTATTTGGTATCAAAAGAAAGACATTTGTGTCAGGACTCTTGCGACAATTGCGGACAACTTTCCAATATACGAGAGCTTGCATCTTCTATTTTTATACCTTTAGCCCGTTTTACGTTTACAGAAGAACTATACATGGCGGAGTGACGAATTATTAAAGCGCACTTTCAGAGATACCGATGCACGTTGGTTTTAAATGTCTGTAAACTATAATGTGCAGGAAAAACAGAGCGTGGGCAGAGCATTCCACATTCGTACTGCACGGTTAAGAAACTACAAGGGTAGTCCGCCGGAAAGCAGGTGGAATGCAACTGGCTATTTCGTTTGAGCACTTATGGTATAAGTAGCACATACCGAGGAAGGAAAGCCTTTCGGTTTCAGCGATGCAAGTGCCATCCATGGATAATGACAGAGTATTGGGGTTTCGCTTTAGTGACAGTAGACAGCATTGTGTTTTGGAAGCATTAAATTCTACTTCTACTCTACCCCACTTCAGAATGCTGTCAAGGTCGGAATTTAATGAGCTGAACATACGTTGGTTTTCTAGCTCCACGTCCGAAGATGAGGGACGTGAATCATAAAACGAATACGCGAAGCTAAGGGTACTGTCACCCGCGAAGGAATGGATTGGATTAGAAGGAGATCATTGGGTCGGAGACAAAACGGAGCCTTGGGGGACACCAGCATTGTTGGTGAGTTGCAGACTTGAAACCGTTCAAAACAACTTGTCCATTGAAGAAGGGCATCATCGATCCCAAACGCACGCAATTACGACAAAAGAGCTTGATGCCAAACTCTGTCAAATGCTTTTGTTTTCATTCTCACGGTGTTGTTGAAGATCCTTCGCACAGTAACTTAATTTTAAGCGAACATTTTTTGTCTAGCAAACGCCTCCATCAGGGCTTTTATTGGTAAGCTAAATCACTGTTCAACCTAAACTTCTGATAGCTAGGTAGTATTATTGGATCTAGTTCAGGATTACTTCAGCACTTGAATGTTATGGACTCTACTGAATTTAACGACAACGGTTGAGAAGTTAGAATGTTCTGAAAATTGTACTGACACGAACTTCAACCTTGAGGGGCAGCACATTGAGACACACTCATTATTCCAATTTGTACCAAGGCTTTTTACGGACCGCGGGAAAAGTAGGTACATCTTGCTTTTAGACATAATCATTCCAATTCCGTTTCATAGAGTAAAATACTGCACCAAGTATGACCTTTTCCATATTGATTCAAATATTTTTAGTTGTTCCATGTGGTCATTTCGTTCTAATTTGTTGTCGTTATAGTTTTGAAGCGAATCTAGTCTTTCTATTTAAAATTTGCTAGTGCTACACCTATAATACCCAAGCAGGCTTCTTAAAGCTTCTGCAACTTAACCGCGATAATCCGATCAAGCACTGGTGCGAACCAGTCAGTCCGATCATAGTGTAAAGTGGAGAATAATTGTAGGACTTATACCCAATGTTTTGCCTTACTTGCTGACATACGTCAAGTCGCTCGTAACTCGCTCAGCGGCGGATCTAGCAAAAAAGCGATGCGCTGCAAGAAGCGTTTACATGCGATAAATCTGTTTACATGTTTTCTTATGGATGTCGCTTTCTCGCTTTACTGTGCGGGCAACCTTAGACGTGAGTCCGTCCAGTGTCCAGTTCTTGTCGGTAAAAACGCTGAAACATTTAGTTAATCTCCCAACAATGGCACTTGTCATGGCTGTTCTTAGTACAAATAGCAATGACCACGTCATCGTAAATTTACCATAGACTGTCCTCAAAGACACACAGAACAGACACTGATACTCTGACTGGAGGAAATGATAGTTTGACTTCACAGCATGGGTGCCCTTGTCATCGTTTTCATGACGTCTATAAAGAAACGTCTATGAAGTGGAGTATATTGTCCCTTTCATTTGCTATACTTGATACTAAAAAGCTCTTTCTACTTGTTTGCCCATTCCCTATCTCTTTCTTTCTCTGATTTTTTATCAATTAGTCAAATTTGAGGAAGATTAAAGAGGCACCGTTTGATATTTTCTCGGCTAATGCGCTCTCCGTTGACAGTGAATGAATAGCTAGTTCATTCCTACATTCGCAGTTTTGAAATTATTTGTCATGTACTAATTCAGCAGTTCATTTACTACATTCAAACTTGGTCTTCTTAAATGAACAAAACTTAGAAAGGTCTTTTCGTCGTTTTAAGAACAACTTATGTTACACCAAAAGGTCTCAGCCTTGGAAAACAGCATACATCTCCAATTATAAACAAATACACAATTCTATCGGCAAAACGTCATATCTCAAAGAACCAGCCAAAATCTAAATTTGTTTACTAAGAACTCCACGTCAAATAAAAAAAAAACCCCTATTGACAAAATTGCATAACATTTATAGTAAAACTCTACACAAATACTTATTAGAACTTGCAACAATTTGCAAAACCTAAAACATAAATCACAAATTGACGTAACTCGACAACATGTCAACCGTTGACACTCCATACGTCAATTTTACGCAAAATCAACAGAGTTCGCATTGAATGTGAATAAAACAGAACCAAAAAAAAAACCAAGAATTCTCGTCAAGCACTATGCCAATATTGATAGTAGCTTCGCTGACGACAGAAAAAAAACAAAAATAACATTTTTTAAACAAATTAATACAGCACACATCACACGCAGCTACACACACACAGACAAATATCATGTACATCAAAGTGAGTTTACCTCGTGTTTTAAACAAATTTAATTTTGTTGATAAGAACGCAAGAGTCCGTTCTGTAGCAATCAATTTTCGTTGTATTACAAGCAAATCGCACTTCTCAGATAAAGATAAATTGTTTAAGCGGAATAAAAGGAAGATAAATAAGCTACTTACTAGAGTGTACCTACATGAAATGAGAGAACAACAACCATAAACAAATAAATAAATAATTGTGCCGAGCGTTTTATTGAATTAAAGTCGGGAGGGAAGACGCAGCAGAGATAGAGGCAAAGAGAATACAATTATTACAACAAACCTCCGTGGAGGGGAAGAGTAGCAATTGATTGCAAAAAAGAAAACAACACAATTTATGACTCCGATGCAAATCTTAATATACAATAGTCATAGTGTGTGGTTATTGGTAATACCTAGGGTAATGAGAATATAAGATATAGCGTGCATTTGTGTGTGGGTATGTGTGTGTGTGGCATCATCAGATCTTTGTTTTGAAATATAAAAATTTGCAAAACGTTCAGAGCAACTATAAATTATTTATGAAGGGCAGCAACGTGACAGCTTTTTATATCGAAATATGGATCAGCAAAGAACTGCGCATAAAGATATGTAATGGTTATCGTGTTATTTTTTTATGAAGAATTTATAAGCTTTTAACGCTGTAAAAACGTCTAAATTGTTGCAAATATGTACTTTGACAGAAGGGTCGATGATATCGCGGGTTTCAACTGTCAGATGTCTACTCATAATCTCTGTCATTTTTATGGTGTTTGATGTGTCTCGGATTGCTGTCAAAAATCAAAAGGGAATTGAAATTAATTGTTGCAAATTTTTTGTCTTAAAATTTGTTTTGTTGCTGAGCTAGGGCCCGATGACTGGAAGACCAGCACCATATGCCCCACCGATAAGAAAGGCGATCGTAGGTCTTGGAAGAACTATCGAGGCATATCTCTGCTAAATGTTGCCTATAAGATCCAAACAAAGATATAAGGCTCAAACCCTTCTGCAACACACTAATCGGCACGTACCAGTGTGGCTTCCGGCCCGGCAGATCAACTGTAGACCAAATCTTCACACTAAATCCAATCCTGGAAAACACCAACGAAGTCGAGACACGCCATCTCTTCATCGACTTTAAAGCCGCATATGACAGCATTCATCGTCAGGAGCTTTTTGTGGCGATGGCCGAATTCGGGATCCCGTCAAAACTGATCCAAATGTGTCGCATGACACTACATAACACGCGATGCAATGTGCAGTTTGGCAGCAGCTCATCTGAACTCTTTCAAACATGCACCGGATTTCGGCAAGGAGATGCGCTTTCGTGTGATTTCTTCAATCTTGTTCTTGAGCAGATAGTGCGCAGGGCAGGTGTCAACACGGAAGGCACTATCTTCAACAGATCAGATATAGATATCATTGGTCGATCCCAGCGTGCCGTGATAGAGGCTTCCACGGCTATTGAAGAACAGGCGAAACTAGTTGGCCTTGAAGTGAATGCGGACAAGACAAAATATATGCTATCAACAAACAAACAAGCATCTGTCCACCGACTAGGACAAAATGTCACTATTGATAGCAGCAACTTCGAGGTTGTTAAGCAGTTCATTTACCTCGGTGTAAACATCAACTCCACGAATGACAACTGGGTGGAGATCCGACTAAGAATGGGTTACAAAAATCCCAACTCGAAGGACAAAGAGCATGCTCTACGGAACCCTTATTCTGCCAGTTCTGCTATACTGCGCCGAGTGCTGGACGATAAGCAGGAAGGGAGAGCTAATACTGGGATCCTTCAAGCTACAACCGCAAACTCTATGAGCTGTACCAAGATGTGTATGTAGTCCGAAAAGTCAAAAACCGTCGACTACCTTGCTCCAGCTAACCTCCGTTTCCAAGACAAAGCCTTCGCGGATGCTAGAGTGCTTGGTCTGGGTTATGTCTGGGTAGCATCTAGCCCGGGATCACAGAGGATGGAAGGCAGGGACTTTTTACGGGTCGGGTTAAGTAAGTAATTAATACTGAGCTAGGGGTTACAGATTCAAATCTACTGCAGTTTTTAGCTGCAACAGAAGGAGAAGGATCGATGGTCTCCAAATGAACTTCCAGATAGTGGGACCACCCTAAAGTCATTGTTGAATCGTTTTTTCGGACCCTGTTAAACAGAAAGTATGCTGGCAGGCGCATGTAGCACAAACACTCTCATACAAAGCGTAACGATAAAAAGGTAAAAGAGTTAAAGCTTGTCTTGCAACGATCTGGTGATTGTACTACTCTGAACTGAAGTATAATCTGGCAAGTTATCTTAAGAGAAGTCGTATTGACAGCATCTATGTGCAGAAGTATGACGTCTGCCCGATTCACATGAACTCAATTTAAGTGATCTGACTATACAGAATAGTATTTACGACACGATCTGTGAACGTTAACCACACTGCGGCAGATGATCTGTCAAAATGGATCCGAATTGGTATAGAAAAATGAAAAGTGTCAGTTGAAAAAAAGTATTCTTTTCGACAGAAAAGCAGCAATAAATGCAGTCTTTGCTTTTGAAATAAAGTCCAAGCTAGTTTGCCGTTGTCGTCTACAACTCTCACAGCATCAGACGAATCTCTGCTCGGTTCCTGGGCACAGGGACAAACCGAACAACGACCAGATCGAAGAAAGCAACTTGCAATTGTCCACGCACTCAAGCAGGCACTTGAATTGATTTAGCTACCACTTTGCAACCTAAGGGAACGAGTGTAATGCAAGATCCAAAATAGGGCTGACATATCAAAGAGGCTGTGGCCAGACACCAACAAACAAACTTCTCTAGCCTCTACCTTCAATCTTCAGTTTTTTTTTCTTTGCAAACGTCGAGCTGGCTGGGCAACATTGTGCGACCATAAGAAGAACGGACACTTAGGTGGGCTTCAGCATCGGCTATTCTTCACCGGAGGGTATCACAATAGGTTCAAAAGTTGGGATGACCTAGAAAACCGTTGTTACTTCGCTTTTGCAAAACAAAAGGGGTTCAAAAAACCCACCTAGTAAGATGAAATATAAAAAAAAAGTATTAGGCGTAAACGGCCCATAAAGACCTAAAGCCTAGCTTCTCCAACCATTGTGTGTGCGAAGTTATATTTGGAATGGTGGGACCTACAGTTTAATGCCGATTCCGAACAGCAATTTATTATTGAGAAGCTTCTCATGATATTTCTTACTCTTGGATGTTTGTCAGACGTTCGCATGAAATGGGGAAGCAGATAAAAACTTTCAGGTGGTACAGGTCGGGATTTGAACCAGCGACCTCTCGCTTAGTGGTCCAACGCACTTAACCACTAAGTCACTGCACCCACAAGATGAAAAATAAGCTCTACTCTATTAAACACTGATTCGGCAAAGTTCTGCTGAGTGATAGAGGATAACAATGGAGGGTCAGCAGATGTAAAACTCTTTTGAGAGAAAAAATCTTTGAAAAATACATGACCCAGTTTGTGAGGAGGGCCAATGGACAAGAAAATACAACAGCGAGCTGAACCAAGATGTTGATCTAGTTCAAAATTCCAATGGACAAATGGGGCGAATGAACAATATAGGATCTTCTAGTTCCGAGACAACCATGTTCAAGATCTTCGCTTGTTCGGGGAAGCTACTGTGTCTTAGGTAGAGCCTCTTCTCTTATAAATGTTTTGGTTTTGTTTCAAAAAGGCGTCCCAAAGACTCAGTACATTTATAACATATTAGGTGGCAGCAATGTTTACCAAACTATGCAGCCAAACAAAGACAATTATCATCAAATCATCACAACAAAAAAAAAAAAATGTCCAAATGCGGCATTCCTCAATTATCCCCATAACCCACCAGTCGAAGGAATGCCACAACTAAAACTGTGCCAATGACCTAGATTCTCGAATCATTCTCTTTATTTCAAGAGGTTTCTTTTCACAACTCAAATTGAGGCAACCTACTCTTGTATGCCATATCCGATGATGTCATTAAAAAAATACTATCAGATTTGTTTAGTTAGTTCACAATAAAATTGCCAAATTTCAGTAACCACTTGTATTCTTCCAGAAGAAATCAAACACGTGTCACATTCGACACCGCAAAATTTCACAAATTCATACTCCCAATTTATTCATTTTGTTTTCTACATACAATTCAATGTTTTTATATTTTTTTTTTTCTTATAGTGATAAAAAAAACTTAACAATCAACCAGTCTTCATCATAACTCAAATTAAAAAAAAAAAAAAATAAATAAAAATTACCAAGATCAAGATAGAAAAAAAAAAAAATAATAATAATAATAAAAAACCAAACTATTCAGTCTTGCGAAACCGAAAAAAAAATGATTGTTGTTGGCGCATGCATAAAATTATCTCCAACGATTGAAATAATAAAAACAACAAAACCTCAAAAAATCCACATATATATATATAAATACGTCAGAACAACAAAAAAAAAAGTAGAAAATTATTGCGGCTCTGGCCTTGAGATATTATTATTGCAACAGGGTGCGTTTTATTGTGAGAATATATTCGTAGAAGAAATACAAATTTTTCTTTCTTTATTTTTCGATGAAGACAAACAACGGTAGATGTGTGATTTTTTTTTGTTTAAATTAAATTTCCTTAAATTTATAACATGAAATTGAAAGTAAATCTGTCGTCGTTGCTGTTTTCTCTCTCTCTCTCTCGTTAGCACAGCATACGTTAACGTTTTTTAAAGTTTATACGCGAGAAGCGATAAACAAATTAAAAATTATGTCAGACAGTTCGCGCGATGATGATAAGTAACGAACAAATGGAATAACGAACAAACACAACGAATGAAGATGCGAGACGAAAAGAATTTTCACCGAATTCGTAATCGCAGATATGTAATTGCTTATTTTCTGATTGCGTCGCAAGCAGAAGCAAAAGCAGAAAAAAAAAAAAATAAAAAAAAAAGTGTAATAATAAATTGATGATTGGTTTCGGATGAAGGAGGGGAAGCAGCAAGAGCATAGCGAACCATATAATGTATTTAATTTTGCGTATCTTTTAAAGTGAATTTATTAGACTGTCAAAGGAGGCTAATAAATTATGGAATGCCATGAAAGGTAGACAGAGCGAGTAGGCGCAACGCGACATAATATCGTCTAATTTGTTTAAATTTCATTTTAAGGTGATGGAGAGTTAATTTTTGTTTGGGGGCAAATAGAATCGGGTGCACCTGTGACAGGAATGATGTCAAATTGCAATTGAAGGATGAAAGTGGGGGGCTTGAATTGAATTGTGGGGATTATCAATAAGAACGGCACCGGAACTTCGACTGCGTACACATTTCAAAGTTCGGCTTTCCTCAAGTTTAACAATGGTTTCAGCCAGGATCTGAGACCGTGTTTTCGTGGTTTTTGTGAAATGTGACAACGTCAGATAGATATGCAAAGAATACAAAGGGTGATTCATCGTGGGTTAGATTTTTTTGACAGAGCACGCGTGACTCCTATCAAAGTGCTTTGTCATTTTCTCACAAAAAGACTCACACCACAACAGCGTCTCCGAACTGTTGAGCTGTATTACGAAAATCAGCGTTCTGTGAGAAATGTTTTTCGTGCGATTCGCGGAACTTACGGTGCACAAAATCGACCTACTGAAACCACTATTGCCAATACCATTCGCAAATGTGAGTCCCAATTTACATTGGTCGAAGATACCCGATACCCGGTTAGACCACATCCAGCACGCAGTGGTGTGGTTTATGGGCTGCTAGAATCATTGGTCCATATTTCTTCAAAAAATGAGGCAAAACAGAATGTTACAGACTATGTGCTTCCTGAAATTCATGGCAATGGCTTTGGTGAGCTCTGAATTCAACAAGACGGCGCTACGAGCCATACAGCGCGTGAAACAATGGACTTGTTCAGCAATAATTTTAGTGAGCCCTTAATTTCACGTTTTTACTGTAAATTGGCCGCCTAGATCGTGCGATATCACACCTTTGGACTATTTTCTCTGGGGATATGTAAAGTCTCAGGTCTTCAGGAATAAGCCATCTAAGATTGACGCTTTGAAAGCCAACATTACTCGTTTTATTCGCGAGATACAAGTCGAACGAATCACCCTTTTATGTCTGCAGTAACAGGCACTAACCACTTCTAAGTTAGTGTTCCAACTCAATAACTCATTGAATTTGGTCGGCAGACTGATCTCTCTGAGTCTTATTTGGGTTTTGGCTCCTACCTTCGAACTCGTCGCTGGACAAGGTTCGGAGAAAGTTTTCGCATGACCTGAACCTTAGTTTATCTGCCGGCATCACTAGTGGGTCTTCTATAGTTACATGGCCTATGACTGCAGACAGACCAAGCTAATTCGACCGAACGTCAGTGGAAAGACAGCGACTGTAGTATGCACATCTGGTAACTACGCTGGTGAAGAAGGCGAAGACACCGCGGAGCATTTTCTCTGTGAATGTCCTGCCTTTCTCGAAGCTCCAGGTCCTAGGTGCTGATGTGGTGAGTGCCAAACATTTACCACAAAAGTGCATTTTCGGCTTTCTTGGTATATAACTGCAGTGGAAAATGTTCTCGAAGTCGCGAGTTCTTCAGCGGATGCACAAAGCTTCCGACAAAAAAAGGCTGCCTTTTAATGATTTGAGGTCAGTTCAAGTCATTTAATGCGTTCTAGGTTGGGCATAACTTCCTATACAACGAAACTGAATCGCTAATATGGCATTCCTAGGTTTCGAAGCCTGCTAAGCCGGCTAAGAGCAAACACCTCACTTGCGCCATCACTGTGGAATCTGTTTTGCATGAAAATCACAACTCTTTGTTTTTAAAAGATTTTTGAGGACATCAGGATGTATGGACAGTGGTGAGAATTGTAAGGAGGAAAGCCGCCAGAATGAGGCTATAACAATCAGTTATTCATCACTTAAAACATAATCGGCCGCCCTAATAATCAAATTTAGTCCGGCAGTTAACTTAAAGTCTGTACACTTTCTTAAATCCCTGTATCAATAAACAAATTTAGTTGTCGGATAATCGATAACTGTAGGGTTAAATGTTAATGGTCAGAAAGCCATGTTTATGTCTAACATTAACTCTAATTTTCATTCTTTCATAATTCATTCTGCAACGGAATTTTGCCGTGCATTCATTTATTTTTGTATCAAATAAACGTATAGTAATATATTTTGGAGTAAATTGTGTTACTCAATTAAGTACGATTTTTGTTGTTCGGCTTTATCAAAAAAAAATGTATATAAAAAATACAAAGCATGAAGAAATAGTCCAATTAGCGCAGGAGAAGGATACAAATAGTGAATTTTCGCAACAAATTCAAACAGTTTCCTTTTGTACAAATTAGTGTTTAACTGAACGTATATCGAAGTAATTCGAAGTGTGTACATTTACGTTAGAATAGGTACATTTTCCGTTCCGAATGGATTCCAAATTTTCCAAGATATTTCTTAACATACTTAATGCGATCAGAATTTCTGGTAGGCCTACCGCATATGTTGCATCATTTGTTTTCTACACAAAACCAAGCACAGTGTCACATAACGGGTGATCCAAGTAGAGATACTTTTTTCAATAGCCTTTCTTGACAGATCACGTGTGAGTCGTGTCATGCTGTCATGTTATTTTTGTTTAGTATTGTTTGGCATTTTATAATGGATAGACTTACGCGTAAACAACGTTTACAAATTGTTCAACTTTATTATAAAAATTCACGTTCTGTGAGGAATGTGTTTCGTGCACTTCGCTCAACTTATGGTCAATATAATCGGCCTACTGAGCGTACTATTCGCAACACCATCACCCATTATTGGATAATATTCGACCGAATAGACCACGTCCAGAACGCTGTGAAGAAAATATAGCGGCCGTAGCTGAGAGTGCACACGGAGACCGTAGAGAGTCGATTCGGCGCCGTTCGCAGCAACTCGGACTGACGTATGGAACGACTTGGCGCATTTTACGTCAAGATCTTAAATTAAAAGCGTACAAAATACAGCTTGTGCAACAACTGAAGCCGGTCGACCTTCCCAAGCGACATCGCTTCGCTCTATGGGCTCTTGAAAAGTTCCAAGAAGATCCGACGTTTTCGAGGCAAATTTTGTTTAGCGATGAGGCTCATTTCTGGCTCAATGCGTATGTAAACAAACAAAATTGCCGCATTTGGGACGAAGAGCAACCTGAAGAGATTGAAGAACTGCCACTTCATCCAGAAAAAACAACGGTTTGGTGTGGTTTGTGGGCCGGCCGGTGAAATCATCGGTCCATATTTCTTTAAAAATTATGCCGGTGCGAACGTAACCGTCAATGGCGACCGTTATCGTGCCATGATAACCGACTATTTGATGCCTGAAATTGAAGCTCGTGATCTCGGCGACATTTGGTTTCAGCAAGACGGCGCCACTTCCCACACATCGCATCAATCAATGGACTTATTGAGAGAACATATCGGTGAGCACATAATTTCACGTTTTGGGCCGGTCGATTGGCCACCAAGATCGTGTGATATGTAAAGTCAAAAGCTTATGCCGACAAACCCGCTTCGATTCAGGCCTTGGAGGAAAACATCACGCGTGTCATTCGCCAGTTACCAGTCGAAATGCTCGAACGAGTGATCGAAAATTGGACTCAACGGATAAACCATCTGCGACGTAGCAACGGCCAATATTTGATAGATATAATCTTCAAAAAATAAATGCCAAAGAATGTTCTTTCAAATGATAATAAACATTCTCCATTAAATTTGAATTTTCTGTGTTTTTTTCTTTAAAAAAGTGGGGAACCTCGAAACCTCTATTTGAAAACATTATCAGATGTTTTGACAAATAGATTCCAAAAAAAGTCCTCGCACTAGTAAAGGTAGAGGTCAAATTATTTATTGGTACCATTTAAACTGGCAGTCAACTAATAGTCGACATTAGTGTTTGATTATTAGTAAGGCCGACTAAGTTCGTCCTTACTTTAAAGCACTTTTCACTTTTCCTTAAACTCGGTTCAATATTTAAAAAATGAATACAAAGAACACCCCCCTTTGAAATAACTTACTTATTCATATTTATTGCCAACTTAAAAGATGTTCAGCGCATTCTGTTGAGAAGTCGTTCATCCACTTTTATTAGGTACCTTTAATACCTAATAAACAAACAAACAACAACGAACAATTCTCCGAAATGACAAAACTTGTCAACAGCGTCAGCGAAAAACTCATTTATACGAAATAGCATCGGTAAAGTAAAATACCTACCTACAAGGTACTTGTACTGTGACACATACACACCGTCTCATCTATGTCAAAGAAAAAAAAAACAAACTACACTCGAGGTGTCAACATAAATAGGAAATTGTTATGAAAACATCTTCCAATGAATCGTATTCATTTTGAAAATTCTATCTGTGCACAAAAAAAAAACAAAAACTTGGATCTTTTTAAGTTAAAATAAAAAAAAAACAGCTCCGACATTCCAACAGACACCGAAAACTGCAATTTTGTTCCGGCAATTTATTTTTATCTTCTATATCTATCCCTTTCTTGTTATCGCCTTCTCTCTTTCACATGCATACACATCATTGTCTTGTCCATTTTTAATTTCTCATTTATCCGCAAATTAATTAGCATATGCTTGACAGCGTTTCGCAAAAACGTAGAGAAGTACGAAAAGAATCGTAATATAAAAATGCCTGCACAATAAAAATAAAGAAAGAAAGAAAGCTAAAAGTGAAAAAGTCACCCATAGAAGCAAAGCAAAGCAGCATAGCACAGCACAGCCAGTGCCCAAAGTCAGAGAGAAAAAAAAAAGAAAGAAGCGCACAGAGAAAATAAAAGGTCGAACATTTAAATCACCAAATGCGTGGTGAATAGCAATGAAAAGATATTCGCCCCGGCTGGTTTGGGGGAAGAAGGGAAATAAAATCCAAAACGATTTTTTTGTTTTTTTTTGCTGCTGCTACTGCTGCTTCTCTCTGTAATAAGACAGAAGAGGAGACATACTAAAAAGCGTGATTTAAGTGTCAGTGTTTTGTATGCCATGTTGTATGGTGGCTTTTGTTCTCTATGCGCTGCTATTCCTGCATATTGTTCCCGCTGCGCCCCCCGCCAAACGTATTGTTCTACAATCTCTGTACTACTCTTCCATTGTAGCGAGGCATGCGGCGGTCATTCATCCAACCTATTTTCAATCCGCGAGAAGCTTCCAACACAGTTTTATCGTAGAATTGTTTTTTTTTCTCATTCTGTGTTGTATACCTAACATTCGTTCGTTCGTTCCATCTCCTACTATGTCCCAGTAGCACCTCTAACTTCTTCCCTATTCGGTTTATTGATGTTGTATTGCGACGAGCTAGGGAGGGGACCTCCCCATGTGTTGTTTGTTTGTTTGCTATTTTTGTTGTTGGTTTGTTATAGTTAATTTTCTAAAGCACACTATTCGCGCTTTATGCCCTTTGTACGCCGTGACATTCGATTAGAATAAAATTGTGAGATTGAAAACTGCATTGAAGGGTAGGTAGCTTTAAACAAAATAAGACCACGCGAAGGGTTCAATGAGAAAAAAAAACACCAACATCCAAGTAGTGATATTTTTCCCTCATATTGGCAGCAGTGTTTGGTTGCTTTTAAAATTAAAAATCGATTTTTTTTTGCTTGCGTTCGTTTGGTGTTGGTTGATGTAGGGTGAAGGTTGAAGGTTGAACAGATTGGATAGATCTGGAGAGTAGCTATTGCTGATTGAAGGATGATGATGAATTCTTAAAATAGGATTTCACTTAACTTCTCCTTCTACCTTGAGAATGAAAAAGACACGATTTTGATAAAGGGTAATAAAGAGAATAAATTATACAAACGCGACATTTAGATAGATTACTGAACACGATTTTTGAGGATTACATGTGCCATATATTTCTGACGTCTAGACGGGGATAATGTTTTTCTAATTTGATGAAGTTAAGTGCTCGTCGAGCTCGCGACCCATTAAGTGTCTGCGACTGCAGCTTTGGATCTTTTGCGATACCAAATTGTTTTGTATAGGGTCCGCCAAATAACTTTTTTTTTTTTTTAAACAGCGCACAAAACATCGATTGTAGCTTCGGCAGTGTGGCACGTAGCGCCGTCCTGTTGAAACCAAATGTTGCCAATATCCTCCTCTTCAATTTTTGTGAACAAAAATTCGTTCAACATGGCCCGATAACGATCGCCATTGACTGTAACGGCTACTCCTTGTTGTTATTCAAGTTGTTGTTGTTGTTCAAGCGTATACCCATATTCGTTCAGCGGAAGGATTAAACTAATTATCTGTCAAATCAGACATGAGCTAAGTGTTACCATTCGCGAAATAAGCACTAGTTGAAAAAAAACGTTAGATGGCGGACGCTTTAGGTTTTAGTTTTAGCTTCCGAGATGGTTTGACCTTTAAAGTCTGAGTTTGTGACTTTTTCAAAACTCCCCAGTTCACCTACAAATTTATATCGTTCATTTGCTTGGAACGCTTGCAGTTCGTGGTTGCATCTCGTGCCATTCGTCCATCTCGCACAGATATTCTTCAAAAGATCTCGATCTCGCAAGAGTTTAGTAGCTACTTATTGTTCAGAACTCGGTGCGGTATAGCAGTGTTTCTGCAGAGCTTAAATTTGGCTTTATGGCCAACTAGCACTTTATTGTCAATAACCTCACTCCCATCATCGTGCAAATCCAAGAGACGGGACAGATCGAAACGTGATGTGACCATTCGCATTGAGGACCTGCGAATGTTACCTTCACTATGACGTAGAATTTGTACTGGATGACAACTTTAGTACAAATCCTACGAAATAGTGACGTCAGGATGTCATACATATGACAAGTTTGTATGACCGTCTGATCACACCTGAGGAAGTGCCAACAGGTGATGATTTCGTTGTCGATATATTTCTGGGCGTAGCTGGACTTGCACTATGACATATGATCCTTAGCGATAAATCCAATGCAGAACACGAAAAGCAAGTGTTAACGAACGACATTGGTTTTGACGGGATTTTGCCATTGCTTCACCTTTGACTTGAACTTGTCTGTAGTCAAGTCCATGCCGGGAAAATTTGTAAGAAGAACTTGGTTAATATATTTAGGACTTTAACATCGTACCTATCTTTACATGAAAGAGGATGATGTATAACCTTCTGTTTGCTTTCTTTTGACAGACCCTTGTTGTTACCAACCAAGTCTGTTACCAAGGCTTGCAAGGCGCCCTTTATTGAATATGGGGTTAGCCAGTCGTACTTTCTCTTCATCCATGCTGTTTATCAGCTTTCAGGTGTTGGTTCTCTTGTTTGCCCCATCACTGCTCAAAAGTAGATACCCCTCATCGTGACAAAAATTATACACTCAGCTTCAATATTTGCTTAAAGACTACATTCTTGGGTTCCACTCAAAACAGCATTGGACCATCAAAATTTCAACCAAAAAAAAAAAAAAAACAAAAAAACATCAAAAGAAGTAGTTTACCCACTTAAGAAGTTCGCAAATGTATTTCATCTGTCAAAAGTCCGCACACATTTGCACGCAAACAACATAACATCATAAACAACGAATTTTGATTAATTGATATTTGATTTCCTCGAAGCACTTTATGTGCTTTAGCCGCAGGTTATGCTTATGCCAAATAGCAAAATTAAATTATTCATTTTAAATAACACCCCTGCTGTTGCTGCATCTGCTTGCTCTTACATCGCAAAACATCATCGCTGAATTTCATTAATTTGTCAAATCCTTATTCTAAACGTACTTGACAACTCAAATAAAACATCTGAAGTTAAAAAAAAAAAAATAATAATATAGAAACACAGCAAAAACTTTCTAAACACAAGCACCCACTCTCACCTACCTACCACGGTCGGTGGTGGGTACAGTATACTATATGGTACTATCGGTCGAGGGAATCAAATCAAAAATCATGAAATGATGATGAAAGAAGAACTTTTTTTTTTTTTCGCATTCCTCGTTCTGTTTTATTTCTCTCTACATTTTTATTATTATTTCATTCGAATGGTGTATGGATTTTTTTTTTGGTTTTTTATTTGTTCTCCTCCTAGCTCCTCCGCGTAATGATTTGATGATTTGATTTCAGAAAAGAAAAAAAAAAAAAACAGATAAGAAATATCTGTGCTCCTTTTTGGCAAAGTTACAAAAATGTTTGCTCCCCGAGATGCGTTCAAAAGTGAAAAAGAGAAACCGCCACACATTAACCACGTTTTTCACTGCAAAATATTTTTGAAAAGTTTTCCTCTTATTTTGTAGATTTCTGCCGTGCCGACACACTTAACCATAAAGTATTCAAATTAAATTCATTCTCCTCTCTGTACGCATTGAACACAGCCCGACATACATTCACTGTCATGCAAGTATTAATTCATATGCCAAAAGGAAAAAAAATATATGAAATATGTCAGGAGGAGTGGATAGACTGACGGTAGCCGATGGTGGTCAAGGAAGAAGAACATTTTCAATGAAAGCAACGACGACGACGACGACGGAGTTTGGGAAACGAACGTACGAGTACATAGATAAATTAAAGATGAGTGCATGTGTATTTCGGGGAACTATGATGGCTGGCCTGCCATTCACAGGCATGTAGGTCAGTGTTGCGATGGTTTTTTTTTTTATGCAATTTTTATTATTAAACCCACAATTTGGTAGCACTGAAACGTAATAATGTCAATAAATTGACGAGAAAAACAGTTATTGTCTATGCATGTCTTTTAAATTCGCATAAATCTCCTGACAAACTCCAAAAACAATTCCATTATGCAAAAACCACAATCGGAAAGAACAAAAATAATAAAGAGATGCAAAAATTGACACTTCAGCTGTCATATATTAACTAACAGTGTTTATTTATATTTTTTTTGTATGCGACTTAATTACTAAGTACACGTTTCCTCTGGCAGTGGCATAAAGTGCCTGACAAACAAGCACAACGCAGTAGTAGTATGCTGTGTAGTAGCGGGAGGTGCCAACAGACAGTGCATACAATTCTGACAGACGGAGTAGGTAGTTCGCGTTTGTGAAATGGAGTAAGCGCGAGGTGTCAGTGACAATACCAAAGCTGTACATACATATACGTATCTGAATTCGGTTGAGCGTTCATGAATAAATGATATTTGACTCGTTATGGAGGCAATTACGCTTTACACATTCATTTTTTTGTTTTTGTTTTTATTCTTTTTAATTCACTTAGTTATTTATGGTTGACTGACAGAAGAGGCAACGACGACGACGACGACGACGCAACGCTGTGTTGATATCTGCCACTGGTGGCGGCAATGACAGTAGCAATGTCAGAACTGATATACCTATACTGTTTTGGCAGTTGACTGACGACTATGGGTGCAGAAATCGATTTGTACACTTGTTATGAGTGAGTGAGAGGAGAGAGGAGAGAGGTGGGAGATGGTAGGGTAGGGAGACTATTTTTTTTTGTTCTCCTTTTACCTCGATTTGTCGTTCACATATTCGATTGAGAATTGATATTTCATTTTCTATATTTAGATGTTTTTTTTTTTTCTAGGTTCTTCTTATTTTTAGGTGATGTGATGAAATGATGTAAGTACATAAAGAATACACATACATACATATTAGACGAAGTATGTTTTCAAATTTTATTTGGAAAAAAAAACGTATGTATAGGTATGTAAGTGAAAGTAGGAATTTTACGCGTTCGGTACGGTACTTGGCGAACGTCAAATCAAATTAATGGAATACAAAGGAACTGTCGATTTTTATGTGTACGTTTATGATTGATTTTATGACTGCAGATTTGCGAATTCAAGAGACAGGTAGACAGGGTGTGCTGGGATACTGAACATAAAAGTGTTTTGTGGGTAATGTCCCGACTATGAATAAAGAAGTGACAAGACGAATTTGACAATTGACAGTTGCTTTTTTTGTTCTCTTTCTCAAATGTCAATGATTTTTCTATGACAATCGGACTTTAACTGGCATTTAATTTACAAGGTTGTTGCTAAATTTGACACAGACATAGTGACACGTTATCAGCTGAAGTCTTTGACTTAACAAAAAAAAAAAAGAGTGATGCCAAGTAAATTCTTTAAAATATTTTGCCCAAGCTTGCATTAAATTTTGTGACAGCAGACAGTATTTTGATGATGCAAACGCAGCTAAAACTGTCATTGCAACAACTGAGTACTTTTTACGGAATTAAATCATTATGCAACTCACAGTTCATTGTCATGATTTATAAGAAGTGATTACCCGTGCAAAAACAGCGTACCTAGTAAGTTAGTTTTTCGTCTTAACTTGCGTTAAATATTGTGACAACTGACATCTGAGATTTATTTACTAGAAACACAAATACAGAGACAAACGTCTCAAAAGAAGCGAGTTTCACCTGAAATCTTGTTTTATATTGTTTCAGCTGAGAGCTGATTACGAGGAACTATCCTACTAACCCTTTATAGCGCCGTTCTAAGGAGAAAGTATATTGCATTCAATACATTGAAATGTGGAGAAGTTTTGTTTGAATGGTGGCACCATAGTTACCACCTAAAAGGGTAAAAACAGTTGATTACTTCCGTTGAACTTAAACATTGTACATGGAGCTGGCAGTTCATTCAGGCGTTTTAAAAGAAACTCAAACGAAGTTGAAAATACCTAGAAGTTTAGTGATATTATGACAGACGACATTTGATTTTTTATAAATTTGGCTTGCGCAAAGATAACAGTGTAGATGCAGCTGCTGGGTGAGTTAAATGATTTATTAGGAGTCAATCTGTGAGAGACTTATTGACATGCGTTTTTGCTGAGACCAAAAAAATTAATTTAATAGAGAGAGGGCTTTGAGTTTGATACGGCATTGAATTCACAGATATACAAGCTGCTGCCCTAAACACGGAGGCAGAAAACACGCTTCTCAAATTAGATTTGGAAAACTGCCTTTGTGCATGGATAGAGAACATTATGTCAGTAGAATTATCCTCGCGAAACTTGGGAGTTGTATGGCCTGAAGGTCAATAGTAAGGTCAGGTAAGACCTTCAACCCAAAGTCGTGGTTTCTTGCTCTACAGTACCATTGCTTGGTGGTCGGCAGGTCTTAAGAAGTGCCTCGCCAATTTTATTGATTGCTTCCAAGATCCGTTTGCATATGCATCAATAGGGCCATAAGCACCAGACCGACTGCATCTAAGGCAAACCAAAGACGTCCAAAACAGCTTTTAAACTTGGGGAGTCTCATAGTAGGTCCAGCTATCACACTTCTGTCAAGAACCATTCTTGTATACCTCTACAGTGGAAATGTTTCAGTCAGTAGGATCATCCAACTAGGATCGGTCTGGGATGACGATTTTTTATTCTCGCAGACAATAATACAACTTTTTTCATTGTTTGACTTCGGGATAAACTATAAGACCGTCCTTTGGATGCAGCACTGGCTTATATATACAGGGATGGTTCGAAGACCAGACTACCTTAGGGGATAGTATTCTAGAATTGCAGGCTGAATTTATGGCTATCCGTAAGGCAGCATGTGGACTCCATACGGAACCGATAAATGGTAAGACTGTCGTAACGCTACTGACAGTCAAGCATAAACCTAAGGCCTATAGCCAACATTAAGATTTAAGCTGGGAATTCAATGCATTCAAACTCTTAACAATGTTTTAGGAATTTTGCACATATTTTGCAATATTTTAGGAATAAGCCATAAATTAATTTCATCAGTCGTCTCAGCTGAATGCGCTACAAGACGAGAATTTTTGATATTTAATTGTATTAATCGATGCACTATCCTCCCCTCCAAAGGTTCGTCGTCTCCTCGCTCTTCTGCTCTCATCCTCATTCTTCACAGCAATTGAACAAATTTAGGTACCATTCAATCCATCAGATTGTGTGAATATTCCAAAACTAAGATAACATCACAGAAGGTAATACCGGATGCGAAAACTGCAATGTTATCCGCAAAGACGGCTAAATGCAAATCTTATAAGTTCATCAGAACAGAATTGGGTACAGCACTCTACCTTGAAGAGTGGTGTGCATATATCAAAGAAGACACTTGAGTGGTGAACTTGATGTTCGCCTGTTAAAAAGCGCGGCACGATTCTGATAATTAGACTTGGAAAGTCAACTTGCATGGGCTTGAATATAAGTGTGTGTCAAAAGGCAGCTGTCAGTTAATTTGCCGTACTAGGACTAATTGCAATAAATTCAAAAGATTGTACATGCTCAACGTACACGCAAAATTAAAGAAAACAATCTACGGAGATTCATTCTGCATTTTTGTACCCATCATAATAAACGGCAACTGACAGTCAACTGACGTAAGTGCATGCAAATGCTGCGATGAATCAATTAACATGTGTATTTCCCTTAAGGCGGAGGTAATCGTGAGTCGATGAAAAATAATAATGACGGAATTTTAAAATCACATTGGAAATCTGAATTTATAGAAGCTGACTAAATTTCTAGTCCGAAGCAACATATTCTGCAAGTTTAAAAGTGACAAATACCAATCCATTTCAATTGCGCTGACAGTTTGTTTGTTAAATATCAAACAATTCCACAATTAGAAACTATGTACAAAGTCGCAATCGCAATACGACGTCATCAAAAGCCAAAGCTGAACAACAACAACAACAAAAAAATGAATAACTAAAACAAATACCAAAACACAAGTGGCGTCCCCAATGACAACCCAATCAAAAATTATATTTTCGTGTCTATTCACCACTTAGCACATTTCTACTTCAACTTAACATCTCATACATATCAATGCATCTGTTGTGTACACAAAATTCTTTCGTTTTATATCTGACACAACACATCGTTTTATATATTCATTTTTTTTTTTGTGTAAAATATTTTCTCATCCCACGCTACCCACCTATCAATTAGTAATCCAATTTATATTTAGTCACAAAACAAAAAACAGACACGCAAAGAGATAATTAAAAGTAAAAACAACTATCAAACACACAGCGAGCAAGTATTTTATTGCCCCCCAAAGAAAGAGTGAAAGCTTATTTCTCATTCGTTTTTTTTTTGTATTCTCTTTCTCCAATAGAAAAAGAAATAAAAAGGTTGACACTGACCAACGACACCGAAAAAATTGGAATGGAATTAGCTAACGCTGATGACAGATGAAAGGTGAAAAGTGGGCGGCGATAGTGGTGAATAAATTTGCCATTTGCTATCCATCCTACCATTTAGATTTATATAGAACTACATGTTTGGGATATGGACACGGATATGAAACTAAAGCTAACGTTCTACTGATTCGTTCTTCAAAGAGATGATCATCAGACAATGTCATTAGCCAGCAATAAAATAATTTCTGTCATTCCTGCTTATGTCAAGTCTCGGCTTGGTATTCTTCTCTGTATTTAAAACAAATAGAAGACGACACTGCGAATGAAAAATGATGTATGGCCCTTATTTTCCTTTGCGTTTAATCTTTGTATTTATTTATTTTTTTCGTCGTCGTCGTCGTCGTCGTCGTCGTCGTCGCTTGACAGTATTGTAATAAACGTTATAGTCAAGCAAGAGTGAGTACAAATGAATTATACAATGATACGGATAAGCGCGGTGCGACGCGGGGATATACAAAGCACGATATACAACGGAAAATAATTCACCACCACCTAGTATTTAGAGCCTCATAGTAGCAGTAGCGCTAGCGAGCAAGCATCAAGCAGCAACGGCAATAGGCACGTGACTTGAATAGCGTCGACAAAAACAACAAGCGAGAAACAGAACAAACGTTCGTTCGTTTGAGAGTTTAATTCTTCGCTCTGTTCTTGTGGACTGTAGTGCCTCGTGTACTCTCTCTTTCTTCTGAGACTCGATAGGTGGTTCAGTGGTTGTCAGTCGGTTTGTTAGTCTGGCGAATAATTTCCCAAACGTCGACTTTGTCCCCCTCGTCATCGATCGATTGATTTCTATTGTGTTGTGATGTGCCTGTGCCTTTGCCTGTGCTGCTTGGGAAAGAAATTACTAGGGCATATCGTCAACTTCCAGCCCCCCCCCCCCATTCAATTCATCGCCACCATCGCCTTTGTCTAAGGCTATAAGTCGTCTTCTCCCGTTCTTCTGCCACCACCCCCATTTATTTGCATTTATGGATAGATGTGTGTGTTTTTGTGTTTTATGTGGTCGATGGGTGCTTATAGTGCAACATTCTGTCATTTTATATTACTTTGTATTATGTATTAATTAGTAATAGAGATACAAAGTTTTAATCGCATTTTATTTATTGATTTTAATATTTGTTTGTTTTAGAAGATATCCTATACATTTGAATGTGGAGTACATTTTGGTTGAGTGTCCGCTTGTGTGTTGGTAGGGGAAGAACCCTGAACTTTCGATTTATTTCGTTGAGGACAAACACGAATGTAGAGTCAAGTTTAGATATATAAATTTGAGTTGTTCTTCTTTGAGTGGCAATGAACGTTCGAATGAATGGAACAGAATAGCTATCCTCTTGGTGACAGTTTGTCGTTTCATCAATTTTGCAGTTGGATTTGGTTGCAATAAAAATTGTAGTAAATTTTGGCAGAAACTGTCATTGGCAGTTTGTTGTGTCAGTGCAATTAGTAAGCGGTTATGGGTTAAAAAAATCTATTTACCCATAATAAAATTGTGAAAAATGCATAATCTGCCCACATGTTTATATTTAGCTTGATTGAAGTTGAGTGGAGTTTTCGGTTCGATTTTGACATAAGGTTAATGACACTTATTGTGGTTGAACCTTGATGCACCATAAAAGGGATCCTTTTTTGGTATAAAAGCAGTCTAAAAGGGGAGTTTTCTAAGGGCAATAGTTTTTTTTTTTGAGTTATAATAAGGCTTATTTAGTATTGAAATTTAGGCCGTTTTCAGCACCAGAGAATGTCGGCCTGGAGGATATTTCTCGCACCCAGATTCTTGAGAGGTTTGCTGTCGTGAGCATTTATCAGGTATAGCAAGTATTAACAGACTAGGACCTAAGTTACTTCCCTGAGGATCTCCAAACTGAACAGCGAAATTTTAAGATATTGAACATCTACATCTAAATTTTGAAACCTCTTCCTTTAAAGTTGGAGCTATTTATGTATCAAAAGAGACTTCTAATGTAAATTTTGGATAGATCTTCGAGAAGATCATAAAAGAAAGCTCATGTAAAGGACGAGTTCGGTTTTTTTGGTTAACCCACAACGGTAGGCACATTTTACTAACTTGTAAAGAGCGTTTTGAAGGTCCTATTCTTTAAGATAATTAAATTCTTTCCGGAGATAACAATAGCAACGTCGTCCGCATAAGCAATAACTCTGCTGCCTTACATCTCCACATATAGCAACAGCTTGTTCAGCACTTAATTGCAAAGAAGGGGGACGGACAGCACTCTCTCTTGCAGAGTTACTTGACTTAAACTTCATCTTCTGGCAGATCCCACCCTGGATCCCTGGAGCGTACGTACTAGCTTAGGCTGGGCTTTGCCTTTGGAATACGCAGGTCCTTGGTTGGAAAAATACGCATACAGACTAATTTCCAGGTGCACGACTGCGTCATACGAAACTTTCTCGGTACATGAGATGCGTTTTTGAATCGCAAAATGAATCGCAAATTAAAAAAAAATTGATTTTCTCAAAAACGGCACATACGATTTTAATGTAATTTCGCACATTGGACAGTTTTAACATAATTATTCGAAATACAAACAAACAAATATTAAAATTATCAAAATCGTTAGAGCCGTTTTTGAGAAAATGAATTTAATTTAAATTTAAGAAAATCGTTATATGAAAAAAAAATTATTTCAAAAATGAAAGTATGCAAATTTGTTCGAGTTTATAGTATAAAAAAAACTGTACATTTTTTTGAAGTTCCATTTATTAGTTTTTGAGATATTGCCCGTTTTATAAATTACCGTTAATCGTTTTTTTTTCCAAAAACTGAGTAGGCAGAATTTTTGAACCCATCCCAAACATCCTTAGTACAAAAAAAACCGAAATCCTTGTAACCACTTTCGAGAAAAATAGTGATAAGTGATTTTCACAGAAAAGTTTGTATGGCAGGTACCGTTATTTTCAATGATAAAGCAAAAAATAAAAAGATGCCCGAGATGCAACCCCAAGAACCTTATATACGAACTTAACTTTGAAGCAAATCCGTCGAACCGTTTCGCCATACGGCGCCCGGACAGACAGACAGACAGACCGACGGACGGTATTGACGTCTTGACCCACTTTTTTGGACTTCTCTATAGTCGTAATATCATCCCTCATACTCAGTTTGAGTTCGAAATTTCCGCATAACTTTCTCTTTAGTATACTAATGTATACGAGAAAGTAAATAACAATCTAAATGACATTTTTGTTTTTCACTCATTAGTTTGGTTGGAGAACAAAACCTTAATTCCTACTTAACATTCGGTGAAAACTTTCATTAAATTCCTCTCTTCATTCAACTTGAAGCACTGTCATTTTGACAGCTTACCAATTTAAGCAAATATGACAAACAGTGTGACAAGTTTTATATATATCAAATACAACCTCAATTCTAATACTAATTAATACAAATCGTTGATGCGGTAAAAGTTTTTAAGATAACAATAAAAATCCCATTCGTTCACTTACAAAATGTCACTTAATATATTCTATGCTGCAAATTAACATTGGTTACACATGAGTGCTACATTCTAACGCTTCCTAAAGGACATGTCTTCTTTTGCCATGACAATCAAAAACTAAAACTTTCCAAAAGCATTCCACAGACTCACAAGTCGCATATCTCAACCAGAGAACCAGCACCAGAACCAGCACCATAGGTCCAGCCAGCCAGGAGCAGAACAACACACAGAGGAGGAAGGAGTTCGAGGAGAAGTATGCACAAATAATTTAATTGAATATTCCAGCCATGTCACAAAATGCATGCATATGTTGTGCTGAATGTAGTTACGTATGCATACGAAGTGTTGCAACTACAACTACTGATGCTTGTTTCTTATATTATTTTAGACAGAGGCTCCCTCGGTGTTGCTTGCATCTTAATTCGGTTGTTTTGCATTTGAAATTGCAAATTCGTTCGTTCGTTCGTCGTTTGTCTAGAGACGTTGTACCTACCCAAACTGAATATGGCCTTTGATTTGGTCGTTGACAGCCGACACACTTCTTTAAGTGGTTCGTCGTTCGAGTATCGTTTTGGGCGAGAGAAGTGTACTCTTTAAGAAAAGAACAAATAAAATGTCACCAAAGTGGGCGCATTTAATAAATTTTAATACGAAAAGTTAAAATTACATTTTGACGTTGAAAAAAAAAAAAACTCGTTCGTTTAAACAAACATTACCTACTTAATTATCGTGTCTCAGACAAATAAGGTTATGTAAACTTTGTTATCGTGTTTTTTTCCCCATGTGTTTGTTTATTTACATTCGGATATCTTCTATAGAATGGAGAATAAAATTTCAACATTGGAGTAGGTACATCCCTGATTTAATTGACATTTTGACATTTATATAGAAACACTGTTTGTTTGCAAATAAATTTCAACATTTCCTACACTTTTAAAGCATGTTAAACTTGAATTTCAAGGAATATTCGTTAAATTATCGAATACAAGATGTGACCTAAGATGACAGTTATTGCGAGACAATCTTTTTCGTTATAGCAATTAATGTAAACAACAATTTAAAACTTTCGAATAAAAACATCATAAACGTCACATGTTGTAGTATTCCTACATCAAATAAACTCATTCACCCCTCCATGCATCATGCATCGTCGAATGTCACCACACATCACACCCCTGGTGTTTTCTTTTAAAACCCATACATCATTTTGTATTCCACTTCACAGGGTGAAAAGAATAACTCACGCACATCTAACACACATGCGAACATTATTCGCGAATAATAAACAGCAAGCATGTGTACACGTAATTAGTGAGAGCAAATCAACTCTGGGGTCTACCCCAACCCCAACCCCATTCCACCTTGCATAGTCCCGCGTACGCTGCGTAAACAATTCCATTAACTCTCTCTTCCTCTATTTGTTTATGTTTCAACTTCAACTCCCAAATGTGCGTCGTGCAAAAACACAGGTGTAAACACTGATTAACTTCAACGCGTCGCATAGTGGAAGCGAGAAGAATCAGCAAGCAGCAGCACCACCACCACCACCACCACTAACAGAGGAAGTCAGAGACATTAAGTCAAACCGGAGAAAATTACTCTCACTGTGACTGTGGTGATTCTGCTGGTCTCTGACGCGTATTTCGTTGCAAAGTCAAGTAAATTCACGCACACCAATTTGCACACATTCCGTCCGTGAAGCAAAACAACAATCATAACGTCAGAAAGCGTCCTCCACTAATCAGTAATCATGTAATGGGACAAGGGCGGAACGAGGCATGAAATGGTACGGCGGAATTAAAAATTCGCTATTCATCAACAAAATCATTTTGTAAAGTCTATTGAATTTGATTAAATCTGCAAACCACCGTCATCAATATAGTGCTGCCAAACCACAATCAGGTGTTATTTGGGACAATACAACAAAAGTAAAACATGTAGTTTTATTCAGTTTATTACACATTTGACATGTGCAAAAAATAAAATAAAACAGGTGAAGGTGTAGGTGTAGGTGTAGATGTACGTAGCAGAAAGAGAACAAAAAACAGACAAAAACAATGTAAAAATACCACACTCAAAATGAATCACCATATTTCGTGCGAATAGCACATCGGAACCGTACTCTTTTTGTTTTTTTTTTTTTTTTGTAGTTTTTTGGTATTCCCGACACGATTTTGGTATATTTTCATCTATCCTTCAACACATTGACAGACAATCTGATTGAAAATTTACAGAAAAAAAAAAATAGTTTTATTTTTTTGTGAATGGAATTAATTGGCATTAATTGCCCCTGTTATTTTTTTTTTGAGGTCTGTCTGATGAACCACAATAAAATAAAATGATGTTATAGAAAAGCCCAGCCACTTTCTCTCTACATGCGATAATTTTCTCACTTCGCTGAATAGGCCAGAGAAAAAAAATAAATAAATACATACATAACAAAATAAAAGCATTGCAAATAATACTCAAATGAGTTGGTAGTTTTTATTTTGTTCAATTTTTTTTTTTTTGGCACCTACCCGTAGGTAGCTCTTTTTTGAAGTTGAATGGAAAAGTTTAAAATTGAGGTGGATATGTGATAAACTGAATAAAATTGTGAGCTCCCAAAAAAAAAACCATTGTGATTGTTGCATATTTCAGGTGTCACAATTGAGAATTGTTAAATGTTATCAACTGTCAGAGGTCTCAGGAATGTGTCAAATAGTTTTAACTGGGTGGGGTGGATAGGTGGTGGGTGAATATCTACTTTCATAAATACATATGAAATTGAATTGACAGATGTCACGTTTAATTCTTATATTAAAAAAAAAAACACAAACAAACAATTTTTCTTAGTAGAATTTGTTTACTAACTATGGATAGGAACACCTTTCTAGCATTACATAGGTACTAGATGGCAAGGACTTTGGTAAGAAATTCGAGTATTTGTTTTGACAGCTGTCAGTTTTTAAGTTAAAAATTAAAATTAAAAGAGAAGAATTGAGTAACATTTCTAGATTCTATTAGAAACCCAATTTTTTTTATTAAGGCTGGTTTTTGACATTGACTTACGTATCAACGCGACAGTTTTGTTGTAGCTCATTCAAGCCTTACAATTCTAGGCCTAAAATGGATGCTTTTATGTGTGTCGAGTTCAGATTTAAGTTTTGGTGGCGACATTTTTAAAATGAAAGAAAGTTGCCAAGCTATGACGTTATGTCACGTTGCAATCAATAGAACAGCTGTAGAACTGTTTTCAGATTTAAGTTTTGGTGGCGACATTTTTAAAATGAAAGAAAGTTGCCAAGCCATGACTATACGTAACGTTGCAATGAATAGAACAGCTGTAGACAGTCTTTTTTATTCAACTTTTAATTTGCATGAAATATATGTAGGTTTAGGTAGGTACATTTAATGAGAAAGTAATCCCTCTGACATATGTCATCAATGTTGCCGTACAAAATTAAGCATGGTCGCGAATAAATATTAAAGCTGTCAAATCTCGAAAATAGAGAAAAGCTATCTGTCATCTGCTGAAAAACCGAATGCTTTGAATTAAAAATTGGAAAACGTAAAATCTTGATCAAACCAAACTGTCATCCTTTTTATTATTTTCTCCCCCAGTTAGCTTAAATTTTTCGTGAAGAAAAATCAACGAAATTTACATAATACATATGTATGTACGCCAACGGACTTCATATTGTTTGACATTGACAGTAAACATGTTTTAAACGTCATGCAATGATTATCGATAAAATTTTATGTGCGATCAAATGAAGTGCATGAGTAGTAATAACTACACTTCACATAACGCTTTTTCACATTGTGTGTTCGTTCGTTGAATGTGTGAACTTTCACATTGCATAATTTCAGATGCTGGTAGCTGTCAAAATGTAAATCAGTACAAAGTCGTTGACCTACCTACCTAACAGTAAATATTCAATGAAGTCAAAGTAATGGGTAATTACATATTTATGTATGCATGTTCATTTTTTTTTTTTTGACATAAGATATCGACCACAGACGTTAATCAATGTGTCAAAGATTTCAAAGCAAGCAGTATCAAAAGTCAAACTGTCAAATAAATATATTTCGCATGTTTGTTTCTGTGTCACTGAATTAAACAAAGTTGGTTAAAGTATGATTCAGAGAGATCAGAAAAATCGTTTTGTGGTAAAGTTTTTAACTTCACAAAAAAAATGAGGTAATACGTATGTTCCTAAGTAGTAAATATATAACCTAAGTACATTCCGTGTATTTTTATCAAAACTGGCACTTGTCCTCAACAGATTTAGTTTCTTAAATCTACCCGACCAGTTCCGCCGCTGCAGACTCTTTTTTTTTCTCTCTAGTTTTGTTTTGCATCTCTTCGATCCAATTTGTCCCCCGTCTCGTCGTTTATTAACGGAATCAATATGCGCGCAAGTGAGGAAACGAATTCAATTAAAAAGAAACAAAAACAAAAAAACAAAAAAAAAAACTTTATACTACTCCAATCACTTTGTGGTTTCACTTGCAAGTTTAGTTTGTTTTTTCTTTTTTAATGAATTATTTAATTAGTTGCGGTTCGACTTTGCATTTCGCTTTCTTTAATGAATATTTAAAAGAAGAGATAAAGCCATAATAAGTTAGGTGACATTTGGTTATAGATATGAATCAAGTGTCACTTGATTCGAAGTGAAACTCACCACACAAGAGATAACACAGACAAGTAAAACCGAAGGATATGGTTAAACCAAGGTCGGGGTACATGTTTTAGTTCATAGTCGTACCTAATTACTTTTTGTATTGTTGGCGTTTATTTTTTGACGTTTTACTCTACGATTGTGTGTGGAGACAGTACATATATGTAGATGTTTCGTTTTTGTAGAGATAAGAGTTTAAGTAGAATTTATTTCGTGATAAGATGAAAACAAGTTTATTTTTGGTCGAAGAATTACTTGGGGGGGGGGAGTTTTTTTTTTTTTTTTTTTTTGGTTTTTAAGCTAAATTGCATAACCTATGTCAGTTGTTGAGCGTTTGAGATTGAAGGTTGTGTACTTTCCGATGGGTTTTTAGTGGGGAATTATAAATTTAATGACTTTGTAATGACATGTTAACATACATTTTCAGCCGACAAAGTTGTGACAACTGACAGTTGGTGTTATGGAATTTTTGTAGCTACCAAACCGGTTTATATTACACACCATTTGTCTATGCATGTGTAACTTCATAAATCAATCTAATCTTGACATAAAGAGGAGGATCGTATGTGTTATTATCTTTTAAATTTAACCATTAAATTATATAAAATGCACCACTCACATTTAAATCTGCTAAACATTTGAGTAAATTAACTAATTTGGGTTGGTGGAAACACTTGAAAATCTCAAATGTCAAGACGTCGACAACGACGTCGACTGTTAAAAACATCAACTCAGAATGCAACTGTTGCAAATAGTCGATACAAACTTTAGAGCTCGAAAGCAGTTTAAGGAATAAATCCAACTTAGTGGCTGAACCACTACTACGCGGAGCTGTGTTTTCGTACAAAGGTCAACCATCAATAATTTAATTTTGAAAGAATCTAAGCGCCCGTATAGCATTTGTACAGAACAAAGAAAAGAGGCGTCCAAAGTTAGACAAACAAACAAGGCAGTAGAAAAGGCTTGTTTTCTCTATGGGTTGATGCCATGCAGCATTAGTTTAGGGCGGTTTCACAAGCTAAGTTTTCATAAATATTCCAATCCCCCTAGTTTTCTTGGGATTAACATAGTTTAGAATAAAGTCCAGGAACCTCCGTCCACTTCTAACCCAATATCACGAACAGCTACTTCACTACTACAGCACTCCAAACAAGCAGTCTCGATACCAACTTTCTAGACATTGACAACCTAATGAAATTTGCCTGCTGCATAATACTGGCGACTACCGTGTCATCTCGTCTTGACTTAGAAACGAATGCTTACCGCTAATTTGAGTAATAGTAGTTACCAAACTATACTCACAAGTTTTGGTCGCAAACTTTTGACCACGAAAATTGTCACGAAAACTCTCCTTCGAGAGAAGATAAATTAAAAACTTTTCAACCAAAGACATATTCCTCAGTCATGCCATTACATTTGCGTTTCCCCCTTGTTCAAGTTTAAATTTTGCATCGATATCCTGTGTGTGTCCTTAATTTTCGTTCATCTTAAAAATTGTATACACACATACCGCTACATATGTATGTAGCTCCTCCTAGGTGACACATAATTTCAATTGTTAACTTTCCCACACCGAACTTCGCCGAAGGACAAAATTCCAACCTCACTCTGTAAATATATATTGAGACTTAATCATTCATGCCTTGCACTTGTACACACACACACACAACCTATCCTCCTCTGTGTAGATTTGCGCTCTCGTCGGTCTCAAGAAAATTCCATTTTGGGTTGTAATAAATTTTTAAATGTTTCTTTTTTTTTTCTCTCTCTCTATTTCGCTTTGCTGCTGCAAAACGCAATGAAGCCAAACTACTAAATTAGTAGCAAAGTTTGTCCTTCATTTTTTGGAAAGAGCCAAAAAAAGACTTACAAACGTATGTGTCGTCCTCAAATGTAGGACAGGACATTATCCATTTACTTATCAAATTTCAAACAAAAAAAAAAATAGAAAAATAGAAAAATCTCCAAGTGGAAGTTAAATAAGACGAAATAATATAAAGAACTAAACTAAATAAAAACCGAGAAACGAAAAAAAAAAAAATGTAATATTGATTTAATTTTTATTTTAACTCACCGTGGTTTTGGTAGTTTCTTCATATCCATTTCATTGGTTTTAGTAAGTTTTTTACTAAAGTCTCTCATCGCGTTTCATTTCTTTTTTGTTTGCAAATTCATACAGAAAATTTAATTCTATAGAAATGTTAATTTTCTATTTGATTTGTTGAATTTTTGTTGTTGTTGTTGCAAGTTATTTGTTGTTTAGCAGGTTAAACAATTTGTTTGGTGTTTTGTTGTAGATGATGATAGTTGTTGTCATAATTAATTGGTGTTTTGAAGTATTTTTTTTTTTTTTGTTTTTGATTTAATATTTGTTGTTGTTGTTTTTTAATGAATTTTCACTTGGGTTAATTATTATTTTTTGTGTACGTTTGGCTACTTCTATCTGAAAGAGTTTTATTTTGACATAAGTTATTGGGAATATTCTTTCAGTTGAGTTGCTTTGAGAAAGTGACAGAAGTCCGGTGAAATCATGGAATTTGTATGGAGTACCTTAGGGTTCCGATTTTGGACCAATATTTTTTATTGTTTATTATAATCTTCTCTATTATGGGATGGAATTGCTTTTAGGGATATATATGACACCTGGCTTACATTTTATTAACGCAAACTTGGCAGCTGTCACTTTTTAAGGAAGGGATCGATTCAAGCTGAGTTCAAAATGCAAATGAAGCAGAAGATGTTTAGACAAAATCAGCAGAAACCAGGTTCTGTAGACCATTTTTTTTTTAATTGGTTCATACTGCTAAGCAGTCCTATTCAAACATTTTTTTTAGCATGTCAAGGATTGTAATAAGAGAATAAAAATTGCAAAACTAGGAACTTAAGGTCTATCGGTACAAGAAAGAGTGAATAACAAACCAAAATATTAAGAAAGGTGTCAGATTAATGAAAATGAGAACGAGAAAGTAATTTGACAGGCATTTAGCACACAAAAACAAATTCTTGGTTAGACACTTTATCTTCTTCAACAAGTCCAGAGTAATCTTTTGCACTTTGACGGCAAAAGCAATAAAGTTTTTGTATGAAATGTACACTACCATTTTTCTTATTAGGTTTCGGGAGGAACATGCACTCTCTGTTAAACATAATTGTTCTTTCTCGGAAGTTTAGGAATGGTTTGAAGGTTGAACTCCTTTACTTGAGTTGGGCTCTTTGTTTACTAAAAAGAGACAAATTAGTACTAAGATTAGCTGCAGCTATGCACATTATTTGACGTTGTGGTTAAACTTTAACAATAAGTCAGAAAAATTAATACACATCAAGAAGTTATATGCATATCACCGAATGAGGGATAATAAAACATTTTAATTAACGACTCCACATTTTTATCGACAACCTTCCGCAATAAACGGACAATTGAGTTGACAATTCAATGACAGTTCAAGAGCTAACTTTGTACCTATATAATGTAAAAAAGTCTGATCTCATTCTGTGTGACGTTTGCCTCCTGCAGCTCGAACGCTGATTGGCGGAGAAATTTTTATAATTTCTTTTTCATCCCAAGCTTAGATTTTATTCGAGAATATCTATTTGATATTTACAGAAATACAATTTTAATAAAACTAAGTCTGATTGTTTGCCTAAAAATGAATAAAAATTGGTTTCGTCGTCAACGTGAATAATCACACCAATTTGATGGAAAAGAATTTTGTTTTCGGACTGTTCTCTCAATATTTATTCAGAACAATTTTATACTCCGTTTTGTGTCTCTGTTGTTACTTTAGTTAACAAGTGGTTGTCAGTTATCGATGATTTTTGATAAGATAAGTGATCTAATCTTTTGCAAGACTAAAAGTTATAAGTGAATTGATATTGGTTGTTTTTTGATATTTGCCCATAGTTTGGGAATTAGTGATTTAAATTGAGAATCAATTCCGAGAAATGGGAAGGAATAAATCTTAATCTTCTAAACGTTGTTTTTGCTACGTAAAATTTGAGCTGTTTTTTGGAAAAGCATTTTTACGAACTTTGCTTAAAGGGAGAATCCTTTAATGTTGGTCGTGTGACGTAAGTTTGTACTGTTGTTACCAACAGAATTTAGTGTCAACTTATTACGGATACAATGGGAGAGTTCTTTCCTTCGGTTATAAGGGTTGGGTTTGTTATATGATTAATCAATATTAATTTATAAAAAAAACATCACTTTTTAGAACAGTTAAGTTCTTAATACGAAAACGCCAAAAAATCAAGTTCATCTTATTGTGAAGACATTGAGACTTGAACTATCAGTGATGTTTGAAGTATGTGTGTTTTCGAATTTGAGTGCACTTTCTTTTTTTTAAGAATTTCCCACGAGTAATAAACGACCGAGTTTCTGTAATTTTTCATAACAATTTTCAAAATTTTCATTTGCAAATGAGTACGAAAACGAACCTGTCAGATTTTGACATAAGATTCCAAACTGTCAACAAATTTGAATAAGTTTGCTTAGTAACAAAAAAAAGAAAATGGCAAAATCAACAGCGAACCACAATGACATTTTTACTACAGTTGACACTTGCATAGTGGCTTTATCGTTGCGACAATTAAATGACGTTTGTTGAATTTATCCAAAAAAAAAGACAAAATTAAAAAATTGCCTGCATGGGCAAGTAAATTGCGTCTTACCATTTACCCATGAGAAATGTAAGATAATTGAATCAATTAGAAGCACGTAGATGCCACAACATTCCAAAGAATACCACAAATATCCCCCAAAATAGCCTCCAGTGACCCTATTAGAAAATTCCCTACCGCCATAAATTACCATACATTAAGAAAAAAACCAACAATTTTCAACACTGAACGACCTTTTAAAAACCTACCTACCCCCAATGTAAAACTATTCAAACCCCAAAGGTAAAACAATGAAGCAAAAAAAAAAACAGAACGAACCCAACCCCTTTTGAAACCCACACTTAATTAAGTGAAACCTACATCTACATATCGGCTTGCGCTCGTTATTTCCATCAAAGAAAACCACTTGACATTATTCCTTTTCCAATTTATCCCAACTCCTTTGTTGACACCCACGAGTGATCATCTAAATTTATCTCCCATCAGCAAAAGACCAATCACTTTTCAATTGATTTTGACAGATTTTCACTAGTTTTTAATCCGTCAAAATGAACAGCATTAAAATTCCCATGATCATTACAGTTCATCAAGATTACAAAAAAAAAAAAAAAAAAATAAGACGTAAAAACAAAAAAAAAATACATAAGAAATCAATTTCTAAGGACACTCTCTTTTAGCAAAATATACATACAGGATACGAATAGTTAAAGGAAAACGGAATACCAACAATCACCGATTGGCGCGCACCAATAAACCAAACGAACAGGAACAAAAAAAAAAACATACCGACCAACACACAAAGAGAATAGAAATAAAGCACACCAATAAAATAAGGGATAAGAACCAAGGATCCTACTTAATAAAAAGGGATGAAAATTAAATGACACAAGAAAAAAAAACAAAAAAAGACCATACGAACAAGTTCTGGATAAAAGGAGCAACAAGGGGTACATTTCCATATGACAGAGCGAAGGGGAAGTTTTTCTCTTGCTTGTTGCGTATTTTTTTTTTTGTCATTCTTCTCTCATATCTCCTCTCCATGGATAAAAAAAAAATAAAAGAAGAAGAAACAACATAAGTACGATAATGAAAAAGCAGCGAAAAAACACCCAACCGAGTCTAGTAGCAAACTATACAAAAATTTCCTTTTCTTTGTTCATATTTTGCGATTAAATTCGCTCATACGGGATCATTTGTTGGCTCAAGGAAAAACCCCAAGTAAACAGATATAATAGCTTTGACTCGTTCACTCGAAACGAAATCGCCGTGGTGGTGTTTTTTTTTATTCTACGTAGAAAATTTGTTCATTCCGTGGGTATGTTTGATTTTTAAGTGTTTTTTTTTCTTTGACAGATGTTTAAAGGTGTTTACTTTTATTTGACAATATTGTGGAATGTTGGATTGTAGCTTGTTGATTTTATTTTTATAGTCATGGGCACTGTCATAAGTTATTATGTATTGGAAACATCTATTATTTGTGGATTTATTTTACAAAAAGCACTTTACGGCCCTTTTCTGCCCTGCTAACAGAAAATATACTCCAAAAATTTGGTACATGAGCTTTTCTTATAAGTCAAGTTCAAACTTGTTACCTGAACAGTTTCGTAGAACTTTTGTTAGAGCTGTCAAAGTCAACCAATATTGACCTCAATACTTAACTTAACTTTAATCATCCCTGAAAGAAGAAAACTTGGTCTTTTTGTAAGCGAAAACGAATAATGTGTTTTGACAGTTGAAATTTTACAAAGCCAACATTTTCAGTGAACAGCAACTGATTACCGGAGTTCTGTACCAATCAGGGATGATAAAATAGAAATAGGTACAATTTTAGTGGACTTGTTGTTTGATCAAATTGAGAAAGTGAGCAACCTTCTATCAACTGTCGAATTTGAACAAAAACCTGTTTGGATGCCTTAAAAACTTTGTCGTTTTTCGCAGAAGAATATTGCAAGATTAAGACTTTGGAATATTTTCAAAAACTCTCCAACCCTTGTGAAGTGATTTTGTTTTTCGACAGACAGATGTGTCATACACACTTTCCCAAATTTTAGAATTTTGGTAACTTTTAGTTGTTTAACGGCTTCGAGTCCTTTTTGGTGACTGCTACTCTTAGATGTGACAATCTACAAGCTTTTATGCTAAGATATCGAAAACATATCTAAGCATCGCGAATTTAATATCGATTTTGTAAAGTTGCATTAACGAAATGAATGAATGTAATCATTCGGTATAAAAATTTGACAGCTGTTATTTTCAATTTTTACTCTAAGCTTAACAAGACTGTTTTATAGAAATGGTTTGGCCAATGTTCGGTTCGGTTTTGACAAAATGTTAATACCACTAAAGAGATAAACGAAGATAGAAAAGAAGTAGATAAAAATAGAACTGTTCTACGGAAAATTTTAAGATGAATCTGCTTTTGTTAAGACCTAAATTATGTGATATGCAAATATGTTGTATTAACTTCATGTTTATTCTTTAAGAGAACAATTTTAGTCCCAGAATTCCTATTTGATTTTAACAATTCTTTAAAATATTTGACTGCCCAATCAACTTTTTATCGAATACCTCAACTTCCCCATAGATAATTATCAAAATTCACCTTCCATCTGTCAATAAAACACACCATGATTCAGAGTATCCCAAAATGTTGAGTACGTATTCCTGCCATATTGCTCACCATGATAACAACTGTCACTTTCTCAATTTAACAACTCATATTTCTTTTGACATTCATCCATTCCCAATAAAAAGCCAAGTATGCATTGACTTCGACCACGTAAAAAGAAAAGAATCGCCTACATTTCAAACGAACAGAGCTAAAAAAGGGTAGAGAAATATCCCTCCTTCTCTCTCGCTCGCTCATTCTACAATATTTTGGCAACAAATGATTTTTAATGATTTTTTCTCTGCACATTTTTTTTCACTTTTTATTCCGATGAAATTTTTTCAAATTTTGCAAATTTCAAGGAATTGAACCCATGATTGATTTTAACCGATTTAACTGGCGAAATTGATTGCTCCCCGCACTCTATTGTGACACATTTTCCCCTTTCGGAATCATTCTTCATTTTATTTTTTATTCTTTATTTTTTTTTTTTACATCACAAATGGGGAGGTTCGCCAAAACAAAATATTCGCACTAAATATATATTTTTGATTTTCTTTATACCTTTTTTTTCTATACTTCACTTCCAGCATTCATTCACTTGGTGGAGAGAAACAAAATAAAAAAAAGCAATTAATTACGAATTAACGTTGTTTTTGTTGGTCGTACAGAAGTGGCAGAGGGACTGGTGGGAATGGGGGAAGAGGAGAAACTCAAGGGAAAATAGGGAAACGTTTTCTTTCTTTGGGGTTTTTTTTTTCCTAATTAAAAATCACTGCACTCGGAAAGTTTTCCTTACATATTTGCCCGTCACTAGTCGCGTTTTATTTGATTTTGTATTTTATTTTATTTTCCATCTCTCGTTTCACCTCGTCTTTGGTGACCTATGAGCCGATTCAGCGCCGCGAGAAGAAACCGAGAAACGACGTCGAATACAAGAGGAAAGAAAAAAATGATTTTTTTTTTACAATTTTTTCAAATTTGAAGGTTTTTGCTGCGGAAATTGAGGATATTGAACACGAAAACCGTTTGCAGAACCGTTTACCGGGCGATGGGTAGTATTTTCGGTATTTTTATTGTTTTATTTTCTGGAAGAAATTTCACAGTTTCCAAAAATGAAAATCAACCCAACACGCAAAGTTCGCCATTTTCTACTCTTTTTCGGTTTTCTTCTTTTGACATATATTTCTCGTCTAGCGACGAAGACGTGTGCGAAAGAGACGATTGTGCGATTGTTGGATGAATTTATGCGAATTGTCCGTAAGGAGTGTGTTGGTGGGAAGAGGATGAAGCGTTTTTTTTTCTTATGAAGGGACATTTTTTGGGTGAACTATTGCGATGAAGGATAAATTGTCGGTGGTGTCGTTGCCAGCAAGAAATGTTACGTTTGTGATGACTTTGATGATTGAATTCGCCGGGTATTTTTCTTATTATCAGTGGGAATGAATTTTAGGTGTGTTTGTTTGGTATTTGGTGTGGATTTTTGGTAGTTGAGTAGTGTTTTACTGAGGAAAAACATTTTATGGAATTGAAAGCGCACAGATTATGATGAATGTGGAAATGTCGAGTACTTTTGGCTGTATTTTACTACTTCAGCATTACTTTCGAAATATGTATATTGATACGTTTAAATTTGTCCGAAATATTAATCAATTATGAAAAGAATGGCATTTTTGAATAAAATCTAAAAATGGGTAATAAATTTGGCTGTACATCAACTATTACCAAAATAGCCACAGATCGTAAGTATTGTTACTGCAAAATTGTAAGTAATAATTCTCGTCTAGTAGTTCTAAAAAAGTGCCCAAAGTTTTGCGAAAATAACACTTACCATCTAAAATCCATTCCCGATTTTAACAAAGCAACAATTGTTATTGATTTTCCTCTCTTTATTTGTCATAATTAAAAAAAAACTCACATTTATATATATATGTTTTGTTTTTCAAAGTTTCTTTCTTTTTTTTACATTAACAAAATTAACTTAATATTTTTTGCATTTTTATTTCATTTAAAATATTTCATGTTTCTCTTACATTTACACATACACAATATTTTTATTTATTTATTTTTCTTTCTGTTTATTACTGTTAATTATTAATTTGTTTTTATTTAATATATTAAAATATATATATATATATATTTATATATACGCTGTTTAATTGTTTTACACTGAACTGACATTTAAAATTTTACAGAAGGCAGGAAATAAATTTATTTTTCATAAAAGCATTTTGTTTTTAAACAGAAGAAAACGAAGAAATTATTGAATAAAAAAATTGTTCATAAAAGCAACAAATATATAAAAAATATGTAGTATTTGTGAGTAGGTATAATGTACGTGAAGGATGTGGCATACACGCATGAATCGTTTTCTTGCTTTGTTAAGAATGCGAGGTAAATAATAGAATATTTTTGAAATAATTACGCTTCACGTGGGTAAAGTAGATAGCGATGTTTAAAACTAAATAATCATTTGAGGGTGATAATAGCCAAGCATGAATTGTCTTAAAAACGGTCAACCATAGTCTTCATACGACTAATGGAGAGTTTGAAGCTAAACGTCTTGTTTGAGTTATGACGAGACAATTTTCCAACTTTATACGAGTTTTATGATTGACATTTGTGTCCTACTCCCTAGTCGCAATCCTAGTGATTCAACTGAAACAAAAGAAGGTTTCAAAAAATGTGAAAAGATATTCGATACGAAACCATCACTTAACAAAACGACACTACACATAATTTTTGAATGACGAATTAACAAGCAATAAGTGTTATATTCTCACTTTATCGGTTTAGATGTATCCTTAAAAAAAAAACATTTCTTGTACTTTTAAACTTCAATGAAGGGCTTCATGATCACAGCGGAAATGAAAAGTTACGGACAATGGGAATCTAGAACACGCAATTGGTCAGAACAACAAGAGATGAAACTCTGTTTCATTGGCCCTCTTTTCAGCAATCAAAGGAAGTGGATATGGCTTAACTGATATTGCACAAAATGTGTACCTATATACAAAAAAAATATTCTTAAAATGCAAGACATCAGACATCAGGAAACATTTACAAGAAAATACAAACTTGGTCCACAAAAGAAACTAGAAAACTAGAAACAAACCCCAAGATTAAAAATGCATAAAAACTTCTTGTTCAGCTGCGAAATATAAAACCACTCCGGCAGTGTTCACTACAAAAGTAGATTCGGTACCAATGTCCACTTCTTCTATGCAAATGTTGGAACCTGAACTATTTATTTACGATTTCTTGGTTTTTAGTTTCACGACCTTGTTCTACCTCAAAATGAGGTAAAAAAAATAATAAAACACTACAAATGGAATAAAGCATTGACCCGCCTTTCGTCTGATGTTTTTAGGATTTCGATCACTCATCGATTATAGAAACAACTTTAAATTCATCTCGATACTGGAAAATTAGTTGCCTTTCATTAGAGATCTTTCGATGGTCAAACCACTTACTTAACTCTTTAGAATTGGGATAAAATTTTAATTGATTTAGGAAAGGCTTCTGCTAAAATCGGTCTCTCTGCACTCACTGGTCGAGTAAATTCGGATGCTTAGACAAAATCCGCATTCCAACGTCATCCCTACACAAACAACGATGTCGATGGGCAAAACAGCTGATGATAGTGCCATGAAAGCATCGCCAATTTTCTTGATGCTCGTTTCTTAACCCATTTACTGGAGGATTATTCGAGGGCGGATTTATTTTTTTATATACAAATCCGCCCCGCTTTCTACATTTTTGTTCCACATTGAATCAATGATAGATATATAAGTAACCACATAAATTAAAGCGAGTGCGAAAGGTGTGATGAATAGTCTTTGTGGTACTTGTAGCTTGTCTGATTTCTAATTCAACATCTGAATCCTTAGAAAGTAAAGCACTCACGCACAACTTTCAAACTGTTTCTTTAAATAATAGATCGGCTCTTTCGTACTAAACACGACTAAACACGTTGTAGTGTACTCCCCCCATAGATGTCATGAATTTGAATCTTTTCCTCTGTTGTCGAGTTGATTTTCTAGTTTGAATGCCGAGTGCAACCATTTCAGCGATTCAAATACTCATGGATTTAATTTAAGACTGTAGCCAAAATTTCTCTGCAGTCTGCAAGTCTTTTATTTTTGTTTCCTCTCAAAGATGCACGTTTGGTCATCAACATCATTTTACTCAATTTCGGATCCAATTATTCTGACTAAACAGCGCCTTGAAGATAATGCCGCTGCTTGTTTGACAGAGTTATATATCAAAATACGTGAAACGTACTAACTTTCAAATGTCATCGATTTGACGTGCTTGTCTCTCTCGCATCACATCTGATTCGATTATTTTCCGTTTAACGCGATCCGCCCCCTAAACATTATCTGTTCATCGCGGTGCTCGAGTTTGGATGACAAGACTGACAGCACTAGTTGAAGGGCGGTATTAATCAACCCACTGCTGTGTGGCAAGTGGTTCTGCGTGATATTGTTATTTCTTCCAGAAAGCCCTAACTTTTAAGTTTGCGTAAACGATTGGGAAAATGTGGACGAAAACGAGCATAAATATAAAGTGACAGATGCTCTCATGGGATTAGCATCGCATTTTGTAGTCTTTTGCTAAACTAAGTCATTCCTGCCAAAGATCATGTTGAATGTTTGAGTCTGGTCAGTGCGTGCGTGAACTACATAGTATTAAAATTATTTTCAAATTAAAAAAAAAAGTATTGACAGATCGACGATCAACATTCCCAAAAAGTAGCCTTCCCTCACTCACCCTCAAATTATTGTAAAACTTATTCGAAAGTAAAAGAAATGCATTTACGCTAAATCATTTTTGTTTTTCCCCCAAAAAAGAAATTCATTAATGCAAAATATTGTTAAATTTTTTTTTAATAAAAAAAAAAAATGTTTCCTTTTTTTTTTTTTTTTTGTTGAATAAAACATGAAATAGTAAATATGCATAAATGAATACAAATCATTTAAAAAAAAAAAAACAAACAAATATTTTAGTTTCTTTTTATATAATTAAAAAATGTAAGATAAAGAGAATGCTTGCTTGCTTGATTGATGTTGGAAATTATTCTGTTTTGCTTTGTTTTCTTTTGAAATTACTTTACTTTTTGATGTTCTTGTTTTCTTTTTCTTCTTTTTTTTTTTCTTTATACTTCTGGTTTGTTTTTTTCTTTTTCTTTTTCTTCTTTTATGAACTCCAAATCTTTTCCCATTAACTTTTGTTTAATTTTTTTTTTTGAATTTCGAAAAAAAAAATAAAAATTAAAAATTACGATAAAAATGATTTAAAAAAAAAAAAAAAAAAACAATATATATATTAATATATAGTAATTAAAATATCTTGCATTAAAAAAAGGAGAACGTATTTATGTAAATGGATAAAACTAGTGTCGAAAAAATAGCGAGAGAAAACAACTTAATGCTCAAATGTTTGTTTGCTGTTTGTGTATGACTTCGGTTGGTTGGTGTTGTGTGTCAGAGGGTAGTAGAGGAGATGATGGGGTATTTGGATTAGGGGAATATTGTTTTACTGTGGTTTCTGCTGTTTGAAATGTGGTATTTCTGTTTAGATCTTCATTAGAATTAATTAACCGTTAAAATCTGGATCTTACAAAGACAGCACTCGAATCATGCTCACTGTAACCGAGACGTTTCGTATGTTTGAACACTTCATTTGTTATTGCGGTCACAGGCATCGATTGGTCTAGGTTTTCTGCCATGCCAAGGACCAAACGAAGATCTTTTTGCATATGCATCAGCGGCTGTTGCGGATTGAAGTCGCCCTTTGCCATTTCTACAAAATTAATTTCATGTTAAATATATAAGCGATAACGTTGTTTGCAGTCAGACTCACCTTTTCCTTTTTCTAATAAGAGTTGCGATTTCATTGATGTCAGTTCAAATATGTCAATGATGTCCTTCAGGGAAATTGAAAAACGATCAGCTAAAGGAGGAGTTTTCATTATATCGTTTAGCGCTCACAATTCGCAGTGTTTTGTTTTGCAACTTACCCAAGGCCAACGCCTCTGAGAAACCTACTAGACTAACACCAAGGATGGTTTGGAGGATCAGATTTACTTTGCAAGCATTGCCGACATCTGCCAATGAACAATCAATTTCATTAAAACCACTCAAAATGTTTGCATTATTTTCCAAACTTACCCCCCAAAAAGAATGTATTCTTGGCGATCGTCTTAAAACAAGAATGACACTCTTCGAAAACTGTGCGATCGCCACCAGCCAAAATGATTAGCATACCGTCCTCGGCCTCCTGTCTTGTGCCATGAATCTGTAAACAAACATAAAAGCTACTCCCAGCTGCAAACAAAAAACCAATGAGTCAAACTTACTTGAACCTCTAGATATCTGCCTCCACATTGTGCGATACCTTCAGCGATATCATGTGAAGTCTCTGGATCTATGGTGGACATCTCTACATAGGCCTTATTGTTCAGATCTTTGCCTTGTAGAACGCCACAATTGCCGAACACCAACTGAAATTTGAATTAAAAAAAAAAAAAAATATTTCCACGGAAACCTCCAATACAACTTTGATCACTTACATCTTTCGATGCCTTTGGATCTGATACACAACAGAATGTAATATCCGCAGCATCGACCACATCCATTGGAGTGTCCTTGACATCAGCACCAGCCTCAGCGAATGGTTTGCACTGAAAAGGCACAAACATTATTCCCTCGCGTTAAAAAAGTGGCACTCAATTTGAACCCACCTTCGACATTGTTCTGTTCCAAACAACCACCTTATGCCCTGTGCATATTAAATCCTTTACAATGGTCGATCCCATAATGCCCAAACCCAAAAAACCAAAAGTCAAATCAGACGCGGTTATGTCCCTCTCCGACAGTGTCTGCGATCGTGCATTCATGTCAATTGCTTGCGCCTCTGGCCGACTAACAATTGGACGGTCCAACAGTGCTACTGTGGAGCTCATGTGGCGTCGCGACGAGCTGCCAATATGTGCCAAAGCTTCAGTGTTAACCCTCCGGCGGGATGAAGTTGCCTCGGCTCCCTCGGATGCCTCACGTTTTCGCTTGTTATTCTCCGTGGCTTTACTGCCACTGGCACGACGTTTTGTCGCTGTCGATTTGGCCGCCGACACAGTGGACTTTGCTGCGCGTGATCTAGCCTTTGGGGACTTTTTTGTAGCCTTTGGTGGTTCACCCAGATCATTGGTGGAGTCAGCGGTTTCCAAACCATCACGGATTTTGTCGAAATCAGCATCACTGCTGTAGTTTGGGGCAGCAGCAGCTGCGGCTGCGGCGGCGGCAGCTTTTATTTCGGCATCAATATCATTGGGATTCTCAATGTAGGCTAGAATCTCTTGCAGAGCCAATTTGAAGGAGTTTGGCTTGTTTGGGCGCATCAGCTCAGCCTTGTAGGGTCCCTCGAAGGGTTTAATGTTGTGCTCCTCGATCCAGGCGCTGCAAATTTAAAAAAAAAAGATTCAGCTTCAAAAGAAATCGAAAAAGATATGAAAAATGTTTACAGTTGAAGAAGACGTAAAGAAGGTACGATTCCCTCTGAAATATGTTGAATCCCAACAGAGAAATTAACAAGAAATGTGTATGGCTTTGCGTCATATTGGACTATGCCAGTGACAGCAGCTTTTACAGTTAAACAGTGTACTGTTACAAACAGATTGACAGAATGCCACATAAAGGAGGCAAACGCATTTGCTTTTTAAATGTTGTTAATATACGTAGGGGAGTGGTAGGCGTCATAAGCGTGTAATGACAGAAAATCCAACTACTTGACGTCCCAATTCACTGAAATAAATGGATATTTAAAGAACAACAGAAGAAGTTATATATATGGAACTAGAACCAGGAGCACATAAATGCGTCGCCGTTAAAGATGTTCGTTCGGTCAAAAAAAAAAAAAAACCTAACCTACAAAACTCACTTACAAAAATTTTGAATGGATCAGCATCTTACGTTTTGCAGTAAATTGCAGTTGGAGTGGAACAATGTAGATCCAAAATTTTCAGAGTGACTACTTCTTGATAGAAATTGTCACAAGGCGCAGTTGATTTAGGATAAAAATTAGTCACGGACCCTGGGGAACCAATTACACCTACCCTCGGAAAGCACTTTATTCCAATTATCAATTCCTTTTAGTTTGCAATGCCGATTTCCTCTTAATGCTCATAGCAGTATTTTACCTTGAATTCGTGCTATGCCTTATTCAGCTTGTTTGTCGCCTCAAAATCTTCAAATATCTGTATCTGTCAGTGAGAGCATGTTTCTTGGAAGAAGACAGTTTTTTGAGAGGAGACCAACTAGCGTTTTGGGTTACTCTCTAAATGATAGCACTCAGGGCTATACGTCATCAGTCAGTTGGGTTCCTGGACACGTTGGGGTGCAAGGGAACGAAAAAGCGGACGAATTGGCCAGATACGAATTGGTCTGATATGAACCCTCAACTAGCGGACGGATACGTGCTACCGCCTTTCAACACTGCTTAGAGTTTTATTGACTTCGTCACCACACAACTGGCTAAGGAACAATGGAGCAACACCACCAGTTGCGTCATAACCCGAAGTCTGTGGCTGAAGCCAAAAGAACAAAGTCCCTAGTCTCTCTTAATAGAAGTCAAATCCGGATGCTCGTCGGGGTATTAACCGGACACTGCATCATAGGAAGCATGGCTAAAAGGCTAGGACTTTTTGCAAACGACTTCTGCAGAAGCTCCTATGCCACTGCCCAGCCTTACAAGAACACCGCTCATCCTGTATGCGAGCAAGGTTCTCCGAAAGTTTGGACGACTTGGCTGGGGTACCTCTATCAGACATAAAACTATTCCTCAACAGATCGAAGTGGTTTTGTTAGCCACATGTCCTTACATGTATAAATAGGGTACTCACGGCTGAAAACTGCCCTTCCAACCTAACCTAACTAACTCAATTTCACTATGAGTGCATTCTGGCTATAGATGTAGAGCGGAATATAAATTCCATTCGTATAAGCTTTGAAGGCATAACATCTGATTAGAATACATCGTAACCGGCAGTTGCATGGAGCACTTTGAGGCAAAAAAGCTTTTGTAAGCTGGAAAACATTGAATCACAATTTAACGAATTCTTTCCTCACAGCTGACCTTTTTTTTATCATGCCTCCGATGAGACAGTTGTAACGCATTAACATGGCTAATTAATGTCGTTTTCGTTTGGTAATCCGGACGACTTCCGGACTCTTCTGAAACTTTTCGCTTGTCTTTACTAAAACGACAGTTCCTCTCCTGGAAGGAAGAGAAATTCGCTTCTGACTTTGAATCAAAACCAGAAGCACTAAACCATTCAAATGCCATAAATGTAATAATCGATATATGTCACATTTGTGACGGCATTAGCTGAAATTTATTAACAAATTTAACTAAACAAATAATGAATCTTCAACACCCTTCATCGTCATCAGATTGGCAGTGAGGTGGTTGGAAATACATATACACAAATACAGCGACATATACACTTCAAATTCAAATAAAATATGTTTACTTGTTCGATTGTCATCCCGGATCGGAGAGCTCTTCCGGATTACCAAACGAAAACGACATAAGTCAGAAAGAAGTACTTCAAAAGTGGGCGTTTCGCAGAATATTGACAGCATCATGATGTCTCAAGGCAAAAGTTATAATAATATAATTCATACGACTGCAGAAAAGGAACTTACTTATTTTACTCTGTTCTGTTAAAGTGGTGACCACTCCACAAGGAATTATCAACAAGTGTGATAGCGAACTTCCAAAGTTAAGTTGCAATAACTAAAGTAAACATTCGACGTGCTAAATAATTCCCATCAGAATTTCAATGTCGGAATCATGAGAGGACAACATAATAATAAGGTTGAACAAACATCCGGTGGTAGAGCATCAACAACTTATATATGGCGTTCAAACTATCTATTCGTATGGCTGCAAGATTTGTTTTTAGCTTAGAACGAAATCGGTGTTATTTTTGAGGCAAAGCTAGCTGGCAACGTTTTTGGCTGATTGATGGCTCTCAAGCTGATAGATGAAATACTATCCCCAGTATGGAGATCTACTATAAATTCAACAGTAATCGAGGTAATTGGTAGCGGATAATGTTGCCCAAGTAGACATCCGGAAGAAAAAATTTTGTCAAACGAAGACATGGCAGCAAAGTGTGAAATGACACCGCAAACTCTACGGGGAAAACATCCGACAATTTATCGCGCTTTATATTCGACAAACCAGACAAGAGCCTAAGCAATTATAGAAGACGCTAAAATAAAACAAAGCACGCCTTCCTTCCATCCACTTGTGGAAAGATGAAGACAGCTAGTTTCATTCGGACTGAACTTTGATGCAGCCAGCGATTGCGGAGTTTGTATGATAGTAACTCACAATTCCGACAGTAGACACGAAAATGTTAATGTTGGCTAAGTTTTAATGCATCGGCGTCAACTATGTTGAGCGAGAAAGTGCAGGATTCTCTCCCCTTCCTTCTCGTCAATGCAGCTTCTGTCAATTGAAATGCCTAAAGAACTATTATCAGGCAGTATGGTTCCATGCTTTGCGAGTTCGACATCTAACCCAAAAGAAACTTCTTCGTGTGTTTTTTTTTTTAAGACTCTTGCGACTTTGCAACTAATGAAAACACGACCTTGTTGCAACAATTTAAAAGTTATAGAAATCGAAAACAGAAAACTCTTTGTTCTTTAATTTTATTTTGAGTAAGTTTACGAAAGTCAAGAGCGCACTTTATACCAAACAACTAAAATTCAGTGTGAATAATGAACTTGAACACAAAATCTTCGCTTCAAGACTAGAAAGCCTATCCAGGACTCACCGCTTACATAATTTTGTATACGCCATCCTAAGTCTATATTAACCTGGCAAATCCGAAGTTAGGGAAGACATCTTGTCAGCAATAAACGCCGTACAAAATCCAACAAAAATTTTGCAAATAATTCAAATCGGAGATCCAAAATACTATGCCTCCGTAGTGGACAAATAAATGTTACCACCATACTTATTCATCTGCTTAAAATGAAAATCTATTAAGCTAAGTTTTCATCCCATAACTGTTTGAAGAACAAAAAATAAACGAAAAGACTTCCTCGACTTCGAATCAAGAGTCTCAGCTAAGTTTAGTTGAAATTCTCTGGTGGTAACTTTTATTTAATCCACTACGGTATAAAGAAAGAGCACAACTGACAGCATTTGGATTAAGTTAAAGCTTATGCAGATTCCCAACCATGTAATATCTGGAAATCAACTTAGGGATATGACCACAAACCCATTAACCACGGGGCTCGAGTTTTTCCAACAGCCATTTACACCAAATTTGAAATTTATGAGCAACAAACGAGTGAAAGCAGTCATTGGTCTCTTTTTAAACTCATAGGTGCAAACATAAACTTTCAACTAGTAACCCTGGTGTATTTTATATATTACCGTATAATTTGGGGGCCCCGCGATTTAGTGTTCATTTAACATTTGCCTGAGAACTTTGTTTGCTCAAGTTCATTTAACATATAGCAATTTTCTAATTTTAGGAGTTTCGTTTAAAAAGTGTGCCGTTGATTCCTTGATTTATATTTGGCAAATATTTAAGCTCGATGGTTTAACTCCTCGCGTTAAAACAAAAACTTCGGCCGTTCACAGGATAGTCAGTTGAGACCGTTACTGTTTATTGACAAAATATTAAGTTTCTCTTTGCGTTATGATTATGTCATCAGACCTAGTCAAACGTAGCAATGTCAAACTGGGATGGGTACCTGGTCAACAAGGTATAGCAGGCAACGAATCTGCCGACGAGCTGGATTAGAATTTAGGACCAGAACCCTACTGCAGAGTCAATTGAGCTGCTGCTTTAAGGCTAACCACCGGGAAAGTGTCCCCGGTTTAAGACAGTCCAAAAGATTTTTTACTACTATTTAGTAAGTAGAATATTAGGAAGCTGGTGGGCTTCCTTAAAGGCCATTACGGCCTGAAATATCATCTTTCCAAAATGAACTTGTGCCCAGAGACTGAATGTCGTTTCTGTCTAGAGAACTATGAAACTTCCAAACATATCTTCTATGAGTGTCCGGCACTTCATTGGTTAAGACGACGGATCTTCAATAAAGACTTCCGCACAACAGCAACTTAGGACGTTGTGGCATTTACTAGGGAAGTCACCCGTGTGGTCATGTGGGCAGAAGTTTAATAATAAATTAATGTCATAACCAAACTCAAACTAAAACGTTACAGTGAAGACTTTTCAACACATTTACGCAATCAAATTATTAGCTGCTCATTAGTCAGACCTCTTTTGAAATATTCACTTACTTTTTGGGATTCCCAAAAATTAGTTTCGAAAGACTTCAAACAAAAAATTCAAGACGCACGCGGTTGGTAAATTAAATATGTTTGATAAGCTTCCTAATTATAGCAGAAGGTGTAAATTTTTGTGATTTAGGAATTTTAAATTTAAGAGGCTAGCAACTTCCGTCATATTTATGCGCGATGAGTTTAAATTTTCAAATAAATATATGTATGACCAGATTAGAAAAAAGTAGTACTATGTACCTTAGACCAACTGGAGAAACGTATTTTCTCAAATATTTATGTTCTTGAAACAAAAAAACAAATCCCGTTATAGCTTCCTTAGCATGTCCCACAAAGCACAGTCTGCCGCTGGCATTATGAGGCGATCGACTAGCAAGTAATCAACTGTCTTTTTCTAATTTTTCAGGACCACTTGTTAGGAAGCCACATTATTCCAGAGTATGGCATTGCAGGTTTTAACCCCGCACTACCTACCTCTAGTCTCAGACTCTGACGATTTTGTTTTTGGTTATAAATTTACCTACTCGTCTCTACCTACAGTACCGCGTTGCAGCTTCTCGAGAACACGTTTGCAAGCGTGCTCTATGGTTGGTATACTTTGTTATATCTGAGCTGATAAAAAAGGAGTCTGAGATACTATACGTAGGTAGTTATGTGACTGAAATAAGACGTAGAGAGTTGAGAGTCTAGACAATAAGCGCACATAGTAACGAACAGTGTATAGGATGAAATTAAAGTTGCAAAGATCTTAGAACTGCCACATTTGAAAAAGGTTTCCGGTATGTGTCATATATTCAGGCACATTGATCATTCCCGGGATGTAGGGGGGGACATTATTTCGGGAGACCGAGGACTAAGAGCGGGACTGTGACATAAAAAGAGAGACGCAATGCGAGGTACACTACTCTCCCCCCACTTTAGTTCAATAGCCCGTATGCCAGTTATTAGCGTTTGAGATTAAAGCGAAGCTGGCAGAACCTGTCAGTGAATTTAGGAAAGAAAAAAGAAGTAGCGTACAGTTTATGCCTATACAGTCTGATCCTGGCAGGGATCCTCCATGCTGCGTTCACATGGGCACGAGATTTCACGTCTTAAAGTTCCAAGATGCGAGTTCAAAGAATAACACCTGCAGAGACGAACCTGCCGGAATGGTCCAATAATACACGTAAAAAAACATCGAGACAATGTGGATCTTTAACACGCACTCAAAAAGTTTATAAAAGCATTCAACACAGTCGTAAAGAGCACTCCCTACTCAGCAAGGCCTTTAACAGCGAGTATTTTAGACGTCAAAGTAAAGTAAATCCAGTCAAAAGGGTATTCTTATTGTCCACGAATACATCAAGGGTCTAGAATCTGAGAACACTGTGTACATGAATGCCGCTTAATCTGCACACATTGGTCAATTTCCAAAGACATTGAAGAGACTAACGCTAGCTCTTAGGAATCATATATATGACGTGTACAAAAACTTAAAAGTAAAACACTCATCATACACATACTAATTGATGGAGACAGTAAAACTTGGTGAGTTGTCCACCTGCTAAGCTGATCAACATTTAACTGCACCGAGAAAATTCTATACCAAAATACATTTGTTTGTTGTCCACCTGCCTAGCTGGGAACTTAGCCGGGTATTCGCATTAATATCTCTCATTAAAGACACTGCAAAAGTTGGCCAGTAATAATATGTAAAAAGTGATGTTTAGTTACACGCTTGCGGGATTGGCATTGGGCTATCCAACCTGTAATAACTTCACATTCTTGTACCGCAGGTGTTATTGTAGAATGAATACTTCATTCTGAATTGGTGTCAACAACAGCACTGTTTAATAAAAATTAATAAATTGTCTGCCTACTTTAGGTGGATGATGTAAAGCAAATACACGAAAAAAATCAACTTTACTCACAAAACTACCCAGCGAATTTTCTCAAAAATAAAAAAACAAATTCAAGTGACTTTTAATATTGATATCTACTAATTTTTTCCCAAATTTACAAAAGTGAATATAATCAACAACAACACACCAATTGTGTGCCCACTTCCAGTCGTGCGAAACAGTCACTTGACTCTTTTGCTTCGCCACCCAAAACCGGACAATCAAAGGCAAATACGTATGTTCGGTTTCTCGACAATTCCCATTTCAATTTCAACATGCATTTTTGTTATTTTCAAATTACAGTAGAAATACAAGAATCGCCTACTATTTATTTGACATTTCGACGCCATAGTATCTCCCGTCACATAACCAAAGAAAAATAATTGGAAAATCACATTTCTTATCAAAAAAAAAATTTTCCCTGACTCTGTCGAGCCTACTACAGTCTCAGCAAAGTGCTTGGCATATAATCGAGAAAAAAAAAATCTTAACTCACTAGTTTCTGGACCCAAAGAAGAAAACACATTTGCAAGGAACATTCCTCCGAGGCTGATGCAGCATCTCCTCTGGGGGTTCAACGATCTAGAAAAGTACAAAATTACAAAAATTAAAATTATCTAAGAACACGACAAATGGAAAAAAAATCCATCCAAAATGGTCGAATGGGATTAATCGGATCAAATTAAAAATAATACATACCATCGATGGCCATGGAGTGAAACCCTTCATTTTGGCCCTGCAATTAGAAAAACGACAAAAAATTCATTAGTAAAGCGATGGTGACCATTTTCGTAGAATTTCATCGAAAATTCCATTCGAGGTGGGAAGGCAAAAAGAACGCGCGGGAAATATTTTCACTGCCTGCCATTGTGACTAGACTTCAAGAGTTTTGTCTTGTGTGGTTAGCGATGAAATGGTTTCCCGATTGTCGGTGCTGTCTCTATGGAATCCATCTTTCAGCAGTATTTCTAACAACTACTAAAGGTGCTTGAAGGATTTGATTATATATTTTTTTCAATTTTCGAATAGCCACGGCGACACAACCCAATTGGAAGACGGGACCCCACCGCTTGGGTAAAAAAAACGTTGATACGTTGCCATGATGAAATTTGAAAAACAAAAAACACAAATAAGAAAATGTCTTTTGCACTTTTGAACTCACCAAATCAAATCTTTCGGTTTGTAAGTTATTATTTCCGACATAATCGGTTCAATTGTTGATTTTGCTTTACGTTTTCGTGCAATTTTTACTTTGAAAAAAATTTCCTCTCCACCACACACAGCCCACTCGGAAACACTACACAACGACGACAGCAGAAGAATCAAAAAGACAAGTTTTAGCACTCTGTCTCGCTTTAATTCGTATTTCGGTGTATTTTTTCTTTTTCTTTACAATTGGAAAACTGTTATTAATATTAGACGAAGTAAATGGATATACTTCTACTTTGGAAAGTAGTCGAAATTGATTGCACACGTCGAAAGTAGATGTGAGAAAATAAATTCGTTTTTTTTTTAATTGGAAAAACAACGCAGCGATTTCCTTCGAATGTGTGAAAAATTCTTTGAGTCGTTTGACGCGTTTGACTGTGAAACAATATGGCCGGTTGCGGGGTTGTTGTTGTCAAAAACCTAACGAAGAATTATCACACACAAGTAAACTTCCAGATGGCTCTTTTCGATGATGTTTTTAATAAGTTGTGCTGGCAATGGTTGAGTTATGTGCTGAGTGACAGCATTTGATGAGGGTCAGATGATAATAAGATAAAATTAGGTAGGTACTTTATAAAATATATTGGTTCCAATGGACTTGTCTGCTAATTTGAACATTATTTTTTACGACGGTGCAGGAATATTTGACATTTAAAATAACGTTTGCATAATAGCCGTGGGAATTTGCCCACTTGCCAAGTCGCAGGAAAAATATTTTCTTGGCCATTGCCTTACTGAATGCGTCCACTCTATTTGTAACCTAATTTTCGTTAAAATGTTGGTGTTAAAAATCACATTTCGAAATATAGATGATTTGGATGACCCTATTGGGACTACGTAACCTCCGTCAATAAGAACATGAAATAAACATTAATATTTTGAAATTAATAAAAGTGAAATAAAATAAGAAAATACATATTTGGGGTAAACTGTGTATGTCAGTACCAAAATAATAGTAACTAAAAATATGTCAAGTTTCCAGGTTAATGAAGTGGAAATCTGTAAATCCCTCCTATTTTGGAGAAAAAGTGAGTTTTGTTTTGATTTAAAAAAAAAAATAACAAGTTAAAAATGGTAGTTACTTCCGTGAATATCATTTTATTTCGTTGGCAAAAATAAATCTTTTGTTTGAATAATTGAAATGCAAAATGTTTTAAATTAATTATTAAATTCATCCGTTTCCACATCGTTTTCGGAAAGTTATTTGAGTGATGCCTAATATTTAAAACGGTTTAACAATGGGTAACTTAAGTAATTGACAGTAAATTAAGTCACTTTTAGTTCAATTATATTAAAAAATTCAAAAATATAATCAAAATAAAATAATTTTTAACAGGTCGCAATTATAATACAGTTTTTCATATTTTAACAAATCACTGATTGCTTTTAAAGCTGACTAATATATTGCAATCGTTATCTGTATTAAGCTGGTTAAAATTACTCATGAGTGACATATTATTAGGAGCGGCTAAATATACTTCTAACATTATTGAGATAATAATAAAAATACATATTTCAGCTTTATATGTATTTTAAATATAATATTCGATAATTATGGTATACCATTATAAACAATGGAAGTGGAAACGGCTCGGCAAAATGTTCGATAAATAAATGGAAAATTTTTGTAAAAATATATTTTCTTGTAAGAAAAAGAAAAATTATATACGATTGCTCTCTTGAGGTTTGACAAAAGAAGAAAATGTCCAAACATAATGTAAGGGAAACATAAATGTGATGCCAAACTACACGGTCTTTGGAATTCATGGTTATGATCGTGATTCATGTATTCCATTCACATATTAAAGCCCCTCATAATTTAAAAACTTTTTTTGTTATTATTCTGTCTATTAGTATATTATATAAATAGCAAAAATTATATTTAATGATTCTTTTTATTATAACCGCCTTTTACAGTATTTTATTTATTTAATTATTTTCGTTAGCAAAGTAATTTTTGCATCAATCAAACAACAACATAGGATTCGTTGAGTTTCTTGTACTGGATATTGGATTTTCCTGCCTCTTTTCGTTATCCGAAACTTGACAAATTACAAAAATGTACTAAACTAGTTCCTACACAAACCGTTTAAATGCTATTGAAGACAGCAAATCCTTCTTTAGGGTGTATGCATAGACTTCTAGTTTGGTTTATTTTTTTTAAATAATGCAAAGGGTGGAGCAAAACGCACACACAAATTAGGCAATTCGTTTTAAATTTCATTGACAAATTAAATGTTTTATCGATGATGGCTTCTTTTGAGATTTGAGTTCAATTCTGATTATCACTTTCATTCCGATGATGCTGAAGAGTTTCTTTTGTGGCAATTAAAAAACATTTGTATAGGAAAATAAAAGTATTCCTCATAAACATTTATAATTGTGTGTTTCAATTCACTTATTTACATCGAGAAAATAGTATCTCACCAAAATGGAGGAAACTATTAAAATGTAAGACTAGAGGTGTTTCATTAAATTTGACGAAATTAATTATTACTATTATTTCTATTACCATTGAGTGTTTTCTTTTCCTAAAAACCTGGAAAAAAGATCATTAATTATAATTAATTTCTATTCATATCACCAATGTGTTTTTTCATTCGTCGTTAAGCACGCATTATTTATTTAAGAATTTGGCAGCACTGTTTTGCCGAAAAGTTTAACTGTTTTCCAGTTCAGTTTTAGTTTCAGTTTTCATTTCATGGTGTAATAAAAGTTAAGCTCGTATTTAATTCTACAGATTGTATTAAATGTGAAATAATAATATAATTTGTAATCTGCTGATCGCCAGGTTTTGATTTCTATAGGTATGTATAAAGAAAATGTAAATATAATCCAAAAAAAAACACTTTGCAAAAATTTATTTTCTCATCACCTGTGCCTAGCTGATCAGATGCTGATGAAAAATTAATTACATTTCCAAATGTTTGTTTTCCATTTAAACGACTTTGTTTTTTCTTCTAGAAAACTAAAATTGCACACAGCAGAAAAGTAGTGACTCCATCAATTCGCGAAGTCGTTCGAAAGACAAAAGTACACCTCAAAGAGACATTCATATTGTAAGTGATAGAAAATTTTAACATTTTGATCCCAGGAACACTTCATATATTTAAGTTCCAAGGCGGTGTATCGTTAAATTTAATCATTGTCATATCTTTTACAGGTCAACGGTTTATGTTTACCTTTAGTTGATGGCACATTTAAATCAGCGAAGCGATGATGTTTATTCTACTGGTGAGTCTATTTTAATTATTTTTGCTTTGTCATCTTAATGTTGCGACTAAGTTTTTCTATATATAGTAAACTAATTGAACTTTGCCCTTGGTCATCTTAATAAAAAAAACAATGTTCAGATCGTTACAATGTTAGAGAAAAATAGCTAGTCATGGAAGAATGCGTCAGGCATACATTTTCGAAGGGCTTTGGCATTTGTTAAACTAGTTTCTTTGCACTGCGACGTGCATATTGGGTCAGACTGTAGCTCAATTGTTTTGATAAAAATAATCTTAGTTCAAGGTCTGTTTTGTATAAAACAAAAGTTGCAAATTCTTAATCGCATATTTAATCCATAATGCAAAGATAATTCCTACTCAAGTGTGGAAACCTATCGATAGCGCTACCGTCAACATTTTTTTTCAAGGGTTTGTTTCTTTAGAAGTGCAAATTAATTTTATCACAAGTAAATGAAATTCGATTAATTGGTGAATTTATTTAAAGCTTTTCGTTAGTTTGAATCTATCTGTCTATGAGTTAATGAGCGTTGTTTAGATAAGTTTTGATAATCTTTTATAATCTGACCGGTGTCACCTGCTTATTTTAAATGGGAGAGGTTTTAGGTGGGTGGTGAAAAATATAAATCTCTTAGTTTTGTTGGGTGTTTAGGGGTTCTTGATTGTTGTATCGTGTGAGGGTGGATAATTTGATTATTATATTTCCCTGTCGACCGCTATCATGGTTAAATTTGTACCAACGACAGTATCAAGTCTCGTGTATTCTCTGCTTTATTCTCGCACGTTTATGGTTTTTTATAACCTCAAAATCGCATAATGCGAAAAATAGCACATCTTTTGATGGAAAGACCGACTACTTACTGGCTGAAGGCGAGTGCATGGTGCAATGTTCATGGGAACCAGAGCTTGAACTATTTAAGCCAGCAGGAGATGACTTGGTAGAGAGCATATTCCATAGACTTATTGCGTTTGATTGCATACCAACTAGAAGAATAACCCTTGTCAACCTGTTCTTATAGGGCTAGGCTCAGAATGCATTAAGTATGCAGGAAACCCTCTCCTGAATAAATAAGGAAACTATATAAGATTTTGACAATCTCAAACCTGCTTTCTGGATCTCAAGCATGGACTCTTTCTACCGCGATATAGAACTGGTAAATTTAATGCCAGGTTTGTGATGCCTGGGACTTGTAGGTCAAATGAACACAAACGTTCAAGTCTGGAGAATCTTCGAAACTGGACAACATTGGAAGGACAACGGTATAGGGGAGGGCCTCCCCTTAGGTAGCACGCACAAGTGCAAGGGAACCTCAGTCCACAAGGACAGCGTTTCTTAGAGGTTTGAGCCCTAGGTCCACGCCGGACTGTAGTTCCGCCTGTAGTTCCGCCTATGAAAGTAAGGTTAAGAGGGAGGGAAGGAAGGAAAGAAGGCAGGTACCTGTGCACATTGGCCTTAAACAGTATTGGGAGTTAACTGTTGAGAAGAAAAACAGTGAGGTAACGCATTACCTATCCAGCAATGCCAAAGTAGTTGTGTGGATGCTTTTGAAAAAATACTGCTCTTATACTTTCTCAATCGTTGCCAGCTTGGAAGGGGGAACATAGCCATTTCGCAGCTTTCTTGGCGACATCGAATGTCATTAATGCACATACCAAGAGTTAATATATCTGGTTAAGTTCGATTTGGTGGTGCGAAAGGTATTGTTTGAGGCACTGAGCATGGCACAGTCTGCAAATTTTAGTTCTTCCCTTGATGATGTTGTCCCATATTTTGCTGATTATCGTTGAGCGATTTACTATCTTTAGAGTGGAGAGTCTTTCGGTACAGATGAGTACTTTCTTCGAGGTGTTATTGGTAGTTAGGTTGCTTTTAGGATAGCTAAGGTTTCTGTTGAAAATATCGAGAAATCGTTTGGTATTCTCTTGTAACAAAGGACCTCGCCATTCGCCGATACCACTGTGTATCCACTTTCGTTGTTTTAGCCATCTGTTTAAAATTTCAGAGTTGCGAGTGGGTTTCAATGCTTGATGTTATAATAGCATCTGCGGGTAGTAGCCAAGAGGGATAATTTTCAATATTCGCACGTCTCCATGATCATGGAAAGAATGGACGTAAGTGAAACAGTTAGTTAGATTGAGAGGCAGATGATTCACCACTTTAGGGAGCGGGGAGGATAACTGCTCTTTTTTATCGTAGCAATGAAACGTTGTGTAATAAAAATTCGATATCTTCAGCTTGCGTTGCAGCTAGTTAATGCCCTCACAGATGTGTTCAAGTTCAAAAGCCCCATATCAAAAGAGCAGGGCAACATGCCTAGAATTACACATAGATCTCTCTATTCAAACCCTGTGCCAGAATGGCATCCATCAGATTCTCTACTATCCTCCTACTTGAATTTTTATTACCATACATATTTGCTGTGCGAAACCATTTCTTTTATTTCTCCTTTACATACTTTGTTTCCAAGTTGTGTTACTTACTCTCTCTCGGTAAAGCACTCGCTATCGCTATCAAAGCGAACGCACAACAAACTAAGCCCGAGCTATTGTGTAATAAAATACTGCAATACTCTCAACTCGATAATCCCAACAGTAAATATCAATCTACGTCCTAGAACGTGAAATAAAACCAATCACCGACTCAGCGCAAGAAATCATAAAATATCAGGATGAGAAATAAATTTGCCACTTCCGTTTTCCATCGTTCGCTCCAATACTACTACTACTACTACTTCGCTCAGTTGAAGCACTCGCAAATTCTCCAACTTACAGATTAGCTCCTTCTTTATAACCTTTGCCAATAAAACCAAATGAAGCAGCCATAAACAAAAATATAAATACACTTAGGTTATCCCTTCTGAGTGGATGCGATTAGGAGAGTTTCCTTTTTTTTTTATTTTCCTTGCCTTGCTTTGCCTCTTTTCCTCATCGTCACCGACGACGACGCCGCCGTATGATGGGTTTCCTTTTCAGTTTTACCTTTAATCCTATTTTAAGAGTAATGCTTTTCCATATAAAGAAGAAAAACTATGTAACTCTATTTCAAGGAGAAAAGGATCATTTTTCTCATGTCGGGTAGGATAGGTCGGATCCTCTATATATGTATTTGGGACTCGAATTCGGATTCGAACAGGTTTAGGTTGATTGAAACGCAAGTAATTTACATTTAATTTTGTTCACTCTATTTCTTTGCAACTTTCTTGTATGTTTGTAATTTAACCAAGTAGTCTCGATTTGCCATAATATGATTCCAAATGAGGTTCTCATCTAGGGTGTTCTTTTCGGGACCGCCATAAATGTCTGGCAGGTAATCCTCACCGATAGCGTCTTTGAATTTCTTTAAGTTTTTCTCATCATGATGGATAATCTGGAAAAAAAAAATATATATAAATTTGAGGTCAATTTTAAAATTTGTGGACTTACTCTTTCTTTGATGCTTTTGTCCATGAATGGCATCATCATAGATGTCGCTGTGTTCATGAGAAATCCTCTTTGTATGATGTGACAGTAGCGATTTGTGATGGGTAAAATGTCATTCTTTTTGTTAATCAGTCTGGAGTTTGTCGGCGACGCGGTTTTGATGAATTTTTTTGTTGCCCTGGAAACGAATTTTATTAAAATAAATCTTTAGTGGATGAAGGCGAAAATGTCGGATTTTTTAATAAAATTAGGGGACATTTTGTTCAAACATTTGTCAGTTATCTGACAGCCTTATGGAAATGTACCTACTAAGAAGCCTTTCTTTTGCTACCGTCTCATTGAGGGGTAATTTTTATTAGTCTCTTTAGGAGAAAATGCGAAAGTCGACTAAGAGAAGATTTTAGGTAGTTTAACTGCCATTTCTGTGAAAATTTAGGATTATTCGCTGGTCTTTATCTGCTGTCATAAACTCGCCAAATTGAAATTGTTCAAATGAAACAAAACCGGCGGAGAGTAGTCAGCGTTGTAATACCCTAGGAAAGCCAGGCCCTGAACGCCCATAGATCGCCTCGAATATTTTTTAAATCTGCCATAAATGATTAAGATGCGACCACGTATTAGGAAATCAGCTTAGGCTAAAAGTTAATGACTTCAAGCATATAAGTGATTGCCTAGCTGCTCTCTAATATATGCACACGACCCTTCCAAAAAGCCTGAAGACTCTATCAAGGAGAAGTTTTATAACCTGGACGGAGACCTCCCGGTTTCCGATTTCAAAGCTGTGCCCGGGGATTTCAACGATAAAGTCGAACAGAAAAACATATTTGGCAGGTGAAATTAGAAACCCAGTCTCCACGAACGAAAACAGGTTTGCAAAGCTTAGGTACCCACAGCAACATGGCGCTCTTTAGATGATCAATCTGCCAATAAAAGCGCCTTTGTAGTTATCGATGCGAGACATGCATCACATCTTCAACGTGCACGCTTTCCAAGCCCAAACATCGACTCTAAACAACATTTTGACGAGAGTGCCTTTCTACTGCGACATTTTCGACAAGATGTAGCCGAAAATACATAAGGCTAACAGCCACCCCATACAATGAGCCCGTTGTATGATCATGAAGTGTGCCTTTACCGGGAAAAAGTAGCAGAAGACGACCAAATGAAAGCCATACAGTGGAAAACAAACTCAGTAAGACAAGAATATCGTGGCAAGAGAAGGATGAGAAGAAGAGGGAGTACACCGTCTCAAGGAAATCAAAGACTCACGCAATCGAAATAACATCCGCAGGTTTTATAAGAAAGCCAATCCTGGCAACAGCCTGCTGGTTTTAAGACCGGAACGTAGGCTCGTTGAAACAGCGACGTAAACCTAGTCACCGAAGCGTAGGGAATAGTAGGTGATGACCCGCAGCTTCTAAATCGAACCAGTCTCACCAACTAGCATAAAAGTGGTTGGCTAAGGTATAGAAAAGCTTAAGACAAACAAGGAAGTCTATCAGCTCCCTGCCCTGCCTAATAGCGCTTATAAGACCACATCTAATGTCCTGTAGGAACGTCCTCAACAACGCTGCAACACACTAATCTAGCACATATCGGAATGTCCTTTTTTCCGGCAGATCGTTTGTAGTTCAAATCTTTACACTAAGGAAAATTCTAATATAAATTTCAAACAGATACCCATCACCTTTTCATCGACTTTAAAGCCGAGTATGAAAGGATTCATCGACTTCTTTGAAACACGCACCACATTTCGGCAAGGAGTAGCAGAAGTACTTTAATGTGTCTTCTTTAATCTTATTCTTAAGCAAAAAGTTAGAAGGTGTCTACATTAAAGGCGCTATCTTCAACACCATCGTCCAGCTGCTGGGGTATAGGAGGGACGATCACCATCAGCCGTTACCAGCGTGCCTTGATTGTTCTAATTATTCCAGCAGCTGAAACTGTTCGTCAAGAAAAATTATAAAAATAAAGCAATATCTTCACTACACGAACGGCTAGTTAGTATATGGCACGATAACTTTTTTCTGCTTTGTGCCTGAAGTCACAGTTTTTTGCGCTACAAAATTGTCCAAATTTGACCCTTTTTAAGGCAAGGTGTTGGAAGTTCTATAAAGATCAAATCTTCTGTTATAAGCACGTTAAGCCGCTACGTTAGCCTTTGCGAGCACGATGGCATTATACATATTTTAAATTTATTCTAGAGCAATTTTTTACTTTCCTTTTTTTGGAAGGCTGAAACGAATAGCTTTCTAAGGAATCTTTGGTCTATCGAACCTCCAACATGTGTTGTTTTCTGTACTTTATTGACTCATAAATATGTCGACGGATTTTGATAAAACTTGGTGAATTGTTGTGAAGGTATTTGACTTGGTAAAACGTTAAAAATCAAATTTTTAGTGCTACAATAGTTCAGAAGTTATGCGATTTCAAGTAGATCCCTAAATCGTAAATTTCCACTTCGACTGCTAATAGCTTGAAAGGGAATGCAAATAATCCGACAAACTATACCAAATTTTATTCGTCAGAACTGAAGAACATCCTAAAAGATGTTTCTCCTAAACTGTGATATTCTAATGCGTCCTATCGTCCTAACATCCATATCATAAGGGATATTTCGAAGTAAAAGAAGCGTGCGATTACTTTTGGTAGCCACTGTACCCAAGTCCCAAGTCTTAGCTTATCAAAAAACGTAATGTGTCAACGTGAGTTTAAAAATTTCGCGTTTTACGAATAAATTTCACTGTCGGCTTTTGGTCAGACTTAAGTTAATTTAATTCATCCTGCGCTTAGAGTTTCTATTTGACCCCAAAAATCTAGATAAAAAATTTGAATATTTTGATTTTCATCATCAAGATTCTAGACGAAGCGAAACCCTAATAAATAAAATATCAGCTGTCAATTTGAAGTTATTATGAAATAAAATAAAACAAAATATAACCAAAACTTCTTTACTCACTCAGTCAAATCAAAAACGATTGTTATGCCATATTTTTGCACTTGCGGCAGCAGGAACAGCGACTCGAATATCAAATCATCGATTTCGATGAGATCAAGAAAATAATCCTCGAACCTGTCAAAGGCATCAACTGCAGAAACAAACAAAAATCCATTTCATCACCTGCGATCCTCCTCTGCACACACAAATGCGAATACTTACTCGATTTGCTAACACTAATCGCTCGTCCCTCCTTATCCGGCTTTGGCATCACAAATTTACACTTGACATCTAGAAAATGATCTTTAAATTTTTCGGGCGGATGATTTGCCACCCAAGTCGGATGCTTGGCCTTGAAATCATAGTAACGATGAATATTTTGCAGCGCTTTTTTCACATTCCACTGAGCGTTGTATAGAAACTTTGACAATAACACATCCTCGGTACCGATTTGTAGTTCATCACAATCTATCACAGAAAAAAATTATGTAGTTTTCACATAGAACAGTCAAATTCGAACACACACCTTCGACCAATTTCCTTAGTTCGGATATTTGCTGAATCTGCTCTTCCGTATAAACAAACTCTTTATCCTCAAACATTTCAAATACTTCACTTCTAGTTCTAACCACTGCGACAGACAAATTATTAATAAATGTTCACCTGACACAGTCTTCTAATTTAAACATTTATTCACCAGATAAAAGAATATGTAATTAATTTTTTTTTTTGCATTTAATTGCTTCCAACATTTTAGCAACAAAGCAAAGTAACATATTGAAAAGGAAAAGATTAGAGATGAGTTGAGTACATAGGCAAAGCAATAAAAATAAATGGGTGAACTGAGAAAATGCGACGAAAAGTAAACACGTGAAACTCGCCAAGAATTGTAATTGTCTTATTTTGACCCGATACGGAGCAGACACGTAATGGCTTTACGTGTAATTGCTGGGCGAACGGGCGGGCGTACGTATATACAGTGGGAAGCAAAACTGTCCGGATGTTTTGCATTTCTCTGGTTATGTTAACAAAATTAGTAATGTAATAGAAATATAACATATATTTGTCATTTTTTTATTTAATTAAACGTTTTTCTTAAAATTAAATAACAATAAGTAATAAAATAAAATAATATTCAGAACAAAAATAAACAAAAATAACAGAATTCTTTATTTGGACGCTTTTGCACATTAGTGATTTCTTAGTATTTCTCTCCAATCGCCATCAGTTTAATACTTTGTCCAAAGCCCTTTGTTCTTTAACACACTTTTAATTCTTTTAGGCATACTCTCCACCAATTTTTGGATGATTTTGTGGTCAATATTCTGCCATTCCCTTTCTATTCTTTCCCAAAGTTCATCCATGGTTTTTGGTGGATTTTCATACGCACCCAGCCTCCTTTTAACAATAGCCCATAAATTTTCTATTGGATTTAGATCCGGGCTTTGTGCAGGCCATTGCATCAGCTGAAAATTCTGATTTTGGAGCCAATTTTTAACAATTTTAGCTGTATGCTTCGGATCTCCGTCTTGCTGGAAGACGACTTCTTCAGCGGGATATGTGCACTCATATACAAAATCAGGAAGATTGGTTTGGAGAATGTTCAAATAGTCTTCTTTCTTCATAATACCTCGGATTCTCACCAATGGACCGACGTGCCACCAAGTAAAACAGCCCCAAACCATTATCCCCCCACCACCGTGTTTCATAGTTTCCTTTACCTGGTGCTTTTGGATACGCTCGTGAGGTCGATGCCAGTAGTACTCCTTGCCATCTGATTGGTAACGGTTAACTTTTGTTTCATCGCTCCAAATGACACGTTTCCAGTCATCTATGGTCCAGTTTTTGTGCTCCTTACAGAACTTTAAGCGTCGTTGAACATTTTTATTTGAAAGAGATGGCTTCTTTTTTTTACGCTGGCTACCAACCCTACTCTTTTAAGCGCACGTCTAGCTGTCCATGTACTAACATTTTTGTTAATTGCTTTTGCAGCATTTTTGGGTGTCCGAATGTCCTTGTTATGGAGCAACCGCTCCATCAACCGAGCTTCGGCATCAGAAATGAGTCTTCGTCGGCCCCCATGACCGCTTGAACAAACCACATTTCGTCGTTTTTTAATATCACTAACCGTGGTTTTACCTAATTTCAACTGTTTAGCTATTTTACGGCACGAATAGTTCTTTTGCAATAAATTGATCACACTATTTTCAAGATCAATTGGAATTTTCTTCATTTTCTACTCTTTTCTTTTTTGTTTAAAAACCAAAAGCACAGCACAACGACAAATTATATACTGAGGTCAAGGAACTGCATAAATATCAAAAAGCTAAATTCTTACGGTACAAAAAAACAGTACAATATGGTATTATCTCATTACAACACTAATGTGCAAAAGTGTCCGAATAATGAATTTTGTGTTTTTTGTGCATTTTTTTTTGAATAAACTTTTTTATAAGTTTTTGTTACTTAATATAAAGAAAAACGTTGAATTGAATAAAAAAAATCACTAATATATGTCAAATTGCTACTACCTTACTCACTTTGTTAATATAACCAGAGAAAGCAAAACATCCGGACAGTTTTGCTTCCCACTGTACATATGTATATTGGTGGAGTTCTTAACTGAGTTTATACTAACCAACCAAGTGGCTATATCTACCTACCTACGGTTTGTTGTTATCATCTCGAGGTTTGTTTAGTGTGGGTTGGTTACTGTTTTTGATTTGAGTTTCATTTGGGCGACGTGTTTTGAAATGTTAATTACATTTTTTTTGTGTTGTAACGGTCTGACCGTTTTGTCAAGTTCAAGGTCATCAATTATTGGCTACCTATGAATTGTGCCTTCATTTTCATTTACAATGAATCAGTAAATCAACCACCTTCAAAGTTAAAACTGAAGTATGGATGGTTCAAGTTTATAAGCGCTAAAAGAAAAGATATGTCAAGTTCGATGGCAAGTCCAAAACTTGACAATAAATTTCAAAGTCGCAATTATATTTTTAGTCGCGTAATTTGTTTAACATTATTTCATATGGAGAGAATCGATGATGAAACTTATTCGGTCATGCAATTCTGGAAGTAATTATTGCCGAACAAATACATATTTGTATGCGTCGCAGTCATATTCCGAATTCCGAACTGTGTTGTGTAATTTTTGTTCGATGTAGATTTTGCGTTTGTTTATCGTCGTCGACATAGAAATGTGTAAATTCCATTTTATGTCGCTGACAAGATGACAATCGAAGTAAGGCGTTGAGTAATGAACGCCTTTCGCTTGGGTGGCTTGGCTATATGTTTTATGCTCGATTGTTATGAATGGAATCCTTTGTCAATGAAGAGCTAACGTGCTGTTAGGTTTGATGTTGAGATGGGAGGAGTTTATTCACGATAAACAAGACATTGTTGCATTTGTGCACAAAGCTCTATTATGGCCTACTTAATTTTGACAGCACTTTTTGCATTTTCATAAGAAAAAAAAAACACTCTGAGACCACACTTAGAGACATCTTACTTGATATGACACAGTTTGTCAAGCTTGACCACCCTACACTCAGCTAGTGAGGAAAAATGTAGGAATATATCTTTATTCAGGTATCTTAAGACTTCCTCTGTATCAGTTACATTGAGAGCAGAGCCACGTCTGGCCAGCTCGTCGGCCCTATCATTCCGCTCTATGTTTCTGTGGCCCGGAACCCATACTAGAGTGATGGTGAACTAGCGGCTAGCTTGGTTCAGTCCCCAACAAGCTTGGATGTAGTCTGGGTTGAATCCAGAGCCTTAATCGCAGCCTGACTATCGATGAAGATAGCCGCTGTTACCATGGTTGTTGATGAATTCAAAAGTACATTTCCCGCCTCCCTAATAGCAAGGACATCTGCCTGGAAGACGCTAAATACGTTGGGGAGGCGGAAAGATTTTTATATATCTAGTTATGTCTATTGAGTTGTGAAAACGCCGGCACCAACTTCACAGTCCATTTTAGAGCCGTCTGTGAAAAAAGACACTACTTTTGTTACTTTTGTCTTCCTACCATTCTAACCTAGGTGGGAAGCTAACAGAAACAGTTTTGTGGAAATTTAGTGTTGGTATTATATAGTCAGTGGGCCTCGGGTCACCCCTATGTAGTGACAGTATAATTTTACTGTGTCAATAGGGTGTTGTGGGCCAGCATCCAGATTCCCTTAGTTTGACTGCACTACACGATGCTATTGTTTTAATATGCAGATCCAGGGGTGGGTCGGGCTTGATAAGTCTCTTGGATTGTCTACGGCACGGAACATTTTCCCAGTAGGCTTGACAAGCCTTAAAGCAGCAGTCCAACTAACACTGCTATATATGAATCTAGTCCTAAGAAGGCGGATTCTGAAGCAGCTTCTGCTAATTCATCCATCCAAGCGGCGCAGATCTCAATGATATAGATCTCAGTCTGGAACATTGTGGGACGCATTTCAATTCGTATTGAGACTTTGTTGTTGGAGACAAAGACGCCAGCTTCAACTTTAACACCAGATACCATTTTCGAGCCTTCAGTGCAATTGACTACACTTTTAGAGCTAATATTCCTTCCTCAAATGATCTTTCGAAACAGTGTTTCCTAAAATTGGTGTTCCGGATTAGCGTTACAAACTCAGTTCAAACTCAGCCAAATTTTCCTTAAAACTTGACCACATACCAGTCGCTAACTGTTGTCTGATTAGGCAAAAACTAACTAATTTCCGTTTCGGACTCAGTTGAGCTGCCTTTTATTTTTATTATTGATTTGAGGATTATTGGCATCGCGTCTAAAAAGATCTTTTTGCTAAGTGCTTTGGTCCTTGGTGAACCTTTAGATTATTTAGGCAAATGATTTGGCAATGTCTTGAGTTTCGGTTAGTCCTTTGTTGAACCATTTAAACGTCTTCAGGATGAATGCAAGGGATTTGCATAAGATTTGTTTTTGACAGAGTCTGTGGAGCTTTTTCCTATTTTTTAAGTGATAGTTCAGGGAGCAGTGGCCTGTGCGGAAGTCAAGCCACTTAGGCTGCTTAGAGAAATAGTTTGAAGATTAGGTTTTTTGTAGGCGAAGCCACTTCAAGTAAGGCGTTGATTTTTTTCGAGTGGCGTAATGCTTGGTTGGAGTTCCGTTTGGTTATACACATTTGGTGTTTCCATGCGTTGAGCTCTAATTTGATGAGAAGGGCTCAAGGCCAATGAAAGAGAATGCAGGGCCTTTTCGTCAGCCGCTTCATTACCTTCTTCTCCTAAGACCCAAGAGAGAGTCGCTCTGTTGTGAGCAGTGACTTGTTGTAGGGTGATTAGGCAGTTCCCAACGGAGTCGAGAGCTTTGAGTCGTGCTTGACTGTCTGAAGGAATGTATATATCCGATCTTCTGAGATTCCGCCTTAAGCATTCTCTTGCGCATAGTTCGATGGCGTAGACTTCTGCTTGGAAGATCGATGTTGTTTGACCGAGAGGAGCTCAGATATTGCTGTTGGATCCGTAGGTGCCTGCTCCTATACCTACCCGTTGGCATTTTTTTGCAATCCGTTTTGAACCTAGCGAAGTTGACTTTTGTGGGCATGAGGTCGATGACTTGAATCGAAAGGCTGTGTATGATCTTTGAAGTATTTAAAATTCCTAAGTGTCCAGTTAGATCGCTGACCTGCCTATAACACCCAACGATAACACGCAACCTGTCAAAGCAGTTCACTTGACTAAAAGCTCGCCACGTAGTGACGACCAGCATTATGCTTCCGACTCGCTAAGGTGATATTTACAATACCGCTTTGCTTGATTTGCATTTCAACTTATGTTTGCCTTTCCAATGGAGGAATGACTCAATTTATAAGTTTTTAAGCTTCGTTTATTCACATGAGGGACGTGTCAGAATTTAATGTAGACACGATTGTTTTTCTTGTAATCGTACGGACAGAATGTTCTGGTGGGGCAAATCTAAGATATTTGTTCTCATTCTTTGGCTTTCGGTTGTTAACATCATACGACTAAGATAATAAAGCCGAATCGTGCTTAGCCGCTTGTAGAGTTGGTCTTTACCTTCCACAATAATATTGTTTTGTAAGACCAGTCTGTCTGCTTTTGGATGATCCTTCCTCCACCAGCAGAGTCTAGAAGTCTCTTTGCTTTCGTTTAAGAACACCAAGTCATGAAAAAGAAAGAGAAGTTCATTTTGACATTTCTTATTTGATCGAAGCCAGAAAATAAAAGATGGAGTCTGCTCGACTCCTGTGTTAAATGAAGAAAAATACGACAACGTAATAACGAAATACAAAATCCCTGTGACTCCAGCCACGACTTACATAGACCAGTAATTGGGTCCATTGTGTCCATCTGGGTACCTTTCCTCGAACTTAAAAACACCTGAAAATAGACCAAAAAGATAAACCGCTGGTATATGCTCAAAGTTTCGCTCTCTTAGAACCAACTCGATTTGTACACAAATCTGAGAAGATCCTTTAGTTCGACTTTGCCCACATCCTCCAGCGCATCAGAAGTAGAAGTATCTGCCGAGGGTCGTAAGCCCTAAGCTAAGGCTGGGCATTCGAATAGCAGGTGTCGAACAGACAACAGTAGTCGTTGTGCAATGACCCGTAAGAACTCCCATACGTACTCGGATATTCTTGCGGTTTAACCCGATCATGAATTTTGATCTCCTTTTGTTGACAGCTGGCCATAGCTCTTTTGTATGTCTGCACGTGTCAAGTTGTGTCCAACGTAGGTTAGTTCTACTTAAGGGCTCGGTGTCGATTTTACGTGCGATTTTGCTGCAAGCTTGTCCGCTTCCTCGTTTTACCGGACATAAAAAGGTGAGATATCATAATATAGAGATAGAGGTTCATCACTGATGACCTATGGGGGGATGTAGGTGGGTATATTCGGCACTAATGTACTTTTTCTTGTCACTGACCAGCCCTCTTCCGTTTTCGAAAAATAATTCTCCAAAGCTAAGCGGATTCTGAATAAATTTCTTGCTAAGCCTACAGAGTGAAAAGGCTAAAAACCACAAAGCTTTCCCATAGATTTAATAATATTTTGGGATCATATACTCTACAGCAACACGAAACATCTGCAATGATAAAAGTGCGGAGGGTGGTACTTTATTGTTTATTTATTTTTTAACCTAACCTTACGACAAGAACGAGGCCGAAATATAAACTACGTATGCGCCCGACATCATGAAATAAAAATCGAATATCCAATATGATGGATGACATTTCAATCTCTCCACTAGAAGCTAAAAACCTCAAATCTGACAGATGGAATATTGTATCATTCGATAAGATTTAAACCCCTCTTGACGTAGAAAACATTTAAAGCCGTTCGGTCATTCATACTATTAAATTCTATCACTTTTTTTTTTGGGTCAAAACTCTAATTCATAGATTTTGTTTTTAAATAAACACCAATAGAATGTCACTGGGAAAATTTTCCATTTCGAAAAGTGACAGCTCAATAAGGTTACACTCGTATTGCCATTTTTAGCGCCAGGATGTATGCAATCGGATACAATTCCGTGACATGCAATTTCCTGACACAAATAATAGTCCCTGCCGGCCATACAAAGTACACAAACACACGTCGTCCTCGTGCCTATGTCGTCCCTATCCTTCGCTTTCGCGCCATGTAATACAACAAACAAATAACGTAACGTAATATTTTGTGTATAAAAAAATAACGACACTGCTAACGAGCAACTGAATAGGCCGCGATAGTAAAATTATAATTTTGTCGCGTAAATTACACGGTCAATGGCTAATCCCAAGGATCGACTGGACTCGACTCTCGATTCCATTCCGCTACACAAGTTCTATATTTGTATTTATTGTAAATCATTTACAATCCAATTAATAATCAATTGAAGCTCGGCCGCTTGCTGTATTTGTTTATCGCTGGACCAGGTACTAGGTAATTCCTTGTCACACCCTAGCAGCTGCTTTGCGACTAACTCTCTCATTTAACCACATAATCACTAATTAAAGATCAAGCTTTGTAATTAATTCCAATATTGGAGTGTGGAGCGAGTGAAGAGGGTGAAGAGGACGGTGGGGGGATGGGTGGGTGGATTAAGTGGGATGCAGTCCCTTCACCGCAGAGTACAAAACCAAATTCCGAGTTTTTTGGTCGATTTTACAAATGAGAGTGTGGCACAATGGTTGGCGGCCGAAGCGCGGCATAGCGGATATGTTCGGAGAGTGTGCTCGCCCGACCTTCATGATAGAATATAAACGGTTTCAAATTGGTTTTCTACTATGCTGCTACTGCTGTGGTTGATGGTTAGTATTCGTATTATTGTTTTCCTGAAATAACAAGGATTTTTTTTTTGTTTTTATTCCATTCGCTCGGTGTTTTATCTATGTTATATCCTGGTTGTTGGCTGTTTGGTTGGTTGGTTGGTTGGTAGATCGCCACGCAACCAAGCATTTCGGTTAGTTTTTGAGGTTTGTAATATTTTTACTCGTCGTATTGTGCAACACAGAGAGATAGTGCGGGTTCTGTTTTGATGTTTGGCGATGGGCGGCACGCGGATAATTGATGCGTGCAAAATTGTATACGAACCTTTGTTTGTGTGTGAGTGTGAGTGTGAGTGTGCCGGTTAGGTCTGTGGAGAGCTGTATGTGTTTCATTAAAATTTTGAAATCGATTATTTATTAGATTTATCGCCTCGCGGGTCGTCAGGGCGTTATTGGGTAGTTACCAAGTCTTTGTCTGTGGTTCTCAGCTAATGGTATTTACTAATTAAGGACTCTATGGTGTGGGTAAAATATGCAGTAATCCGGTAATTGCAGAGGATGAATATGTTGGGATTAAAATCGAAGTACTTTTGTGGTTGGTTTGGTGTGTGATTTTGAGAAGAGTTTTCCCGTTTGACTGTTCAATTTGAAGCTTTTGAATTGAGCTGCGAGATTGACTTTAGGTAAACGATTGCAATTTAGGGATATTTCGTTTTTAATTGATTTGCTCGTAAATTGATCGTTTTGGCGATTCAGTCTGCGGGAAAGCAAAATCAAAAATTAAAAAATCGTTGCATAGTTTTAGGAAGCTACTTAATTTTTTAGTATATTCTTTCCTTAATATATCACTGTGAAAAGCATTCTCAATAGTGCTGCAACTTTTTGCTACACGAGAAACTAAACCTGAATTTAAAGCAATAAGGAGATCGCAGAAGGACTTTACCAAAAGCGTCCAAGAGTAGTTTTTGTAGAAATGTCTCGTCTTCGATGGTCAAATGTCCCACTTTAGCAGTCAGTTAAAGAATTGATTGATTTAGTCCAAATCATTGAAACCAGGCCTCTTTGTTCAGCCCTTAAGAAGTATTAGAGCAGATATCAGCCGCCCAATTTTTGCCATTTTGTTGTTGCTTTTTAAAAGTAACTTTCCTACACTGAATCAGCATTTTAAAAAGTCCTACACAGCCTTAGAAGCTCTGTAACTTATTACTTACCTAATTGACGGCTTGCTTGAACCCTTGAAGAGATTCCATCCTCTGTGATCCCGGGAACAATGCCTTCAGTTATCCATTCCAAGCGCTTTTTACATCTGTGGTGGTTCGGTATTTAAAACGGATGTTCTGACTTTTGTGTCTTCTCCAACATGGGGGCTGACTGATCCTCTGGGTAGATTTATTTTCCCAATAGCTCGATGGGGCCCATATAGTTTAGGCAACGTGTTCTGACCAATACAGCTGTACTTTTCATGTGATGGTATGGATGGATGACTGCTTTCGAGAGCAACTTTACTCTGAAACATATGGAAAAAGCTGAACGAGTTGCATGTCTGCACTGAGAACCTGTCTACCTTCTCACCATAGAACTCATGGGAATGGCTACCAGTTTAGCGCTAAGACAGTATAGGTCATGTCAACATACTGTTGATGCATCGCTATCTACCCAAATCAACAATTCAACTGACTACTGGACAGAGCGTATTTGACGAGTCGCAATGTTCTCAACAACAGATCGCTGCCAATATTAACGAATGGGACACGAAGATTTTCAACAGTGCGACATTGCCCGGCAATTGTGGCCAAGCTAGACCAAAAAAAATCCAACATACTTCTAAATCTTAAGAGGGGAACCCGTGTGATCGGACATTGTGTCCTTAGCATCCTAAAAGACTGTGCTTCCCCTATAAAGTTTTCTGCCGAAGCTGCAGAGAAAAGGACGAGGAAGAAACTACACTTCCTGGAGCCATGTAACGCCCTTCCGCCACCATAAGAAGGGCTACATTAGACCTATCTAAGTCTAAGTTTACCTCACCAAGGCTATTTCAATAGTAACATTTTGTCCTAGGCTGTGGACAGATGTTGATTAGTTTGTTGATTTTTACTTCAAGACCATGAAAGCCTGTGTCATGGCACGCTAGGAGTCTATTGTACTTCCAGGCGGAAATCCAGTCTTTTTTTTGGTCTTGTGGTGTAAAAAAAAAGTGTAACTGTTGTTTGCTTCTGCCAAAAATCACTCCATGGTCTTGGCCTACTTATTCTAGTTGCATACCTTAAGGATGAATTTATCTTCAAAAACAAAATCATTGGATGATAACAATTCCTCCCTTTAGTAATTTATTCAACAACTTTTGATTGTCCTTCGTAGTCCTTTTGTAAACAACACCAATGAAACGACTCTCAATTCTTATATCAACTTTTGAGAGCTTATCAAACTTCATAAATTACAACCGTAAACTTTTCCGTACGTGGAACATCAAACTAATCTTCTTCTCATTTCGTATTTTTATATCTGATGCACGCAATTTTCTGTTAGTTTCATTTGAAATTCAAATCTATGCATGCACACTCGATTATCACTTTAAATCTCGAAGTACCTCGACGTTCTCGCTCCTGAAGACCAAGAAGAAGAACAAACCCATGAGATGTGAGAGAATTCCTATCATTCATTGAATTGAAAATTCACTTTCGGCAAAGATAAAACCCTCATTGCAAGCAAAAGGATATTCTACACAAGTTTTTATATGCTCAGTACTTGAGATAAGTTCCCTCCCGAAAATACATATTAAAATCTAACTACGGGGACGCATGGACCAACAATAAAACAACTTGAACCAAAGAACATACCATCATCAGTATAGTAGAGGCAGGAGAAGCAGCAGCACCAGGAGTACTGCACTGCACAGCCATTAGCCAACACATACGTGCACTAATAGACTCCTTGCGCAAGGACTCCTTCGAAATTCCTTAAAATGTAATAACCTAAAGTGTGAGAGGTTTTTGGTCATACAGCAAAACAGAAAAACCACCACAAGCAGGAGAAGCAGTAGCAACAGAACCATGGAATGCGGTTTCTACACAGGGTTGAGTGATGGGTGCTCTTTTCTTTCTTTTTATTTTTTTTTTGTTCTTCTGTTCAGTTCTTTTGTGTTGTTTTCTTCTCTTGGCTTCAAAGTTGATGCAATTTTGCTACAGAATGTTGAGGAAAAATACAAAAAAAAAGGTCCCTGAGAGTGTGTGCTGGAAGTGTTAAACTTTTTAACCGCATTCAAATGAAACTCTCCACATACATACATATGTATGTGCTCATGTTTCACATCGAAGACCAGAGTCAGCAAGGAGTTAGCAGTTGGACAGCGGTGATGGTGGTGGCGAAAATAATTTAAATTCACTTTTTGTACGTTGTAAGGTCCTTGCAGATGGATAAGTAGTGTATCTGTGTATCTTTTGTAGCCAAAGGGAGCCCAAAACCAAACCCAAACCCAAACCCAAACCGGGGTAGGGATAGCATCTAGTTGTCGTTTGTTTTGGCTTGTCTACTTGACAGACAACATTGCAGCCATTTACGGATGCACTGGGAAAGAACCAAGGGATGCATATCATTTTACCGTTAAAACTGCACACAAACACACACACACGCCCATACATATTGCAAACAAACTGAATAAAGTCCTAAGCCACAACTAATGTTTATGCATAGGTGTACAGGATGTGGCGGCGGTGGTATGCGGGTGCAATACGAGATAAGGTCTCATGCAATTCGTTGAGTGGTCGATGCGGTTCCAGCTGTATCGCTCTCTCTCTCTCTCTCTCTCTTGTGGGTTCTTTTTGGGTGCGATAACTGAACGTGTATGTCCTCATCCCGTGCCGTGGTTATTGTGGCAAAGGTTTCTTTTATACGAACGTAAATTTAGTTTTTATTGATCCAATGGAATGGTTAAGTGATTTTAACCGAGTAGAGATGGCAGATTTTTCTTGACAAAGTAATTTAAGAATCTGCATATTTACGGTGTGCGAGTTACATATATGCAAACGCCAGCACCTTTGCCAGCACCGGACATATATGACACCTTTATCCGGTCAATAACTCTAAGTTGACCGGCTATTTCTTCATTTCTTGGAATTAATTATTGTAATACTGTCTAATAAACAAAAAAATAAATATGTTTGTAAAATCGCTGACATTGCGTCTGCCGATTAGTAATGTAATAATGAAAAGTAATAAATAGTGGCGAACTACACGAAATGTGTGTAGTATCCCGGAATATTGTGCAGATAGTATCTCTAAATAAACTCTTCTTCAGAAATTAATTGATTGTGTTTTTTATTTTTTGATAACCCAACGGAAAGGTTATTTCAGTGGCGCAGTCGGTAGGATTCTTATAAAATAAGAGTCCAGTGAAACGAATTTACGTCGTGTGAAATTAATGAAAAATAAGTGTTCCAAAACAATTTGTTTAAGTCATTTTAATTAATAAACACGATACCCAGTGAGAACTCGTGATAAAATTTGAAGTAGTGCCAACATACAATAAAATCGACAAAGATTAGTGTGTTTGTGTGAAGCAAAAGAAAATCACAAGTAAAGTGCAACCGTACATACGATAAAATCGACAAAGATTAGTGTGTATGCTTAAAGCATAAGAAAAATTGCAAGTGAAGTGAAAGTTAATGAAAAGACACCAAATTCACGATAGCAATAGAATTATGGAAAATCAAAATCAACTAATGGCTGAATTGGAGCTCAGAACTCAACAGTTAGAGCAAGTACGAACAGCATATGTACAACTCCAACAACGAGGAAATCGAGAAGAAAGGGATAGGATTCTGAAAGATATCCGATACATGTCAATATTTACCGGACAAGGAGATGTTACCATAAACTCATTCTTCAGCTGTGTAGAATACTACCTAGGTCAAGTAGATGATCCAGAACTAAAAAAGATTCTAGTGAGAGCTGTTTTCTATGAAAAAATTCAAGGAGAAGCAAAGAACGCTGTGATCAACATACCAGAGAACGATAATTGGACTACCATCAAAGAAACTCTAAAACTGAGATACAAACCGGACACCGAACCACATGAGATCTACAAAAAAATTACAAATATAAAGGTTAACACAGTGAGTGAATTAGCAGTAGAGCTGCAAAGTATTAAATATAAAACAGACGAATTAATTGTTTATTATAAAGAAGATAATTATATAGACTTAAGTAATGTCGGAGTGATATTAGTGAACACCGCGAAAGAAATAGCACAAGGCACATTATTAGATAGGATATACGAAGAAAATGATTTAAATAAAATAATTTCAATGATGAGAAAGAGAAGGTTTGAGGATTCCTGCATTAGGCCGGAATTTAGAAGAGTAGTTAGACCAAAAGCTATTGTTCCACCAGAAAAGCCAAGGAGACCAAATTACACTGATGAGTATAATAATAGATCAGGTCATTATCGTCAAAATAATCAGGGTCAACAAAGAAATTTTCCAGGACAGTATAGACAGAATAACAATCAGGGACAACAACGAAACTATTCAGGACAATATAGGCAGAATAACAATCAGGGTCAACAAAGGAACTTTTCAGGACAATATAGGCAAAACGATAGGCCAAGTCCACCAGCAGAAAACATGGAAGTTGATAATATCCAAGGAAACAACATTAGTAGACAAATAAATAACTCTCAGGGTCAAAACCAAAATTCAGGACACTTCAGAACATCTCCGGGCCAAAATAGCCATCAACAGGAGACGACTGAACAAAGAATGGTAATGCCTCAAGAAATAAGAAATCAAAATGAACAAAGCTCAGCGTTTTTTATCAACTAGCCTCGGACGAATTACCTCAAATTAATATAACCATCCATTCAAAACCATTTGTAGCCTTAATAGACACAGGCTCAACGCTAAGCATAGTAGATGATAGATTGACCGAATTTAAAAAGGTTCCTATTGAACCAATTACATTTACTACAGTAACAGGTAGGGACACAATTTCGTATGAAGTACATACACCGGTACCAGAAGAATTCAAGGTATCAACATCCAACACCCTTATAAGATGGAAAGTCAAACGACTTTGTAATAGAGGATATCACTTCATAATTGGTATAGATTTACTTCGAAAGCTAAATACTTCAATAAACTTGGAAGAAGGAACTATTAATTTAAACAATCAATGTTTAAAATTCCTCAACATGCCATATATTTTAAATGAAATATGTTCTTTGGAAGCATATGATTGTAATGCTAAACATATTAATTTAGACCATCTTAATAGCGAGGAGCGCCTTGAAGTAGAAAAACTAATTAAGAGATTCGATAAGCTATTCTTTAAGGAAGGTGATCAACTAACAAGCACCCCAGAGATAGAACATGAGATCGTAACAACAACCGATCAACAAGTCAACGCAAAATTATATAGATACCCCCCTCAACACGAAGAGGAAGTTAGAAAGCAAATCAAAGAAATGGAAGAGCAGGGAATTATAAAGAAAAGCAATTCAAAATATTCAAGTCCTCTTATAGTTGTTCCTAAGAAAATGGACAACTCAGGTACAAAGAAATTCCGAATTGTTATTGATTATAGAAAGTTAAACGACGTCACCGTCGACGACAAATTCCCATTGCCCAATATAGATTCGATCCTAGACAAACTCGGTAAAGCACAATATTTTACTACGATAGATCTTGCAAAAGGATATCACCAAATCTTAATAAAAGAAGAAGACCGAAAGAAAACGGCTTTTGTTACACCACATGGATTGTACGAGTTCATTAGAATGCCATTTGGTCTGAAGAATGCCCCAGCGACATTCCAAAGGCTCATGAATGAAATTCTAAGGGATTTTATAAACAAAACATGCATTGTTTACCTTGATGACATACTCATTTTTAGTACCACACTAAAAGAACATGTCAAGGCTATAACAGATATATTCAGGGTTCTAGAATCCAAAAGGTTAAAAATTCAAATAGATAAATGTAATTTTATGAAAAAAGAGAACAGGGTAGCTGACTTCCTAAGCAGAATAGAAATTAACGAGGACGTTAAATCTAAGGAGGGAGAGAACCACACATCAACAGCAAATTTTTCGCTTATAGGTAACCAAAGTGATTCAATATCAGAAGTTGTATTTAATGTAGAAGAAGGTGAAAACAACGAAACAATACACTCAGCAGAAGAAGAGTTAATGGACCATATACCAATAATAGAAGATATTGTAAACAAATACAAGACACAATTAATACTAACCAATAATAAAATAAAAAATATCGAGATCTTACACGGCAAACGCATTATTTACATAGCTGAGCATGACTTCGAAAGGTTGGGAGATATATTAAGAAGATTTATAAAGAAAGGAAAAATAGGAATATTTTCAGAACTCAGAGATAATATATATAACATTCTTCAAGAAAAAATAAGAGAAATGTTTTCAAATGATAACTCAATTAACTTTGTTAAATGTTCATTTAGAGCACAAGATATAGAAACAGAAATAGAAGTAATCAAACAAATATCATTATATCACGTTCAGGAAAGCATGCACTCTGGAATATTAGAGACATATAACCAAATAAAAAGAAAAATTTATTACCCAAAATTAATGGAATTCATTCAATTAGTTATTAACCAGTGCGATGTATGTAAGGAAGGAAAATATGATAGGAACCCAATTAAAGCAAAATACAGTGTAACTGAAATTCCTACAGATATAAATCAAATTATTCACATTGATACTTATATTTTTAAGAAACATACTTTTTTAACAACCATCGACAAATTTTCGAAATTTGCCGCTGTTTATTATTTAACAGATAGAAACCATCTAACACTTATTGAACACATAGAAGAGCATTTTACTAAAGTAGGAAAGCCTAAGCGTATTGTTGCAGACAATGAATTTAAAGCTATTCAATTTAAAGAATTTCTAGAAAAAGAAGGAGTTGAACTTCATCTAACCAAACCAAATTCCCATACCGGAAACGCAGATGTAGAAAGACTACATAACTCGATAGCGGAAAAATTAAGAATACTTTTAATAAAAGAAAGTACTCTATCAGTTAAACAAGCTATACAAAGAGCAATAAGAAGTTATAACGAACGATTCCATTCATCGACCAAAGCAACACCTCAGGACATTCAAAGACACGTAGTTAATATAAATCAAATCCATCAAAATCTTATGTTAGCACAAACTAAAAGAATTAATAAGCTAAATAGAAACAGAGAAGATTACGACGAGAAACGAACGACAGGTTATGTAAAAAATTATAAAGCTATTAGGCATAAGCATCAACCTAGATACAAAAAATCGAAGTTAAGAAATATTCATTTCACAAATATAAAACGACCTCTTAAATTTTCAGATGACATTACTACGGATATTGACACTCTTTCTAACACTAGCACTAATTAATGGACAACAGTTTTTAGACGTACAAACGATTACAGAACAAACTGGTTACGTTAAACTTCAACTTGCAGACATTAGTATTACGAATGAAACAGACATTATACTACATATTATAAATCCTTTAGAAATTATTCAAATATTAAAAAACATTTCGTTTAATCTTAAATCACTTAATTCTGAACAGAGATATATATTAAATGAGGAAATTTCTAATATAATGCATAAAATCCAAACATTAGTACCCATACAAAACAGACTGAGAAGAGGATTGATTAATTTAATAGGAAACGCAGAAAAATTCTTATTCGGTACAATGGACGACCAAGACCGACAAACTATACTAGAACATTTGGATACTATATCCAAAAACAACCATAACTCAATTGACAATTTAAATAAACAAATAAAAATTAACGACTATTTTAACAAGACATTTTCAATGCTTAAACAAACTATTGACGATGACCGTGAACTAATTACAAAAGAAATTAATATCGTACAACAATCAGATAGACAAATAGTATTAAAACAGTTTTACTTTGATCAATTATTTAAACTCAAATTTTTAGAAGCAAAGGTAGAACATATCCAGGATAATATAATATCAGCTAGAAATAATTTGCTTCACCCTAACATTTTAACAAATGAAGAAATTGAAATCTATAAAGTAGACTTTTACAAATTAGCACAAATAAGATTAGGAGTGGTTAAATTTCAGGATAATATGTTAGTTTTTGCAATCAAAATACCAAGAAACACTATTAAATTGCCATTAAAATTACTGATTTCGGTACCAAATAACGATAATCTTGAAATTAATGCAGACAAAGAATTTGTTATAGAGTATTTTAATAAAACATATACATATGAAAAAGAAAAAACAATTAATGAATTAATTGAAAGTAAGCATTGTATTGTAACTAAAAATTGTAAACTAATAACAAATAAGAATGCGGAAATTATATCTATAGATGATGAAACCATATTTGTTAAAAATATCAATACAACACTTGTACAAACATGCGATGATAGAAAAATTAATCTTAAAGGTAATTATCTAATTAATTTTAATAATTGTACAATACATATGCCGCATCAAACATTTTCGAATGAAAAGAAACTGTTAAAGCAACGATTTTATTACCCAAATAATAATGTTAATCATACTCATAATGTACATCAACCTATAAATTTTACTAAAATACTTTTAAATGATTTTGAGAATATTAAAGAAATTGAAGAAATAAAAATATTAAAAGATAAATTTAACTATGTGAATTATGTATTTTTATCCCTTTTTGTTTTAATGATATTTGCAATTATAATGTTTTATATTAAAAATAATAAAATTAAAAGTAAAGTAAATAAGCAAATTCAGGAGAATTTTACTCAAAAGGAGGGAGAAGTTACATATATGCAAACGCCAGCACCTTTGCCAGCACCGGACATATATGACACCTTTATCCGGTCAATAACTCTAAGTTGACCGGCTATTTCTTCATTTCTTGGAATTAATTATTGTAATACTGTCTAATAAACAAAAAAATAAATATGTTTGTAAAATCGCTGACATTGCGTCTGCCGATTAGTAATGTAATAATGAAAAGTAATAAATAGTGGCGAACTACACGAAATGTGTGTAGTATCCCGGAATATTGTGCAGATAGTATCTCTAAATAAACTCTTCTTCAGAAATTAATTGATTGTGTTTTTTATTTTTTGATAACCCAACGGAAAGGTTATTTCAGTTGCGCGCCTGTTTGAAACTGCAATTTATTTGCATTGCATACTCTTAGGATTTGACATTTGTCAATGACTAAATAAAATTGACTATAACCAGACTTTGTAAGCTCCTCTTTATTTACCCACTTGATTCCTCTAAATTTTATACGACCAATAAAATGCAATTCCTTCCTGAATATGTTGCCTTTCGGTTTCCTTACATTTATTTGACTTTTATTTCCAATTTCCGGAAGCATAATGGCCACTTACCACCGTCGTCGTCGTCGTCTTGTGGAATGCACCATTTTATGTGATAATTCCACAAACACACAGTTGTAATCAAAGAGAAGAGAAACTATCGTCGAGTAACCCATCATAAACCTAATCCACCTGTCGCTGGTGCTTCTCAAACAGACAAAGACAGAGAGAGAGAGGTGCTACAAGTCCTGGCCTTATCCTAACTGAATAGTAGTAGACATTATTTCCGGTTTTTATATTTTGTGCTCTCCCAATCGCATATCGGAAAGAAAGAACGATAGGGGTCCTTTAACCTTCCGTTTGTTCCATTTTCATTTCTATCATTATCATCATCGATAAATGCACTTCGAAACCCGTTTGAACTATCAATTCGTTTTGCTGTAAAAAGGACGGTTCATATCCTTCTTCTTGGCAGCATATCAATGACAGCGTCAACAAACACCAACAACAAACTGCGAAAAAATAAAACCTAACAGGCGGAAAAATTCCTTTCCGGTGTGAAATGTGATAGGTGGCAGCAACGGCGAAGGACGACGCCGACGACGCCGACGACGACGACGACGACGACGAAATGACACGCGTTTGTAGCGTGTCATTTTTATTACCAACTACTACTATCCAGGATCTCCTTCAGTTGATGGCCAATATAACTACGATGGATACTGGCACTGCTGGGGTATTGATACTTGTTGCCCTGTCAGTCGTCACTTTTTTGACATTGTTTCTTGTTGTTGGGATTATTGCAGTTGATGGTGGTGGGCGATGCGATAGTGCTGCTCATTCATATGGTAGTCGGATATGTTCTCGAAAGTGTTCGCCGTATGTGTGTGTGTGTTTGTGTGCGCTGTATGAAGCAATTTTGATTTGGGTCTGTAAAGTTTATTTCCCCCCCCCACCTAGAGTGGGGTCTCACAGGGACACGTGTGGGTGGTAGACGGACGGAGACACTTTGGTTTATCTATTGACCAGGTTTTTTGCACTTCTTTCTTTACATATCTATCTATCTGCTCGTACATATTTTTCGTTGAGTGCTTTGTTTTTGTTTTTGTTTTTTTTTCCTTGTTTATTTTGTCTGTGTGGTGTGTGGCGTGTGGAATTGGGCGAACAACAACAACAACAAAGACAATGACAATGACAATTGCTTTATAAAGATACCTACTCTGTAACTCATCTCTGTGTGAACGGTACATATAGCAGGTTATCAACGATCGATGTGGAGAAGGTTTTATGTGATTACCCGAGAGAGTAATGAAGTATCGGTGAGCTTTGACAGTGAGTGTATAAAGCTAAGTGACACTTGAAACGTTTTACGATGAACAGATGAAAGATGTGAATATTTGACTTTTTATTCGTAGTTGCAGATGTTTGTTGATTGGCTACGATTAATCGGTGACATATGAAACGGCAAACAGAGCATTTTGACAGATATTACTTTTTGATAGTCAGCCTGATAATTATAACTCATTATGGCTAGCTATATGATTCAAAAGCGTTTAGGAAGGAGATTGTCAAGTGTCTAGAATTCTATGATCAGTAAATGGAATTCGCAACACATGGTACTGCTACCACAAGACTAAAAATTTGGATTCAATAAACCGTGGCCTATTAACGCGATACCAGAAGAAAATAATACTTTGGACATCAAAACTGTCTTAGACTCGTCGTCAAATTGGTCGTTTTTAAGAGAATTGTGGTATATTTTTATTTAAAAAAGGAAAAGCTGAGGTATGAAACTTACAACGAGGTTTTTTCAAGGACAAGGATCATTCAGATTGGATTAATGAGAAAACTCGATGGTTCGCAACCGGTATACAGAAACTTCAGTAACTCATTTCTCGGAATAAATAGAAATTCGTTAAACTTCAGAAAATTAGAGGAGAGTAAGGCGCTTTTTTAACCCTTCTAAACCCAGGAGAAGATGACATTTTAAGACATTAAGGCCATTCCTTACAAAGCCTTAATAAACTAGACAAGAAAAATAGAATATCCATTTGCTGGATTCCAGGCCATGTTGTCATAACGAGTACTTAAACCGTTCTGCGGGATAAGCGCGAAGAATTCAGGAAACTGGAAAATGAGATAAGAGCCAGAACTTATCAGAATCTAAAAGGTTCTGAGACAAGCCAACAAATTTAGACGGAGACTATAATCTTAAAAGACTTAAGGCATGCAAAAGTCTTAGCTAAAATAACCTTTGAATCCTAACTCAGGTAACACCTAAGGGAAATAGATATTTTAGATTAAGCTCTGTGACTTATGAAACTCCAGATCACATACTGGAATCCTGCGGGGCACTGATCCAAAAAATACTTTTAAATATTTCGAAAAAAAAACACCAAATTCAAGATAAGGATTTATCAGCCATGGCTCCACTCAGACTCATGGAAGAAACTGAACTGTGTGATGTGCTCTCTGCGTGGAATTTCCTGGCCAAGGCTAAAGTCAGAGCATAGGCACTCAAACATAATTCCTGATGAATTACGCCGTGAGGGAGCTCTGGAAGAGGGAACAAACCTCTCCAAGGTATAAGGAGGCGACACATTAGATAGAGCACATGATCGCAGTGTATATTACTATTATTATTGAGACATTGGGATAGGCAAAGTTGGGTTCCCTTTTACAAATTTTACCTCATTTGGGTGCTGGGCCACAGCCCATCTGAAGACATTAAAAAACCAGATGAGATTATTAGAAAAAGACTTGCACCTTCCAAGAAATAACTTGTGGAGCATTAAGTTCTGTGGCTTACGTTGCCAGAGGCAGTTCAAGCAATTGGGTTCGCTGACGACAGACAAACACATTTATGAGAGATAGTCAGCTCGAATCGCAGATTAGCTTCAACAGATCCGTTCAGTTATTGAAGCTTGAGTATGTTTACGATATCGACATCATCGGCCGCTCCCAACGAGTTGTGATAAAAGCTATCACCACGATTGGTGAACAGACAAATTTAGTTATTGGTCTTCAAGTGAACGTGATATCGTCAACCCGCTACGGCGACGATCTCCAGCTAAGAGAATTTTTGAATCATAGTGCCAAAGTTTGATACGACAAGGACTTTGATACTTGAAAAACATAAATAAGATGGACTTGGATTAGGCAGGACATCGGGGGACATAGGAGCAGTAAACTCAGGTCTTCTGTACGTGGCTTGAGAAGGCTAAAGTCTACATACCTACTCTGTGCAGTAAAGAAGATTTTTAAACAATTTCGGCCATCAGAGCTATATAGCAAGCGATAGGGGGCTAACAAGACAGTTAGACCTACAAGTTGATTTCCACAATCAAAGTCCGAGGAACCGGAGGAATGGGAATAGCAATTATCACATTACACAAACGAACTAGATGATTGGGCAGACTGAAGGATGAGCCTTTTAAGTCAACCGCTTCCCTTAGACCAGATGATACAGTCAGGAGACCGTGGGATGGAAATTTGCAGCAAAAATGGATTTTGATACAAATGAAGTGTTTACCAGGTGATCAACAAAAGTGAGAATGTTACTACCCAGAGCTGTTAAGAAGAGAATATAAAAACTTACATGAGTCACTGCGACTTCACCAAAGTATCGTTGCTGTACTGTACACTTAACTGTTGGGCTTCCGTAAAGTTTGATTACTTTTCTTGTTTTACTGTGAAAAACACAACGGTAGATTTGCAGAGCGGGAGCCGTTGGTGTTTCCACATTGTTTCCCAACAGCGTTCTTGAGTCCATGACGGGACTTGGGCCTCAACACATACTGCCTCGATTGGAATACAACTTCTGCAAAAGCTACAGAGACGTCGTCGTGGAGGAAGAAGCCAATTCCTGATCCGCAAAAAGAAGACAATTCCTGATCCGCACTTGATAGATTAAGAAATCAATTTCTAGTCGAATTGAATACATGTTTTGCGATCAAAGCAACAGAGGAACACAGCGACATGGGAACTCTTTGGAGTTTGATTGTGCCAGTCACTCCTTGATGCTCCTTTTTTTTAAAAATTGGAATAGTAGGCTGATTTTGATTGTTTCTTGCCAAGCCTTGACCAACAGGTTTATACAGCGAGCTCGATCCAAAGCTGAGTTAGTTGAGGTCCCCTTCCAGAGAGCTATCGTTTTCCTTTCCAATGTTCCTCATCGGGGGTGGTTCCACCACTATCGTTCATTTGCAATGAATTTGTTTCTTCCTAAAAGTTTATTTACCTTCAAATCTTCCCATCTCCTCCCTGCTGTTCTTCTCCCTCGATTCAACAATTGTCATTCTCGAAAAAAATAACCAACAGTGTCATTTTCTGTAATAATACAACTCCTGACTATCTTATTTAATAACATCTCCATTTAATACTTTGTACCATTTTGGCAAAAACATTGCTCTCCATTTCCATTATCCTTCCGCCGAACACAAACTTGCAGCTGAAAATTTAATCAACAGCAACAATAATGCTCACTAAAGGCCACACAAAATAAGGATGACTAAACCATCTGTACGTGACTATTATTTGAATTCTCCTTGGATCAGGATCATATATGCGATACACCAAAGAAGTGAAAGGATTTTTTTCTTTGCTGCTGCTACTGTTGTTGTTTTTGTTGTGTCCTTTTAGAATGGATCACAGAAGAGTGAATGAATTCATTTCGATTGGACGTCCATAAGTCGTGCGCTTAGTTTTATTCAGTAAAAAAAAAAACAAAACAAAACAGTCTTACAACTAGCAACATGTCCTTCCCTTACACGTTTTCGCTCCCAAAAATATACGGAAATTAAATATTTTCCTTGTCGCTACAGATTGCTATCTATGCTTTGCCAGAGAGACCATTTGTTAAAACAAATCTGAGCAGCGCGCAACTATTTATATCGCATCTTTGTCGCATTGTTAATCACAGAATTTATCTTTCTTACTGTACCTAGTCCTAGTCATGATGTGACATGGTTGTGGGTGGAGGCGAGTTGCGTCTCCCGATCTCCCCATCGCCCCTTCTCCAACCGGATGCAAAGAATCTTCCTCTGTTCTGTTTCTCGAACAAGGAACAAGTTTTTCTTTAGCATATAGAAAGAGAAAAATAGCCTGGAAAACAGAGAAATTTCCCGTCGTCGACGTGATATCCGTGGGGAAGACATAACGAAACAAAACTTTTTTTGTTTTTTAGTTTTTAGCATTTTTTTTTTGATTTTAAAATGCGCGCACCCCTTTTTTGGGGAGGAAAAGTTAGCCATAGCGGACGGGCACCGCTCTCCCTCAAATGCCAGCGAAATATGTTCGTGCCGAAGAAGACGGCAGATGGTCCGGGTTGGTCCGGGTTGTGTGGTGAAAATTCTAGTTTTAGACATAAATTTCGTAAAAGATATTGTTATGCAGAAGCACCAAATGAGAGAGAGAGAGAGAGAGAGAGGAGAGGAGATGTTTCAAACGTGATCGTGTCAGTTCAGAACTCGCATCAAGATTAGATGAAACATGAGTTGGTTTGGAAATGTTTGTTGGTTGGTTGTAAATTTGTAAGACTTCTCTAAGCCGGCGAAGAAAGTTACTTTGGCAACTTTTAATAACCGAAATCGAGCTGGCAGAATATGCAGCCAGAGGGATTTTGAAAACGAGTTTTGAATAATTCCATGCAACAATTGGAGGAAACTTTGAATGCAGTTTTTTTTTCTTCTGTTTTTGCTGTAACTTGTCGAAAACGAGATGCAGAGTTTTTTTTTTTTATTTTTTTGTGGAACATGCGAAGTTTGCAATTTTCCCCAGGGAGATGTCTTTTCGGTAGAATGTAATACAAGTGGGTGGCCTTATAGGTTTATCGTACTTGAGAAAAAGAACAAGTTAAATTACACATCTTAAAAATTCACCTCCTAAATGTATGCAATGTAAAAAAATTGGAGTGCGGTTCAGGCGCAAGTTGAACATATGTACCTTTTCGTCAAATCCTCAAATCCTGCTTGAAACAGCTTTTAAGTAAAGGGTGGCCTAGCTAAGGAGGCATATGGAAAACATGGGTATTGGTATTTTGAGTGGCAGGCTGCCAATCTCTTGAGCTCGTTTATTTAACTAACCCGAGCTCCTTGATGATACTTAATATCTGACAGACAGGACTGGAAGAGGTATTGCTATCATCATTAAAAACAAGGAGAAAGCAGAAGCAGGTATCTTTTAAGAGCCACAACGTCTCAACCAGTCCTCCTGACGATCTACGTTTTTAAGAGTGCTCTTCAGACTCTTCTAGAGGAAACCAAGGCACCACATAAAGCGATTTACCAAAATCTGATAAAGACGTCATGCGTTAAGGAATGCTTCTTTCTGACAAATAGAAACAAAATATGACTCGGACAGATAACTCAGTCAAAGTCATGGACACGTTGAATTGGAAGTGTACGAGACACCTTTAACACAGCTTAGAGCCTCATTGACGAAGTCGCGATTTGTTTCGCAGAGGAACAGTGGTGCAACAGTTTTGTGTCGTTGTATAAGTCGGACACTGCATCATTGTAATCATGGGTAAGAGATTAAGAGACGTAACAAATGACTTCTATAGAAGTTGAAGGGTTTAAGAGGAACTAGAATCAGATTGCTTAGTTCTTCAAGAAGGCCTGGGACACTATCAGACCTTTAAAGATTTAGTAACAAATCTAAACGTACTATACAATGAGCCTTCTTTGTCCTTTAGACTACCATTGCACACGCATTGAAACTTCAAATATTATTTTTTGTGGCTACATTTCAGCTATTCCAAGCAACCACAGCTTTCAAGCTAAGGTCATCGGTCTTTCCACTTGCATGTCGTTTTCTCTGTAATGAAAACGGAAAAGAACGTTGCTTGACCCTCACGTACGCTCCGCCTTGTGACAACTGTATCCCGGAATTCAGAGTTAATGTCTGTACAATATAAGGAACAGGAAGTCCATTTAAGCACATTTTTATTCTAGTTCCATCTCGCCCATCTCTCTGATTTAATAAACCTCCTAAACATATGCAATGTAAACGAAGCGAAGCATATTTAAGGCTGAACTTGCTACACAAAGAAAGATGTTAGTCAGTTACTCGCAATTGGTGTTACTAGGGGATGTTCTATCTGGCACTGCTCGGTCTGCAGCCAACTTCTTAAAGGTGGGGCCTATGCTCCCATGGTCCTGTTTATATAGACCCCAGACATATGCAATGCAAAAAAAGCGAGGCATTTTTAAGGCGCAAGTACTTTGAACAAAGAAATATATTGTTCAGACATTTAAAGAGGGTGGTAAAATGTCGATTAAAACCTGAGACCCCTCGGTGGTAAACTCAACGTTTAAAACCGTAAGCCTTACCCAGAAGACGATGCCCATAAATTGATCTATAGACCTCAACTTTTCATTACAAATTCCCCTAACCTTAACCAATAAGCAATTTCGAATGAGTAAATATTTTGACACTTGTAGACAGCATTGCTTTTTTATTGATATCAATTACAGCATTCGCATGACTTCCTTGGCAAATAAAATCCCAGGAAACCACACAAATTCGGAATAGAAAACAAATCCCCAACTTTCCCAAGACCCCAAAAACATATTCAATTGAAAATCGTTTAACTTTAATTTAGTGGCATGATTTTTTTTCTCAAAAGAATATCTTTCAGATGTACTTCTATCCTTCTTTCTCGAATGCAAATCACATTCCCATCCTTTTCCGCTAAAAGACGAACCATGGTATTCGACTTTAATTCAGTTAAAAGGATAAGTACTCTTCTGCTAACCTGTATCCTGGTACCAGGTTCTCCCCTTACACAGATTATAGAGGGACTTACATAGTTTAATGTCCTTACACCATGGCAAATGATTTCCCTTTGTGTATATTTTTTTTTCTTTTTTTTGCCGAAAGATAATTCTTCTCTATCTGAGATCCTTGTTCGCGAAGAATTCAATTCACCTTTCGTCCTTTCCTAGGTTGTATAAAAATATTCACTTTGTAGCAAAATGAGGACCTTTTCCGATCAAATGTCGGATATCCGACGAAACGCTTAGCTTTCTTCAACTGTATCCTAGTAGACACCAAATTCATCCTCCCCCCCCCCACCCCCTCATTCATTTATTCACCAAATCATCCACAAAATGACTTCATATCCTATTTTGAATATTATTTCCTATTTGAGCAAAAAAATTGTAACCACACGAAGGACGAAAGAAAAAGTTTAAAAGAAATCACAAGGATTTACCTTCATTTGATGGCAGGGACGATGGCAGGATCTTTCAGTAGTTCGTTCGAACGTATGTATATGTGTCTCTCCTAATGTTGATTCCCGGAAACCCTCTTTCTATAATTCCCTTTTCTACCGCCACGATAATGCAAAGTAGTCGAAGAAATTTATGGTTTAACCGCAAATATAAAAGAAAAAAAAAAGTAGAAATAAGAACACCCACATATAACCTCATGCCAAATCATCCGTCGTCTATTTGATGGGAGAGATTTCTTCGTTTGAATTTTTCCTTTTTTTTTTCTTTTTTTTTTTTTCCTAAGTGAATCTTGGGATAACGTCTCTCGTCGATCTGAGGTGACTTTGGAAGGCTAAAAAGGATATCAGCCATACTGTGTGTGTGTGGGTGCGTTATGTTCGTATGAGTAATAATTTTGTCATAAATATCGAGTCGAGTTGAACGTTCAATAAATTCCACCAAAAAGGATAAGTGGTAGAGCGCTAACCAAACCAAACCAAAAATATGAGAAACCTGCTCCTGAAATATTTACACATCAATGGGTTTCTTTGATAGCTTTAGAGGGCGCACACAGTACCTATAATATGTGTGTATGTGTAGTTATGTAGGTATAACTTAAGAGCAAAATGAAGGTATAAGTATTAAGATTTCTTTTCGATAGGATTTGGATTGTAAAGTGCAACGATGCGATTTATAAATCTTTGATTTGATTTTTTTTTTTTTTTTTCGTGACTCCCCAATCGTCTTACAACTGTAAGTATTTCTGTTATTTTCTTCGTGTGGAGATATGATTTTGAAGGTCATGAAAGGATTGTCATTGGGAGACGAACGGGGAAAAAGCTGAGAATGCAATTTGATGGAATTAAATGAAGTGACGATGTTGTAAAAACTTTATTAGAGGGAGTCTTTCTGAGTGCTTCGTTGACATGCAGTAAATCGTACATTTGAGTGGGTGCATTGTGTGATGTGTGTGTTAAGTCTGTGAATTGAAGAAGGTGTGAGGCATTTAAGTGTTAAAGGTAATCAAACCATCATTCTTTGAGTTAGTATTCTAAGACGCGCGAACTTCTGGTTTCTGTTCTGTAAAATTCCCCAAAATAGTGTGTCATGGCTGAGGCCTGTCAATGTGGTTCGATGGTGGTCGATCTGTGTCTGTATCTGTGTCTGTTGCTGTGGTGTGGGTAACAGAAATGGGCTCTCGGCAAATCTTCTAAAAACCGAGGTCGTTCTCGTTGCGAAAAAGAGAAAATCAACGGGCTTGTCTCAACATGTACCAAAAGTCGTCACATTGAAGCATAAGTAGTGAAGTAGTCTTTGACAGCAAGCTCCTTTGGACCAAGTAGGTCGAAACGAAGACATCTAAGGGTCGGCTTTCGGTCAGTGCAAGAATGACTTTAGCAAAACAATGATTGGGCCAATCTTGTCATACGCATCGGTTGAGTGCTGGAATAAGCTTTATTGCTAATTTCCCTTAAATCCCAAGCACCTTGTCACTTACTCACTCAAGAGTCATCTGCGCCTCTCATATTACCTTTAAGGAATCGTGCGCCATTTCAGAGTGCTCCACTTAAATCCAGGCATTCCGTGCTTTAGCCAGCTTCACAATGCTTCTTTCATGCTAAGAGATAGTGCTCTAGAACCAGCCATCATTGCCCGCCGTCAAGGAGCGGAGGAGGAGACATCTGCACCTTTATAGGAGGAGGGCACCTGTACTTACTCCTCAAGTTGTAGACTTCTCTTACGGCCTTCGATAGGGTCTTCCCGTCGAACTTTTCTAAACCAGTCGAGTTGTTTCCATTAGCATCTGCATGATATGGAATCCGATCGCATTAAGGGGCGCTGGTGTGACCTTCTTTCTTTCTGTTGTCGAACTTTTAAAAAAAGGAAACAGCGTTAAATCCAAAAGATGTCACTTCCATTGATGTAACTACCGCCGTCTTAACTCTTTTCGCTTTCAGCACTTAAGAAGGGCTACCTACTCATGATGCTTCTGCCGTCCACCGTAGTGTCTTTCAACCTCTCGTTCTCCCCAAACCATATTTTTCTTCTCTTTTCCCTCTTGAACGTGTGTCCATCAGAGACTGCCGATTTGAGAGCCTATTCGAACACAGATGGTTTCTCGAAGTCGGTCGTTTCATGTCGTTGAATTCTTACATCACATTCTCCACTCTTCTGTTTTGGGCTATTCATTGGGAGTGTTAGTTGGGACCTCCGTGTCCGGTTTTCTGAAAGGAATGGTTTTGAAATGGACTTACTCTATTAATTTCCAAGCGCTACAACGTTCTCTCTCAGTTATTTAAATAGAACGCCTTCAAGGCAGCTTCTGTCAGTTTTGAGATGTTATTTCGTAGTCATTTAAGATAATACGCCTTCCTTTCTGTGAAAAATGACAAAAAAACTGAAAAACATTTTTCATAAAAAAAACCTGACTCCTACAAATATGCAATAGAAAACAGAAAATAATTTTCATGTGCTTCTAGGCGCAGAAATTAAGGAAAGAAGTTTGTTCTGTTTGAATCCAACCATTCAACAAATTTGAACAAACTCTGTAATCAAAGTTTTGAAAATTCGAAGAAAAAGCTCCTACGGCAAGGTCCTCTTCATGGCTTCAATTAAGAAACTTGCTTTATGCAATAAAAACTAAAACAAATTTAATATGAAAAAAAACATCTTCCTATCGAAATAAAATTTCCAGCGATAATTGTAATTTTTAAACAATACAAGCAAAACTCCCCAACAATCTAAATGAATTCCATTATGACTGACATTTAATTTTAATTTTCTTAAACTTTGTATTCTCTCGCAAAAAAAAAAAAATCTTTAATATTTCTTGTCAAAACGGGCAAATTCACTTCTTGCAATAACCTTGTCCACTTCGTCTGAAATGCACTCAGCGAACTGTCAAAACCTATAAAGTCCATCCCCATTACCCCCCCCCCCCCCCCCCCTCTCGCACATTGCCAGTTTGAAAACGTATTTCAGAAACTTTTTTTCAAAAACTTCCCAGATTAAAAGGATCACAGTGAATTATCCCTCGTACAATTTTCAATTGAAATTCGTTCCCCCAAACGAAGAGTGATTTTTCTTATGAAACATCAGTAGTAGATAGTTTTCCCATTCCATTGCTCCATCAAATACCATTCTGGTACAAATGCAATAATTTGTAATTTCATTTAAGTTTATCCCATCAACATTGCACGCGCCCTTTTTACCCTAACCAAGTCGCTGTTGCCTGCCGCCGCCAAAATAGGAGCGAGCAAAAAAAAAAAACACAAAAAAACAACAACAAACCAAACCGAAGCGAAGAACTTTTGTTATCCTGATAAATAAATTTCAATAATTCCTTCGCTGCTTGCTGCTGCTGCTGTTGCATGGATTTGTTCTGCGGAGAAAAACTTTTTGCATTACTTTGTATTTTGCCATCATGGTGGCGGTGGTGGTGGTGGTTCCAATTCCACTTCCGATTCCGATTCCGAGATGGTGGAAAAAATATTGTAAAAGAAAAACTTACGGAAATTTGTGTGGTTAGTTTTAGTGCATTTTGTGCCCCAACACATCCCTGCCCTGTGCGTTTGTGTTTTTGTGTGTGCTGCTTTGGAAGCACTTTGACATCGAAGCTAATTTACACTCTCAGGCCATAACCATAAATATTAAGTCACCCTCTGGCACACTCGCCCACACACACACACACACACATACATATTTTCGGAGGTTTCATTAAATCACCTACTGCTGATGGTAAATTGCCGGCGTTTGCAGTTGCGCCCCGCTGTCATAAATATTATTTAAGATAACCATACTCTGCATATATTCCACCTAACAATTTTTACTCACACTCGTAAGGATGACTCGTTTAGTGCAGTAAGGGCGGGCGCCAGGATGGACTCTTAATCAAAATTTAATAATAATATCTCCGCCTGCTGCTAAATGGAGGCTATTGCTGCAGTGCGGGAGGTCAATAATTCTCTCTCTCCCTCCCTCTCTCCGTCTACAGAATTTACTACCTCACTCATTGACAGGCAATAATTCCTAATAATGTAATAATTACAAAAGCACCTCTTAGCTGGGTCTCCCTTTCCCTCTTGCTGTGTTGCCTTGCCACCCTGTTTCCTGTTACCACTTATCTGTTCGGATAGTTTTCACATTTTGCAGTCATTCATCTTCAAAATGTCCTTTTTCCCTATCTCCGTCGCTCCATGCACATTCGGTTGATGGTCTCCATTTCCATTTGATTGCACATTGTGTGCGCATAAATGTCTATTCTGTAGAGCGAGCTATACAATACAGTTACGTAAGAATGAAGGACAATGAATTGGCAGGGTATAGATTTGGTGTTCACGTACACATCGAACGAGGGATGCTTAAGTATGTCAATAGAATGCCGAGCGTATACTATATGTACATACGACTACTGTGGTTATTGTATCTGCTCCAATGGATCGAGAATGAATCTGTAAGTGGTGGAGGAGGAGGAGAGTGAGAGAGAAGGGAATGGTTTAGTGTAGTAAATAATATTTGATATTTTTTTACATTTCAACGTGGAGACATATTTGAAAAATTAAAAGCGTGTTTTATTTGAATAATTTTGCGGACATTTACTTTAAAAACAAAACGAGCTCGATTTTATGTTTTGAGGATCAGCCTTCCGATTAAGAGTCAGGACTTCAACCCTGAAACACTCACTGACATTTCGGTTGTAAGAACGAGGTTTTCGGTTTTCTGTTGGGACTGCCTTAGATAGAGCGCTAAAAGATAAACTAAGTAAGGTTCAAAGATCAGCTTGCTTCTGTATGAGAGGAGCACTTCGCACCACTCCCTCAGCAGCATTGGGCATTCTGTTTCATTTAGTACCTCTTGCCTCCAAGCAATCCCTCAGCGGACCGAAAACAAAATCGTCCACTCCGTTATTTTGACCACATTCAGGATCCTTCCCAGAAATATGAACTACACCAAACCCCAACTACAGTTTGATAAAAACGTCCAGTTCACCATCACCTCAGATCCTCAGCTCCTTAGATGATGCCTTCCTGAAGGCAGAATCGATCCACTTTTACACCGACGAATCAACAATTAATGATGGGTTTGGTGGAGGCGTCTTTTCAGATAGTCTCAATCTTAGTCTTTCTAATCACTGTAGACCCTTTTTGGTCTTTTTCTGGCTAAAGAATAACGTGGTAAATGATATTCGAATCTGTTCGGAATGTCAGGCGGCCCGGAGTCGGACAGAATCCCGAAAGCCCAAAATTCCGTAAGTGAAGCTTTTTACAAATCCCGCTAAAATAGGTTTTAAAACACCCTCTTCTAAATTCACGGTTTCTTGAAATACAACATCGCACCTACTCCAAATCTAACAATGAGACCATGCAGGAGGGTGCCAGGGGTGCAGCATGCCCTCCATATTCCATTACCAGGTTGTCTCTTTTCTTGTTTTGGATTTTCGAGATTTCGGTTTTTGGGTGTGTGTCCCCAACCTCAGGCAGCCATCAAGTGTCTAGAATCAGTCTCTATAAACTATTTAGTAGCCCCTGACGATCGCTCCTAAAGGAGATGGCGGAGCAGTTCAACATTCACTTGTTCTGGCTGCAGGGACATAGCGACATCGCAGAAAACTACAAAGTCGACAAACTCGCCAAACTTGGAGCAACTCTATTAATTTTGCACAAAAAAAGGCTCCTTAGGCATCTACATGCAAGTTCAAGCTAAAAAACTGTATGCAATAGAAACAGAAACTAACCCCAGTCTGGCGAGGAAACACATGAGTGCTTCAAATGGTGTCATTACTGGAAACTGTCCGTTAGGCAGCTTATTCAAATGGCTTTTGCAGAAGCTGCATTGATGAGGAGGAAAAACAGACTCCTTCATTCAGGAGCTTTCTTCGTCCCTCACGCTTCCTAAGCAGTTCAAAATGGTTCAACGACAAGTCAGGAATTTCCAGATCAACGTCGTACTATAAGTGTGCTGGACAATTAAAGGTGCGATCAGACGGTCATCCAAACTTCTCATCCCGATGACATGCTGATGTCAGAAAACTTGTTTATTTCAGACGGAATGACCACTTTATGATAAATTCTACGTCATAGTGACGTCAGGATGTCAGAACGGATGACAAGTTTGAATGATCGTCTGATCGCACCTTAACGATTGCCACTTCAATCTAACCTAACTTAAGGTATGTACTAAAAAAAACGCCCTTTGTTGGGCGAAGGGAGGGCTGTCAGTTGCCGTCGGAGTTTGCTTTGTAGTGAAGCTGATAGTGATGTAAATACTTCGTCGTTTTGCGAGGGAGGGTGTGGGAGTGCTGATAACTTATAAAACTGACTTCAAAACTAGACCTCATTTTGGGGGGATATTTCGGTGCGTACTTCAGTCAAACGTCTTATTTGCTGTTGTCCTCTGTTTTCGATTACAGAAAGCAGAGAGAGATGTCTAATACAATCTTACCCCAGGTTACTTTCAAGCCTTTGGAAGCAAACGAGAGGTGGAAACAATCGGACGGACTTGAATATCCTCGGGGAGTAGGTTTTGGTCAGCTATTTCACTTTCAATATGCCTATAAACTAAGTCGTAAACTAGAACGAAATTTTCATCACTTTCACCAGTTCTATGCGGAATGAAGTTGACTTGCATTAGTTTGTCCCTGGATTTTAATTTGGAAATACTGGCTTTGCCTTTTAACCGTGTGGATTCCTCGAATCTAATTAAAAGTTTGTTCTGTTGACGTGTACATCTTGTAGGGATACATAAGGTTTTGTCCTTCTTAGGATGTCATCATTCATCTAAATTGTTTAAAGGATAAAACCTCTCTTCTGGACTCCTTTAGGTTACAACATCAACTTTAAACTGCTCCCCATAAGGAGCTCGTGTGACATTGTCCTAAAAGTGCTCTTTTACTTTCCAGAACCATTCTTGTGGATCCTTAAAAATAAGTATTCCTACAGAGCTCCAAAACATAATGAACAAATCGCTTCTCCGAAATTAGCAACATCTTGATATGAACGTTTCTAGTTCACCTTCTAAAACCTACAAAACGTAAACCTCAGAACAGATTTATATTAAAAACGAACAAGCAAACACTTCAAAGCTAAACTTCCAATAAAAAAAAAGAAAAAAAAATTCTGCAAATCTCTCTCTCGAATGAAACCCACATTGACATTTGCCAGTGGGCTTTTCGCATTTAGTATTTTTTTTTTCAACAAAAAAGAATATTTCGCATAGGCGAAGGACCCTTTGATAACTTCCTAAGGATAACTTTCCTTCGTAAATATTTGCCAAACCATTGAACATTCACCCCTCTCGTGTGGATATTAATAGCCGTCCTGACCTGACCGCACACATTATGTGAAGGTAGATATATGTATGTATTCCATCCTTACATTCCGTATCTCTGGTATTTATTTGTCGCGTCGTTGTCTTCCTACACTATGCTATTACTGATCTAATTCAAGGATACACAGTCCACTCTCATTATAATTGTACATCTTCATTACAAATCTCAATCACTAAACGCGCGCACGGTCCTAATTAATTGCAAGAAAATGATATCCTCCTATTTGCCTTGTGCACCGTGCCGTGTCGTGCCGCACCCGAACATATGATACTCTGTTTGTCATATATGCACTTGTGATGTCCTTCATCATCTCGCCTTCCATATTATCTCCCCCAAGTAACTTACAGTCAGTGATTATGTAAGTGGAAATCTATATTGTTGCTGCACACACAACATGTGGTGGAGGGAGGGGAGGGGGTGTAGCAAAGGGATTTTGTTGATGTAAAAAAAATGAATTCGTTTTGGATTGCTTTAAGCTGCGATGGATACAAAAAAAAATGCAACTTTGAATTGAATTTTCAAAATGTTTGTTATTTCAAATTATAAAAGCACTTTTGTCGGATCCATCCACTATCTCCCTTCCACGAATGACATTTCATGGATGAAGCATGCATATCCCGTGTCTAATCATTAGGATTTTCTGTTATACCGTAAAGTCAATTTCAAAGGAAGATGTCTGCTGAAAGGCTCGGGTTTAGGGTCTTAATTACTGCAGTAATTATTACTGGCAGACTGGTTGTGCACAGCAACGATGATGCATTCATTCGACTTTCCACAACCCGTTATTAGAGGATAATGTTTGATTTTACGAAATGTGATTATGGTGTATTAACATCGTGCGCTGCAATTACATTTCCTTTGGGATCCTTGACTTTTGTCTTCTGCAAAATATGAGCAATATCAAATTTGTATAATTATGAAATTAACATTTGCATCGAATGAGCTTTCCGACGACATTGTTGGCGTCTGTATCGATCGATTTAGATTTAACAGAGCTGGAAACGTCGAAAAGGTGTCCTGAGTAACGTCCTCTAGTTGAGCACTCCAAGCTGGTTAAGGTACCCTTTCACTTAGGCGTGCCACTTAAGACGAGGACCTTCTCTAATGCGGTGGTTTCCGGATTAGATTCGAAGATTTTGTGGGCCTGAGCCTTGATGTTCATGCTTCGGGTCTGGGATTATCGAGGTCTTGAATATTGTTCCCTTAGTTGTTCTTTAGCGGGTCTTACTACATCGTTGCCTTTTCAGCCTACAGAAACAGCGATATGAATAGGCGAATGTTGTAAAAACAAAAATATGAAAAGGCTACCGTCCGCTTGGGGCGAGCAGTTAGACCCTATCCAAATTCCTATATGCCCCAAAGAAAAAAGCGTTAAGCGTTTATTATTTCATTCTATGAAATTTATATCATAAAAATAGTTTTTGTTGTCTTTGAAAAACGCCTCCAAAAAGTGGGCGTATGCAAAAACTATATATGGCAAACTTGTGAAGGAGTTCAGTGTCTACATATTTTGTTAAGGTCCGAAAACTTTATCTCTTTACCTACAGCTTAAAAACTTTTTTTTTCTAAATTGTGGGCGTGGCAGTATGTTGTTTTAGTTTAAGACAGGGGTGTGATATAAGAGTCATCACACACCACTAGACATTGAAGTGGGCACATCGCGATCCCTGGGGAAGCGGCTAAATTTGTACCCGAAACGGTAGACAAAAAAACCTAAACCTAAAAAACCTTTTGTACTTTACTCGTTTAACCATTTAGGACATTTAATATAGGGAAAGGAACTTTTTATAATGAGTTAACGCCAAGCCTTGTTGCATGCTTGACTGCGTGCCTATGAGACAGTATCCAGTGGTGGCACATGTTGTAGAACCGACGTGCAGTCTTTTTAGAAAGATCGAACACTTAGAAAGATTCAGATCTAGCTTAAAACGTCAAAACTGTTTTGTCGCTAGACCAAAGGCTGGTTTTCGTAATAGCTTCGAATTTTAGCATAAGTTCGCATGTAGCGATTAAAATGCCTAAGGAACCTTTATCAGGTGAATAATCAGTGTGGTTTATGACTTTTTGGTCGAGAACTTTCTCAAGGTTTGATTTTATAACTTAAAAGATATCATTTTAACCCGAGGTAGAAACGCGAATGGAGGAGAAGATACAACCACGAACTCTATGAGCTGAGGGTGTAGTCCGAAAAGCTAAAACTCGTCGACTACATTGGCTCGGCCACATCGAGCGAATTGACAACAACGCTCCAGCCAAGAGGATCTTCGAATCCCAGCCCCCATGTTTGGGGTTCATGAAATGTGTTGGAGTCATTATCAGCAAAAGGGCTTGCGAGTGACATCTGAAACGCTCCTTGATCTCGAACTTGAGACTGATTTAAGCTCTCGCAATACTGCAAACAAAATCTTGTATGTGGTGCTCAGTAAACTGTTGACTCTATAGTTGAACCGCAACAGTACTAAGTTTTGCTAAGATTTCGCAACTTCATTTTAGTCGGGATGGATGGACAATTTGACGTTCATCGTCAATTTTAAACGGTTATAGTCTTCGCCGTGCTTAACATTAGGACTTGAATAAGACACAGGAAGTAGTGCAAATTTTTTTCGAGACTTTTATACGTCAATTTGCTTGTGATGAATCAAAACACTTTATGAATAGTCAAAGCCTTTTCCTGCTGTCATATTAAAAATAAGAAAGTTTAATGTTCCTCATTACAAAGTGAATGTAAAAAAACTCTTAATAAACTGTAACTATGAAGACAAACTATCGCAAATCCATTAAGTTCCCAATTACAAATCCCAAGCTACAGTTTAATTAGCACATCCGTTGCCGCTGTCTTTTTTTTTGCTTCTGTCAGCATTGCTAAACTTTCCACAGCTACTCAATATTGCAACCAACACAGTGTGTACCTTCCCTACCTGTATGTATCTACATATGCAGTAGGTTTAAGTCAAAAGTTATAACGATGGAATCAAATCTAAATCAAATTTATCCTTGTCTTCGGCCTCATTTTACATACTCAGCTCTGGAGGGCGGCTTTTGCCTTCATATTATGCACGAACAGCGTGCTCAGGCCGCTCTATAGTAACTATGCTACACTGCTAATATAATTCTTGATGTTCAGTCATTTGTGATGCTGCACAGAATGAATTAATTATTTAGTTTGATTTTCCATATTCATTCTCGTCTAGCGTTTGCTTGTTTGCCCTATTCAGCCTCCGTTAGATAAAGTTTGTACATGTGTAGGTACTATGTGCCTGCTGCCTACTTCAGTTGTGTGCTTTGGATGCATCTAATAAGCATTTTCGAAGGAAGATTGGTTAATCACCAGAATGGCAGCAGGAGTAGCACACAGTACACTTACTTACTTACTACACGGATACAATGGAGTGTTTGTTTACCTTGTTTACGATTAAATCAGTCAAGCAAGAAGTTTTTCGAGCGGTTCTTCTTACTTTAGAGTGTGGTGTTTCTTTCTTCTCGGGTGTATGGTGGCACTGATGGATGAGATGGAGGGTAAATTTGTAAAGCTTTTTAAGTTTGGTGGTTTTGTTCATAACTAAATATTGACATTGCAAGGATTTGGAAAGTTAATGCAGTAACAGATTGACTAAGGGCGAAGGAATACTGCAGCTGTGTAGTTAGCTGCGATGTTTTTACAGCCGCTTTATACTTTAGTATGGGAGGGGTTTCAGATTCTTCAAATTCGCAAACATCCTACTGTCATGAGAAGCTATTCAAAACTTGGCTTTCTGAATCGACATTCGACTGTACATACATATCTCCGCGAGCTCCCAATCTGTGGAGAGTGCTTTACCTGAGATAGGTTAGGTTAGGTTAGTTGGGTTGGCGATAGAGAGCAATCTCACTATCGTCACACTTAGGTCCTTGTGGATAAGCCGATGTTGTGGCCTCTGCTGTGGTCCCTTCCTTACGTTGGTTACTACCCAATGTTGTCAAGCCATCCCGGTGTCTCGAGGAACCTTAAAAGATTAGAGGTAGAGACATCTGACAATTCTAGCGTTCTGCTCCTCAAGTGACAGAGACTCGGGCAGTGGCAGAGATAGTGAGGTGTGTCGTCATGTGTCACCACAGCCTCTACAAATATAGTCATCTTTGAGATTTTATTTCATCATGTGGGTTCTAAGGAAGTTGTGGCCAGTTAGAGCACCTATCAGCTCAGACAGTGATGTTTTGTCATAATATAAGAGGATTTCCACATGTTATTCGCCTTCATTCTGATCTTGTATTCCACTCGTTCTCTGAGATTGCAGAGTGACGGTTTGATCGACTGATGTGCTTGGTCATGATCCATTTCGGTTCCTTTTCTTGCTAGCTCGTCAGGGCCATTTCATTGCCCTGTGTCCAGGAACCCAGCGAAGACATGCCTTGTGCTGTGAGCCAGGAGCCTTAAGCTCTATGCGACAGCGGTGAAGCGGTGAGCTTGAATTTAATTTCGATAGCATTACCTGCCTTAATGGCCGCCTGACTATCAATGAATATGGTAATATAATTCCGTGGTATTGCCGACATTGATACAGTACAGGCCGCTTCCGCGATTGCCAGAACTTCGGCCTGGAAAACACTACTTTGATCAGGGAGTCTGATGGAGTGGTGTATATTTAATTCCTCTGATATAGACCGGCACCTGTTCCAAAATCATCCATCCATCTTCGATCCATCTGTGTATATGGATATAGATTTCAGTTTCGTGGGTTCATTCATTTTCCATTGTTCCCGGCTAGGAATGGATCAGGAGAATGGTCTGTCAAAGTCCATGTATGGTAACATGCTGTCGGAGCAAACGTTGTCTCCTACATACATTTTCAGCATATGTGCGTGCTCTACGTGACCTGAGTTCCAGCTGTCTATTTGGCTGACCTTCAAGGCGCTCTTGCGTGAGTATATGTCATACCTGAGATACGTAAGCCTTCCATTCGCTGCGGTTCAAGTTATACTGCTTCGCGTTATTAAGACCAAGCTCTCTGGAAAAGTGCGATGGCTTAGTCTTTGAAGCGAAGGTTCAGTCTTTCGTGTCATCCGCCACCTTGTGGCTGGTTTCTTAGCTCCTCTTCCCCAGAACACTATTTTGCATTCCCTCCATGTGGCCCAGCCAATGAAGTCTACTTCTTTTTTTCGCTTTTACATCTCAGTTTTTGGTTGTCTTCACATTCATTCGCCCTCCTCGCACACAAGACCAAATATCCGTGGAAGAAGTCGTGTCTTTCCTTCTTATAAACCAGCAATCGGGGCCGTCTAGCATAACTAGCAGGATAAGGGATCGTTAGCGCTTAAATTTTGTCCTTTAAGTCAGGATCTTTGAACCCTGTGTAAACTGAAACTGACTTGTGATAGATCCGCGATGAACGTTACGTTGAGTTTTTGTACCTTTAATCCAAGTTTAAGCCTTTTCAAACTCCAGAAACCCACTTTTTTAGAGGTAGCGGTGCTATGCGGGAGACTGTTTAGTGCGGCATTTGTAGTAAAAAATCGAGTTGCTAGATTCACTCTCGAACATTGTTGGTTCCAGCAGAACCGAGTAACTGCTGAATTTCGAAAACGTTTGCGGGAAGTGCGGGAAGTGTCCTTTAGGCTTTTTGAAATCTTGCAAGTCTCAAAAGCCAACATTGAATAAGATCACCAACTTGCTATGAATTTTGTACTTGTACTTGTACTTGTACTTGTACTTGCACCTGTACTTGAAATTGAAATTGAACTTGAACTTGAACTTGAACTTGAACTTGAACTTGAACTTGAACTTGAACTTGAACTTGAACTTGAACTTGAACTTGAACTTGTAATTGTTCTTGTACTTGTACTTGTATCCTATTTACTTGTTGGCGGCAACCGAAAACGTACCGTATACGTGCCGCATCGAATGGAGTTCGATAAACAAAACAAACCCCCACTGTGGTATAATTGAGTAAAAATTAATAAATACTTCTTGTCGACTTTCAGTTATAGTCCACAGCTAATCGAAATTCAACAACAAACAGAAAAACACACTCATACATTTTATTTAACTGTTCAAGTCGAACATAGCTCCTTATCTATACACACAATCCTGATAGAATGCCCCCGTATTTCATTGAAAGGAACTTCCCCGCAGGCTCATCAATTTAAATTTGCCAATAAAAAATTAAGTTTGACCATTCACTGGTTCCGCCAGCCACTCAAGGCTACTGCTACTTTGAAATTTAAATTTATTTCCACGTAGATGTCATGTTTTTGGCTTAACATCGACAAAAACAACCCCAAAACATGAACAAACCAAAAAAAAAATCTCCAAAAAAGAAAAACCACTCAATCGATTTCCAATGAATAACATCATCTGGTTCCTGCCTCATTTTAAATCGTAGACCATTAATAAATATTCACCAATTTATCCCATATTGCTTCTGCCATGGCATGCCACGCCCACTACCATCATCCACTTAATTGAAAAAAAAAAAAAACAAACCATCCGTTTCAACGGACAACGGACCCTTTCGATTTTAATTAATTACTCTCATTTACCTGATTGCAATGTTAAAACACCGAAACGACGACAGACAATTGAACTGGGTCCAAACTCTTCTCGAACACAAAGTCCCCACTCTCTCATTCTCATTCTCTGTTTTCAACTCGAGACACCAGTGCCAATTTAAAATTCCATTTTGTATATTATGTTTGGGGGCAGCCCACTGCCCATCCCGTTCACAATTCAATCACAAAAAACACACACACAACAACAGGTAATTAATTAGCTTAAATCAATTAAATCAATAGAACGCAGCCTTAAGTTATTTCTGACATTTTCACGAACAGAACGCCCCCTCAAGGTAGACTCCGTCAAATAGCATTAGAAATGGTAGACACAATGCGACGACAAATCTGTGACAATTTGTCATTAGAGACGAAATGATGAAACTGGCAAAGTGTGTCTGTGGAACAAAAAAAAAAACAACCACCAAATAACGTAAGGCTAAGGACCCATCAATAATTCAGGATTCAAAACAGCTTAGAGCGAGAGAAAATGGCACCTCATTGACATCCACAAAAAAAATGAAATTGAATCGAAATGTTGGTAGTAGTAACGGTCATAAAGGATCTATTTGCAACTATAGTTCCAGTAGGCGGCAATAACGACCGTAAGACTTCTTTCTATTCGCACAAAATGGCGCCCCAATATCGAAAAAAGAAACCACACACATCCGAATGTCGTTATTGTGCCGTTTTTTTTTTTTTTTTGTTTTGGTTCTGTTTGTTTTATTATCGCCTAAGCGAGCAAATGTAGTTCTATTTCGTTTTTCTCACAAATGTCTATCGCTTGATGGTGATTGAAATTAAGCTTCAGAATAAAAAATTGAGAAAATTTTCGTATAATTTGGACAGACAGTCTGATACAAATGATTGGAAGGTTTTTTTGTTTGTTGTGTCCTTGACGCATACTTTATAGAGAGAACGTATTTGATTTAGCAAATTAGTAAGCGAACACAAATGGATTTAGGTATCGAAATAAATAGCCAGACTATAAATTATCATGTTAGCAGGATGTGTGTGTGTGTGTGTGTAGAGGGAGGGAGGAGGGGGTAAACATTGAAAATAGATTAGGATTAGATAAGCAAAGTGTGCAGAAATATGAAATTAATGAAGTGATGGATTATTTTTGCGGTTTGATTTTTGACGTGAGGAAATCGTAAGATGTTGTTAAGAGTGTTAAAATTTTAGTCCTAAGGATTGAATGCCATATGCCATGCTTTTAGCGGGATTGACTCACTCTTAGACCTGTGTCTCGCTATAAGCCATTTCTTACAATCGGCCCGACTTTTCAGTAAAGACGATCTAAAATTATATATTTGGTAAAATTATATATCAGCCTTGTTTTGTTGGGTCTTTTCAGATTGTTGCTCTCTGTTCTTTTTATGAATTAATATCCAATCCGTAACATTTGACCTATAAATACCCTCGTAAAGGTATTTAAAGCTCGTTCCGCCAAAAAAAAAAACTAGTCTCAATTTGTCCATCTGCATTAAAAAATCTAGGCAAGCTGTCCATTATCAGAATCTACGGAGACTCCGCTCTAAAACCTAGGATTTCTACCTTAACTCACAAGTTCTTTCACACGACGCTTTCTCCTTGCCCGAAACTTGGCTTAATGTCAATATTTTGGACACGGAAATCTTTACATGCGAGTTGGCAGTTTATTGAAACGATCGTCAAAAAAATGATATTGGAGGGGGTGTCCTGATAGCTGTGTCCTGAGTTCCGAAAGATCAACTGTCCATTTCACCTTAATATTAAGGTGAAATTGAACTCTGACCCAAGCCCTAGGAATGGGTTTCCAGACTTTTATTTGAATGGGGTGGTGGTTCCCAAGTCTGAAAATTTCAAATATCTGGGATCAATGATCAATAGCGAAGCAACCGTTGATGACGACATCAGGAAAACTCTGCCATCTTCTGTGATCGAAAAATGTCCCCTAAGCTGAAAGGAAGACTCTACACCGCAGTTGTACGTCCGGCGCTCACATACGGTTCACAATGCTGGATAATGTTCAAAAAGTCTGAGGATAAGTTGACTGTAGTTGAGATGAAAATGCTTCGCATGCCAGCAGGAGTAACAAAGCTTGATCGAATTATAAGTTCCAGAACCCGAGGAAGCCTTCACGTCAAAGAACCCATCTCGAAAAAATTGGAGCACGATCGACTCAGTTGGTATTGTCATGTTTAAAGGAGTTATCCTACGAACCCCGTCAAAAAGGCAATGTAAATCAACGTTCCCTTATAATCACGTAAAAGTGACAGGCCTAAATACTCCTGGATCACACAAATGCAGAAACACCAGCGTTTGATAGGCCTCAATGGTGAAATGATTCAAAATCGGGAGGCCTGCAGATATTTTGATGAGGTCGAGCCGGCGAACCCCACATGCGGACCAGTAGAGATACAGTGAAGTGGGAGAGTTATGATCTCCATAATCCTGATCATAACCTCGTCGTTAAATAGGAAGAAGATTGTACTTATTTGTGCGAAAATCAGATTTGGGAATAAATATTTGTACATTGTCAAAGCACATATGTATACCGTCGTACCGTCTTTGTTCGTTATTTTCCGAATTATCTATTGCACTCGACCACGTATTTGACATATCTTGCTGTGACAGTTCTGTTTTTGAAAAATCGGTTTCACTCCTCATGTGGAGCCGATGGCATTGCACCGATTGTTCTAAAAAAATGCAGTCAAGCCCTTAGCCCTTATCTTAGGTATTTGTTCGATTTATCCATTAGCTCTGGGAAATTCCCTAAGCTTTGGAACAGTTCCTTTATTTAAAACGGGTGAACGTTTGAAATTCTACAAATTTAACAATATTTTCATTCCAAAATCAAACCGCCTGCGGAAAAAGTATTGAAATCTCTTAATCCCTCATAGCCTGACGAAAAGCAAATACCCCGAGCGGAGCAACGAAGTTGCGTGAGAGGTACCGGCCGTCGCAGAAAGAGGGTTGAGGGTTAAAGCATGCGTAAAAACCAGTAATATTTTAATGTGCGCTGATGATATGAAAATTTATAAATCTGTCAACAATCAAGATGACAGAAATCTTCTACAAGCGCACATTATTAGTTTTGCCACTTGGTGTTATAAAAACGGGTTTATTTTGAAAGGAATACGTTTCATTGTTTATTGTTCTACATCCGATCATATGCTTTGTCATGCTGATAGCTTTGAAGATCTCGGCGTTTTCTTTGACCCCAAACTTAACTTTATTGGTCATATTAACTTTATTAATAATAAATCAAACTCCATGCTGGGCATTATTAAGAGGTGGTCTATAGAAATTGACGACCCCTACGTTACTTAGGCTTCATCCGTCCGCATCTAGAGTACGCTTCACAAGACTTGGGATACAGCGGGTTGCTTTGTTTATTCTCAAGGCTGTTTTGACAGTTGCTTTCGGCATGTATAGATCTAGCAGATTGGGAATCCCTTCTAACCCAGCTGTTGGAGTCGTTCTCATTGTTCTAGTTGTTCCTATACATGCTCTGCCATTGTCTTGAGACTGGTCTTTTTAAAGCGTCCATGTACAGGATGTGTTTTTTTTTAGAGGTATAGAACTTCGAATTGAAATAAAACACAAGAAAATCGTTTTAATGTCCATCAATTTGGCTTTATGGGAAGGATAATTTTATGGCATTAATGTTTAAATATGATTTCGGGCATGTGGCCACCGCGGCTGGTTCGAATAAAGACAAGTCTAGAGGTACAATTTTCAACCACTTCTGCAAGCATTTGGGGCTGTATGTCGGCAATAACGCCACGAATGTTGGCTTCCAAGACCTCTAATGTTTCTGGTTTGTTGGCTTAGGCGAGGACTTCATATATCCCCGAAGGAAATAATCCAATGGTGTCAAATCACACGATCTTGGTGGCCAATTGATAGGTCCATTCCGCGAAATTATGCGCTCATCGAAAGTTTCCTTTAATAAATCGATTGTGACGTGCGCTGTGTGGCATGTAGCGCCGTCTTGTTGGAACCACATCTCATCCACATTGATGCCATCCAATTCGGAAACAAAATAGTCGGTTATCATGGCTCTATACCAGTTTCAATTAACGGTTACTGACTCTCCAGCATCATTTCGGAAGAAGTATGGCCCAATGACTCCACCAGCCCATAGAGCACACCAAACAGTCAGTTTTTGTGGATGTAATGGCGTTTCAAGGGTCTCGTGTGGATTCTCTTCACTCCAAATGCGGCAATTTTGCTTGTTGGCAAGCGTTGTTCATTTGTCAACCTGTTCATGATGAAATGGCAAACCAAACTGAACATAAATGACATTAGAGTTGCCAGATTTGACCACAAAATGTCAGTTTTATCTCTATTCGAAAAACCAACCTCTAAATAAACACCCTTTACATGGCCTGAAATATAGACAATTTGGGTTTTCATCTAGAAACTTTCCCTTTGACTCCTTAGATCATCTTCCGAGCTACGTCTTTTGTTGAGAGGACACTAGGTAGTTGTAACTTTTAAAGTGTTTTATTTGCTAACCTTAAACAAAGGTTAGTGATTCATCACGCAGACAATATTTATTCTACACGCAGAGATGAGTCTGTTTATTCTCTTCAAATCGGACTTAGTCCACATCTGCTCTGATGACGCACACGCACCTACAGCAGTATTTTTAAGTATAGATGAACCCAACAAAAGAGGCGTCAAATATCATTAAGCCAATCAATTTTTTGTCACACAGTTGCCAACTGTCACAAATTTGTTAATGCCCTTTTGTGATCTCAATTAACTACTTGTTCTTTACCAACTTTATCTGCAACAAAAAAAATTATAACACCCAACCGAGTCAACCACTTAACCTTAATATCAATAAAAACAATTTAATGGCCGCAGCAGCTTTATCCCTTCCGGGTAAAGTCAATAAACCAGTAAACCATTATTCAACATCATGATGACAATCATAAAATGTCCACACTCATACCTACAACTCGTACATTTACGGGACTAAAATGCAGATTCATAACTCATTTCATTGTTTGGTGATTGCATCACTGGTAATTATTTCTTGGGCTGCGCAATTTTTGGAAGCCCAAGGAGTCAGCTAGCATTCACCTGATGAAAATAAAAATTATGCCACAACTTTTAAATATTAAGCGAGGTCATGCGGTTTGTCAGTTATGTTTTTTTTTTTTCTATATCTTTTCGTTGCGCTTGCTTTTGTGTTCGCCTCATTGGGCAGCACAGTGCGGACATTTTAAGTGCCAGATGCAAAAATCTGGAGGACATAGAAAAGAGGAAAGATTTTATTTTTTGTATTTTTTTTTTTTTGGAAGACAGATAATAAGCTGGATAACAACAGTATAAATAAAATTAAATGTGATGTTGCAGTACAGCAGAGGAAGATAGTAGAAAAAAGCACCAACAGCAGCTAATGCTGCATGTATAACCGTCACAGAGCATTAAGCATCTAATGCACGTTTAATAAGTGTTTTCTTGTTGCAATTGTAGTTGTATAGTGCAGACGAAGTTTATGCCGGTTTATGTGGAACGATTCACGATTGGGTGGACTTGCATTTGTGTAGATGGGGTTTTTATTTTTAAATTATGGTTTGGAGAAGATAGGAGTTGTAGGCAGTTCTGCATAGTATCAAAAGGTCTTTAAAACTCTTTTGCAGTAAGAAATAAGGGTATTTGAAATTTCTAGTTGGCAGGGTCTCGACTTAAGACAATTTAGACTTTTATTCATCACTACCACTCGCAGTGGTTTGGTGCTTGAAGCAGTTGCTGGGTTTATCTTTTCGTTTTCAACTTGGGCATAGAATTCGAAGATAATGGCCAGTTGGTGGGGTCTATTTAGCTAAATATTGAAGCGAACCCACATCTCTTCTATTTGCTTTACTTAACTTTACTTTATGCGGCGCTACAGTCCGGGGTGGACCCTGGTCTCAACCAACACGACAACCAAATTTTGGTCTCCTTCGTCCAAGTTGAATGGTCCAATCGACCAAACAGTGGAATTCGTTTCCTCGTCAATGTTATACTACCATCAAAAATGGTATTTCCATAAACGCGGCACCGACTGTGATTCCACTGGAACATCCGTCGTTTTTACAGGCTTCGGATCGGGCTCTGTAGCCTGACTTAATTTCTGTAGTAGAAACTTTCCATGTCATCTATCGCGCACCTCACATGCTCTTCTTTTCCCCTCCGAGAAGCCGGTGATCGATTCTCCTCAGCTTGTTAAGTAGAGCTTGCGAGCGGCCCTCATCCTTCTATGCAGCGCCGCTTTGTATGCCTCCCATTTAGCTGCAAGATCTTGACGGCACTCGTCGTCAAACCAGGGGTTTCGTTGTACATATGTTTTAAAAGGTATTATCTATTCTAATTCAAATTGTCAAATACTCCCTGTGGAGTAGATGTTTAAACCAAGTTAGGTTAACTCCTTAACCACCTTAAAGTTCCTGCTTTCAAGGAAATAATTTGTTGTAGTTGGTCTAAAATATGCATAGGTTTGTTCTAGAACATATAATAGAAAGCATGATACTAATGGGCCACCATGCAAGCTGGCGAAGTTGCCAAATCAATATCGACTTGTGACTCCCGCCGCCCGGATGGACCAAAATAAGGTCCATTGGGATACCAAACGGATCTAGGAGCAATTCAATCCAAAAACGATCAACAACTCGATGTTAGGCAAAATCATCCTTGGAAGAGCATGTCAAATCTACAATTTGTTTTCTGAATATCATGGACATTGACCAGCCAAAACTTTGTTACACAAAATGCCACCAGGAAGCGTTTATGTCGCATTCTCTTATTCAAAATGCAGTCTCCATTCAAAGCAATTAAAAGACCCTATTGGGTGCATTTTTAATAATTTTGAGAATCATTTCCAAGCTTAAAAAGTCATAGCGCCTTTCAACTGTCAAATAGTACAGACTCGAACAACTTCTCGCAATGCATTGCTTTAAATACCCATTAGCCTATGGCTGCCAGCAAAACCCTCAACTAAAAACTTGCCTATGATATTAATAAATATAAACATTCATATTTATGACACCACTCCCTGAATGACCGCTTTTAGTTTCCTTATACACATTTCTTCACCATTCTAACCCCAACTACTGGTCCCATAAACGGTCATCCTTTTATTTTGAAAAAAAAAGAAAAAAAAAACACTCAACACCAAGACCGGATGATAGTGAAGGAAAAAATAAAAATAAAAATAGAAACTTGTCGCATCTGCAGCAAATTACCTCTCACCACACTCGCACATCCGAAAAGCAACATTTTATGTCCACCAGGCCCAGAAAAATGGGTGCTCTTTCGGAATGAGATTAAAAACGAGAAGAGACGTCGACCAAAAAAAAAAAACAAAAAAAAAAAACGAGAACACAATTTAATTTCTATACATGAACTAACACACGCTGAAAACGAGAAATGTCATAAACGTGTGATTGTTGCCACTGGCAATAGTAGCCATATTCTTAGTGTGATCGTGCCCTAAAAAAAAAAAAAAAACACAAAAAAGAACCCCCCCGAAGAAGAAGTAATCCTCTTTTTCTCTCTGGCGAGTAATAGTTATGACATAAGAAGAAGAAAATAATAAGAAATATTATGAAAACGTCGCTCTGCAATAACTTTTATCCCTTTTTTACATTCGGATGACAGATAAAGTCATCGCTAAAAATTATTATTCACTTAGTGGCATAGAAAAGGAGACACAAAGCAATAGCTACAGCAATATGTGTCTGTAGGCACAGTAGTCATCGTCGTTGTTGTCGTCCTCGTTGAGGACATTTGTCACAGAATTCATATGTGAAGGGAGATTGCCCTACAAATTATATCTATATAGACACAATTCCATTTTTTTTTGCTTTATTCCATTATTTGTTGCTGAATAAGCGCGGGCTACAAATTAACAGTCACAATGAGTAGATAGATATACGTGGAAGATTTTCATTGTGTCATGGGGAATATCAAATTGTTAGATTTATGGAAAATTAATTTATATGTCTGTCGCAGTATGTGGTGTGGAAAGTGGTTGCCAAAGCCATTGCAGAGGGGGCGGGGAGGGTTAATTTATAGCTGGCCATATATCAGAGTTAGATGATTTCCAAGTGAAGAATGAAATATATTTGAAGTCGGTACACACGTATTCAATCTGTCCCTTTGTACGATTACGTTTCAATTAATTTTGAAATAGCTTTTAATTAATTTAGAGCTCAGGCCAACAACTAACCATATCTACCTTCAACGAACTGCTACAGGCAATCGGAAATCCAGTAGCAGGCAATTGGTTCTACTATTACATATTTTCATTGGTTTCAGTGTTCTACTTACTTATTCTATCTCTCGTCTCTGTGTATGTGTGTGTGTGTTCTCTGTTTACCCAAAGTTTTGGATTTTGAAGCAATTAAATGAAAATACTAATTCAAAGGATTATGTCCTGCTGAGACATTTAATATCGAAGGGATTATACGTAGTGTATGCGCTCTACAACACGAGGGGATGGGCAAACGTTACTAGCAAGATTCTAGTGTGGTGGATTACTACTTGTAAATTCAGGGAGGGACGGTTCCTATGCCACACATGCCAATGGCACCACACCATCGGGATTTATGAGGGATGTAGTTTCTTTTTTTAGAATTTGTTTTGTAAATTTGTTCAAATAAATTAAATGCGAAATGTTACTCGGAGGAGGGTGTTGCGGGCGATAACACTGGGGAAGATAAACCCACGAACAAAGAGATGCTCTACAAAAGCACAGTGGGTAGCTTAAGTAGCAGTGCTTGAGTTGTGTTTGCTTTGTGAATATTTAAAAATATTGGAGGGTTCAAATTGTGGGTTGTCTTTGAGGAATTACTTGTTGCTGGCTGGTTTTTTTTCGTTGGAAATGATTAAACAACGACTTGAGACAAAATTATACGACCTTGTATTGCAAGTGATTCGAGCAAAACATTTATATATATTTAGTCTAAACTTGAGTTTCTCCTTTTTTCTGAGAAGCGGCTCTTTTTTAAGACTGGCTTTAATTGCACGTTTGCGTGCACTTGAGTATAGTCGCCAAGAACGCTGCGAAATATCTAGACTTCTTGAGGCGATGTAAGAAATATTTCACCCCTTCTGATCTGGCTACAATTTATAAGGCGTTCATTCGCCCCAAACTTGAGTACAACGCTCATATCTGGTCCGGTGCTCCAACTACATATTCGCAGCTACCTGGCAGGATTAAAAAACTTGCGGTAAAACTTGTCGTCGTAATGTCTCCTGTCTGTCATTGTTTTATCGATATTTCCACAACAAGTTCTCAAATGAAATAGCCAGTTGCATTCCACCCCTTGAACCTTAAGCCAATATTCGGACGCACAGTGAAATATAAAGATTCGTTCATCAGATGTTCTACACGTATGTGGAATGCGCTCCCACGCTCCGTTTTTCCTGCACATTACAGTTTACAGACATTTAAAACCAATGTACATCGGTATCTCCTTCTCTTCTCTAATCCCTAAATTTGCTTAATGCCCGGACTGTGTTTGTTCATAATAAGGGTACCAAAAATCGCATTCAAAAACATCTGTTCAGAAGGAAACAGGACCATGATATTCCATTTGTCCGAATCTATAAGACGCCACAGAACAGATGGACGATTCTGACCATATCCAAATGTGCAGAAAGTATGGCATAACATAGGCTGGAGCACATCCTTTCTTTGTATTCCGACTGAGTTTGGAAACAAAACCTAAGCTTTAAAAAAGTGTCCTTTGTTCCATAAAATAACTTTTTTGTCATTTCTATTGCAATTGTTTTTCAATTTATTAGCATTTAACTGTAGGTCCCTTCCATTCGTGTCAAAAATTGTCTTCGCACACACAGTGGTTGGAGAAGGTAGGCTTTTTAGCTCACATTTTAGGTCGTTTTAAGACTCTAAAATAGAGACATAGAAAGGCCTTGTGTGAAAAGCAATATTTAGGGAAAATATACAGTTTTGAAGTGAATCAGCCGAAAAAGAATTCCCGCTCCCTTAAAAGGGTAAATGTTTAAGGCAGGTTCCCTTGAAACCCCTCGTGACTTGAATTTGGGTGTTTTATTATTTCTATTCGAGAGTATTCCAAGTTTCATGTACATAAATCGAACGTAGGCATTTTTCATTTGTCCCCAACGTTATAATAGTGACAACCTCCGGATAATTTAAGGTCACTTAAGAAAAGGATGGAGGGAGACGTAAATGGCAAAGGGGCTATCTCTGCAACTACTCGGCTCGGCTTTAAACATTTTTTGCAACGTTGTAATGGTTAAGTGTAGTAAAATGGGTAAAAGTTTAGGAAAAGAGGGGGGCTATCTCTGAATGGGTAAATTGGGAAGCGATGATCTCTGGCAACGTTTAACGTTAAAATGATGCGACCACACGGATGGCTTATTCAAGGAATAAAATGGGAGAATGGTCAGCACTAGGTGAATCTTAAAAATTCTTTCAGCATTGTAATGCGCCAACCTCCGAAATAGTAGAGGCTGCTTTAGGTTATTAGTACTTATTGCACAACCTGTTTGTTTGCAAAAGATCGTCAGTAGGAAGGCCTGCTACGTCCTACTACAGCAAAACCTTTCAGAAAATCACGAACAACGTGATTTATTCCAAATGTAATGCCCTAGGTTTCCAAGCGACTTTTATTGCATCCTATTGTCTAAAAGGTCGATATAAAGTCCTTAAATTGGCAGCCCTGATGGTTTTTTCCTCAATAGTGCCACTTATTATACAGAGGGGAGGTTTGATATCTGCAACCTCACTACTAACCTCCTGTTCTTGCAAGTTCATCTGCCGGCTCATTTCCCTCAATATCGCAGTGTTCTGGCATCCAGCAAAGTTCCACTCGGTTCTAACTACATAATGCTTTAAGCATTGTTCGACAGTCCCTGATTACTTTGCCCAAATTTGTGAGTCGTTTCGCACTGTTGCATTCGTAAGGTCGTTAATTTCGTCTTCTACGAGTTCGCCGAAAAGTAATGAAAAAGGTAGCCTTCCCATGAATCCTTGTCCAAATCAAATGCGAGAAACTGTAGGATTGTGGCATGAATGCCAAGTTATTTCGATACCCTTGGGCTTCTACTTTCCCATAGCCACTGTTGTAACTTTCAGACCAAGTGTTCTATTGTATGGATCCATTACTAATCTAAAACAAAGGCTTATAAAGGGTGTTTTTTTAGAGCTTTGTTTTTCGAATAGAGATAAAACTGACATTTTGTGGTCAAATGTGGAAACTCTAATGTCATTTATGTTCAGTTTGGTTTGCCATTTCATCATGAACAGGTTGACAAATGAACAACGCTTGCAAATCGTGCAAATTTATTTCGAAAATAATGGTTCAGTTCGCGAAGTTTATCGCAAAATTTTGTTCAGTGATGAGGCTCATTTTGGGCTCAATTTGGGCTCATTGATGGCTACGTCAACAAGCAAAATTGCCGCATTTGGAGTGAAGAGAATCCACACGAGACCCTTGAAACGCCATTACATCCACAAAAACTGACTGTTTGGTGTGCTGTTGGATGGCATGAATGTGGATGAGATGTGGTTCCAACAAGACGGCGCTACATGCCACAATCGCACGTCACAATCGATTTATTTAAAAAAAACATTCGATGAGCGCATAATTTCGCGGAATGGAACTGTCAATTGGCCACCAAGATCGTGTGATTTGACACCATTGGCTTATTTTCTTTGGGGATATGTAAAGTTGCTCGCTTACGCCAACAAACCAGAAACGTTAGGGGACTTGGAAGCCAACATTCGTGGCGTTATTGCCGACATACAGCCTCAAATGCTTGAAACATTAATGGCATATAATTATCCTTCCAATAAAGCCAAATTGATGGACATGAAAACGATTTTCTTGTGTTTTATTTCAATTCGAAATTCTATACCTCTAAAAAAAAAAACACCCTGTACAAAGTGATCTTTAAGCGGGAACAATTTTACCATTTGCCGCCGAATCTGAAGGACAAATAATTTTGAATTCCATGTGTTGCTATGTCTTTATTGACAGGTGGAACTTTTATAGTACATGGTGCATCTGCTAAATAAAGTCTTAGATCTTAGATCCTACTGTCTCATTCTTGCACAACTTCATCATGTCCATTTCGAGAGTTTTTAACAGCTTTCACATTCTTTTCATCCGCTCTTCATCACTATTTCTTGGTTTTTTTTTTTTTATTAAGAAGTGGTGTCACTTCACACAATGGACTGACAAAATAGCTTTATTACCCAATCTGCGCGCTATCATTCCGAGACATACATACATTCTGTCGTCGTGTGTACCAGAAAAGAACACGACCATGAATTGAAAGGATCCCAATTTTCTTTTATTTGTTTCCAGTATTTCAATTTGCACAAAAGACCACGACGACAATAATAAAGCCTCTGTGTGTAACATCAGCTTGGTATGGTCACTTTTATCCTCCTGCTTTCTACCACTTAAGGACTTTAACGAAAAAAAAAAAAAAAAAAAAAAAATGCCATGCGACAGCCTTTTATTCCTTAATGTTCTTCATAATGAAAAAAACAGAGGAAAAAAAAAAGAAGGAACTGCGAAAAAATCCCATTTGGAGTGGGGGATGACAAATGAAGTATTTTATCCCAACGAAACACACACAAACATACATATCTGGTACCTACTCAACGGAAGAAGAAAAGATATAAAAAGCGCAAAAGCCCTTATTTCTATTGGCGTTTAGCTGTCACAGTATCCTTGCGCCATTCAAAATTCCACTCAGGATATGTTTCAAGCCATCCGCCCTCCCGCCGCATATTCATCACATTATCATACAGTGGGATCTGTTTTCTCATTGGAATCATTGGATCCTAGTACTCTTTTCATAGGTTATCCCGTATCCATATACTGGTGGTCCTGGTCGGTCGGTGGTCGGCGGTCGCTCGGTCGCTCGGTCGGTCGGTCGGCATAGGAAAAATAAAATATGAAAAGAACATGTGAACGAACGTGAACATCATCACCATCATTTGCTGCTGCCGCTTCTCTCTCTCTATCTATCTATCTCTACTCAGTCAGCTATACGACGCGCGTAGATGAATGAGAAGCGGAAGGATGGGAGGCCAGATCGTAATCTGCAATTGGTCACCCATTGAAAGTTCGCCAGCTCCCCAATTGAAGTCCAGAAGTCCATATGCGGATTGAGGACTTGAATTGAATATTGAAACCGAGGGCGTATGAGCCAACAGAAAAAAAAAACATGCCATAGGATTTCAGAATGATTGCACAATCAGTTGGAGAGATACATATACTATATCTCTTTTGGTTCAAAATCGGAAAAGGGTTTTGCGGTTGCATTTTTGTCAGTTTCGTGTATTATTATTCGAATTCGGCTTGCCTGTTTGCGCTCGTGAGGTTTCTGTGCTGCGGCGCGGCGAGGCGACGGTCACGGTGACGGTGACGGTGACGGTGACGGTGACCAGTGATTGAAATAAATCCATTCTCATGCATTTTGCTAGCGCGCGAGCGAGTATTTTGAAAATCCTTTCATTTGCGCGTGTATCTACATGTATGACTGTCTAATAATATTGCGGTTGTAATTTAGGTTTTTGGTCGAAATCTATACATGTGTGGAATGCCAGATGGCTACTGTTCAGTTTGTTTATACTATTTGTGTTAATTTCTGTTTTTTTTTTCCAACTGAATTTACTCATTTGGTACGTTTTGTTGAATATTGGACAAAAACTGGGTGATTGAGTTGGAGAGACGGTTTTTTTTTTTTTTTTTTTTTTTCTGGTGTGTGTGAGAATGCTTTAACAAGGGATTAGGTTGGGTGGGGGTGGGGTGTTTTATTTTGGAAGGAGAGAAAACTAATTTAAGTTTTAATAATTGAAATGGTTAGGTTTTTCGTTTTTCGTTTTTCGTTTTTCGGGTTCTTTTTTGTCGAGTGTCGTTGGTTTGGATTTAATAAATTTGGGATTTGGAGAGTAATTAAGTGCGGTAGGTTGTATTTTTTTTTCCGGGTGTGTGTTAGTGGTTTTGACAGAAATACAAAGAGGGAATAAATTGCGAACATAATAAAATATAGCATGACATTGAGGAGACCTTGTGCGGGACAGATTTGACCGCTGCCAATTGAAGTGAAGTTGATTATTTTTGTGTTGTTGTCATATTCGAAATGAAATGTATAAATTTGCACTTTTAAAAATGATTAATTTATTCACCTTTTTTTTGAGGGGAAAATAGTTGGGAAAAAGTTTACTTTCGGTTGTGAGGTTCTAGTTCATCAGACCCTTGTGTCGTGTCACAAAAGAGCACAAACTCCAAATGAGTCGTGTGGCAATTTACCACCTTTACTCATTTGTGGTAAAGCGGTTTCTTCAGGAGTTTTAACTGGGCGCTATGCTTCCACGAAGGCGGTGTGGATGCTACCGCCGAAGGATCAGAAATGAAATGCTGGTATGAAATGATTAACCTTTAATAGCATAAAGAGTATCAAACAAAAGGCTAACTCGTAGTGTGACTCGAGCTGCAAAGAGCCCATCAGGCGATAGGGGTGGAAAACCGAAACAAAATTTAAATTAGCCAGAAATGACTCTAAAATCCCTATTAATCGTGTTAAATTTTCCTTCGATCTAAAGTTGAGGCAAGAAATGGGTAGTAACAAGTTTTAGTCTTACTTACTTACTTATCCGGCTTCCGACCCGTGCTAGCCCAAGCACGCTGATTCCAGTTGTCCAGACCCAAAACGGATGTTCGGTCTTCATTGTCGTCTCGAACCTGGGGGATGGGATTCGAAGATCCTATTGGCTGAAGGATTGTTGTCCATTCGCTCGATGTACCTAGCCAGTATTTTTGATGGTTTTTGGCTCTTCGGACTACATCCTTACCTTGGTACAGCTCATAGAGTTCGCGGTTATATCATTTCCTCCATTCGCCCTCCTCGCACGCATGACCAAATATCCGTTGATTAAGCCTAGTATTACTTCTCCTTTCCTTCTTATCATGCAGCATTCTGCGTGGTATAGTAGAAGTGGTAGAATAAGGGGTTAGGAGTTTTGAACCCATTTGTTTCGCCAAACCGAAGTAGCAGCGGTTTCTTAGGGTAATTCTTCGCCGGACCCCACTAAGATGTCATTCGTGGAGTTGATGTTTACCCCGAGGTAGATGAACTCCTTAACTACCTCGAAGTTGCTGCTATCAACAGTGACATTTTATCCTAGTCGGTGGACAGATGATTGTTTGTTTGTTGATAGAATATATTTAGTCTCTTCCTCATTCACTTCAAGGCCAACTAGTTTCGCCTGTTCCCCTGTGTAGTGACACCTCCCCTGCGCACTATCTGCTCGAGAACAAGATTGAAGAAATCACACGACAGCGCATCTCCTTGCCGAAATCCGGTGCATGTTTGAAAGAGTTCAGACGAGCTGCTGCCAAATTGCACATTGCTCCGCGTGTTATCTATTGTCACGCGGGATCCCGAATTCAGCTATTGCCATGTAGAGCTTTTGACGATGAATGCTATCATATGCGGCTTTAAAGTCGACGAATAAATGTTGCGTCTCGACTTGTGAAATTCGTTGGTCTTTTCCAGAATTTGCCTTAGTATGAAAATTTGATCTGCAGTCGATCTGCCGGCCCGAAAGCCACACTGGTACGTGCCGATAGGCGTCCAGGCGGTACATCCTCTATCATTCTGAAAACCTTTTCTTTTGCGCTGACAAAAGCATTGCGTTTTTTGTCTTCCCTGCCGGTCACTTTAAGTCTAATCCATTCCTCTGCTGATGACAGTACCTTAAGCTTCTCATATTGGTTTCTTGATTTAAGTTGCTTATCTTCGGGCGCAGAACTGGCTAGCACACGAATCATGCACTTTCGATTCTGACCTAAACAGCATATTTGAGCGGACTACTACCAACGCTGTCATCTTATGCAACCTCCTAATACACTGCCATTGCATCGATGAAACCGAAAGACTTTCTCTAGTATGTGCGTAAATGACAACCTTCGATGGGATGATCCCAGAACAATTAGATGTCTTTCAGCGAGTAATTATAATAAAAATGTTCGGAAACGTTTTCAAAGATTTGATTGTCCTTGTTTTAGGGCAAGTATTATTATGTAGGGCATAGGCACTTATTTAAAGAACGCAGAATAGAGCGGTGATTGCAAATCTTGAAGACATTAAAAATATAAAACGAAGCATTCAGCTTCCCACCAGGTACGTCTCGCAAATCAAAACCTCGACACAATAATCCCTTCTCATCACAGGAAAGCTATCGACTTTCTAGATCCTTCATATCTGCTAATCGATCTCATTTATGTCTCGCAATCAAACCCAAGCAGTAAGAATAACCTATTAAGTTTCAAAATAGAACGCCTTTCCATTACTAGAGATGAATGAGCAGATCAAGTCTCCAAATGCTATATTGTTTTATTTTTTGGTATCGGTCCCTTTTACAGTCTTCATACAGAACCCATCCAAATACAAGAAGTGTCAGAAGAAAGAAGTGTACCAACTTCTGTAAAATATGCAATCCTAGTCCATTGACCATTATTCTGACCATTGCACGTTTATCCTCTGATTACGATGAAATTTTTAGTTTTTTTTTCTTTTGAACATTCAGAATTCTAGAATTCCGATGTGCTGTCACGGTTGCCACTCGCAAATTCGAAATCAATCCACCAAACTGGCGATAAATTAACTTATTGAATTTTTAGCGGTTAGCGACAAGTTTTGCTTGATTTACAGAATCGATGCCATTCCAGGCTCCATAAACCAATTAATCTGGAAATCACAATTGTCACTTTGTAGTACAATAAGTCTCAATTGATAATATTCGCTGTAAAATTCCATGGACTTTAGTCTAGGTCTGGCTATTTTCGATTTATAGGACAAAGCTTGCCGGCGTTTTATTTTTCCATTGTTTTTTTATTACCCTATAATTGATTTTCAATGTCAATGTGTCAATGTCAAAAATGTTAATCGACGAGCAAAATATGTCGACTCCACGCGGTTCACAGTAATTCAGAATCTCTTAGTCCACATTGAGGCGAATTTGCCTTGACTCTTACAAGACTAAATTAAACACTTAAGAACGCCTTGACACCTCTTGACACCAGTTCAAGCGCCGAAGCTTATCCGAATAGGCTCACTTCAAATTTTGAAGGAAATCCTTAATTGTACCACGATTCTATTTAAGGCTATGGTAAATGGACTAAGCCTTGATTTCTGACTTCTTTTCGTTTATCATTTCTACTAATCTAGGGATGCCTCTGAAAATCCCCCTAGAAGTCTACTCGCAACCTAAAGACCCCCCAAAAAAAAAAATAACCCCCTCCCCCCCAACTCATTAAGAAATCCAATTAGCACACTTTAAAAATGATCCTTTTGTGGTTCACTCAGTAGTGAACCATGTGAATTCATGCTTATGACCTCGTTTCGTCGTTGGGGCTTTTCTTTATTTCAAAAACACACTCCGCCACACCTTTCAACAAAGAAACAAACAAACAAACAAACGACAATCGCACACACATATCAAGTTTTTTTTTCTTTCTTTCTTTTGTCACTCTCAAGCACTCATAAACGTTTCGTAGTGCAAATCTAAAGAGAAAGGGAGAGAGAGAGACGGGTCTCTGGCAAGAAGAGGGCCACCCTCTAACTGCAACCAACTAGTATAACAATTAAATTTCAAGTAAATGCTCGTACTGAGCTCTTGTTCTTCATCCTAACCCGGATGTAGGACATATCAATTACAAGTTGATGCTCCTTTTTCTAATTTTTTTTCACCGCTCCAACAACTCGACTCTATTAAGGAATAATAAAAATAAAAAAAAATTATATATTAAAGGACTCTTTTGTTCGGTATACATTCTCCACCACCCCATCCAGCACTCCTTATCATTCACACTATGCAATTGCACCGAGAAGTGCATAAGGACACAATTTCTCTCGGCAATTGTTCCATGCCCGACTGGGTAAAAGCGAAAAATAACATAAAAAGGGCACAATCATCTCATTTCTCAATTCTTCAGAACAGCCCCGAAGGGGATCGGCCCCAAAGACAGTGCAGTGCGTACAGTGCTGTGTGAGTGTCTCTGCTTGTTCTTGTTCTTGTTCATCTTCTTTTGAATTTTCTATGCGCTCTGTTGCAAAATGGTATTCCTTGTTGTCCGACAAATTCCATTTTTTCTTGCAGAAATAAAACAACACCAACCAACGACGAAGAATAAGAAAAGAATACGAAACTACTCGTGCTGTATGCAACTTGGAAAGTATCAATGCACGCCCTCCACCCTCTGCACTTCTTATCCTTCTCAGGGCTGCGCTGGTTTGGTGCATGTACCATTGCTCGTCTTTCAATGGAAATAAAAATAATAATAAAATATAAATTCTTCTCTAGTTGACATTATCACTGAAGCAATTTTGGTTTCCGTTTCCGTTTCTAGTGTTTTTTTGTTTTTTTGTTTTGCATTTTTCATCGCATACGACGAACGTAGCGAGAGAGAGAGAGTGTAGTCCTTTCTCTTTGTACTCGGTGACGATTCCATTGAAATTGGAATTTTATTGCACAAGTGTGAAAAAGAGACTAATTTAGTGCATCAGTTAAAATTTGCACACCCGTCTCCTCTGTCTGATGCAGATAGGTATCCAACCTATTACTACAAACAACTTGAATTTGATGCAACATGTGCCGCAGATAATTTTAATGTGAAAAGAAGAGGACGCGCGCGTTGGCTGTTTTTTTTACGTTTTTTCTTTCGTTGTCATTGTGAATTATTAGTTGGGTGCATCCTGTCTGCTGTTCGTGGAAGGAAAATGAGTTTCCTTTCCCCCCGTTGATGAGTAATGTATAAAATGGGTGGGTGGGTGTGTGTGTGTGTTAACAGGTATTGTGGCAAGAAAAGTTGTCCCTGTTTTATCTAGCACCATTGTTGTCTGCGCGTAGTAACATCCCTGATGACAAGTTACTTGAAAATTGATAGAAGACGACGCGTTTTTTTTTCTTGGAGGAAGTCTTTTTTATTTATATTTATGAGAATATGTGGGAGGGAACCTATTTGCCTTTGGGGTGCTAACCGACTTGACTTCTGAATTTAGCGTGCGTTTTTGTGTACGAATTTTAGCTTTCAAATGTGCCAGGGACATTGACCTATAATTAAGACTCAAGCTTCAATTACTTTTCCAAATTTGTCCATATTTCGAATCAGCGTCTAACTATGAAGTGAGCTAGGTTTGGTTAGGTTAGGTTTACGGGTCGACGGAGCAGGTCTGTCGTGGACCCAATGTGATGGATGCCCTTTTTCGGCGGGTTAGCCATTGGTGTTAGAGATGGCTAGGCTTCGTGTCCCTCTACCCGACGCCGTCCAGCCATCCTGATATCCTCAGAAAGTTCATTGTCAAAGTCATGGAAGTAGTAGCTTCCAAGGGTTCTGTTACTCAAGTGACCGAGACTCGGACAGCGACATGGACCTATTATCACCACATCCTCGACATATATCGTCATCCTTGATTGCGTGATTTCTTAAGAAATTATGTTCTGTTAGACCCCCCTACCTGCTAAGACCTTGATAACCTGTCAAACTGTAGAGTTTGACGACTCGGCCACAGTTGTATTCTGGCCAGAGCTTCCCTGATACTTTACAGGTAGTAAGCTCCTTCTACCTGTTGTTAGATTTCATACGAATCTTGTTCTTCACTCGTTTCCTAAGATCGCTTGAACGACTGAAGTGCTCGATCATGGTCCATTGCAGACCCATACCTCGATAATTCGTCATCCCTGTAATTGCCAATAATGACGGGCCGCTTCCGTGATAGCCAGAACCTCTGCGTGGAAGACACTGCTGTTGTCAGGAAGCTTGATAGAGCAGTGTAGCTTTAGTTCTTCCGAGAATATTCCGGCACCGGTTCCACAGTTTATCATAGATCCATCTGTGTAGATGGATAACGATTCATGCTCATCCCATTCATCTCTGCTCGGGAAGGACCAGGAGAATGGTCTGTTGAAGTCCAGTTGGACAGTGTTCCCAACGTATTTGCTTAAAATCTGTGCATGACCAAAATTACCACTGTTCCAAGTGTGAGTTTGGCTAATCATTAAAGCCACTTTGCAGCACTTTGGTTGCAGATTCCAAAGAATTGCCTCCAGTCCAGCAGTTGGTGTAGTTCTCAACGCACTGGTCGACCCTATACATGCCTGTCTTTGTTTTTTTGTCATTGAGTTAAGATTGGTCGCTTTGCTCACGGCTTGCCACCAGACTATGCCGCCATATGTGAGTATTTTGGTCCCCACTTCCTGCTAAAATTGTGGTTACATGCGTAGAAGGCATTAGCTGGTTTCTTCACTCTTTAATTGACGTTTAGCTTCCAATTGAGTTTCCTACAAAGGATAATTCCCAAATATCTCGCACTCTCAGCCACTCGAAAAGGAGTTCACTCAAGGGTTGGTGGCTTGAATGGCATATAGTCATTTTATTCGGAAAGAGGACTGCTTAGCGCATATATTAAGCGATTTTAATGAGTTCTGCAACAGGTTGCTTTAGGTCGGTAGAAACTTCCTTTTTGCAAGTAGTACTACATCATCGGCGGATGCAGCCACCTGAACTCCCATGTTTTTGAATTTCATTAAAATTTCGTTAATGCCCAGTATCCAGAGAAAAGTTGCGATGACACCTTCTTGTGGGGTGCTCATTGAGGCAGTTACTCTCAGGTCAGTGTCGCCTAGTCTCGCATTGATAATCCTTCCAATTCAATATTGGAGTTCTGTAGTGCTCCTTCTACTGCATATGTTTTGACATCATGTTTTGAAGGCTCATTCAATTTTCAGGAACGCAGCTAAAGCATATCCTTTGACTTCCAATGACCTCTCTATAGTACTAAAGACCTCATACAATGCAGTTTACCCTTAAAATAGTCATGTTGGGCCGCGGAAATCGCGTTGTCATCCAGCTAATTTCGTATAAAGACGTTCACTAGTTTCCCAAAAATTTTCAAGATAAAAGTTGTGGGACTTATGGGCCTGAAGTCTTTGGCGGTGATGTGGCTAAATGTACCTGCCTTCGGAATAAAAATAACATTGACCTCTTTTAGTATTTAATATCTCTAACTATCTAACCTGAGGGTTTTCCAGGAAAGCATTTAACCCCACTATGTTGAAAGTCCTGAAGTTCCGACGAGAAAAAAAAGTGGTATAGTAAGTAGAGGGGTCAATGTTAACCCATTTTTAAATCATAATCGCTTAAAGTTGAAACTTCTGATTCGGAGGTGTTAATCTTTAATCCGCTTGTGAAGAAAAGTAAAGAAACTTCCATCGCGGTTCTGTCAGAAAGACTAGAAAAGGATATTTAGACCTGCAAGACTGATCGCAATTGAAATTCTTCGAGATCAAATCTAACCTTCGGAAAATATCTGCACCAACAAATATTGAGTCTGCTTCCATTCGAATTTGCTTTCTCTTTGGAGTCTTCTTCTGTATAACTCCTCCCATTTACTGTATATTTCAGGTCTCCTCTCAAGCTCGTTAGACTTGCTCTTCAATTTATGATTTTTTGTGTACATTGGACAAACGTTTCTTTAACTCCCCAAATCACCCCACCAAGCGACCTAATCAAGTGACAAATTGTTGTCAGCTTAAATTTCGATCTAAGCAAATGGTTTTTGGTAAAATTTTATTATAAATAAAAATGTTCATTTCCTTCCAAAAATGTCCTTCCGTCGTCTTCTTCTCATTTAATGACCCAAATTTATGTCAAAATTTTGTTTATTTCTTTTCGACTATACGAGTCGGCTATAGGCCACAATGTGTGATTAATCCGTCGTCACATGAGTAATCTGTCGAAGAGAAATCTGCAATTAATCCGAAATCCGATGAGTTATGTTTTTTCCACGGCCCGCCATGATCCATGGACCCATTTCCGACAACAATGTTACTTAAGGGCTTAAGCTAACGGGTCAACTGTGCAGCCCCCCAACCCCCCTCCTGAATCTGAAATAAAGCGATTCGCCTCACGATCATAATCTCGGCCAAATGTAGGTATAGATATATATTGTTTGCCACATAGCGAAACAGTTATACAAAAGTCACTTCAAATAATTGTTAATATCTCATGGCCATAAATTTCATTAGGAAATTGCGCTTTCGTGCAATAAAAATCCTCATAATAAAATTTTATTATCCTTTTGAAAGTATAATTTACACCATCATCATCAGTTATACAACAAAAGAGGACAGACGAGAGTCAGAGCAGAGTAGTAAAACGGAATAAGGGTTGACTACACGATTTCGAAAAGGAAGAGAGAGAGAGAGAGAAAGCCGGAAAGCCTATTAACAAAGTTGTTGGTGTGGTGGATGGATGGCTTCAACTGCTGGGCCGCTGTAGCTGCCATGGGTATAGTGGTTTTGAGGTAACAAAACTCCCTCCTCCTCCTCCTTTTCCTCCTGGTTAAGGAATTTCGTTTTAATTGTTCGCGTAGACTTGTTTCATAAATTATTCTGATATTCGATAAACATTCAACGGTGTTGTGTCAAAATGTTTTCCCTACCGCTCGCAAGGTATGCTAAATATAAAGCAACAAATGACAAATAGCGGCAGCTAATTAGTGTCTAGGCCTCATTATTTATTGCGCATCCTTTGAGTTGTGTCTTTCAGTTTTATATACATATCTAGTGGGTGTAATTTTTATTTCTGACTCTACTGTACAAGCAGTGTGTACACAATAAACGTCGTACGTAGCTACACGTCGGTAATAGATTGTACAGCAAACGAGTGCATTCAGGGGCTTTGCTAAAGTGCTAAGCAAATATTTTCACAGAGTCTGCGAATATATTTCCCAGATGATGTGTGTGATCGTGATGGTGTCATATGGAGAAAAGACATACTACATACACATATTGCGGAGCGAACACGATGGAAAGGTGTCGAAAGAGAGAAAAATCTCTATTTGTTTGGCGAAACCCACTTAAAGTTCGGGGACGGATGCCTTTTAGTAAATATTGTTTAATTGGCTGAGGACAATTACCTTGCTGTTTCGAAATGCTTGCTGCTTATACGAAACGATACATGCTCTGTTGTCATAGTATTAAGGATAAAAAATAAGAAGGTTTACCTTAGGCTCGTTGCTTGTCTTGTTTTCCTTCAATTTGTTCTTGTTGTTGTTGTTGTTGTTGTTGTTGGTGGTTGTTGTATTTACCTTGTAATTGAGAAATTTCAAGGTAATTACTTGGAAGGTTGCGAAGAATATGTATAAGAAACGAACGAACGAAAAAAAAAAAAATCAGTTCCGCTCTACTAATTGGCAGTACGTTGTGTAACGTACGCGCAATTTTAAATGCGAGTTCTTCTTTTTGTTAAACAATAATTATACAACGTGATTTCAAAAGTTTGCTAATTAAACGAAAGGGATATGGTTTCCTTTTTCGATACAATTGAAGTAGCTACACCTACCTACTTTTTGCCATGACAAAGATTTTGATGTTTCACATTTTGTCAGAGAATGGTACGTGATTTTAGACTAAGTGGTTTCCAAGTATTGGCTGCGGATTGTGTAAGCTTAATGATGGGGGTTTTTTGCAATTAGGAGCTGTTTTATATTTTTGGCGGGGGATGTGTAATGATGTAATGATCCTGCATGTGTTTTGCATGGATTTGTTTGTAGACCGCAATAGGATAATAGGTGGCTTCTTGGTTGGATTTGGAATGCTAAGTGGGCTTTTAATTTTTAACGGTTTTTTTTTAAATTCTCAACAGACGCCCTTAATACTTGTCTTGTCTTGGAACTCAGGTCCCTTTATTAGCCTCAACGAAACCTTTAATGCTCATCGTGATTATTAAGCTTCTATCCCTTAAAAGCATTGTATACCTGTAGCTAAGTGAGGCTAAGGGAATCTTTTTACTCGAATGGAGATACCTTCTTGGAAAGCTATGCAGACGATTTGGCGGCGGTGTTGGTGGTTCGACGCTTGGAGAAAGTTGAACCAAGCTATGCGTCGTGTCCGGGTTTCTAGGAATAAGCCGTTCCTTGTAGGGTCCGAGGTTATACAAGAAAAACAAGCATTCAAATATCGATAGCAAATCTAGCCAGCGCCTAGAAGAGCATATTGCAAAACGTCGGAGGAATAACGGCAAGCAAGAAAAGACTGCTGATGTCAATTACAAACTTGATCCTTCGACACGTGGAAAACGGTGCGAATAGAGTAGCTAGCAGTTGTCGTACAGTCTCGTAGCCAGCATTCCTTGTAGATGTCATCGAAAGTGTGTGGATGAGAAGAAGGTACAAATGGGGAACACAAGTAGCAACAGGGGAAGATAAGAAGCTCACCAGGTAACTTTGGAGTCTACAGAGTTATGGCAGGTGGGCTATAAGATTGATCACAAGTATCACTGAATGGATGGAGCGAAGTTTTTATTGCAATTCTTTCCGGCCACAAATATTTTAACACCTACCATCGTAAGATGGGAAAAGTGACAAGCCCAACCTGTCGGTATGGTGGCTTCAAAACATTCGATGCGAACCACACGATCTTTGAATGTAGAAGATGGTCGCTAGAAAAGCAGAGGTTGAAAACATAAACAAGTGAGGACTGCTGGAGTGTAACTATTGAGAGTAAAGAAACGAGAGCAAGGCAATACGTGTTAAGTAAAAAAAGACTTAAGAGATGGTATTGAAACGGAAAAGAAGTGGGGAGACCACCAAGGTGCCACTGGGGCTTCGTTTGACGGTGCATTCATTCTCTAAAAGTTATTTGGGGCAAATTCCACTAACTTTACTTTTTCTGAGGGATACCCACTCTCGTGTATTCTCATAGATGTTTCTAAGACGAGTCATGCTTCTTTTCTTCGGTTCTATTTCTTTATAAATCCTTCCTTCGCCTCCTTAACACATCCCTTTCTTAATCTTCGTCGGTCGCTTAGAAATCAATTGTATATGTTTGGGCTTCCGGAACATTGAGTGATTTTAAGACATCAGAAGAACTGGTCAGAAGTGGCATTGTTTTTTATGAATCTTCAGAGAAGAAAGATAGTCCATTCCCCGTTGGGTTTCGTAGATAGTATAGTTTCGTATAGTTTATCTAGCAGTTTTGTTACTGCTCTTTTTCTCAAGCTATGACCATTCTTTTCAATATAGTTTGAGATTTTTAATTTTCTCGAATACATAAGTGCACTTAAGAGAAAGTTATTGCTTCGAGCGGATATTTCAAATTCAAACTGAGTATGAGGGATGATATTACGACTATAGAGAAGTCCAAAAAAGTGGATTCGCCAGTGCCGCCCGTCGCTCTGTCAGTCTGCCTGTCTGTCCGGGAGTCGTTTTTCGTAATGGTTCGACGGATTTGTTTCAAAGTTTGTGGGTAACATCACGCGGCATTTTTTAAAATATTGCCATACATTTTTTTTTTCTAAAAACACTTATAACTAATTTTTTCGTAAATGGTTCCAAGATTTTTTTTTACTGCATACTCCGTTTTTTGCGAAAAATTCGAATGGCGGTAATTCATAAAACCGCCAATATCTCAAAAATCAGTTAAGTTGGAAAATCTGCGTACTTTGATTTTTGAAATGGGCTCTGTAGTGCCCATCTCTAGTTTGGTACTACACCCTCATTTACAGAAACCATAGCAGGCTATTTTTACCTCCCCTTTAAATTCTCTGCCAACAAAGCTAGAATCACACAATATATCTCGGTTGTAAGACCGATACTAACACATGGAACGATTGCCTGGTGGACTGCCTTAGAGAAGGCGATAAATCGCGACAAACTAGAAAAGGTCCAGAGATGTTCATGCACTGGACATTCTGTTCCATTTAATACCCCTAGATATTTTTAGCAGACAGACAGCTGCTACCACGGCCATTCGCCTCAAAGCAACCTCCCAATGGATCGAAAATGAAATCGGCCACTCTACAATTTTGAACACACTCAGAATCCATCCAAAATATATAGACTACACCATACCCCAACAGCTTCCAACTTCCAGCTAACCAGGAGGATGGTGCCTTGCTGGAGGAAGATCCATTGATCCATTTCTATACGGACGGGTCCGTAAAGGATATTCGAATCTTTTTGGACAGTCTCTCTCTTTTAACTCTTTAGTAGCTCTTGATTGCCGATCATCTCTAAAGGAGATGGCTGAGCAGTTCAACATTCACCTGTGCTGGGTGCCGGGGCATAGAGACATTCCTTGGAACTACCCTCGGCCTGAAATATGCTCCTTAGGCATACCAGTTTCCACATGCAAACTCTTATTGAAACTGGATGCAATAGAAAAAACAAACCACACACGAAGCAGATTTGGCCTAGGCTGGATCTGAGACGCTCTAAGAGTTTGATCACCCTCAATAGATCGCACATTAGTGCTACAATTGGTGTCATCACTGGACACTGTCTGATAGGCAGACATGCAACAAGGCTTGGCGCTTACTCACACGAGCTGTAGGAGCTGTGTAGATGAGGAAGAGGAGAGACCTCCTTGCCAATGCCCTGCTCTTTCCCGGAAACGAAATCTCCATCTAGGAGCTCACTTCTACAATGATCTTAACGATTCAAACTCGACCGACCCCAAAATGTCTCTCACGCTTTATAAACAGGTCAAATTGGTTTAACGAGTAGGCAGGAACTTTAGATCCACGTGGCATCACAATGGACCTTACTTAGGTCTAAGTGAGTCGAACTTTTTTCAGACTGCCACTTAACTCAACCTAACCTTGGTTCGTTTGTTACAGGGCACCAAAATTAACAAAATTGGTAACTCCCTGACTCACTAACTCACTGATAATCAAAACTATGGCATCGTAGAATCAGTAATAGAATTTGCGGAGTAAACACAAGGAGAAATCCAGGGGGCGTGGTAGCCGCCTAACTTCTCTAGCTCTAGCCCAGCACCCAAACGACTTAGAGTTATAAAATTATTCGAAGAGGTAGGATTTGAAGAATAAACACGAAAACTATTTAAAAAAAACTGAGGGCGTTAGTAAATGCTGCGTTGAAAGTGCAATTTATTTCCATTTGTATGTCCACCTTTATCATACTAGCTTAGGGCACAACTAATGACTCCAATTCAAAACGTCACTTGGATATCAAACAAAAAAAACTAGACTTAAACTTAACTAGCATTTTATGTACCGACATTCAGCCTGTTTTTTTTTTTTTTTTTGACAAGAACAAGACGTCCACAATCAACAGTCGAGTCGGAACAATTTCACAATTAAGACTTTGCCAAATTGAAAATTACATCAACTTCAACTGTGAAGTGGTGACTTTGTGTGCCAAAACATTCATTTTATTCACATTTTTTTCCCCCGTCTGCCCCGTGTCGTCCAACTTCATTCAATTCAGTTCTCTCAAAAGAAAAAGGCAAGAGAGGAACAAAAAAAAAATTAAACGAAAAGAAACTAAACTTTAACTAAGTATAAAAAGAAAATTACGTCTTTTTCCCTTCGCTTAAATACACACGTTTTAATTAGCGATCCTTTCTTCGACTCTAATAACAGAATATTGCTTAAGACAAAAAAAAAAGAGATAAAGAGAAAAAAAAAACCCCTTACAGAAAGTACCAGCAAGAGCATGACCCTAGACATCCCCTGGCTGGATAAAAGCGAAGAAATTGTCTTGCATTCCTTGTGACAGACAGACAGACAGACAGACAGACGGAAAAAAAGCAGCATGGAGCAAAGCATAAAACTTGTGTGCTCTATGGTACAAGAAGTAGCACAGCTTTACCATTAAGAAAAAGATCATTAACTACTAAAAGGATACGGTGGCAGTGTTCTATTGCAATGAAAACGGGACAAAAACTACGAAAGCTAAATGAACACAAGAGTTTCTTTAATTCACTTGGAATGGAATGCTTCGAGTGTGTCCCTCTTCAGTATGTGTTTGATAGTGTCGAGAGATATTTAACTGCGCTTTGACGTTTGTCATTAATGCCGCTGAAACTGCAACTGCATCCGCCTCTAACAACAACAACAACATCCACACTGCCGACGACGACTACGACATATCCATTGAAAGGACACAATTATTTTCCTTTCATTGTTTTGTTTTAAATTATGACATTCAATTAAGGATAGAACATGCGCCGGCATTGTAAAGAGGGTGCAATTGAAGGGAAAAAACAACAAAGGAACCAAATATGAGGTGGGCGGCGGCGGCTCCTTCTAGTTTTTAATTGAAATGGAAACGTAATATTTTCTTAGAAGCTGCAGCAAATGCATTTAATATTATTATGTCAGATTAGTGACTAAGAAAATAAACATTTTGAGAGTAAGAAAACCGGGAGAAGGTAACTAGACGAAAAGCAGCCAAGAAGGAATAATCCTATTTGCTGAATATTTTTAAATGAATATAAAGATTATCAGGGAATGGAGGAAATGTTCGAAGATGACAGGACTGTTTGGTCGATTACTGCTAAAGCACTAGCCAAAGGAATAAAAAAGCGGGCTTAATACCTCCTGATAGGGTATGCTGATGATAACGCAGAGGTGGGAACGGCAAAAAAAAAAACAACCAAAGTGTGCAAATAAAGCGACGTGTTTAAAGCTTACACGTAGATGAACATGGTCTCAGTCTGGCTACAGAAAAAACCCAGATAGTCCGTCTGACGAAAAAAAAGGATACTGACTCTAATGGAATTCCAAATCGGAGGCCTGGAGGTAATAAGATGCAAAGACGCGGTGTACGACGATCAAACTTACCTTCTGGCACGAGCTTACCAATGTGAGCGTCAAAACTGATCGGTCACTGATTAGGCTGATGGCGAACGTCGGCGGTCCAACGGCCAGAAAGTGAAGCTGCTGATGTCAACAATGCATACCATCGGATGCATTACGGATGTGAAATTAGGACAGACGCACTCCGACTGGAAAAATATACAGAAAGCAGATGGCAGCTGTGCTGAGATGCGGAGCTCTACGCGTGGCAAGCTCCCATCGAATGATGGCAGTACCAGCCGTCCTTGTTGTCGCAAGCTTGACCCCACTAGACCTCCTAGTGGCAGAATGGAAGTACATTTCCGTCAACATGAACAGCCCAGCCTGAGGAGAACTGGAGAGAAATATCGGTAACTCCGGCAAATATAGCCGATTACATTATGATTACAGCCCCCCTAAAGGGGTGAGCAGAACGGGTTAGGAGAAGTTGTACAAATGAAAGTCGGACACGCAGTGTCGGAAGTTTGAAGTCCAGATGCCATTTGATGGGTCTCAAACTGGTGATGCTGAATCTTGTCAGTGCATATTCTCCCCAGGTTGGGCGTAAGCGGAGGCTAGATTTCCACAGCCAGGTGGTGATTGTAAGTGGTGATTTGAAGATTTGGCACCAGGAATTCTTCTGGTGGAGACATTCTGAGCTTAACACCACGCTCGTCAAACAAAGCCTGCACATAGCCACTTATTGCAGTGACGGTAATGAAACCCAGATTGAATACCATTTGGCGACCAGTTTCATGAAGCCTAATCCTAGGCTACGATTGCAAAGTGACCTTGCAAAAAGCGATCATCCGGTAGCGATCCTCCTGACAGAAATATTCATGGAGAAAAAGTGTCTGCGAAAATCACTTGCTACTGTGACCTTGGTTAGGCAAAGCTAAATCACCTTCTCGGAACTACCCGAAAAAGAAACATGGATTCATTCTAAGCTTGGTCAAAGGGGCACTCTAATAAAAGTGGTGATAAAGCTCAAATTGGAATACTGACTTTGCAAAAGTCATTCTGGGATGAAGTGTGTGCTGTGGTGGAAGAACCTGGCTAACCACGAGCTATGGCAAAAAAACAATACAACTTAAGCAAGGGCAGTACCATCCTACAGAGAAGGAAAAATTTAACAATTGCTCAAGGTCAACTCCTAGTGTATGGCGAAAACACGTATTTTGAGGGAGTTTCAAGCGAACCGTTTTTTCCGCTCCAATATACTTTCCAAGAGTCGCTCCTACATATAAATAAGTAACCGAAATTGCAATCGAAGAAGTAAAAAAAGCGGTCAAAAACTCCAAAAAGTGAAAAGTGGTTCGGTTGGGCTGGATGAGGTACCCTTTGAGTTTTAAAGATCGTTGAGCTGATATTAGAAGGCTGATTGCGACAAATAAAACGACTGTCTAACGTGGACATGCACGAGGGGCAAAGGACAAGAACTAGAAGCTCATCTGTACCTGAGACGCATCTATCTGAAGTCCTTTGCGATTTTCTGCTTGAGGAAAATGACGTGCCCTACAGTTATTCCTTGCTGACGAGGGTAAATTGAAGGCAGCTGAGATGAAGATCTTTCGCCTGACAGCAGGAGTTACAAAGACTGACCGAAGTACAAGTTTAACGATCCGCGGAAGCCTTCTTAAAATAAACGAAGCACGGCCGACTCAGTTGATATCGGCATGTTCAAATGAAGGAGGACCCTATGAACCCTATGAAAGGGAAAAGTTTGTCCGTTGGTTGTCTTAAGTAGGTACCTACCTAACTGAGCTCAGATTTGGCAACTTTAAATATACCCAAAATCTTATGTTTTGAATTTGTAGCAAAATATTAAAATACTAAAGTGTTAGTTTTAAAACTTCTGCCAGACCAACTTTCCTAATTTGAAGTGTTTTTTCTTGAAATTACAAATTGCCTTTGGGTAAATATTGATCAAATTGAAATTTATAAATTGCTATGTCCAAAGAGGACCTGTGCCTTAACCATCAAGAGTCTGTAGTCAGCACGATTTTTAGCTGCCTCAAGTTTCGCATGCTAAGGTCCCTTTTCACACCTGGGTCTCGGTCTTCCTCTACTGCGACGTCCCTAGGGTGGGTACTCGAACATCTCCCCTGCTGGAGCATTGGTGTCCATTCGCTCTTCATAACCCAGCCATTTCAGTCGATGGAAAGAGTGAAGCTTTTAGTCCTTAGCTTAGTCCTTATCGCTATACAGCCCGTACAATTCGCCGTCGAATCTTCATCTCCACTCGCCGTGTACTCTCGTAGAATTTTTCTCTCCAAGGAGCCAAAAGCAACTTCATTCACTTTTGCAAAAGTCCATGCCTCTGTGCTAAAGGGGAGAACTGGTATGATTAGGGTCTTATAAAGGTTTACTTTAGTTGTTCGAGAGAGAGTTTCTCAATTGTTTTTTTTAGTCCATAAAAGCAGATAGCAAGCGTAATAAGTTAATAGCGGTACCAAGGTATGTGGTGACGTTCTGTCCGAGACGTCCATGTTGGGTGTCCTTTCTTGTTGACAACAAAGCACTAAAGGGACTTTCGATACCCTTATAATGAGGTGACACAGTGCGGTTATTAGGAAGGATGTAGAATTAGAGAAAGGGAGATACCGATGCACGTTGGTTTTAAATGTCTGTAAACTATAATGTGTGGGAAAAACGGAGAGTGGTAGAGAATTCCACATTCGTATTGTACGGTTTAGAAACGGTGACGGGTGAACTGATGTGCATTCCTAGCTTGGAAAGTATTGCTGTTGAATTGCTGTAGGGGTGGAATGCAGCTGGCTATGACTTGGTCTTGCCCACATTGAACGTAAAGCCCATCTTTGCTGACTCAGTATCAATAAGCACGAAAGCGCAGTTGGCATCCCGTCGCATTCTTCCAATTATCTCAATATCGTCGGGAGTAGTTGGACGTGCCTCTGGTGTTGACGATTGAGTTTTGAACTATTCCTTCAAGAAAAAGGAGTCAGAGGAGTGAAAAGTTGCATGACATCGCGTCGCTTTATCTGAATCCTTTTTTGACATAAAAGGCTAGGAACTTTGCCGATCTTTATGGAGCAGCATGCATTCTCCACCGTTATTCCGCACAAAGGGACGAGTTTGTCAGAGATGCAAAGTTGGACTTTGCTCTATATACCTTAAACCTATAAATCTTCATATAAAGCTTCATTACCTGAATCAATGTAGATTTTGTTTGGTAAAAACTTTCCCTTTTTCTCTTTTTTTTCAGATTTGAAAATTCAAATGATGCAGTTTTGAAGAAAACAGCGAATTGATGGTGAGTTTAATGTTTACAATTTATTTGTATAGACAAAAAGTTGAAAAAAAAATTGAATTTAACGGTTGAGAAAGAACTGGCTTGTATCATGCCGATAACGAATTTCAGTAATGGATTATCTCTGAAGTAAAATATATGTTTTATGAGGGGTTTCAAGGACATCTTCTAGATATAGTGTCCTATGAATGTTTTTATTCTATTCTTTTTGAGTACAAATTGAAACGTGCAAAACTTCTGCGAAACCAGTGAAGCCTAGTTTCAAGGGTCGCTTCTTCAAAATGTAAATTTCGACTGCGACATAAATAGCTTTTTACATACCCCAAACTGATAGCTCTCCCCTAGAATATTTTCTTCCTAAAAAATAAACATTTATTTTGACAATCTTAACCGACCACCCCCTCCTTTATTTTGCGGTTAAGACTATCAAAGTGTCACATGTTTTTTTGTTCTTCTATGTCAAACAACTTGTTGAACTCCCTCCTACCTATGTAGATGTATTAATTTGACAAACGTTTAATTTCAACAACTCCTAGGCAACAAGTCTGTTTTGTTGTCTTTGAACGCACAAAATTCCAACACGACCCTAAAACGACGACCGCTTTCGGCATTCCTTACATTTGCAAAAACAAGAAGCAAAAAATGTTTTTAATAAATTCTCGAGCCCACATTGAAATATTCCCACCCACTGCAGCCTTGGGATGGTCTTTGATTTCCTCATCATAAACATTATTCCTTCCTGCTAAGAAATTCCTCAAAACATTTATAGGAAAAGAAAATCCCGAAAACAAAAGGAAACAAAATATCATCCATAATTGTTTTATTTATATATTTTTTTTGTTTTTTTTTTGTCAAAAGCAGCAGCAGCAGCAGCGGTCTGTTGCCCACGGTGTGCTTACATTTAAGGTGGATAGATATCCACAGCATATTCCCGCTCATTATGGTTTTGAGAAACGAAACAAGCCTCGACATAGCAAACAAGGCACAGGGAGGCATTCAAAATACAATTCGACACATTTCATTTCACACGATTTCACTTTGCATAAAAATTCCGCGAAAGGTTACAGCGACCACCATCATCATGCCTGCCCCCCCCCAGTAATAGCGGTAATTTGTTTTGTGATTTCTATGCAAACCTACATATAGGTTACGGTCGCGTGGTATACTCGCGCGCAATGTTTTCTCCCCCAGAGGCTTGATATGTTTGAAAAAAATAAAAGTAAATAAATAAGCACGCTTCACGGAGTCGTAGGCAAGCGCGCGGTTCTTTGCCTTTCGACTCGAATTGGATATTATACCTCGTTTTGGGACTTAATGTGATTTAAGTGGGGAATACAGAAACGTTATGATGCATTAAATTTAAGTTATTTCTCTCTATTTAGAAAATTTTTTAAGATTTATTCGCGCAGTCACAAGCTGTGATTGGCGCAATAAAAAACGATGGGCTTAAGTGGGTTATACCTACTCGTATCTCCCCCACGTTGTTATTCATCTGTCATCTTTGTGGATAAATATAAACCCATCACATGTGAATGTCTCACTGACATCGGCATTAGAAGATATAAATGTCAGAGTGACAGATCTTACTCGTTTTCAAACGACATCAAACAATGGACAATGTATCAATTGTCATTCAAAATTACCTCCTAAGTGGCAAATAAAGACTTTTCATTGGATGTGTGTGTGTGTGTGGGGAGATTTCTTCCAAATTTACACAAAAGCTAAAGCCATGCATGCTTGTGTGTTAGTTTTCTCTTGACAAAAGGATTTGACAGTAGCAAATATTGTAAATGCTTCTTCTTCTTCTTCTTCTTCTTCTTCTTCTTCCTCAGTCATCCGTGATGTTGTATAACAAAAAAAAATGTTCAAAAATCGCGTCATGATTATTCACAGAATATTTAAGCAACAAACATACACACACACACACACACATATCTCTATATGTATATAGAGCACGCATCTATGTATTTGTACAAGTTTCTCGTCCTTTTGCTTATATGTTCGTCGCCCCTGTGTGTGCCGCTTAAGTATGTGAACATATGCAATAAATCGTCAAACGAAACGAAATCGGATTTTACGCCGTTACGAAGCTTTTTACAAAAAAATAAAATGAAATAAAATAAAATGAAAAAAAAAAAAAAAAAAAAATTTGGTTCCTTTGAAATGATGCGACGACGTTGGTACTACTATGACGACGCGAAACGAACGAAAAATGGCAGTTGAATGCAGAGTAAATGTTTCCGTCAAAGTCAAAGTGACTTTTAATGCGCGCATAGGAATAAATATGCAGAGAATAAGAAAAAAAATGAAAGGAAACTGAGAGAAAAGGGATTTGTTATCGAGTTGGCATAATGTGAGCACAGTAATGTGGTAGTTGAAGAATATGCTTTTTTTATTTTCCTCTTTTTTTTCCCGTTTGAATGTTCTGTTCCCTTTGCACTATTTTTTTTTTGTACGATTTGATGTGCCATTTTGATGGAATTACATTTCAAATCTGGTGCATCCTTAGTACCTTGTCTCTGCTCTGGAATTACATTAAGCCTGATAAATTTATTATCTGTCAGTTGACGCTTTGACAGTGGCAGGGAATAATTGACAAGCATTTGAAAAATGTTGAAGACTTGGCGGGAGTCTTTAACATATTCGAATTTTAATACTTGCATTTAGGGACTGTTAATCCGTAAGCTCGTGTGGCTTTGTTCTTCTCAATCTGCAGTTTCTAGCTCAGGGTTGATGTGTTCTTTAGTATTGCACTCTTTTTTAATCACCTCAGTTCAGTCACCTTGTCAATTTGAAGGTCATATTGTAGGTCCCCGTTTCGTACACACCAAAGGGCATTAGCGATTCCATGAAGGACTTTGTATTGAAACGCCTGATTTGTTTCGCCATTCGATCTTTTCGTATAACCTCATAGTTGGATTCCATGCGATAGGTTATGTTAGATGGGTTAATATTGAAGAAAAGTTTCCTACCTGCCACACTCAGGACCTTGCGGACCCATTGTGATGCCCTTAAGTCGGGAATGCGCCGGTGTTGTGGCTCTCTTCCTCCGATGTCTCCAGAAACCTGCAAAGAATTGAGAGAGAGACATCTGACAATTCCTCAAAGTCTTGGAAGAAGAAACTTCCAAGTGTTCTGTTCCTCAAATTGGGGCATGTGGCCGCTGCGGCTGGTTCGAATAAAGACAAGTCTAGAGGTCCAATTTTCAACCATTTTTTCAAGCATTTGGGGCTATATGTCGGCAATAACGCCACGAATATTGGCTTCCAAGTCCCCTAACGTTTCTAGTTCGTTGGCGTAGGCGAGCGACATATCCCCAAAGAAAATAATCCAATCACACGATTTTGGTGGCCATTCCGCGAAATTATGCGCTCATTGAATGTTTCTTTCAATAAATCGATTATGACGTGCGCTGTGTGGCATGTAGCGCCGTCTTGTTGGAACCACATCTCATCCACATTCATGCCATCCAATTCGGGAACAAAATAGTCGGTTATCATGGCTCTAACTCTCCAGCATCATTTCGGAAGAAGTATGGCCCAATGACTCCACCAGCCCAGAGAGCACACCAAACAGTCAGTTTTTGTGGATGTAATGGCGTTTCAAGGGTCTCGTGTGGATTCTCATCACTCCAAATGCGGCAATTTTGCTTGTTGACGTAGCCATCAATGAGCCCAAAGTGAGCCTAAAATGAGCCTCATCACTGAACAAAATTTTGCGGTAAACTTTGCGAACTGAACCATTACTTTCCAAATAAATTTGCACGATTTGCAAGCGTTGTTCATTTGTCAACCTGTTCATGATAAAATGGCAAACCAAAATGAACATAAATGACATTAGAGTTGTCAGATTTGACCACAAATTGTCAGTTTTATCTCTATTCGAAAAACCAACCTCTAAAAAAAAAGCCCTTTATTTAAGGGTAGTTGTTGTTTCTATTTTGAATTTTTTTTAAACTATAGTTGAGGCTGGAGCCTGAATGGAACGAAGGCAGGAAAACCGCGGTGTCTTCGCCTTCTCCACTGTCGTCGCATATATAGTTGTAGAGCTTACGCCTAGCACAGATGGGGCTCGTCAGAATGTCTACTAGCCTTTTCCCCTAGTAATAGCAGCAAACAAAAAGTGAGGTTTCAGTGAGTGGTTAAGTGGTTGGTTGGTGGCTAACCGATAAGTCTCAAGTTCAAACGCGACCCATACCACCTGAAAGTTTTATATTTGCTGCCACACCTCATGCAAAAGTCTGACAAAAATCCAAGATTTAGAACTATCATGAAAAGCTGCTAAAGTGTAGGTCTCTTCAATTCTTGGCACACACAACGGTTGGAGAAGCTGGGCTTTAGGTCCTGTTTGGTCCGTTAACGCCTCATATTCATTTAGGTCTGGTAGCAGTAAAAAATGTCTGTTTGCAGCTTGAAGAATCGTGCCATCGAATATTGTGGCTACAGGAGACTCAGTCATCAATGGAAGCCCCTACTATGGATGCCGGCAGACCCATCGCAGTTTTAGGTTTTATAAAAAATGTTTGAAACAATTTCGTCGTAGATATCATATTCTAAGATTCCAGTACAAGACTCATTTTGTTCGAGTTTAAATCGTACTTGAGTTGAAGGATTAAATAAGGCCTTAAGTGCAGCTCGGCTGTCACTACAAACCTACTACACTACCTCGATCCGTCCACCTGTTCTATGCAACATTATTGAAAAGGGCCTTACAATTAGTTAAATGCGATCACTTCCCTCCCCTGGCTTAGATTTTGGCCGAAACCATTCTTGAACTTGTGAAAAGTCGATATTGAGATTTGCATTATCCATTAGAGAGGGATTCTGGCGCAGTGTCATCGAGTTGCACTTCTTTTTAAGGGATTATTCCCTTTTTTTATTCCCTTTTGATATTTCCCTTTTTTTTTTAAATCTGCCAGTCGCAAGTCAACTCCTCCACTCTATGTTTCGATACAGCATTTTTGAAACAATTTGTCAACGTTTGTGACATAGTGAACCGGTGGGTTGTGAGCTATTCATACAGCTTATAAAATGCTTCAGAATAAGTTAGGGACATTCAAATTCTAAAAGCTGACATATCGATGTTGTGTCGTGTTGTGTAGCGCACCTGGAAGTTTTTTGGATGAGAAGCAGCGTTATCGAGAAAAAACTGAATTTTCTACTTTGAAAGTCTGAATTTTTTTTTTGTCGAATTAACGAAGCCAGTCTTCCATGATAATCCGACGTGTTGTAACCCAAATTCTTAAATGCAAAAAGCTGTCGGTGAAAAATAAAATGCGTTTTTCTGCAATTGGGCCCGCCTACTGAACTGCGCTAGATAGTGTCGTGGTGCAACGCCAGTCTACGCAGTGCGGGAGTAACTCAGCTGTGCACATTTTTTGGTCTGGCACATATGACAAACAAGAAAGTCTGCGATGGGTCAGCGATCTGATGAATTGGACCAACGAATAACAGCTGGATGCGGAGGTTTCGTTTGAACGAAAAAGTTAGAAAGAATTTTACTACCACTTTTCAGTCGACGTCTTTTTTTTTCTTTAGTCGTTTTATTTTGGTACTTGTTCAGTGCATTTGATAGATTGTTTTGTGCAACTTAATTTTGACCCTGCGGCGGTGATAGTACATCCTGATCCACTCCAATTTTAATGTCCTTGTCCATGGTTTTTTTGTTTTGCCTTTATTCAAAATAAGCAAGCAGCTGGTCATGATTGAGGCCACAAAACGTTGTTCTTTGTCTCCTGAGATATTGAAACGTAGTTTCTCTTTTAACAGCTTTTCCCTTTGTTTTTGTGGGACACTCGCTTAAAGAACCACCAATCTCATAATTGAAGAAAGCGTTTCAAGAAAAGTGTTCACATCACCAATATTTATGTATGTACATCCGCAGCCTCTCCACTTATGTGTGTGTTTGTAAGTCTTTTTGTTAATCTTGAGCCCCAGTAGGTATGTTTAGCGTTAAAATCACCTGCAAGAACCGAAATTATTTCCTTACCATCTACAGATGTCAAAAACAGCTTTGGTCTCACTGTTGCAAATTGCAAATATCGCTTGGGAACATTTTTCATTTTGACACGACATAAAACTGTCCTCCACCCACCCAAGTCTACGTCTCTGCTTATCCCAGCTACGACCCTTGTTACACAATTTTTGCGTTAAGCATTTATTTATTTTTAAGTATGATCTCACCGAGACCTTTTTTCTTCCTCCCAGGGTACCAAAATTAACCGCTTCCATCAGCTTTTCTTCTTTCCTTCCCCTATTTTTTTTTTTTTGTGATTATTTAATCATCCTTTTTCTGACCAAAATGAATTAACCTTTATATTACCCCATTAAATGGGAATCTTAAAGACTTAACTAAGGTAGGGATATTAATGTTTAAAATTAAAATGGGATTCGATCCGTACAGTCTCAGGCAGCCAGTGCACGTCCATCGTAGTCGTCGTCGTCGTCGTCGTTATCCTTGTACCGAAAATTGCCACCTTTACACCCTTAAAATATGCACAGTGAACGAACAAATACATTTCGTATATAGCGAAAGAAATAAAATTAATAAAGAATTCAATTTTGCCACCACACCAAAAGAAAAGCAACAAAAATAAAAAAAAATAAAAATTACAAAATACAAAATTATATGAAAATCCAGTAAAAAGGAACAAAAAAAGGATTCAGGATTATTAAAAATATCCCCAGTCATATATAGAACACCGGTTTTGTAATATCCTTTCATCATATTTTAGCATAAAAAAATTATAATTTCAATGCTTTCACAAAACTGGGGGATTTGCATCTCTCTCTCATTTTTATATATCTTTCCCTCAAGTTTTTTTTTTTTTTCCTGCTCCCATTCATTCTCAGATGGTTCCTTTGGTGTTCCTTTTTTTTTTCGTCGTTATTGGTACAGTTTCTTTTCAACGGGAGAAATTAAAAAATACACGCTCACACAATAAAAAAAAAGGGTTGACTATAAAGCAGCCATCGAAATAACTTTCTAATTTGTAACTATGTAGAGAGAGAGATGCAAACGCAAAGGGCAGTCGTGGAAGGTGATTATAAACCATGATGGTTGGTAATTCTTAAAAAAAATTATAAAGGAGCAAAAGGAAAACCACAAAACGTCGGTTAAATTTAGCATTCACTCATTTGTTGATTCAATTGATTTGCGGTTCATTTCATAATTATTGATTGTGTATGGAGTTGGAATTGAGGGCTTAGCTGCTGTAAAGTTCCATTAAGATTTGGGGGGTTTTGTACCTCTTGAAGGGCTTTTGAACTCGAGTTTGTATATAATTGGGTTGGTTTAGGGTCATGTATTGAATTGTTTGATTGCCTTACTTATAACTGGCGCCCAACGGGGGTCCATACACTATTCTTGAATTGAGCATGAAGTAGTGCTACTTCTTAAATATTGCAAATCGGACTTGACTTGTGTGATGAGCAATTATTTTGAAGCACGAGCTTAACATTTTTTTTTTAAAATGGCGCCCAACGTAAACACTCAAATTGAGGTAATTCTCTTCAAAATTGAGCGATCAATCTGTTGCAGTTTTGTTTGGCTGTTAGTCGGTTCAAGCTCAATCAACTTGGAAAGTCAGGCTCTTTTTGGGAATCCTTGGACAGATATCTCGAAGCCAGGAATCGTGCTGTGCACAATCGATAGCTATAACTTTGAGGTAGTAAGATAGTAAGGGACTTTGTCCTTTTCGACTCTGCTATTACAACTAAAAATAACATCTCCTCAGTAACGCTTGCCAACCGCTGTTTCTTTGGGCTGAGGAGGCTACTATATAGTAAAGCCCTCTCCGAACAACTAAGGACCGTCGTAATCCTAGTCCTGCTCTATGGTTCCGAAGCGTGTACTCTTTCTACAGCAGATGACGATATCCTTGGTCGCTTCTAGAGAAAAATTCTTCGTAAGATAATTGGTCCCTTATTCGTTGACGCGTTATAGAGGAGACGATTCAACGATGAACTATGCGAGCCGTACAGCGACGTCGACCTGGTAAAAAGAAACGCGTATTGGTCATTTGAGATGGGTAAGACATGTAGAGCGAGTGAATAACAACGCTCCACAGAATCCTGGACTCCAATCCGGATTGGTAACGTAGTAGAGGACGGCCTTGCCTTAGGAGGCTCACACCAATGGAAAGAGACCTCAATGAACTTGGAGTGCGCAACTGTTGGCAGTAAGCCAAAGGCGGTGCTAATTGGAGAGGCTTATTGGTTAAGGCCCTGGTCCACCCGTGACTATGGTGTCCCCTAAGTAAGGAAGTAGTAACCTGCTGCGGTAGATGTATATCGGTCAATGGTGATTTCTGATAAAAATTCTAAAATTCGGCTGTTAATTTGCTCCTCAGCCAGAACACTGGCGCCCAACGTTAGTCCCGAAGAATTAAATTGGGCTGCTCGTGGAAGATGGCGACCCTCATTGAACGTGACAATTGACAAGCAGGTTTTCAACAATTTTCCAAAACTGGCGCATGAGTTCAATCAACTGTCACACTCCACAAAAGAAAAAAATGTATTCAAAATGTTCGGATTCCGGAAATCAATACGAACTTTCCATGGCTCTTTAAAAATTCAGTGCCCACTACTTGACCTCCCGTTGGGCGCCACTTTTATCAGCTTTTTCAATGACATTTTCCAACCACCCGCACATCAAATGAAAAATCTCGCCAAGTCAACATTGTCACACAATGAATTTCTTCTCATCCCTGCACAACTCCTTCACCGAGGCAACCAAATTGTCAATCCCAACATGAATAATACTCTCATTTAATTCAATCGCCCTTTGGAAAAACATCCAAATTCTTTGTCTGCCACTCTCGTTGTCTCTGTCGTCGGTTGGCTTTGTTTTGTCAAACCACAATCGTTTTACACTTTCCATGCGGAATGGGCATCGTCAGCGGCAGTTATCAAACTAAAACAATTCCGAAAACCCTTCCGCATTCAGAAATCCTCAGCCACACACACACTCACTCACTCACAGAGAGACAGATTTCTGGGATTCTTTTTCGTATTTCAATTTTAATTCCAATAACAAAGCTCAACACAAAACAAGAAAAAAGGAAAATTATTTCGAAATTATTCTTTTGTCGGTGTCGAACAAGTTGTAAAAACAACAGAAATGGAAATTAACATACGAATGACAGTGTGTGTGTGGTGGTAGTATAGAGTAGTCCGGAGGTGGGGGCGAATAATATCCTCTAGAACAAATTCAATGAATTAGCCATTGTGTGCGTGTGTTGTGCATCTTTGGGGAAGATCTCGCCCTTTTATTTTTTCTATTCGTGCATGTGAAAATGATTTTCCGGTGGAGGAGACCGTCCGCCTGAAGGTTCGTTTATTCGCTTTCGAACGGATAACGAATTTTCAGGGTTGATATGTTAATTTTTGTCTGTTTGTTCTGTCGTGTTCTGTATCGTAGTTGAGTGAGAAAGTCGAGTGAATAAAATAGAAATTGAATTCGTTTTATTTTCATTTTGTTCAGAGTTCAGAGTTTTATAATTGAAATTTAATTAGCAAATTAATGTGCAGCCAGCACTCATGTCAAATGTGTGTTTATAATTAGTTGGAAGTGGTTAAGTGATGTGAGGCGTTTGAGGGTTTAACCGTATGACAATTTGCATACATTACTTGGGTCTTTAGAATAAGTAATAAAATATACTCTTAACACTGGCGCCCAACGAGAGTCCGAATTAGCTCTTGTGGGGTACTTCAGGTGAAAGATGAGGATTCTTTTAAAATATCTCCAAATTCCGTGTCCGAAAAAAAGCAAATGTGCCAATGGTTAGAAACTCAAAAGAAGCAATTGTCTAAACTGGCGCCCAACGTGGCTTAAAAAAGCTCATGTTAAAGCAAACAAATGGGTGATACTTGCTGATAGTCAGGCGAGGATGATATTTTTAGAGCTCACCATAGTTGAAGTCTTTGAAAGTGCTTTAAAATGAGCTTCAAATTGTCTTTTAAAGTCTTTTAAATCATTAAACATAATTTATTTTCACCGTCTTCATTGGCCATAAATAATTGGACGGAGAACCGCGAACTCTATGAGCTGCACCAAGATGTGGATGTAGCCCGTAAAGCCAAAAAAAGTCGAAAACACTGGCTCGGCCACATTGAGCGAATGGGCAATAATGCTCCGGGCAAGAGGATTTTCGAATCCCAGCGCCCAGGTTTGAGACGACAAGGAATACCGAACCTCTGTTTCAAAGAACAGGCCATCGCGGATTCCAAAGCGCTTGATCTGGACAACTGGAAGCAGCGTGCGCGGCATCGCAAAGAATGGAAGCCCTTATACCTGTCTCAGGCAGGGTTTCTGGAAATCAACACAGATTCGTTGATTTCCACTCGGACCCCTTTTGAAAGGTCACTTTTACACATTCATTGCGAAAAGCGCTGTAAATTTGGTAGATGCCGTATAGTGCCGTTTTAATACCACCACTCATGGGAACTGTGAAATAAGTTGGCGGGGGGAGGGTTGTGAATTTAAAAAAAAAAAAACTCAAATCCATCCAGCTCGTCAGCTTTCTCATTCCCATCTATGCTCCTATGTCCGGGAACCCAAATGTCTAGAATCTTCCTACACTCCTCGCCGAGCTTCTTGGACGTTGTCTTGGTTGAGATGAGGGCCTTAATCGCAGCCAATGATAGCTGTGTTGTTTTCGGTTGACGTACTATTTTAAAGTATTTTGCCAACTTCCCTCATCGGCAGGACCTTCTACCTAAAAAACGCTGAAAGGATTGCGACGTGTGCAGTTCATCCAAAAATACGCTCGCTTCTACTCCACAGTCCATTTTGGACCTGATTACGGCCCCATTCCGATCTGGACCGGATGGCTACGGAGAGTGTTCTCTGTAAGTTAAGTTTGGATATAATGTTGTCAGTTGATATTGATGCTACACTCCTGGGTAGTGAATTGTAAAGCCCGTAGGCTCTTGTAGACCTGCAGCCGACTACTCACAATCTTACTTAGACACATGATACATTTTATTTGATATGCAGGCCCAGGATTAAGACTGCAAAAATAATATTGACGGTCTCGGTCGGGCTTGACCATAGGGCTCCTGTAGTTCAAATTGTAATCCTTCTCTAATCTCTGCTTAGCTTACTAGTAAAATTATTATCTCTACTCAGGACGGGTCACCATACCAGGGACCCATAAGTCAGTACTTGGCGCACCACAGCTGTGTACATTTAATTACATTTTTAAATTCGTAAAGGATATAGAGGATCTTCCAATTGGAACTTGACAACTTTGAACTTTCACAGTTCACTTAAACCAATGACTAAACTGTCAAAGTCAAAAAATTCTGTAAAAACGTTTTCATCATGCTGAAGTTCACAAACGAAGAACGATAGCAAATAATTAAAATTTATTACCAAAATTCCGAGTCGGTGAAAACACTCATATGCTTTAAGAAATTGTGTGGTTTCATCAAGACGTCCCGTCGATTGTCCGCATAGATCGAGTGACCTCCAGAGTTTTTTGATTTGTCGACGTTAATTCGTTGGTCTATGCCAATAAGCCTGTGCGGTAAGAAGAGCTCAGAGCCAGTATTAAAAGAGACCGTTTCCGTCTAAATGTGTGGCCGAGCCATCCAAAATTGCGTTTTTTTTGGAAAAAATTGAAAAATTGATATTTTTCCAGGAGGAGATCCAATAACAAATTATACTACCTGTACAGCCTAGTCCAAAGCTTTACATTGCGCGTTTGAGATGTCTGGGACATGCAAAGCGAAGGAAGACCAACTCTTTAGCCCGCAGAAGCTTTGAAATTTAGTGGAAGTACAACGTAGTAGCGTAAGGCTCCCTTATGTGCCGTGCACAAGTGGATGTTGACCTCAAGACATGCGCAACTGGGTGTAGTTAGCCAAAGACCGCGCTAATTGAAGCGGCTTATTGACTCAGACTCGGTTCCCCCCAGCCTAATGAAAGTAACTTATTGAGCTAAGGACCTTTGAAGAGTTATTTCGTTGAAACATCTCATCTTTTTTTTTTGTCGCCAAACTTGATCACTAGAACCCCCGATGTCATTGTCTTTTAAACGCGGATTAAGTCTTATGCCTCGATTGACCTATCTGTGGCTCTGTTCTTGTACAAGGATGATGTAACCTCAATTCTGCTTGCTCTGTATTTTCGACGGAGGCAAATTCCCAATTCGACTTCAGTTCATTTTGTTCGATTTAGCGGTCCTCCGAAGTAAAGGGTGTTTTTTTAGAGGTTGGTTTTTCGAATGGTCAAATCTGGCAACTCTAATGTCATTTATGTTCAGTTTGGTTTGCCATTTCATTATGAACAGGTTGACAAATGAACAACGCTTGCAAATCATGCAAATTTATTTCGAAAATAATGGTTCAGTTCGCGAAGTTTATCGCAAAATTTTGTTCAGTGATGAGGCTCATTTTGGGCTCAAATTGGGCTCATTGATGGCTACGTCAACAAGCAAAATTGCCGCATTTGGAGTGAAGAGAATCCACACGAGACCCTTGAAACGCCATTACATCCACAAAAACTGACTGTTTGGTGTGCTGTTGGATGGCATGAATGTGGATGAGATTTTGTTCCAACAAGACGGCGCTACATGCCACACAGCGCACGTCACAATCGATTTATTGAAAGAAACATTCGATGAGCGCATAATTTCGCGGAATGGACCTGTCAATTGGCCACCAAGATCGTGTGATTTGACACCATTGGCTTATTTTCTTTGGGGATATGTGAAGTCGCTCGCCTACGCCAACAAACCAGAAACGTTAGGGGACTTGGAAGCCAACATTCGTGGCGTTATTGCCGACATACAGCCCCAAATGCTTGAAAAAGTGGTTGAAAATTGGACCACTAGACATGTCCAGCCGCGCGAAATCATATTTAAACATTAATGGCATACAATTATCCTTCCAATAAAGCCAAATTGATGGACATTAAAACGATTTTCTTGTGTTTTATTTCAATTCGAAGTTCTATACCTCTAAAAAAAAACACCCTGTAGTATACAAATTTTCTTGATTAAACATCAGATACTCGTTCCCATTAAATTTGAATGTATTTCCCATCGATTAAGCTTCTTATTTTTTGCTGATCGAAATATCCCAAGTGTTTGAGCTAAAACCTAAACCGACATCTATTGCCACTCTTCAGCTCGTTCAAGGAATACATCTTAAATTCAATGGAATAATCTATATCTGCAATATTGGCACATGTCTCGCATAAGGGAAACAATTTTGAAAATACCAATCGCCTCAAGTGGTGTCGCCTCTTGAACCCATAAATTCATTCTGGCTTATGGTAAAGAATTAATTTCTCATTAAGATGATTTGTTATGCTTTCATTCGGGCAGGCGGCGCACTATCGAACACCAAAAACAAAAACAAACAAACTCTTCTTCTTCTGTTTATCTCCGCCCAACAGAAAGGCCCAGTCAACTACATATACATTAGACCACAAAATCATGACTGCCATGGGAAATCATTGATAAATGTCTTAACCCTTCAATCATCTCTGCACTAAAACCGAGAAAGAAATAACAACAAAAGCAGGATTCACATGACAAAACCTTACCAACGCTGGACTGGACTGACTGCAGAGTGTGCCATCTCTCCACCCACAAATTCGAGTTGTCGCCCTTCACAAGTTGACGTTTCAACAAGAAATGATTAAACGTCGGTCGGGTGTGTCTGTGTGTGTGTGTATCGGAACAGTGACATCGTAATCCGAAGTGAAAGCGGCAGAGCATGTACATCGAAAAAGGATTGACCTCCGTTGATGCTCCGGTAACATCTTCAATTGATACACCGACCGACCGACGGACGGAGACGACCTACGACGAGGATGGATTATGATGGGGCACAGACATATTTAAAAAAAAAAAAAAAATTTGAAAAAAAGTAAAAGAGGGATCTTACCACAGTCAGTAATCCTGACAGCAGCAACTCATGTAGAACATGTGTAAAACATTGACTAATGATGTGACCGGGTCTGCTGTGCTGCCTGCTCAACTGGGTGACGATTTTTCACCCTTTGGGGGATCCTGCTTTGGAAAAAAGGGTACAACGTATTTTCAGTGGGAATAAAAGTATCAGTTTTAGGCGGGGGTGTGGGGTGGAATGAAAATTAGCCATGAATAATAACTAAATCGACTGAGGGGGGGCGGCGCCAAAATAATTTGTCAATTTAAAGTCCACTTTACATGAGTCCTCATTTTTTTTCCACACGACGACGACCACGACGACCTTTTATGGAAATTTTTTTTGGTTTTTTTTTTAAAGGACCTACATGAGATTTTGATTAAAATTCGGTTGCCATGACTTGCCGTGACTTGCACATGCGTTTTCGGCAACTCATTAAAATATGCTTTTTCCATCATCAAGTTGGGGAGTTTTTCTTTTTTTTTCTTTTCTTTTTGTTTAAGAGTCGACGAAAAGGATTGTGTGTTGTTGTCCCTCCGCCCCCTCTCCATGTTACTGACGATGACATGAGACAAGGAATTATTTCGAGAATAATAATTAACTGCGATATATATTAAAAAGTTGTTCGTTCTGTCATCGTGTCGTCTTCATCGTCATCTACATATTTGCTGAAAATTCTTTCTCAAGGAGTTTTTGAATTGCTTGGTTTGAGAATTTGTGCGATTTATGTGGGAAAAGGGTTGATACACCTGTGTATCGTGGACAAATTTACATTTTACACAATGGAACGTTTTATTACTCTTTTTTGTTTCTAAAGAGAAGAAGAAACTTTTCCGAAGGTAGCGCGCTGGTAAGAGGTATACTTTGAAATGCAACAACAAAATATCTGTTGCCACCATGAAGTCGGCGAAGTTCAGCCATCTATGGGTACAGACAGGATCTGGAGATGAGTTTTTGTTATATTAAAAAATACATCATATAGGTACTTAATGTGTGAGTGTTAATTTTCCACTCGAAATCATGGCCACGAAAATGGAATGATTCGTAATAAATCGGATGATGCTTGATGTGGTGGCGGTGGACTGCTGACCTATGTTCAATTGTCTCAGTTTCTTTTGAGTGTGCCACCTATTGCCGAGTTTTGTCGGTTAAAAATGTAAAGTTCCTTCCATTTATGTCAAATGGTTGTTGGTCTAGGGCCTTGTTAATGTTGGAAATTCTGCTTCACAAAATGGAAGTAAAAGCTAGATATACATAGTCACTTTTAGGCGTTTAAAATATAAATTTAAAAAACTCTCCCAAAACAAAAATTATATGAGATCCTAAGCTTCAATTTAGCTTCATCAGAATCTTTCGTGTTTAACACGGAAACGAGTATTCCTAAATTCAAAGAAATCGCGGCGGGAGTTCCACAAGGAAGCGTTCTTGGCCCAATTTTATTTCTTGCGCATAGTTTCGCTTATCACTCGTGATATATCGCAAGAAAATGATGCTGTCGTAGCGACGTTCGCTGATGATACTTAGCCGTATACGATTCAGTTCAGTCCGCGACATATAAGCTTCAACAAGCTATCGACAAACTATGTGCTTGGACACAAATTTGGCGTATTGTTCTCAACGAGACAAAATCCACGCACGTTAATTTTACCTACAAAAATGTACGCAAATGAGGCTACCGATACTTGGAAACGACGTTAGATGCAAAACTAAAATGAAAATCGCATGTTAAGAAGAAACGCGAGGAGCTCGTATCTGATTGAACCAAATGAATATTTTCAATATGGGAGGTGTTTTTTAGTGAGTAAGAATCTCACGGTATTATGAGCACCCGCGTCCGGTCCTCATAGTGTCTCACCTACCCTCGAAACAAAAAACTTTTACGCGATTCAGATAAGTCGATACAGGAAGCTCTTTAAAAATGGGTGGATTTTTCGAGAGCGTTAAATGCAGAAATTATCCTAGGATGCTTTCCTAATATGAATGGCACATTTGGTGTTCCCAGATTTTTAGCTTTAGATTAATAGCTGATTTTTTTATTGGGCAGAATGGCTCGGTTCCTAGAAAACCCCTTTCCGAGCCTTTTCTAGCCAGTTCGTCAGCTTTTTCATTTCCATCAATTCCCTCGTGGTCTGGGAACTCAGCATATAACTTTTCAACAGTTCACCTGAAATCAGTCAAATAAAATAAATTTAGTATTTTAATAGTTAATCTAGTGCCGGATCGCAGATTTTTTTTTTTTGTTTTGAAAATAAACAAAATGGCGGTCTCAGACAATTTTTTCGAATTTTCAGAAAAAAAGCTGCAGTAAATTGTTTGTAAAAGAAATCGAAGTTTTTTAAAAAAAGGTATATGAATCCACCTAGCGGTTTATGGATGACAGTGGTCACCGACCTTAAAAACATAGTTTTGAGAAAAACCCGTTTAAAATTTTACACTCGAACCTCTATCGTTAGAGAGCCGTTGTATAACTCGAAAAATATTTATCGGATTCTCTTGAAATTTTCAGAGAAAAAATGTTGACTGCCCCTAGGACCTTAAGAGGGGTTACATGGGTTTCACGGCTTAAAAAAATTGATTTTTTTTACTGTCCTATTAATTTTTACAACATCTCGAGAATAAACATAAATAAATATTAGGCGTAAACGGCCCAGACAGGACCTAAAGCCTAGCTGCTCCAACCATTGTGTGCCCGAAGTTATATTTTTGACACGAATGGAGGGACCTACAGTTTAATGCCGATTCCGAACGGAAATCTATTTTGGAGAAGCTTCTCATGACATTTCTTACTCTTGGATGTTTTTCAGGCGTTCGCAAGAGGTGGGGCAGCGAATAAAAACTTTCAGGTGGTACTGGTCGGGATTTGAACCAGCGACCTCGCGCTTGGTGGTCCAACGCTCTTAACCACTGAGCCACTGCCCACACCCACAAGAGAATATTATCCTAAATTTTCAAGTTATTCCGAATAAAAGTTTCGGAGATACAGCCTTTGGAAGGTGCTCACTCAATTGAATCACGAGATTTATTTGAGGTTATCCAAACTTTAAACGCGTTTTTCTCGAAACTGTGTTTCCAAAGTCGGTTGTCAAAAGTTCTCAAAAACCACTCAACCGATCTTGATGAAATTTTACACAGGTCTTCGAGATAAATTAAAAATTGTTTAAAAATTAGCATTTTTTTTGTAAAAAGGTCTGCCAAAAATCCAATTTTTACTATTTTTTGTTTTCCTTGGTCAAAATTCTAGTTTATGATGTTAACTAAAACACGATTTCATTTTGTTCACTTCTGATGATCCGGTTACGAGTTCTACTGTCAACGCGGAGGCACCTTTTTTCCGAGGGATCACGTCACAATGACGGAGTTTTGAATATTTGCCTTTGAAAATTTCAGAAATTCTTTTTCAAATGTATATCTTTAAGACAATAAAAAGTTTGAATTAAAAAAAGGGAATAAGCCCATGTAACCCCTTAAGGCAAGTAAAAGCTTATCACTCTTTACATATCTCCAAAGAAATAAATGAAAATCCAATCCTTGTAGCATGTTGCACCGTCAGATAGTTTCAACGTTGGTTTAGGGTCTACCATATCAGGAAATATTTTTTTTCCTTTGCTCGAAGAGGGTATTTTTCAGTGAGTAGCTAATGGCTATTCGCTATATTGTTAACTACAGTTGGAGGGGCATAAAAGCTCAGCTAAACCCTCTTACCTGGTCGAAGTTAGCGCTAGAACTTGAGCTTTCTCTGAATTTGGTCGAAAGGCTGAACACAGTGAATCTTGTCTAAGTCACATGTCAAACTGCGATGAGATCTTGGATGAGCTTGCTGGGCAAGATTTAGAAGAAGTTTTCTCAGGACCCGAACCTGTGTTGGGTCTGCCTGTATCTTAAGTCATGTCATCCATTGATGCTTGGGTTTCTCGTGAACACAAGTTTCGGTGTCGCGGCTGCGACGGATGCAGACAGACCAAAATATTGCGACCGGACATTTGCAAAAGGTGTGCATTTCTTCTTCTATCTCTTAGGAGAATCGACTGTAGGCGTTCTTTTGAGCCACCAAGCTTTTGCTAAACATGCTTAAATGTATTGGGCACAAGCGACACCACCACCTGTTCTGCTTGCGGTGAGGAGGATCCACAACACTTTCTCTGCAGTTGTCCGGCCTATGCTCGCATCGGGTGGCGGTTTTTCAGGGGTGACGTGGTGAAGGCCGAACATCTAAGCTCTTCATCACTGAAGCTCCTTCTCATATCTCTTCGAAAGACGGGAAAACTAAGTAGAGACATAACCTTCATGATATCCAAACCTTTGCTTCCAACGACTTCCATTAAGTAAATTAAAAAGAAAACCAATTCTCCTCAAATCCGCTCCATTGGATCCCACACATTCCGCCTATTCGCCCTCTGCCTATTTTTTTTCTCCCAAATTGTCAACCAAAAAAAAGCAATCATTTTTCCACCAATTCTGCATTCGTAGACTTTATCGTCTGGTTGCTGCGTCTCCCCCCTTCTTTCATAATTTGATTGCATAATCAGCGATATTTATAAGAAGATTACCATATCAACATGATAGTCTCCGTCTGCTTACGTGTCTCCATTAACCCACTTCACCCTTCTCGCAGGCAACTCAGCTCAGCTCAGCTCAGTTCAGCACAAACAATTTTTCCCAAATATAAACAAACCAAATTGAAATGTCCTGCGCAGAAAAAAGGACGTTAAGAGAAAAGCCAAAACCCTAACCACACAAAGCGATATCCTGTCATAGAGAAGAAAAAGGATGTTTTTCAGACACGGCGGCGGAGGTGAAGTCTATAATGAATTATTAACATTCTTTGTCCTGCCAAGGGGCACTGACTCTTGAGTCACACGCTCTTAAATTTGTTTATCACGACACTCGCCTTATGTTTCGCTAGATTAATAGAAAATTCCTTTCAAATAGACAGATGTATGTGTGGATCCTTTAAACAGTCATTCATAGTCTAACTCTCCCACTACTCCCATGGGGATTGTGTATATATAGTACTCGTGTCGTATATCTATGAGAATGGCGTATTGTGGTATCCTGATACCCTGATACCCTACTTGGCAACAACAAAAGGATATTTTATGAAATTCCTTATCTGTCAGCAACAGATTTCGCATTCACATAAAATCCAAGACGAAGTGCGAGCAAGTACTACTCCAAGCTCATAGCGTACATCGGCGGCATATGTACGATTCTCGGGAAAATGATGCGAGGATGTGAGTAAAAATGGACGTCATTGTCACCATCGTAGACAGCAGCAAGCAGCAAGCAGCGAGCATCAGTCCATCAGTTTGCATGGCCTAAGAAACTAAATTAGTCCTTACTCGTTTGCTTGGGCGGCTGGGATGGATAAAGGATTATTTTGGTTGCAACTTTGCAACTTACTTTGAACAGGATTCTTTAAATTCATAAAATCACTTCACATTGCAAGAAATACAATGTGTCGTTGGTGATTTTTGACGACATGTGTCCCCTGAGGTCGGAGCTAGGGATCCTAGAGGGAAAAAAAAAATGTCGTCTTTAAATAGATTATGAGCTTGTGTTGTGTTGTCAATACACATTGCTCTCCTCTTGGAATTGATATTATTCATGTTAAGCCTTGTAATTAGGACGACGACTACGACTACGACTATGGCGATGGATCCTTGTTTGTTGTTGTGTTGTGTTGGTGTTCACTTTTTGTGAAAATAATTTGGTGGAATTTCGGTTTGTAATTGAAGAAAATATGTTTGAAGCAATGACTTTTGGATCCCTTTCGTGGATGGAATGATTTGTATTCAAATCATGGGAATTCGCCCCTTTGTACGTTTGCAAAAAGCAACAGCAAAAGCAAAATCATCCTTTTTGGCAATATGTATGTGTGTATTCTTAATTAAATTTCATCTTAAGAGATTTGACATTCTCATTTGTGTGTTTGAAGACGAATGACCTTGATTTAAACAGGAGGTAAATCCCGTAAGCGTGCGTGAGAGGATTTTAAATTTTAAGGATACAAGGCAAATGATATGTTGTGTAGTCGTCCGCCTAAGGCAGGGAAGATTCTAATTGTTGGGAGTCTTCCTAAGCCCCTGCGGATGGGTTCTTGATCCATTTAAGATTGAAGATTACTGTGGGTTGGCATCTGATGGCTTTTGATAATCCCAGAATATAAGTGTAAGTCGTGTAGGTTGATCTTTGGATGTTTATTTTTTTCTTCTCCAAGCATTTTCATTTAGCAAGTTGCGGTGGTGGTGGAGCTACAAATGGGCTTCCTGTGACTGAAGAAATATTTAGCTATGATGGAAATGAGTATCTTTATCGGTTTGGGGCTAACGAAACGACATCGAATTTGATTAGAGTCTCTTCCGAACAATTTAACAGCTGGGAAGGTCAGTTGGGAACTTTCAAATCTGTCTATATTTTGGGAGCATATATATTTGTCTTTGGGAGAACTAGATCATTAAATAGATTATAAAGATGGCGTGCATCGTTTTTACCTGTTGGGGATTGAACCTGCGCTTTCCATGGTCACAGGCCAACGCTTTCTTCACCTATTATATGAGTATGATCGGCGTTGACTGTTTTAAGCACAACCCAAATTATTGTCAATAAGGCAATTCGTATTGCAGTGTCATTGTTTCGGTATGGGTACACTTTGAATTCGTTTCTACATCAAAAGCAAGGGAATACTTCCCAGCTTAAGGAAGAACTCATTTGTGTGCAGACTTTGTGGCTTGATTGAGATCATATCAGGTTCTTGTCGGTTGAAGACATACTTAGTAGGCGTAAGCATTAGACTAAAGGTCAGTAGTAGCTTGTTGTTGACCAGCTATCCCATTACCTCCTCGGTCGCGGTTTTACCTGCAACGCTATCGACTTTTAGCCCCTTCCTATCTTGCATTCTTTCACAACTCGCAGATTTAGCTCACTCCTTCTGCAGTTATCTTTTCCCGTGATTTGCTTAATTATTGCGTGTCTCAACAGATTTTTCTCTGGGTTTACCAATTTATAAATTTCAATTTTATTTCTTCTTTGTTTGTCCAATTTTTTTGTCATAAAACATCATCTGCATCCCCTCCTTGGTATACTCAAAGACATCCTTCTCTATACGAAACAAAACTAATGGGGAGTTTTCCTTCCCACCATCTTGGCAAAAAGTGAAGAGTGTACCTAAAATTGTTATCTGGATGTGCACAGGATGGGTCACTAGTATGGTGGCCCGCCCTTAGCAAATCTTACAACATCACCAAATTGGCAGTAGAGTCGAAAGAAGGGCTGGAATAGAAACCACGAGGTCCCTTTGAACAAGTCAGACCAAAACTCTTAATGTGATTTTTCTCGGCGAAGGCAATGTCATTTAGGGAAGAAAGTAGGATACTGATGGCCAAATCAATATTCAAAAAAAAACATTGCTATTTTTGTAGACAGCCAGGCTACGGTTACCACCACTACGTCAAGGTTAGTTGAGGATTGCAGCTCTGGCCACTCTAACTTATGTTTCTCCAATATTTCTCGTTTTTCTCTCCCTCAACGTAAATTTCCGCAGGCCTGGAAGACTATATTGCTCGAAGCTCGAAGCCTTTAGTGTATGTCTTTTATTTCCTGAAAGGTAAGTCTACCACTCAAAACTTATTGATTTCGTGTCTTTCGCTCTCACTTAGCCTTTTAGTCGATGTTATTGCAACTGATTCTGATGATGTCTAATCCTTTTTCAAACTACCCAGCCTCGGGTTTGAACTCATATTTTATGAAAATGGATGTCTTTTTATCTGGAAAATCTTTTAAAGAATGTCCGGTTCAGGTTGGCTCCTCAAATCCATTCTTAGAGTTCCACAAACATTCCATCTATGCCCCTTATTTTTCTCGAAAATGTAATTAAATGCTCCCTCTGCCCTGCGCCTCTACGCTGACGTTAATACATTTTCTAAAGTCATCCAAGACTCTAGTCTTCTTCAACAAGGCCTTGATAGTTTTTCCATTTGGTTAATTTAAAATTGCTTAGAAGTTGGCATACCCAACTTGCAATCTACAAACTTATCAAGTAAGTGCCGTTCTTTTCTTCATCACGATCAAGTTCAACATCTTCGTGATCTTGACATTTTGCTTAAAGTCAATACCTATCGTCATCTTTCTCAAATGGTGGTACGAAGAATTGTCCGACCCTTAGGTCTAGATCCCTTAGTCCTTGAGTATAATTCTATTTCCAGGTGTTTTTAAGTCCGAGGAAAGCTACCCAGATGCGCACAATGAACCCAATTGCTGGTCTACGTGAGCCGTGGCTGAAGTCCCCGGGCTATGCACCAAGCTACCTACCTACCTAGTTCTTGAGTAGCTACGCGTGTGAATATTTCCCGAATCCAACCCATCCTGTATGGATTTCTTGATGTTGCTCTTTAATGTTAACCGTGGAACGACCCGTTTGTCTTACCTCCCTGTCAAGACTGTTGAGCTCTCTAATTAAAATACACTTGAAAAAGGGATATAGCATTCATAGGCTCCTCTCCGGTTGTGTTGATTGTGCATTTTTCTTTAATTCAATTTTTTTCAACACTTACCCTCGAAGTTAAAGATGTCCTCGTCTCTTATATCCAACTTCTTACCGCACTTCTTATTGGTCCGACGAATTTATCTCTTGTATGTTAGCAAAGGCTTAATCTAACCTTACCGCTTAAGACAATCAAAGAAGCTCTATTAGGTGACGTGAAATAACGCCAAATGAAATAAAGCCAAATTCAAAAAATTTGGCATTATTTCCATTACAAAATTTAAATAAGACCAAATTCCTTCGTTTCAAAAACCGAAATAAAGCCAATTTGGCATTATTTACATATATACACTTAGATCAATACTTGGTCATTGTGATACCATAGAGATCTAGGAAAAAGTTCCTCCCTACTCGCGTGAAGAATGCCTTTATCACCTCGGAAAGAATTGGACATTTTTTATAAATATTTGACCAAATTCACGATTATCAACTTTAAAGTGCGAATACCCATCAAAGTTCCTTCGATAGCAAAACAAACAAACGCTGACAAATCAATTCCAAAAAAAAAAAACAGATCCTTTCTTTCTTCCCTTCAACAGCTTTCACCAATTGAAAAACCCAAAAGAAAACTAAAACAAATATTTTAGGTGTCAAACTACAAATATTGAGTCATAAATACCTGCCACAAGACAAAAGCCAACAAACAAGCAAACAAAAAAAAAACATCCTTATAGACCAAAACTAAATCCAAGACACACCGATTACTTGCACCCCGCACAAAATCAATGCACAACTTATGGAATTTTGTTCTTTTTTTGGGTCGTTTTTTCTCTCTCTAAAAACAAACTCCATACACCAAAAGAAAAGAATAGACCTTCTCTCTTTCGTCTTTTTGTTTTCACCCAACACCTGGCTGGTGCATTGAAAAACTTCTTCCTGCTTCTTTTTCTTGAAAACTTTGCAATCAAAATATTTTCGGTTCCAAACAATTGATCAATTGAAGAACACAATTCTCTTGAAATACAAAAAAAAACAACAACAACAACAACAATATCTCTATTTCTCCGCACAAACCAAGGGGAAATAGTTGAGCAAAGTATATTGCACTTAACCGAAAAAAAAGGACATTCAAGCGACAAGTAAAAACCAGCAACTACGGTTGTTGGGTTTTTTTTGTCGGAAAACTATAAATGTGTCGCGATCTTTCTTCGAATTTTGTGTTCACCTTTGACGGGGGATGCAAGACTTTCCCGAATGTAGTCCTACATCTATATTAGGTTTTTAAAAATAAGAAAACTACGCGCTTGCTTTGTTAAGTTTCTCTTCTCGTCGTCTTCTTGTTCGTGTCGCTTTGGGTGGTTAGTTTTACTACTCTCCCCCCCCCCCCCCCCCCCAAACACAAACACACCCACACAGTAATACATATCCTAAGGCGTAATAAATTTCCTTTATAAAACTACAAAATAGAAGTGAAAATGGAAAAACTTTGTCCCTGCTTATTCGTCTTTTTGTTTTTTTTAGTAGTTGCAAAACCATTATCCGTTAAAACACTTATTTTTCGTCCTTCGTCCTGTGCGACATTTATTGCGATAAATGTATGAAAACATTTACTGACTGTCGTTACTTTGTATAGTTTATGGGATTGTGTAAGCTTACCGCGCTCAGAATTTGGTTTGCGTCGCACCCTTTTTTCTTCTTTCGTTTTCGTTTTTTTTTGGTGAAAAGGATACCTCTCGAGAATATTCGACACCATTCTTTGCGCTGGTGGTGAATTTTCTATTTTCTCATTACTCGCAGGAGATTCATCGTGATTTGTGATTCAACAACACACAATATACGGAGCTGGGGGTTATCCTTTGCACACCAACGCCTTATTTTCCACGCTAATTATGTGCGTAACTTATCCGTTTATCATTTTGTGTGTGATATCGGAGAACGGTTTTAATTAAGGACTTGTTTTGATTTTGGCGGTGCCAAAGCAGGAGCTGCTCTTCTCCTCCTGCTTGTGTAAAAGGATGCGATAAAAGTTTTCGCAGAGAAAATAAAACATCACGAGCCAAGCAGCCCATGCGCCTCGCTTGGGTTGATTAATTAGGGATTTCTTGGTCTCTGATTCTTGGTTTCTGCGTGGAACGTGGAATGGGGTGTTTTCTTTGGCTTTCTTTGCAAGAACAATAAACATCGATACCAGATGATGATTGAGTTGATGAATTCGATTATGTTCTTCTTTGCCGCGGAAGAGTGTTTTTGATATTTTATAATCGCGCAACGGAGTCGTCAGCTTGGTAGAATAAATTCATTAGCTGGTGTCGTGTTTCCAAGGATTTTCATTTGAATTTTCAACAAACGATGGAAATGGATAATTTTTGCGTAGGATTTTGGGGTAATTTTAGAGATCATAACGCTTTATTATTATTTTTTCAACAAAGATGTGGGGGGAGGGTGTTTTTTTTTTTGTTGGGAATATTAACAGAAGACCCTGACCCTGGTAGGGAGTTTTATGTTAGGATTGACTTTGTCAAACGTGTAACCGACAGAGAAGTCGTCTCTGTGTTCACTAAGTTGCAAAATTTAGCACAGCGTCCGTCAGCAAAATTAGATAAAAATCGGGAAGGCTTAGAGCTGCATCTATTGATTTGGTCACACTTTATAGTGACTTGGGGTGGGTTAGGAGAGTTAACAGAAGCCTCTTTGGAAGTTGTCGTAGGACACAAAAACTTCATTGTCTTCAGCTTAGGGAACGATACGACAAAGGTCTATTTCAGATCGAAAGGAGCCACTTTTTTATAGCTTAAAAGATAGATTGTAGAAGTAAAGTATATCCAGAAGTCAGAAGTTCTATCCGCTCAGAGCTATGTTGTGTGCTAAGGCAGATTTAAAGTAATGGCTAAGGGACCTTCGTTTTAAAGGCGTCATAAGTGGAATGCCACGAAGCACATCTTACCCACACGCACTTTCTTCTCGAGTTGTTGCCGAGTATATCAGATTCGTTTTACTCATGGATTCGATTCCGTTTCCGTACCTGGTATTCGGAATAGGGTCAATATGTTTGTTGGTTGATTTAAGTGGCCAGATATTTGTGCTACAACTTTTACTACTCACGGGACATGTAAATAAATAGAATTGAAGAAATTGACGAGGTACTTAATTTTAAGCCGGCTGGCCATCGAGGAATGACTTGACTCTTCTACTCGATAGCAAAAGTATATACCGATAGTTTGAATACTGGCAAAAGCCTGACAATTACAGATAACTGCGATGCAGTTTTGTCACTGACAGCACTGACAAAGGCCCGAATTTGTAACCCTAATATTTAGTTGAGATGCTCGTTGAGAGGACTGAGACCGGTGACAAGGCCAACAAAGGCTGACAATGAGCCCGGTTGTGGACCAACAAAGGCTGACAATGAGCCCTGTCTGGCAAGAGCGTCAGGACTTTCATTACCCCGGATGGCTTGGAGCCATCATTAACATTAGTTAAGGTCTAAAAATTCACGTTTATATCCAGCAAACTAGTCTGAGACTAAGACCCCAGCTTCTGCTGAACAAACCACGGCACTGCTTCTCTTTGGATCTCAAAGCAGACTCCAACCATTATAGACCATTTCCAACCATAAAATGGGGTGACACCTAATGCCGATTCCGAACAGCAATTTTATTTTTTAGAAGCTTCTTATGACAGTTCTTACTCTTGGATTTTTGCCAGATTTTTTCAAGAGGTGGGGATCCTTCGCTTAGTAGTCTAACGCACTTAACATTTATAAAGAATTTACGTTGCTTTAATACCCACCGCCGTCTCTCCCGATGTGGAAGAAGGAGAAGCTGCTTTGGAGTAGAAAATTTGATTGCTCTGAAATGATAAATCGATTTCAGCCCCAACGAACCACGAGTTAGTACTGACAGTTGTGGATGTTCGTGGATGTACCAGCTTAGAGCTGGTTATTACTGGAAAAATTTTCCATATTTTTGTTAAAATCTTGGTCGAATCGAATTCAATCGAATTGCAAGTGTTCGAGATTGTACAGCGTTTTTGGAACAAAGATGCCCTTTGGCTGCTGAAGGATGGTTTGTCGTAATCCATAGATTTTAAGCAGCGCTGAATGAAATTGTGCTCATTTAGATGATCGTCAGAGAGACCAGGATGTGCGAAGAATTGTTGTAAATGGCAGTAAGGTCTTTTGGAAAATGTATTCTTCCAAGTCACTGTTGAATGTTTTCTCGTACTAACTAACTTCAATGCGAAGCTACGCTATAATTATTCTTAGATAACCTCTAAAGACGCCGAAGTCCGAAAATTCTAAAGGGTAATTTTTAAGAGTTAAGTTTTTTAAGTTGGCAGCACTGGTTAGTAATGACGTACAAACGTTATATGTCAAAGTGAAATGTTTTCAGTATACTCTGCCATTTAATCATGGAAAGACTTACAAACGAGCAACGATTGCAAATTATTGAAATTTATTATCAAAATTCGTGGTCTGTGAAAAATGTGCAAATCCGTTGTTTTATCGAAAAAATGTGTTCAGCAATGAGGCTCATTTCTGGCTCAACGGATACGTAAATAAGCAAAACTGTCGCGTCTGGAGTGATGAACAGCCACATGCCGTACAAGAATTACCGATGCAGTCCGAAAAAACGACAGTTTGGTGCGGTTTATGGGCTGGTGGCATCATCGGTCCATTTTTCTTCAAAGACGACCGTGGAAGAAACGTTACCGTCAACTGCGAACAATATCGAGCCATGATACGCTACTTTTTTTTTACCCCAGTGGGCTGAGTTGAACTTGGTTGACATGTGGTTTCATTAAGACGGTGCCACATGCCACACAGCTCGTGAAACAATGGAAATATTGAAGGATGCATTTGGTGAGCAGCTTATCTCTCGAAATGGCCCTTTGATTATTTCTTGTGGGGTTATGTAAAGTCGTTAGTTTATGTGGACAAGCCGAACACGATTGAAGGATAACATAACACGCGTAATTCCTGGAATACAGGCCCAAATGCTCGAAAAAGTGACGCAAAATTTGAACTTCCGAATGGACCATTTGAAACATAGCCGCGGACAACATTTACATGAAGTTGTCCTTAAAACGTAAATGGCAAAAGTCTATCTATGGATTACAATAAAAATTTTGAAATATTTGATTCAAATTTGAGTGTTTTATTCGGTTCTTAAAAAACTACGCTTAAAAAACCACCCTTTACTTGTTTGGGTATTATTCCTATCTCGGAATGTTCCTGCGGTTTTGCTATATGGTAAACTCTTACCATAGCAAGGGAGGGAGAAGCATAGGATAGATTTAGCCTATGAGGGGTAGACTCTTTGAGGTGTTAGCCCTAAAATTTGAATAGACAAAATAGCTTCAAAATTCCTAAACCCGATTTATCTGAAAGTGGAAAGCATACCGAAACTTTTTGGGGTCGAATTGGCGAACCGCCCAAGTGCTCCATCCTGTAGGGATGGAGTAGAAGGGGAAGCGTTATCATCCTTCATTCCTAATTATGGCCTTATTCGGTAAAGGAGGCAAAGGGGAAGTACCTTCTTCGGTACCAAGCTTTTTTTGTAATATTCTATAGTCCACTCAGAAAATAGGACTTGAACAGCGAACGAGACGAGCTTGGGTCGAAGCGGAATCTAACAAGAACTGTCCACCAATTCCACCGCAACTACTATAATTTCAAAGCTCTTCGTCAGCTTTTAACTTTCGTTATCCCGAAAATGCTTACTCTCATCACGTCACATAACCTCTAAAAAAAAACACAACAATCGTACATTTTCCAAAAATTTTAATGAGAAAATCTCGCTGCTCATCCGTAAACCATATTTACCAAGAAACTCCATCCTTTATTTATGTCATCGTTTTTTTTTTATTATTTCATTGTGATTGTTATTTGTTTTATTGGATATTTTTGTGTGTTCATATTCGTTGTGTCCTTTGTTTGTTAGTAGTCCTTTATTTGTCTGTCCAACTTGCCTGCTCAAATACTATACTTTTTGACCAATTTAAAAAAGATAGCAGAGGCACAGAGTATCAACTATACTCACTCTGTACCCACACCTTTTTCCATAACCACTTGCAGCTATTTCCGGTTTTAATTGCTTTTGTGAATGAGTCGTCGAAGAATGAACGGGTTTGGTGAATTTTTCACACATGTCATATATATGTATGAGAGAGAGAGAAAGAGAGAGGGAGATCCTTTGGTGTTCATTCGACATATGGCTGGGGAAGTCCTCTTCAAATAGGACTACACTTGGGACTACTATCTACACACACACACACACACTAGTACAGACACGGTTTTTCGGCACTGAAAGGATTTTTAATTAAAACGTTGAATTAATATTCTTTACTTTAGGTGAAGCAGTTTTAAATTTTCCTTTTTTTTTTTTTTTTTTGCCGAGGACTCTATACCACCACAAGGGTGAACTTACGAATTCTGTGTTTCGTTTTTCTCTGTCTGTAGTATTCGACGCCAAACAAGGGCCTACAATATGGAACTAATTGAGTTTTGGATGATGCTGAAGAAGATGAAAAAAAAAAAAACAACATAAATATTGTCTGGGGTCGTATAGGGTTGGAGAAAGGATAATAAGGTTGTTAATAAATAAAAATGACTAAATGGTTGGGTTATGTTGTTTTAATTTGGTCAAGAAGGGTCAGTTTGGGGAGAATTTGTTGGGGTAAAACGGGAGCGCTAAAAGAATGAAATTCGTTTGAGTTTTAAGTGTTTGTTTTGATTTGTGTTGACATCTTGATTTTTTTTGTTTAAGGTTACTTTTAACTGGGTTTGAATGAAAACGAGTCAAATGATGGGTGGCGATGATTCATTAGGGTCAATTCACCGTAAATATAAATTATTAAATTTGTCCTTCCATTGGTGTAAGGGATGCACCTAAATTTACTTAGAACTAGCGCCGCTTGTAGCGTCAACAAACCTTTAATTAACATTTATAAGGCAAAATTGTATTTGGTCAGCTCTTTCGAAGATTCTCTAATAAAAATTGATAAATCTGAGATCCATAAAGGGGAGCTATAGTAAACTGAACTAAAAAAGCATAAGAGCCCTTCGACTGAATCTTTAACTCAGCCCAGAAGCCTTTTCCATTAACTCGATGCACCGCTAATTGCCCTCTGTTCTGTATACCGCATTAGTCAAAAGTCCAACAGGTGCTTTCAAATCGGACACTGACAGCTTGAATAGAGGAGAATCTTATGCCGAAGGTTTATTTCTTGAAATCCATTGATTTGGTCTGAGAAAGGGGTTGAGATTGTATCTCGGGGTCTATTCTGATCCCAAACCTGACTCAAAAGTTTGACACAGTTAGGCTTTGTTAATACTTTGGATGATGCTGAAGAGGTCGTCAACCGAATTTAATGACTCAGATGTTAGGTTAAATAAATTGATGTCCTTGTGTCGTTGCCACGACTGGGTCCATTGTGTCCAACTTCAGGAGCTATGTTTTGACACACATGTTGAGTATAGTATAGTATCTGTGTGGTTCAATCAAGTCTCGAGATTGGTCCACTGTATAGATTCATTCTACTCCTGGACTCGAATGTCATGTTTCGATGTAAGTGTGCTAATGGGAGTCGTTATAGGCGCTAGGCTCAGATAGGCACCTGATTTCCAGCTCATATTTCGTCTAAGTATTTCTTGCATTGCTATAGAGCTATAGTCTTGACCACAACTGACTCCATGACCTTAATAGCCGCTTGGCTGTCAAAGTTCTTATTAATATTTCTATCGGTGAAACTACGGAGCAGCTATATCTTCTTGAAAGAAGCTGCAGTCTTCACTTATCCTAAATGACTTAAACGCATCTAGAGTTGGATTCCGTACGTTTTCAAATACGAACTGTTTTTAAGGCAAGAAATTTAAGTTCTTAATCTCAAAGGCGCCATCTACTTTTACCAAAAATTTCTCAGCGCATCATCTCTCAAACAGCATACTTTCGAACGAGGTTGTTCGAAATTGTATGGAATTCAGGACATGGTCTATGTTTATGGCCCAAACAGGCGGAATGGCCAAAACCAATGAATGATATGACTTGCTTGAAACAGGGCTCGGTTACTCAATTGCACAAATAAACTAGCTAAGTATACTCCAAACCCCAACTAAAGTTTGATAAAATCTTCCATCCTGTCACTTCTACATCTTCTTCTTTCTACGAGGTTTATTCAGATCTTAAGGGATCATTATTCTGCCACTCTGACTCTATACATCGAGAAATCAATAACTGGTGATGGGTGTTTGATGTAGATGTCCTTTCAGGCAGACTCAATTTTAGTACATTCGTCCTACTTCTCGATCATTGTACATCACTACATCGTAGCCCTATACTACCAATCATTTTCTAGGGAGATGGGGGAGGAGTTTAACATTATCCTTTGTTGGGTGCCGGCGCATGGAGACTGGGGACATTCCTGGAAATTGTATAGGAATGATAAACTAACCTTAACCAAAGCTGGACCTTTAGAGGGTCAGGGCCTAAGCTAATAAGCTTTTGAAATTAGCGCGGTCTTTGGCTGATTGCCTCCAGTTGCGTATTTTATTCTTGTGGCCCGGCCAAACAATGCCAACAGGCTTTCTTTTTGGACTCCTTCAAGCCATTTTCTGCTGCCTTTAACTGTTCGGCTGATAGTCCGTCCGGATCAACCAGGGTTTTTTGATTCCAGTTTAGGTTAGGTGGGCCTACGTCCCTGTTGACCCATTGTGATAAAATTCAGTGGGGGATAAGCAGGTTTTGTGACCTCCCTTGTGGTTTATTTTCTCCGCTCGTGGCTACTCAATTACATGAAGCCATCCAGACGCCTATACAGAAACATGCAAAGAACAGAAAGTGAGACATCTGACAATTCTTTAATAAACTAATAAGTGCTTACCGATTTCCTCCTATTATCTGCTTTCATTCTGATCTTGTATTCGGTATTCTTCCACTCGTTCTCTGATATTGCCTAATGGTTGTGTGATCGACTGAAGTATCAGATCAACATCATTTCGGATCCTTTTTTTTTGCTATAGCTATAGCTCGTCGACTGTTTCGTTGCCAGTTACGTCCCTGTGTCCGGGAACCTAGCAGAGACATACCTTGTGCTGTGAGCCAAGAACCTTAAGCTTGGATCCTACTTTTCATATTGCTATTCTTAACTGCATTTGGCCTTCATCATCGTCAATGTTGAATGGTCACCAGGGGTTTCCCATTACCTCACAACGACTGTGACTACACTGCAAGGCCTCTGTTCGCGTCTTGTTACCCTGACACGTTCTTTTTTACATTTTTGGTCATCTTGCAAACATTTTTTCTCGAGTAGTAACTCTCGTGCACTTTATTTTTTCTCCGAAGAAGCCTATGTTCTTGCCTTGCGTTCTTTTTTGCTCGTAGAGCTCACATTTTAGGTTTTGTCCTTGGCATATAGGAACTTGAGAGTTGAACAGACTTTTTCCAAAGATTATTCCTCTTGTGTGATGATGAGAAATCAGCACGCCACTTGGTCGTTGTGCACCTTGGTCATTCTCGATTAGTCTTCCCGTCGGAAAAATGCAAGGTTTGCTTTAAGGCTAAATTTTAATGGAGAAATATAATCAGATTCCCGCGTTTTTAATAATTTAACTTTACAGACATGCATTCCCCGGTGGATTTTGTAATTGGAGCGTTTACCCCTCTGTAGAGGCTCTCCCTTCTTAAGGATTGGGAAAAACGAAGTACGTCAGAATTTTATGTATTTTTTTAACCTCCTTTTCTAAATTCAACAAACTTTCACATGCTTCATCGAAACCTATACCTGCAGAAAAATGTTCCTCAAATATTTTTCCGAAATTATTCACCATTTTACACGAAAAATTGTGCACAGACAATTCGGGAAACTTTAAACATATCTCACACTTCCATCGATAAATTGCAATTTATACACAACACATTCAACAAATAAAAACTATACAATTCCTTCTCACCTTTTCCCCAAAAAAAAAAAAAAAAAGAGTCAGCAAAACAAAACACACACCAAAAGCAGGTGTTAGAGCTGCTGTTCAAAATTTGAAAGAACCCCTTTCGCCTCGTTTGAAAAACATCACCAACCAAATATTTATTCAAACAGAAAGAAAAACAAATACTGAACTGCATTCGTAACAATGAAATGAAAATCCTTATAGAACGAGAGACAAAATACCCTCCAAACAACTTTTCTCCTAACCTAAAAAAAAAAAAAAAAAAAAACTAACACACGGGGACATGTTCACAACACGCCCTCTAGATTTATATTTGTTATTCGCATTTATGATTTTTTTTCTGTTTACAATTTCTTTTCTTCCTTTTGGGGTTTTTTTTTTTTTGCTTTACTAAATAAAACAGTTGAGGAACTGTTCGGGTGGGTTGGTGTTGGGGATGCAAAGCCTCATGCAAATATGATGTGTAGCCTCCAGAAGGACACAACACTTTCTCATGCCATTTGTTGCCATCATCAGCAGGGTGTTGGATAGTTTGGAAGGTTCATTTTTTTTTTACCATGCATTCAAATGGATAGGGTACATCTGCTTTATTTGATTTTTTTCTATGAGTTTCAGCAAAAAAAAAATTGGGATTAAAAAATAAGACTGACCTCGAGGAGGGGGTTTTGTGCAACTTGTCGGGTCGTAGCTTAGAAATCATTTTACAATTTAATTCCATTTCCATTGTTTTTGTTTTTAGCAGGACATAAAATGCTTGAATAGTGCCGTCACTATGCTGACCAATTTGACTTTGATAAGGCGCTAAAGAAGCTATTACCCTTGGCGCAATATTGACTGGGTTAGGCCTTTTGCTAATTTTAATCTTGGCGCATTTTAACAAAGCTACTTGCTCTCTCGCGAGTCCAATAGAAACTTCCATTCATAAGGAGTTTGAAAAGACCTTATTTCTACAGTTTTTGCTGGACATAACTCTCTTTCAACGTTGAATGATATTGCCTTAGAAGGGGTTTGTAGACCCTCCATTGAACTTGAGCCGGGGTAGTCTGTTCATAAATCTAAAACGAAAAACAACTATCATAATAGGTACGCAATTTGGACCTCTATTAGTCTGTCGAAAGTAAACAAATGGTTTGAATTGTCCCGCCAATAAGTTCTCTATGTAACACGTAAATGTAGTTTTTCTTCCACCGGTTGCGAAAACCTTCGTAATTTGGCTACTTGTGGTGCAGGAATTTTTGGCCAACTTATAAGGGTAATTAGCTACCATATACCTGGCTAATGAGTTCGTAGAAAATGTGGGTTTATTCTGTTCCCAGTTTTGTCGTTCTGGGAATGTAAACTTGTTGTCCCAAGTTGAAGTTAGCCTTAGCACCGAGCCTTGGGGGACTCCGGCAGTTATTTGCTTCTTCGTGGATATCACTTTTCAATAGTGAAATAAGGCCATATGTGTATCAACCAAAGTGAAATAAGACCAGTTCAGTGTGTTATTTTTTAAGACCAAATATGGCCTTATTTCTCTTTACTAAAGTATCAAAAACAAATTCTATGTCAAGACAGGGTGAGAGATACTATGACCAGATGTTAAACCAAATTGTTGTTTTTTAAAAGTCTAATGGGGCGATAACTCGAATGGTCATTCGGAGGCTTATTAGGTTTGAGACAGCAATTCATTATGTGAGTGAGATAAGTCTCCCCAATTCTGTGGAGGTTTAGAAAGGTGTAGTGGCCGAATTTTCATGACCGCAGGACGCCGTTTTGATGCAACCACTCATGGGGACTTAGGGTAAGGGGTTTTGGGTAAGTGTATACTCCGATCCACCGGAGTATTTTTATGAGGTTTTGGCTTCTAGATTTGTTATATTTGTGCCAAGTCTTCCTAGAAGTGATGTAGTTTGTTAGGTTCTTCCATATAGACTGTGCCCTCGCCTTGAAGTGTGAGGAGGTTTCTCTTTTCACGAAGCCCAGCGGGGAAAAACTCTTACTGCTCTTACTAGTACTTTCGGACGGGAGGACCCAATTCTTGCCAGCTCTTCGGCTTTCTCGATCCCCGCTCTGGATTGTATTTCCCCGTACTTCTCGATGTGCTGGACGTCTCGGGGGTTTTTATGGGACATGTTTGAGATGCCATCAGGACCAGTGGCTAAATTATATTTCTGACTTCATTCGGTCGAACGTACCAACCAAGTTTGCTTTCGTAGAGTTACGAAGCTTTCCTTGAATCGTGAAATTTGAGGCAAATTTCTTTGTGAAAGAACTTGAGCCTTTTCAGCGCTTGTTAAATTTATATCTAGCGTCATTTTGTTTGAGAACACGAATAGGCCTTTGTTTTTTTTTTGGAACATTTTTCCAAACCTTAAAGAAGTTTGTTCCATTTCATATTCATGTGATTTTCAATAAAGTGCTTGACCAAAACTAGTGTACCTTAGTTCAAACGTAACGTAAGGTATTTAAAATATATGATGGAGTTTTAGATTGAACATTATTGGTGGGAAAATCAGAAGGTAACAAGAAGCTCAAAAACTACTGGTAAATGGTCATTTATAACGAGTCAAAGGTTCCTAATGTGTACCTTTCAGTCGATAGAAAGTTACACACAAATAGGGTATCCTACATCTCATCTTTCTCTCTACCTACTAACATTTTCTTTTTTTTTTTCCTTTCCAACTACGCGTCACTTTCTAAGCGATTCCTATGCTCTGGAGTATCCTTCAAACAAAACTAAAAAGCAAGCAGCAAAATAATGGTTCTTCTAAAAAGAACGAAAAAAAAAAAAAACTTGAAAATACAAAATGGAGCGTGAACCACCACCACAGCGACGAGGAATCGCTGTTTGCAACAGCCTTTTTTCGCAACTTTCCCACCCCATCCCTAGCGATATAGTTTTGCAAAATAACAACATGAACTTTTATTCATTCAATCCTTTACTCTGAGCTCGTGAGATATTCTGGTGTGGTTGGTGGTGGTGGTGGTGGTGGAAGTGAAGAAAGCAAACGAAAAAAAAAGAAAATATGAAAAATTTAGATCTGTCGCGTGAAATAGTATTTTTCTCAAAATTTTTTCGATTTAACCTTTTCCATCTCCGCCTGTTTGCTTTTTGCTCTCCATGTGGCTTTATGCATTTTACGCATGTTTTACGAATGTTATCTATTTGGATTATCATAGAAGAGAAAAAGTGGTAAAGAAAAGGGGAGAATAACAACTGGAACGACGACTACTACTACGACGTCGGCTTCGAGAAGAATCAATTTTGGTGCTTTTTGAAATTACCATCAAGGATGGTGTCAGCCTCTTCTTCTTTTTAGTCGGTTGCTCGTTTCTATTTCTATTTGTATTTCTGCCATAGATTTAGGGTTTTTGTTTAGCATTTTGTTTTATTAAAATTACACAAGAATGTTGCTGCCGTTTTTGTATGATATGATGATGGAAATTTTTATATATGCTCGCGAGAAAGGGATTCAGAAATTCAAATCACGATTTTCGAGATATTAAGATTGTCAGAGGCACAACCAGATGGCGGTGTCTGTTTGATTGAAAAAGAAAAGAAGAAGCAGAAGAAGGGGGTTGTAAAATGTGACACATTATCATGTAAAATTGAAAAAAAGGGTTACGAAATGTAAATTGAATTTCGAAAGAAGTGCTAAGGAAAGAAGTAGTCTTGCTGCAGGCATCTATCTCTACAAGGATTATGAATAAGGAATGAGGTACCGTATGTTCGTTTGTGACGCGTGCGGTCGTTTAGTCACGATTCTTAAATCAACTGAATGATATATGGATAAATATTTGCTAAGATGATATCGGTTGTTAGTAAAATTACTTGGCAGCTTCTACTGCTAGATTGTACTTCAGATATGGAAGTTCTAGTAAGCCATGTTTTGTAAACCAGCTAATAACAGATTGAGTACATACTGTGAAGTCGTAGCTGCTTATTTTCTTTATAAAATATGAATGACCAGACAAGAATGAAAGGAAAAGAGATTCAAATAAAACAGCAACGGTTTGAGATATAAAATTGATTCGGGCTTTATTTTGAATAGCACACCTATAAGTGCTTCCTATAATTGGTTCAATTTTTGATGACTGGGTCCAATATGTTCGGTTTTATTCAGGCAATAGCATCGCGAATGTTGGCCTCGAGCACGTCCAAAGTGGTTGACTTGTTGGCTTTGACTTGACTTGACGTAGCCAAAAATAAGACAAAATTGTCGAGTGGTGTCAAGTCACATGATCGCGGCGGAAAATTAATGAACGCTTGCCGTGAGATAACCCCTTCCCGAGTTTTGTCCTTCACAATTTTAAGCGTTGCGTCGCTTGTATTGCATGTCGCGACTTTTCTGGCCGCATTAAATCGTTTAACATTACTCTATACCTGAGACCATTGACGGGATGGTCTCCTTCCTCATCATCGAACCTAAAGAAATAAGGTTCGATGATGCCGCCATGCCATGAACTGCACCAATCAGTCAGCGCTGGGGGGATCCAAAAAAATGGGCCTCGTCCGGGAAGATGATTTTTGGTTGAAATCCTAATCTCGGGCCAACATTTCCATCGCTCAATTAGCGAATTCACGTTGTTGTCTAGGGTCGTCGAGCTTCAATTCTTACGCAAATTTTATACGAATGTAGGCTTAAATCCCACCGCAAATTAAGCCGGGGTGACTCTCTGGCGGTGTTCAATTCAGTTGATTGGCGTCGAGCCGACATCGACTATGTTTTCTTCCTTTCGCACCAATCTTTGTGTTCTTGAGGACTTAAGGCCAAAAAGAGTGTACTCACGCTCAAAAGTTCACACGAAGCGATGAATTTCCTGTGCACTGAAGTCATAATGACGACCTCCACACCTATTGTGACGGGTGTTATTCCTTTAACACGTTACATTTTGGTAAAACTTTTGACCATTATTCTTCTCTATTCATATTCTTATTGCTCCCTATTATTTTCTCGACCGCGGGCTCCTCATGTGTTTTTTTTTTCTCCGAAGAAGCTTATGTTCATTCTTTCAGTTTTGCTCATATCTGCTCATGAGCCACACTTTTCCTTTTGTGCAGAGCCGCCTCGTAGAAATTACTGCGTGTGCTTTTTGGCTCTCGTCATTAAACCAGGGGTTTCTTGGTGGTGGTCTTGTAAAACTCAGCACATCAGTTGGGGCGTTTCTGATGTCTATTCAGCATCTTTCCCACTGATTTTTGATGCTGGACTTCTCGAGAGGTCGAGGCAAATGCCCGTCGTCAACGGCGGCATGTTGCGCATGAAATAGTTCAACATTAGTATTTCCCCGTTCCCTAGGCGTCAAGAAATCCTATATCCCCGGACGTACAAAGCCCGTAACTCGGTAGTGGTCCGAAAACATTTGGCCAAGTTCATACTTCGGACACTTGTTTTGTCGCAGATCTTGAAGAACCTGTTTGGCAGCGTCGATTGCATATCAGGCTGGTGTTGGCAAAGTTACCTTTAAGCTTGTAAAGTCTGCATGTCTAACAAATCCGCACTTATATAAAAACTACTTTTGGGTCCCAATAGCAATCTTTATAGTCAGTTTATAAGGCTTTGTAAAAAAGTATAATTGACACATTTGGAGCTCAGAATATCTTAAACTGTCCGTTGTTGCAACGTCAAATGTTCCTTACCCAATGTGCGTTTTGGAGAATTTAGGCGGACGTATTCGCTAAGGCTTCCGTAGAGGTTTAACGTGCATAGAATGGAAGCTTGAACCTTCAGAATGCCCATATATTTACTCTACAACGTCTCGTCAACCCTGCCAGAGCCCTAATTAAAACTACCTTTGAGTGGAATAAAAGTAAAAACATCTAGAAAGCGGTTATTATCGATCAAATGGTGGTGGACATAAAAGTCCATTGATAAGTGTTCGCCTTTCGGACCTAACCACAGTTTCATGGCATTCTTTTGGAAAGTGGGTTACCTCTAATTGGATTGCGCCTCGGAGCCATGAACGGTAAATATTTATGGCTATTTCTCCATATTATCTCCAAGAAAACGGCGCCACATGTGAACGAACTTTTGACCTTTTGCGAGAAAAGGTCCCAATCACTGCTCGATTTGGTAATCCTAGATCTTGCGACTACTTTCTTTGTGGTCGTGTCTTCAATTAAAGCATTCATCCAAAGATGATACTTTTCTTATGAATGGCTTCAGTCAATAGTATTCCGAAGATTTTCGCAGCACCGGACCTGCTAATACTTGTTCTAATACTTATGTTCTTCAATGGATTTTTTTTAATAGCCCTGGCAAGGTATCAGTCATTTTCAATAACTTGAAATAAGAGAAGTATCTCATGGCTCTATTTATTACCTCTGGTAATTGCTCTGCAGCGCCATCTGTTGATTCAAGCGAACTGCAAATTTTCAAAACGAGCTCAAACGTGACCGGCAATTTAGCTGCTGTCATCTATAGTTTCCTAAGCCTATATATTTTATTTTGAAGCGACGATAGCATCGAACATAAATTTATTTCTGTTATCATCCATTCTCTCACTAGATGGCGTTCACTATTTCCTACCTAAATGTAGTCTGATTCATTTATCAAGAGTAGCATACCTCGTTTACCCCCATACTCTCGCCGTAATAATCCATTAAATGACATCCTTCCGATGATCAATACTTTCGGTCATGCATATCCTTTCCCAATTCAAGCAAATTTATTCATTTCTTTGCCACTTTTGTCGCGTTGCCCAAAAAAAATCCACAAAAAACAAAAAAAAACGAAACGGAAAGTTTATCTTTATTTATTTGCAATTCATTTGATTACCACTTGCAATGGTACTCTCCTCTTGTATCGGTACTCGTATCGCAATCCAATGCCAATTATTTGTGCATCAGATTCAGCCATTTATTTGCTCTTTGTTCAGCATTTATGCATGGTTTGCGCAAAAAAAAAAAAAACAAAAAAAAAACTTTGTTGTAACCCACCCACCCACATTCACGGTCCGTTTGCTTTTGGTGTAGGAACTCATTGAACAACCAACTTAAAGGAGGAAATGTCCACTTTGATTTCTGTGAGTCCTTTAATTTGCCATTGAACAGTAAGTAACTCCTCCATTAACGCTTCGTCGTCCGTACTTTATCAAAGGATTATACCGTCGAGTCGAGTCGACTCGACACAGGTGTAAGCGGGGGGAGCAGCGAAAAGGTGGATAAAATAGAACAGCTTGCAGCTATCTATCTAATTGTGTTCATCGAAAGCATCCAAAACAGGAAAAATAGATGATCTGGCATATCCTGTTAAGAATTAGTTTAAATACATCCCTTAGTTAAACTTTACATCCCCCTCAGGAGGAGAGCGAGCAGTAGCAGCAGCAAAGTTGGATAAGGACCAAAACACACCAAAGGCTGAGAAAGAGAAAGAGAACAAGAAGAAGAAAATAATTTTAAGACGATGACAACAGACGACGACGACCGTGTAGTAGACGACGAGCATTTTAAAGTTAAAAGTAAGAAGCTTATCTATTAGAACTGAATTAAAATGCTTTTAATGAAATTAAAATTGTTGCGAGGGAGGTGCGCGACGACCGACGCGACGCGACGCACAGTGGTGATGGTGTCCTGACAGTTCGAGCGAAAGCCGGTTCAAGGCTTGCTTGCAATTTAGAGGTTATATCCCTCGTGAGGAAAACTCACACAAAATCCAACAAAAAAAAAAAACTCGGACCAGTTAAACGATAGGATGTGCACTTTTCGTAGATGAGAAGGGGCAGGGCACGGCAGGATAAGAGAAAACTTAGATTACACAAGCGATGAAAGTGGTCTTCCGATGCGTTTTTTGTTGGCCCTTTGCATTCCTTTTGTCATGTTTTCTTCCGTTATTCAGCAGCAAAACTTTGAACAAATGTTAGATGCGATAGACAATCTCTAGGATGGGGGGGGGGCATTCACCCACCCACAAAGTAAAGGTAAATACCTACCAATAGGGAGTATAGGGATGGAGAGAACTAACTTTTCTATCCGTATTTTTTGAGGAGTTGCACTGGTGCGCAACTTTGTACCCTTCGTTGTTTGCCCATTATCAGCAGATTTTTGAGAAAAGAAAACTGTTAGCATCCAACATCCGTTTGCATGTTTAATGTTCGTTAGAACGAAGAATGGAAGGTGGCTGGCGCTGTGCTATCCTGCGCCATGACGGCAGAGATTGACTCCAGGGTGAGATACAACATTTTCCACTTTGTTTGCTTAAAGTTCATTTAGTTTATGGCAATTTTTGAGATAGCTCTGAGTGTTCGACGGCGTGTATGTATAGCTTCAGCTTTGCAGATGAGGTTTGCTAGTCATTCTTTGCAAATTCACAAAAGCCCCAGAGTCAGAGTCGTTTAATTTTAAACATTCGGAAAGTTTCCTTGTGACTGACTGTTTTTTTTTTTTTTTTTTTTTTTTGGATTCATAATAATATTTTCCACATACTTTGCACGGTATGTAGCGATGCGCAGCACTCATGAATCTAAAGGACTAGGACATGATTTGTCTGCCATACGTGTCGCATAAATAATGTTCTTCTTGAACCATTTGAACCTATAACTCGGTACCTACGCACTGGCTGACTAATATTTTACTGGTCTGTCCATGCGTCCATTTCGAGTTGAGAATTTATAGTCCATTACTGGGGCTCAGCAGTTGAGCACTACGATACTATACTACCGCACTAGCTAGAGGGGACTAGTATTTCACTTATTGCTTGGTGTCGTTTACATTCGTTAAATGGGTTGTTTGCGGCCATATGGCAATGGCTACGACTATGACTATGGGCCGCTCCTCTTCTCTTTCAAACAACAACGACGAAGAACCAAAGTGTGGGGATCGTGTGCTAAAAGGACACGAATTTACTGTTTATTGAGGGTTTATTTGATTTCGCGTGATTGTTATTGGATTTTAAGGTCACCGAACAGCGAGGAGAGGCTTTTGTTGCGTTGACAAATGAATTCTCGCGCGGTTTGTGCGCGCTCTAAAGTGGGTCAATGGGTGGGGATGATGAGGGCAGCCTTTTGACACCGAAAAAGTAATTCCGAAATTTAAGTACACCTCGTCTCGGTATCGGAAGCAATTAACTAAATCAACAAGGACCAACGAACGATACAAAAGACACATAAAGATGGGAGCGACCATGTGGGCGATGGTTTTGGTTTTTCAGTTGATGGAGTTCTAACAAAACCGGAAAACTTGCCAACTTGATAGGTGAGGTTGGAGTTGGATAAATGGAGCCTTTTAAATGTCACACAAAGGTCTGGCAGTAGTGAGTCATGCTGTTTGTTGTGGTGAGAGGCTTAGGACTTATTAAAATTTATTTGAATAAATTCAGTTGCTTGGTTTGGAGAATCCAAAATCTACTGAACATTTTGTGCGTGAAAAGCAATTTTTGCGGAATCCTCGGCAATCTGTTAACTGATTACCTCAATATTTGTAAGAAAATAGAAGAAATATTTGTAAGAAATTTTCGGGTATTGAAGTGGAAATCAAAAGCTACTTGTCGTTCTTGGTCTAAGTAGGCAACGTTTGACGTGAGAGTTACTGTGGACGTCGATGGATCTGGATAATTGATTTTTTTAGGGGCGTGGGAAGTCTTATCTTGAGATCTGTTTCTCTATAGCATTTCTTTTCTGACTTGTTTCCTAAGAATGGCTAGCCTTGTGCTTGACGAACTTGTCCACCACTGCTTGGTACCTGACCCTTTCCTCCTATTATCTTTCGTGCGCTGTTCCAGACTCTTCATTTTTGGCAAACTTGTTAAGAATATGAACGGCTTATACTTGGATTTAAGAAAAATGTGACATTCAAGCTACAATTCGCCTTTGGTCATTTGAGAAAAAATTGTGATCACACGAAAGGACTATCATCGTCATTTAAGTCCCAAAATCAAATGACGGACACTGCGATAAGGCGGTAATGACCAATGAAAAAATGTAGCTACTGTCAGTTAGTGTTTATCTCTCGGCGAAGACGCATACGTGCGACTTTTTTAAATACATTAAATTGATTATGAGCCAACGCGACGAAAGCGGAGTATTTGGCAAAAGAAGTGGTTGAGCCGTCGCTAGAAGAGTTGATTTTGTGCTGGGTTACTACTCGAATTTGCGCGAAGAAGAACTTTAACTATATCGCAATGTCCTTCGTATATCAGCCAGTCAATTCGATTATTTGTTGAGGTTGGTGAAGCCACACGTCGAAAAACAGAACTCAAATATGCGAGAGAGTGTTTCAGCGAAGGCACGACTGGTAATCTCACTGAGCTACCTGCTCACTGGTGAGAGTTTTTAATCGCTGCGATTCCTGCTCTCGACGCTATTTACAAGGTTCTTGTTGATGAGTTTATTAGAAAACAGTTTATTAAATATTACGTCCTTTCTCCACGATCCAAATAAAAGCACAGATATTGTAGTAAATGCTGCGTCATTTGTCATTTGGCAAAGCTGGAATTTCGTGCCCTGTCATTTTTTGGAGGCGTTTAAATACCTCGAAAAAAGGACGTGTAATCGTCCCATGAGATTTCTTTTTTTTTGGCTTTGGGCCTTCCTTCCTCTGGCTAATATTCTTGGATGCCGCGATTGTAGAAGTCAAAAGCTATTGGTCATTATGGCTGATGACAACGACTTTCGACCTTTTAGAAAATGTTGGTGGGTGATGGAGCTGCTGGACCAAAGACTTCAATTGGTTTCCTGACTAGAAGCTAGTCTTTCTCCTTCTTCCATCTCTTACCTTCCTACCAGGATAAGGCACTCTTACAACCGGCTAACTACCTAACCTCTGTCGGCTTAAGCTTCGTACGCAGGGAACATACCATCCACATACCATTTGATGCTGGTCAAAAAGAATTCCAATCCCAATCTAACGGCCTGTTGAACGTCTCCTACCGCCCGTCAGATCAAACGGAAATTAACATTACCTATCCGCGACATTGTTGCACGTTGATAGTGGTTATTTGAAAACTTTGCGCACATAAAATCATCCTCAATCCGCCTTCACTACTCCACCCAGCACTGTAATGCTCCAACTAAAAGCCAACCAATTAAAGATTCAAAACTCCTCGTCGAAAACTTTCTCTCCAACATGTCGAACATTAATCATTCCACATCAGCAGCGCTACGTCTGAAAGGGGCGAAACTCCCGCCCTTGCCAATGGTCCTCGGTATAAGTTTTAAACAGACAAGCACGATTAATTTGCACAGCGGTTTCACTAGAAACATAACGTCGAACGTCGTCGGTCGATTGGTGGCGGGCGCACATCATTGATGCATGCGACGACGACGGTTTAAATGGGCCAAGAGGCGGAGGGGGGATGCATGTGAAATTGCACCTCTCAGCATTTTAAAAACTGCAAAGTTTACGAAATTTCGAAAATTTCACAGCGCGCGCAATGCACTCGCACCACACTGGTAGAGAGGGTATTATCTCTTGGCTCTCGCTTTGGAAGAACCAAATCGATGAATGGGTCCTTCAGTCTGAAGGATGTGTATTCAGCCGATTTGTAACAACACATTCAGCTTTAATAGTTCGAGTAACAAAGGACTTTTCATTGAATGAGAAAAAAAAAAAAAAATAAACGACCAAAACTTAAATGCAATTTATTTGAATTGCACAACAGAAGAGAGAAGGACTCCTCCTGCCACTGTCAAATTTTCATTTTTCTACAAACGCGCCCTTCCCGTTTGCTCATATTTACACTCGAAATTGGAATGGTGTTGGTTGCAGTCGGCGAAGGTTCATTCGAGGGTTCAAACAAACTACACATGTAAATCCGCCCAGAATAGTAGTAGCCTAAAGGTAGAGAGAGAGGGAACTGTGTATGCATCGCACATGTGCTTTTTACTGCAATCGGCCACTTATCATGAAACTATCGATCCCCTCAAAAAAGGACGTAATGAGTTTAATCCCTTTAAAAGTGCTTTCTCCAAACTATAAATTCAAATCATCGCATCATTTCCGCTTGCAGTCGTCCGTAAGTAGGGTTAATTCAATTTACAAAAGGATGTGTCCAGCCCCCCCCCCCCTCCCCTCCTTCCTTCTATGTCACAAATTTACGAACTCTCGCTCGTCCCTTAATCCTGTTACCAACTCACAAATATCTCCCTAAAAAAAAAGGAAAAAAAAAAATACTGATATGATATATGGACTGCCGACATAAAAAGGAGGATGTATGTATATCCTTCTCTCTGTGCTCCTTATAAGCTGTTGAAGCAATTTTGTCACCGTCAAGCACCCAAACACATAAACATAAGTCGGCTTTATATCCTGCAAAAAAGGCAACCTCAAAAAATAAAGGAAATAGATTCTGTTGAAGCAGTCGTGATAATTTTTGCGGTTTTGCCTCCATTATGTGTCCTTTTTTTTTTTTTTTTTGATGCGATAAAATTGCGTCCAACACTCACACTCACGGAAAGGAGCAGCGAAAAAATCTGACACTCTCCCGCCCCCAGATAGATAATCTTGTCGACACGGAAACTCTCTTCCTTTGAATTCGGGAATAAAAGGAACTTTTAGTTAAAAGGAGATTGGTCCTTGACGATGATGCTCTTGTTGTTATTATTATTATTATTATATTCTTTCCTGTTGTATGCCGCGCGCCGCCTTTTGTGTTGCCCTTCGTCGATCGAACGCAACGGTTCGTGAGCTGTCAATAAATCGCCGGCAGGAGCGCCTTTCTTCTCGCATTTAATCGATTCAACGTTTCGCCACGTTTCGTCATGACACAATGGCTAAAAGGGAACTATTACATAACGAAGAAAGGACCGATAGAGCGTTCGACCAGTAGTGTGCGCGCACCTTTTAAGGACCAAAGAATGGCTCCATGGATAACTAGTGTTATCTCTCATTCATTTCAATATTTAGGACGAGAGGGATATTTTCTATTTCTTTTTTTTGTTCCTATTGATATATCCTTGCAGAGGCGACACTCTATCCGCACCACGAAGTAGAATGTTTTATTGATCTGTAGAATACTCGTCGAGGGACATGTAAAGAAAGGTATGGTGTCTAACAAGGCAACATAATCATAAAAAATAGAAGCACCATATCGAAAAGGATGAGACAGAGAAAAAAAAACGCTTCATCGAGTAAGGAAGAATATGGGGGGGGGGGGGGTGATAGGAAATTTAAGAAGTTCGCTTTTAGGCTGTTGCCACTCGGGCTCTCTTCTGCTGCTGTTCTGTTGTTGTGTATAATGCTTGAAACGTGATATAATAAAATGAAAAAAAAAAAGTAGGTACGATGAAAGTGCCACCATTGAAAATCTTTAAAAGGATTCCTTTTCAATAAATTTATTTATCCTTTTTTTGCTGCTGCTGCTGCTGCTGTTGTTGTTATTTGCAAGTTGGTTATATACAGCTATTCGACATCTCGCATTTCTTAACGCGCGTTATTTTCCACTTCTTATTTAAAGCTCTCCCCCGACACACACACACACACACACACATGCAACCTCCTACTACACTCGTGGATTGCCGCTGCCAATTTTGATCCTTTCCTCGTGGATTTCAAAAGGATTGGTTCGAGTGCGAGGTTAAAAGATGCCAAGGCGTTAGCTACTGCTGCTGCTCCTGCTGCTGGTTCTATGCATGTCGACGACTCACCGAGGATGGGTGAATGTGTAATTTATTTTTCAAGTGTATCCTAATGCCATTCGAAATAAATTGAATTTGTGGCAATGGATTGTGCTGGCGTGTGTCTGTTGCGGGATGGAGTAAGACGAGAAGCGACGGCACAAACGAAATATCTCTTACATCGTCGTGTATTGTTTCCGACCGAGCAAAGGTCAAAAGGAGCGCTTCTATGTGTGTTGTGTGTTTAAAGGAAGTTTATTGAAAAATACCTTCTTACGCATGGAAGGACTAATTAGAAATCACATATTATGCAGGAGAGCCTCACTCATGTCGCGATGTGCAGGATGGGGGATGGGGTGAGAGATAGCAAAACAGCAAATAGCGGATTTAAAGGATTTCTCATGTCATTTCGATTGGGTGAGCGAATGAGTGAGCGAGGAGCAATAGCGAGGGCGCTTGTCGTGCCTATAGTGATTGAATTTCACTTAGCCCCTACTCGGGTTGGGTATGATTTATTCGTAGGAGGTTCTTTTGTTAGCGAAGCGTTGGTGTATTAACGATTGGATAACGCTCAAGGACATTTTTGTTTGTTGCCGATGAACGACGACGTTTGTAGTTGGAAGTTCTTCAGCACACTCTCTTATAACATTATTCGCACTTTACGATTACTTTATCTTGTATGGGAGTCAATTACCTTGAAAATACCAGAGGGTGCCATGTCAAAATTTTCAGTATTTCACGCTCTTGACATTTGGAAAAGTCCTTGGAGCCAAATTTTGCATGTACCACCTAACGCTGGCGATCTGATGATGAATGAATTTGTTTTACTGTAACAAACAAAACAATTGAAGAATATTGTTTGACTATTGTGGGACTAAATTAGATGGAAACGTGTTCTTGCACAGCAGGACTGTTTGGATTTAAATATTAATAATGAAGGTCAAAGCGAAGGATTGTGTGTGGGACATGGCAATTGTTTTCAGTTGGAGTAGGTGTAGGCATTAATTCATTGTTGACCTACCGTTTGCTGCTTCATTTTGGCTTTTTGGCTATTGACGTAAATTTTACTTGCACTTAATAGTCCGAGGCGGATATTTATGGGGTGCAAAATTGGCTCTAACATCAGTCCTTTTAGCCGCAATTATAAAGAGTTCCTTAACACTTTTTTGATGTTTTTAACAAATTTGAATTCGCCCCCTCACCCCTATCTATTACAAGAAAAACCTGCGTTTATTGCAATTTTTTTTTTAATAATTTTTAACCATAACTGTACTAAAATAGTATTTCCCTTTCATTTTCAGGTGAATTATGTCTCTATAATTACATCAATTATTCATGGTAAGTTTAACATATTTTTTTAACTTAAAGCAAGTCCTAAGCTCACTAGGTCTTAAAGTAATTTTGCATAGATAAAACTCACCGCAATATAAATCAATTTTGTGCAAACATAAATTGTCAAATGTGCAGAACTTTTTAAGAGTTTAAACTTGTCTGAAATGAAGTAATTGTTATCTTGTGTGTAGGCTTTGAAGAAGGGTAGGATGTGTTAGATTTCTTTGGGTTTTTGGTTTGGTAACCTAACCTAACCTAACCTAACTTAACCTAACCTAGCCTAACCTAACCTAACCTAAGCTTACTCAACCTAACCTAACCTAACCTAACCTAACCTTACCTTATCTAAGCTTACCTAACCTTACCTACCATAAACCAAACCAAACCAAACCTAACCTAACCTAACCTAACCTAACCTAACCTAACCTAACCTAACCTAACCTAACCTAACCTAACCTAACCTAACCTAACCTAACCTAACCTAACCTAACCTAACCTAACCTAACCTAACCTAACCTAACCTAACCTAACCTAACCTAACCTAACCTAACCTAACCTAACCTAACCTAACCTAACCTAACCTAACCTAACCTAACCTAACCTAACCTAACCTAACCTAACCTAACCTAACCTAACCTAACCTAACCTAACCTAACCTAACCTAACCTAACCTAACCTAACCTAACCAAACCAAACCAAACCAAACCTAACCTAACTGGTGTGTAAATCTCTCGACCTAACTCTTCCTATCTTATGATTGGAAACAGGAAATATAAGATGGTCTTATTCTTTTGGACTTCCCAATCGCAGTTTTGTAGCTTTTGGTACCATATTTGACTAGAAGAGAGTTTTGGTTTTTTCTTTACCCAACAATTTTTATCTGATTTTTCTTACTCTTCAAAAGAGCAGTTTACAAGTTTCAATATTGTACTACAATAATTGACGGTTTCTAGTGAATAACTTCTTATTATTTATATTTCCTTACATTATGAAGAAATTAGTGGTAGTAGTACGTCCAACTTCTTGACTATAGATACCCTTCTGAGAAAACACCTTAAGCTGTAAAGAGGTTGCTTTCCACAATATTGGATGTGACACTATAGCAAATGCTTTGCTCCATAGAATTATAGACAAAACAAGTAAAGAATGTGTCAAAGCTAAGGGGCTGTCCACAGGAATGAGTAACTTAAACTTAATTACATTTGGATGTACCGAAGACGAACTCGTCATCATGAATAGGGACAGAAAGGCTATCTCAGTCAAGTCAAATATGCAAAGAGCCCTTAAGACAGTCCTAGACCTTTGTCTGAGTGAAAACTGAAAAAATAAACTAATGTATACTTTCACTCCGAGACGCACTCGTTGATTACTCCGACGAAATCATATATCTGGGAGTCTGCCTAGAGTTCAAAAGACTGAACTCGAATTCTGACTTAAACAATAAAATAAGACGAGCAACCAAAACTTTGTTGGATTGTCGTCCAGCGGCGGATCCAAGTAGGGGTTTTAGGGGTTCAAAACCTCCCCCGTCTGAAATTTTTGGAAGCTGATTACTAAGTTCTCTTTAGTAACACTTACATGGCCTAGAAAGCTAATCACGATAAGAGTACTGAATGCTTTGAATGAACAGCAACAACATGTGAAGCGAGTTACATCGCTGTTTAACGTTTTGCCACAGCCGATTATAAGATTACTTTTTGTGGTGCCGAAGTTTCAAACGGCGAGCGTTCTGGAGAGACAGGAAAAGTAGCTGTGTAAGGTAGCTGTGAAAACAATAAAATCGCAAACTTCTCGTTTTGGAGCGGAGTCAGACGAGATGGCTGTTGCAATCAATCTCAGCCTGTTCCAATAAAATCCCAGATTTCTAAATAAAACCCCAAAACTGCTGCTCAGAATAAACTCAAATCGTCGGAAAAGCATTAACCTAACATTTCTTACTGAATCTAGCGAGTGCTGATGGTTGCCCAGAAAGTGTGTTGTGATTTCCTCTTCCTTGACTTCTCTGAAGCACCTGCCAAGGACGTTAGAGGGAACTCCCATTCTAATGGCATGTCTGCCTTAAAGATTGGCTAGTGATTGCTACCAGCACAAAGCTGATAGTTTTCCTACAAGTTCATCCGGTTTCAGTTTCCTGGAAGGTAGCTGTGTCCCAAAATCAAGCACAGGGAGTCTGCCGCATCTGCCGGCAACCTTGTTCAGAGAGTCCAGGGCCATAAAGTCCATAAAGATTACCAGAGTTTTACCGTTACCAACGGATCGTTAGCGAAAATCTGATAGGACTATCAGAAAGAACCTTGATTAAAATGCGGCCGCTTAAAAAATGCTTCATGGTTATATCAATAAAGATCACTCAATGGATTTACACAATAATGGTCAGACTCAATATTCATAAAATCTAAAAAAGGTACAGCATCTTGCATTTCAGGGTATTTCCAGAGTTTTTTCGGACTTGTCTCGTAGGTGCTAACAGCCCTCAACGAATATTTAAACTTCTTGGCATTTCGCAGCTCATTATCGATCACCCGGACCCAAGGACCCTGCTCTCTGAAATCCCGGAACTCAAATGCATACCATTGAATCCAAATCAGTCATGCACTGCCTTAACGCCTTCCAAAATCTCAGCTCTATGAAGAAGACCAAACTATATTGCGTTCTTGGACTTGAACTTTCCTTTGTCTTACTTAGAAATCTTCAAGGCTTCTTAAAAACCTGTGAAACTAAGAAGGCCTTTCCCCTACTAAGGGGAAACAATGAGACTGCAATACCTCGCCGTTAACTTAAACTTACCTTTCTTCAAAATTTTATTGAGCCACTATTTTCCAACCTAGACTTCGGTGCACGCTGGTTCCAAATATTGTGTCGAAGTTTGTGACCTGTAATTCGAAAGGCACTGCCCATTCACTCAATGTGACCGATCCAAATTGACTATAGGTTCAGTTGCGGTTTTTGGTCTCGTCTTTCAAGTTCTCAGCTTACCCAAAACCCCAATATGTTACAGCTTTTTATATTTTGGTTTTGCAATGTCATTCTGGGTTCATTTCAATTTCTGTTCGGTCAATTCGTTGACCTTTTTCCCCTACCCAACTGTTTGCCAGCCTTCCAAGTCAGAAGATGTTCTCTCTGTTAAAAAACTGCAAACTCGTGTAGCCCAAGTCATAAACAACGCTGAGCCACCGCTGTACCACTATCTCTTGGGGCATTTTCCAAATATCAGCCAATAGCTTATTTCATTAATCACCGACCAACGACAACAGAGACGAAGACAATGACAACGACTACGACTACTACAACCCCTATAACCCCACAAGTTAAGGAAAAGACAATACTCTATCCATATTGTTCGTCCCCCAATTAGGCTCTATTCCCTCAGAAACATCATATCCCGAACACATCTCGAAAATTATCATCATCATCATCATCGGCATAAGAACTTGCGAGTAGAGTACAAGAGCACAAGCGGCCATACCACACCACACACCCTTGAAAGACCACAGAGACCACCTCGTTCTTTGTTCAGTCGTGTCCTCGTGCTCGTTCAAGCACAGGTCCCTTAAGCCTGCCGAAAACAACAAACTAATGTATTCCGGAGTGTGATAAACTTCCTCGTAATGAATTAGTGGACGAGGAATTTCCATTGCTAAGGATTTTTCTTGGGCCAGGCGTTCTTTTTTTTTTTGTATAACAATTGTCTTCAAGAACACACTGAAAGTGTGTTTGCGCGCGTGTGTGTGTGTGTGTGTGTAGGTGGGTCGGATTTCTACGACCAGACCGACGGACCGGCTCCTGCTTGTGCTCGCTCCAATGTAGTGGGTGGTTTAATAGCTGGTAATAAATGTCTTGAGTTGATTAAATTAACGACCCAAGGGGGTGGTTCACTGTGGTAAGGGTAGTATTGGATGTAGCTTTACCCGTCTCGTTGTGGCAATGATGATGGCATTCGTTTCTCGCATTCTCACAGTACGCGGTGTGGTTCGTTCAAACAAACAAACAAAAAAAAAAACACAAAAAAAGGGACGAAAAGCAAAAAAAAAGGGGAAACAAAAAAATACAACAGTCCTGGGAAATAGCAATGTTTCGAATACATTTTTCCTAGTTTGGTTTTGTTCCATCCATCGACCATTGTCTGTGGTTCGGATTCGAATATTAATTTTCTTTTTCTTTTTCTTTTCTGCTTTTGTGTTATCCTTTGACTTGACTTGGTATTTGTGGGGGCGGAGCGGGATAGGAAATCTACCTTCAGGGACCTGTTTTCGGTTCTAATCCGATATTTTTCAATCATCCCGACAAGATGTTGCGAATGCTTTTAGCTGAGGAAAGTTTTCCCAGCCCCCCCCCCCCCCCACCAGAAACCCATATTCTATCTATTAGGGTGAAATAGACCACTTAGACGCACTTTTCGTGTCCGGAGGGGTTGTTTATGGGTTGTAGGTCGTGCTTCTTATATGATTGCAATTTTATTACAAAACAAAAAAAATATATATATGTATCTAACAAAAATGAGAACACAAAATGACAAAAGGTGTCAAAGCCGGTGTATTGTAGTAAATTATAAAAGCATTGCCTCGGGTGGATTTGAAATGTTGTCTAGACGGCACACGGCAGTATGAGAAGAAGTAGGGCTGTTTCCCTTTTTTTGGAGCGGAAAATTCCCCTCAGGACTTGATATCAACAAGAATTGTCAGTTGCGTGTTATGAGCCGAGCAGAGAGTACAGCACCAGAGATGAAAGTTAAAAGTGATGCGATGCGCGGGGAGTGCTAATTGATATTTGTTGAACATCTATGTATATGTTTTAAGTGGATTAAATATTTCTGCAAAAGTTTTCAGTTTGGTTAGGGAGCGGGGGTGCGGAGGGGGCACAAAGTTTTGAAGGATTGTTTTAATCGTTCATAGTCGCGGTGTATCGAATTGCTTTCTCATTTGCGTGTTTAACAATGGAAAAGTTAGCTGAATGAGGCAAGGATCTGTCTCGTCAAAAAGGAGTGTTTCAGCGATATCTAGGTTGGTACGGTTCGATATGTTCTGTCTGTCGTCGGCTATGTCGGCATTGATGACTTGCACTTGACATTAAAACGAAAAAAGAATTAATTCAAAGCCAGGGGCTAGGATTTTTCAAGTGTCCCAATATCCACGAGCTGTTCTTAGAAAATCATCTTTTAATTTCACGTGGAGTGGAGATGAGAAAAGGTGTTCAAGAATTCTGGTATTTTTGTATTTGAGCCTCCAAATTAGGAGTGACCTTTAAGTATGTTTTTCTGTTTTGAAGTTTGAATGTTAAAAAAATCTTGCTTCTAACCTTTCCGAGAATGTGTTATGTCGATGCGAGGTATTTTTAAATAACGTGTAGTCGCGCTAACTTTTTACATGGTCTCTTTAGCTCTTTTTTGGTAGGCATGCCTAAATAGTAAAGAGAAGAGAAGATTTTGTTATTTTTATTCGCTTATAGGTCGCATTATTTTAAAAACGAAAGTGAGAGGAGTGAATTGAAACAATTCGACGGACTTTTCACTGTTTGGACTTTCATTTGCGAAGCTCCACTGAAATCACAAATCGAGAAGAATGGGTTGGCAACATCCCACCGATTTGCCAAAACGGCCTAATGTGGTATACGAATGGTTCAAAAATGGACTCTGGGGTGGAAGTCCAAACAAAAATGTCTCAATTCCCATGGGAAAAAGTCCCAGTGTATTTAAGGCAGAGCTCCATCCCATTAAGGAATGCGCAAACCTCAGGTATTAAAGGCGGCAACATCAATATATTCACGGACAGTCAAGCTGCTATAAAAGCCCTTAGCTCGCCAATTATTGGCTCCAAATGAGTACTATATCGCTTTCAAACCCTTCAGTCACTAAGTACCAGAAACAAGACCAAAATTTGGTGGGTTCCTGGACACCAGGGAATTGAGGAAAATAAGAAAGCTGACGAATTAGCTACAAAGGGCTCGGAAACCCCCTTTATAGGACCCGGGCCTCTTTGTCCAATAAACAATTTTAGCTATAAATCTAGAATTAAAAATCTGGGAACACAACATGTGCATCTCTTATTGGGAAAGCATCCCATGTCTTAGACAGACCAAAAAGGGTTATACAGCCCTTCAGAAACGATGCCAAGAAGATACTTAATCTTTCTAGCCATGATATAAAAAGTATTGTTGGTTACCTAACCGGCCACTATAGATTAGATTCAAAAAATAAAAACAGTCGACTCACCGAAGTGCCGACTGTATCTTGAAGAAGACGAAACCGCAGAGCGCATCGTATGTGAGTGCCCGGCCCTATACGGTATAAGAAGGACAACTTTTCTTAGAAAAGAATTTGGCACTTATGGAATTAAGAATCTTTCTGCTTTCGCATCATCAGCTACATTAGGAAAGTAGAGGCGCTACTTGCCTAAGCAATAATTCTGACTTTTAGTACAAAAGATCTTCTAGGTCGAAGTGCAATTCCTTCCGTATCGGCGAGGCAGAAACTAAAAAAAAAATAGGTAAAGTGTATGAAACTGTGAGCTATAGTAATTTTGTGATGCAGATTAGGGCTTTGCTCGGCCGCCATATTGAAAGGGGTAAAAAAAAAGGATGTCTATGTTAAAAGATCTTCAAGAATATTATGGAAGAATGCTCCCAAATGAAGATTTCGTTTATAAGATAGAGAGAGAGTAGGTCATATGCAAGAACTTCCCCGTCCATGCAGCTTCTGCATAAATCGTTGGAAGTAAACATCAAGGTTTGCAGCATGTTTGCCTATGAGACAATGTCATTTTTTTGTAGCACCAATCTGCAATCTATTAAGTGAAATCGGACTAGTAGAGCGTTTCAGATTCAGCTTGTGCCAAATCTGATTTTCTCCTACACATATTGTTACGTCTGTCGTCCTAAAGTTGGTTAAACTGAATGCTTGGTTGCAAGTTTGTCGAGTGCTTTAGCCGTACAGTTTCCTTGAATATCGTTATGCTTCTAAATCGCCACAAGATATGATCGCCTTTAACTGATTCCAGCGATTTTAATGCAGCTTGACTGTCAGAGAAGGCAAGATAAGACTTCTTCAATTGTAGTTCAGTAGACTATCAGTAGACTCGCTACCAATGACTATCTTGCAGGAGAAGAGTGCTGCTTTAGCTTTTCGAACTTTTTCTGGTAGATTAGGTCCAATTTGGTAGATTCAGTCCCAAATATATTTAGATTTTTCGGGGAAGAGCTAGGGCATTTAATAAACGGAGGTCAATGTGTAAATTTTGTATTTTTTGGTGAAGAAAATAAGTTTGGTTTGGTCTGCCCAATTTATGAGCTTGTTATGAACCTTTTCAAGGAGGAGAAGGCAATAGCAATGGCGTATTCCTAAGCAATCGCTCAGCAAACCTTTCCTTTCTAGGCAAAACAGTAGCCCGTTTACCACTAAATTCAAAAAGAATGTGGGACAGGACTCCACCTTGCGGCGTTTATCAGTTTGCAGATGCCACACCATATCAGTCGATTTATCAACTCACCAAGAGAAGCAGCCACCCTCAGATCTGAAAATTCATTAACGTTCGGAGATTTAACAGACAGGCTTAGTCTTTTATCAGACGGCAGTTGGCGAAAAAATAAACCTATAAGAAGTTCATGTGACTAAAAGGGGGTTTGAAAGCATGGTTAGTAGGAAGTTTCGGTCCTATTATCCGCTTGACAAGTTAGGGTACCTTTTCAGGTTACAAAAAGTCGTCTGTCAAAATCATGATGCAAATTGCAAAGCTTTTACTTGTTTGAATGTTCCAAACTCCACTCTCCTTCGAAGCCTTCGGATTAATCGTTAAAATTTCCTCAAACTGCAATGTCAATATTAATCGTCCCAAATTCTCAGCCGACCAAAAGTTGAGGCAACAAATACTACCATGTCCCAAGGAAATGAGTAAGCTGCATCAGAATAATAATTAAATTATTAATCGAGTTTCTTCTTACCTAAGCAATAGAAAGTAATCAGTAAGTCTAGGAAATAATCTCTCTGAGTTTCTTCTAATTTTGCGAGCTGTTTCCTAAGGTTGAATTCTGTCCCCTTTGTTATTCTCTCTGTATACTAATGAAATCGCTTCTATAATCCACCAAGCAACACTTTTATGCAGATACCGATTTATAGAAATTGCCCTTTACTAGTTCGGTTTCAAAGCTCTATGGGACAAATATCAATTTCCACAGACAGTGGCAAGGGTACTTCAACATTCACAAATCCGCTGCTCCACCTTACCTCACTTGATTTGTCCCCTACCGTTCTGAAGAGGTGTTCTTTTCAATTCTATTCTTAAAGGCTCTTTTTAAAAAGATGGAAAACCATATTTGCTTATGCCGATCCCTAAAAAAGGGCTTATCTTTCTCTCCTTCCTCTTCAGGATAAAAAATATTTAGAATCCCGAAAACTTCTAAGAACCAATCTATTCACCAGTACCGGTTTTGAAAGTAAGATCATTGCGCTTCTTATTTTAAAGTCATTTGGCAGAGATTGGCACCAAGTTCTTTTGTCGAAAATGCGTGCATTTTTTAATCGATGATACCCTTCTTTACTGGATTATATATCTCCTTTCGGATCATTCAATTCAAGTTGTTTTGGACGGTTTCAAGTCTTTCCCCAAATAAATGCTGGGCTTCCACAAGGTTTCGTTTTGTCTCTGACTCCCTTTCTTATTTTAGTGAATGATCTCCTATCTGTAACTTCCATTGCGATACATTCCTTCGCAGATTGCTTTACTTTAAGCTTTTCACATTCTTTTCCGGTTTCACGTACATTATCTTCGGGCCTTAACCTAGAACTGTAACGCATGTTAGGCTCAATAAATAAAGTGGGTTCCAACCAATAGACTGGAAATTATTGCTTCCCAAAGCCCAATTCTTTGCCATTTTCCAAGACTGCCACTTGCGTTTCGGAAACCAAAAGACTTTCCATGTAGGGTATGTGCGTATATTCGATGTCGCCAAGAACGCTGCGAAATGTCTAGAATTCTTTAGGCGATGTAAGAAATTTCCCTAAATCGGTCGCCTGTTGGGGAAATGAGGAAACTGAAGGCTAATAATGAGCCCAAGTATCTTATTATTCTTCGTCCTTAATCTTCACTCCAACTTCAGACATAATACCCACTTTTTGTTCGGCCACCAGCTGGGGAAAAACAAAACAAATAAAAATGCAGCGTTCCCGTACACTGCATGTTGAAACCTCAAGTTAATAGCTTCTCTTCCTGACGTCATATGCACACCACTGCGAACTCCGTCCCGTCATTCGAATCTTTTGTCTCAGTACATTCCTTACAATATTTTGTTTGTGTAATCAGAGCTTTTCCTAAAATTACATTTCCCAAACCCTCAGAACTTCCTCGGATTCTTTTTAAACTCACATAAAAGCCAAACCCTCCCCTTCGTCATCTTAGCATATTCATAAGCATTTTTCCATTCTTAATATGTTAACACAAAAAATCATAATTTTTAATATGGCGTCACTAATGAGCAATTAACATTCCTCCTAGCAGAGAACATTATCCTGCTGAACCCCATTCTCCCTCCACCCAAGAAGGAAAACTCTCCACTGCAAGAGCTTTTTCGAAATTCCCACACAGTTTTTCTTTGATAACCAGTGGCGTCCGGTCCTGGAAGCTCACAAGGAGCCATACCATTTCCAATGGTGACTATTTTTCCACGCAAACTCTCTTCACCAAAGAGAGTTTACAATTTTCGAGCTTTTCCCTGCTCTGTATCCAATTCTCATCGCATTCACATCCTAGAATCTCAAAGTAAGAACAGAAAAAAAAAAACACAACTGAGGTATGCAGGACCATCACGACGACGGAATATACTCCTTGATGGAAATTCACACCAACTTGGTGTCGATTGGGTGAAATCAGTTCCTTTGATAACGCGATACGGGTTGGTTTATAAGCGGCTACACGCGCTACCGCCATCTATCGGAATGAAATAATTTTCCAAAATCGGTTTTGCATTTTAGATAAATTTTATTACGCGAATCCTTTTCGTCGAAGAAATAAAAAAAAAAAAATTCGCTTAGTCAGTGTTTCAGTTCACAAAAAAAAAAAATCAAAAAAAAAAGGAGAAAAACCTTAAAAATAAAACGAATTGGGTCAAACACAAGAAGAAGAAGTTAAATGATCCGAAAGAGGGATTTTCATTCCCCGTTTTGTTGTTTTTCCAACCATTAGTGTCCCGACTCCTCTGACAGAGTGGGCGGAAGAATATACACAGTAAACAGTTCGCGTTTTTTTTTTATTTTATTTTAACATTAATTGACGGCTGGATGACGTTTTACTCGTTGGTCCTGGTCCTTCGTTGCTGAAACATCCTAGATACAGCAATTTCCAATTCATTGTGCGTACAACAACAAAAAAAAAAAGAAAACCCGGCTAAAGAGCATCCGTACCGTATATGTATGACGTGCGTTTCGATTGTTTTTTTTTTCTGTGCTTTAATTTCACGCGAAAAGGGATCCAATTAAGGCTTAAATTCACCAACCACCAGAGTCCGAAGTGTGATATATAATTTTAATTGGTGACGGGACGGACCCGTAAGTGAACAGCATCAGCAGCAGCAGTAGCATCATTCGGCCAAAGGCGGCTATGCGTTCACCATTTCTCTGCCTTGTTAAATAAATTAATTAAAAATGTATTTAAATTCATTTAATTCGGATTTAGTTACATATCGTCGTCGACAACGCGAATGCGAGCAACATCGAAGCGGCCAACAGTTATCGACAAGATAAATACAAGAATCGAGTCCATACCAGTCAGTTCGGTTGTTTTTTTTTGTTGCGAAGGATAATTCGGTTTAATACGCGAATTTCACGTTGTATATTTCCGACTCAAGGACTTACGTGGTCGTCTACGCAGAGATATCGTTGCACGAAGAGAATCCTTTTTTAATGAGGGTGAGTTTTTTTTTTGGAAAAAACTTTTTTCCTAAATTTCACAATTTCATAATTTGATGGTTAAATAATCCACTGAAACGTTTCTTGTTGTTCGAAAACGAGGAACGATTGTGGTGGTAATTGTGGTTAAAATGTTGCGGCGCGCTTCGGGGGGGGGGGGGGGGGGGAGGGGGAGAATGAGGAGGCGTAGGTATTAAAAGACAATTACAATCCACAATAATGCAGATATTTGTGTTTAGGATCAGCGTTTGTCACCGTAATGAGAATGGAATAGGTACGTTTGCTCGCGGTTAAGTCCGCGGCGAGCACAAACTCCAATTACTCGAAACCATAATTAATTAATTAATAACATTGAATTTGAGTTGAGTCGAGTTGAGTTGCGTTGAGTCAAGTCGAGGGATCGATAAAAGAAAATAGAATTATTTACAGCTTATAGATAGATGCGAGAGATACACTAACTGCGGGTAGTTTACTTTGGTGTAAGGGGGGGGGGGGCTTGCGGGGACTTTATCGAAGGTCGGTATAATGATTAACCTGATTAGTTTTGCATGTAAATATACATAAATGATACTAATGTCATAGTGCCCTAGATGTATGAGGGTTGATTGCTTTTAAAATGATTGAAACTATTGAGCCAGCCCCCGGAAGTGAGTTCATATTTGTTTTTCGCTTAGTCGATGCCCTTGATTTCGTTCGTTATCTGAATCCACATCTTACGTGGAGGACGGCTTGAAATCATTGGGTAATCACGAGGAGGCCACAACATCGGCCAATGCCCACTTGATGGTATCACAATGAGTCCTTAAGTACTCTGCCTCCCGATCTACTTGGCATGGGCCTTGTTTAATCCATTTTAAAGGCCGTAGGAAGAGCTGCTGTTCTATTGAGTTTCGTTTTTCCAAAATTACTCACCTATAAAGCAGATGTTGATTTGAGTTTTTCCAAGAAACTGTGGCTTGACAAATTGTGGTACCTATTGGTTTTTGACTGCGACTATTGCGACTTCGAAAGGTTTTAGTTGTAGATTAGCGTTAGCTTTAGTTGATTTATCCATCATTTAAGGTTAGGTAGAACAATACCAGGTCCGTTGCCATACCACACAGATCTCTAATGGAAATCCTCCTTCCTCGTTGAACTAGTTCAAAACCTTTGAGGAAGCGAGAGAGACTTCTAATGTCCCTTATGTCCTCAAATAAGACGGAAAAGATTTGTTGGATGCTTGCATATGAGACGGTGTCTACTAATAATACCCATTGAGGTGCTTATGTTCAGTCTGCTTTAGAGAGATCAAATCTTTAGAGCCCTTTTTGTCCAGCTTTGGCAAGATCTGTTCAGTTCGTGACATGCGCTTTGACTTATTTACCTTTGGTGTGTTCTTTTCTGTACCTACTGTTGTGGTTCCCAGTTTAGTAAGTTCATCAGACTTATCTACAATTTCTCCATTGCTCTCATAATAAATTTCATGGAGACTCCCCAGTTCCTTTTTGGATTTGATTTGTTAAAACCTTTCGTGAATGTTGTCAGTTTTGTTGAACAACTCAATGGGCGTTTCAGGTTTGAATATCTCGAATTGAGCTACCTCATGTGTCCCATTTAGAGACCTTTCTATTTTGTAGGAAAACTATAGGGTTACACAACTGAAGTGCTTTGATTCGAGATAAGGGAATCTTCCTTGTATGTAATTTCGGAATGAATTATTCGACCACGACTCGCTTACTCACAGCCAATGGCAAGCTTCGAGAAGGTGTGAAACGCGCAATATAGGGATTATTTCAAAAGTTTTGCAACCTTAACTCCTTTAAATAGCCCACATAAAGCCAGTTGATTTTTTCGATATAATTGACCATACTTGACACGTAGCAGTTTTATCTTCATACGACGCGACGGTTTGGTCACGACTCATAAATGCAAAGTGGTCACTACAAAGCCGCTTCAGATGCACTAGGTATTTGATGGGTTATGAAGGTCTGGTTTTTCAAGATAAAGTCATCGAAATTTTCCCACCAAAACTAAATATTCGTAAAGACGATTTTATTGGCAAAATCGGCATTAATTTGCCGGCGACTAAGTTGTTTACTCCAAATGCGGCTCTACATACGCATGGTTTAATTTGTGACACAAAAAAAACGCCTTCTAAACGATTGTTAATTGTTCATATTTTAGAATGATAAAATTTTGTAAGAGGTGCGAGGTGCAATGAAAAAATGCCCTTTTTCACTTATAGCTTCACGAAACAGCATCTCACAAAAAAAAAAAGTCCAACGGCTCACCAAAACGGCTGACTACCCGGCTATTGAAATTAGTGTACTCGATTGTTGGGCGTCTTGAGTGGAACATGTAGTAGCCCCATCTTGCTGGAACCATAGCTCGCCGAAGTCAAAATTCTCAATACTTTTTGGTCATTTATAATCGCTCCATTCACAGTAATGTTTACGTTTCTCCATTGTCGCCACTCTATTTAGGCAAACACTTTCAACAAACAGCTGCAATATTCTCCGTTGAGCGCACATGACATAAGCCGGAAGATGTTTGGTTGTCAATCATCAAAAATCACTACACCAGCTGCAGTTGGTGTATTATATTATTTTTTTTTAATTCGCATTCTTTCGTCAACGGACCCAGAAAAAAAAACTTCTCTAGTCAACTCAATCTACAGTTTCAAGACCCAGTTTTGCACGCTGTGGTTGAGTCACGTCCACTTCCAGGTGAGCACGACGTCTTGGGTTTGGCCATCAACAATCCATCCATTGGAAATGTCCCATTTTAAATTCTCGTCTGATCGTAGGTGTCATCAGCAGTTCACACCTAGGTCCTTGCTCTTTATTAGCTGAATGAGTACGTCCTTCTTCTTTAAACCATGTTGTAGCCTTTTGAAATAAAGAACATCAAAACACGCAGTTTTGATGGCTGCCACTGATCTCCAGCACTTGATGTTTGGTTTATAAAGACACGATGGGCAAATATTCTATCTGTCATAGGTAATTGTAGCCGTTTGATGTCGAAATTTCTGCTACCAAACGATTAGACATGCAAAATGCTTAATCCGTGTCAAACCTCGATTCCATCATTAGGATCATCGTTTTATGATCAGGTGACCACCTCGTGCGGAGTTCTTGCTACAGCGATGTTTTTCTTTGTAGCAAAATGGATCAGTCAGTGTCTAAAAATTCCGACCTAATCACGAGGTTTCTCAACTTAAGGCACACTTTTTAGCGACTTGATGCGAGTTGGCACTATGCGTGCGCTTACAGGTATACATATTCACACTGCAGGCGTAAACAAGAAGCCCAAATCGCCTTTCCGATCCGTCTTGTATTGTCCTGCACAAAGGAGTGACTTAGAATGTTGTGCCGATATTTTTGGTTGATTTATTAAAAAAATACTCATATAGTAGATATATATTTTAGAAGATCAGACGGGGAAAATGTGGAACAGTAGAGGGTTATATCATCACCCCAACTTAAGTTAAAGTGAATTACTACTATTTTGAGGTGTAACTACTCAAAACGATTTACAACTTCAGACCTAATTTAACAACGCAAGAAATTTTAACAGTGTTGTGTTATGAACTGTTAAGTTATGTTAAGTTATGATGCCTTAGGTAAAAAATCAAAAATTAAAAAACTACGTTTTTCAGCTTTTCATTTCGAATGAATTTTTCTTAAAATTTACTCCTGTGTGTTTTGCACAACACTGTAGGTACCTGCCACTTATGTTTGCTTTCACGTCTCATTTATATCCCCAGTTTGGGTCTACTGTGTCCTTCTTAGACACTTAATACTTGATTTTGCACGCCTTTAGGTGATATCGCGGATAAAAATGCACCTTAGCAATCGAAAATACAGAAAGAGCTTCCAAATACAATTCTGTACATTTTTGCGGTTATAAAGTGTTCAAATAGTACAGACAAGACGTGCAGTTTGCTATTTTCAGTAGATGCCCAAGCCAGTCTACTCATGTGGTAAATGGTGAATCAACTTGGTGCTATCCATCTGGGATATTATTGGACAAATAAAAGTTACCACCACACTATTATTTTATCTGTTTAAAATAAAAATCTTTTAAGCTAAGTTTTTATCCCATCACTGTTTTAAGAACACAAATTAAACGAAAACCCTTCCCCAACTAGAACATTTTAGTCTCAGATTATTTGTTGACCATGTCTGAAAATATTTACTCCCAGTACAACTTTCTTAATTTAATAGCTATTTAAATCCAGAGAGTCTTGGCGAAGTTTAGTTGAAATTTTCTGCTGGTAACTTTTATTATAATCCCTTATTTCAGTCCATATTGATCAGTCTTTTATATTTTTATTTTTGGGAAAAATAGTCCCGTTACAACTGAATCAGTCATTTCCCTATATGGCAGCACTATAATCCTATAAAAGCCATACCCCTTGGCTTAGGGTTACCAACAGCAGTTATTTGGCCCGGAGACTCCGGGAATTTGTTCTAATCTCCGGGCTGCGGGCCGAGCCAAAATTTCTCCGGGCCGCCGTTTTAAAAGTATACAATTTCATTAACCCTAGAAAAATAATCATATAATAAATAGCGTAAAAGATAATCAAACGAATGCCGAATAAGTTAGTTAAAATAGTTAAAATAAATTAGATATTACAAAATGTTTCCACGCCATACGTCTCGTAGACGTAGATTCTATTTCTAGGGTTAAACCTAAGAAAAAAATCATTTACATTGAAAATTTATTAGCATCTGTTTACAGTGATAAAAAGTTTGCAGCATTAAATGTACAAAGAACAAAATGGCAATGGGCCCATTAGGTCTTACCTAACCTAAGCTTAAATGCAATAAAAAAACAATTATTTTTTTAACATTTCTCAACGAACTTACCACGGTCGCTATGGTATCCTTAATGTCAAAAAACATCCGTGTATACAACACGACCGCTGATTGGAAATTATTGAGTTTTTTGACGTCTTAGTAAATGAAATATCTACTCTATTCACACCGCACTATTATCTGAGGTTGAAGTGTGGGGTTTCGATGAAACCCTCTCAGAATCTAGTTTTTAACACAATCTAAAAGTTTCAAAGCCATTGACATTGCAATTGAAAGACTTTCAAATCTTTTCTTCTTGTTCAATTGCAAGTCAGCTTACCGATTACTTGAACGTTAATGTCGGGAATTATTTAAACGTATAGGCATTATTAGCCTAAATGCTCGAACTTATTAGCCTATATTTTTCGATGGCTGACTGAAACGGCAAACAAATCCCAGGTATTGTTAGAAAACATGGCAAAAAAATCTCTTTTCATTCCATGATTCTTCGGTTAGGTTAGCCACAAAACCTACGGAATAGGAAACGTCGATTGTTTTATTAGTTTATTCTCATGTAGCTTCTTCCTAGGTAAATAAAATCACTTCCTGTCAGTTTATCTCGCCACTGTATGTACCTTCAATTTTTTAAGTTTTATTTATTTTGTTATAAATGAAATTATAATCAAAAATAAATGAAAAAAATGCATTTAATATCTTTTTGTAAAAAGGGACTCTTTTATATTTAGTATACTTTATTACAAACAAACAAAAATATATATAAGTTGGTAACCGTGCCATGACTTAATAAAGTACAACTTGCTGGCAAATTCACGATATGGTCCATTTATTTGGGCTTCGAGAATGTTTGCGACACTTTACGATTCTTGCAGAATCTCTGCAGTGAAATAGTGTATTAGTCGTTGCGAGGTGTGCAATATAAATTAACGAAAATCTATTAGGCATATCAATGGCCTTAAGCCTAGCTTTACCAAACATTGTGAATGCCGATTTTGATGAGGTTTTTGCCGCAGCTGTGCCGTGCATTACAAAATCGTTCGGTATGCAACCAACTTGGAGTGCGCCTGGCCAGAGATCGCACTAATAACCAAAGCCAAATAAACATATATTCCCAGGCGCACCAGGGTCCCAACCAATAGTCTTTATTGGTATTTTTTTTATTGAACCAGAGTCCCAGGGTCCACCTGCAAATATATTTACACCTAATTATATTTATTTGTCTTTTTTTCATGTTTTCTGTTGAATCTGTATTCCACTATTCACTCGTAATCCCAAATTACTTGCATGTCTGACAAAAAAATTGTATTCCCTTTCAGTCACTCTCGATTGTGATTTGGAGTTGTGTTGAGTTTTGGTTGAGTGAGTACACTTCTCATTCGTGGGGAAATGGCTCCCAGCTTTGCTAAATCGATCTCACAGAGTTCAAACTTTGAGATCTTCTCATTAGTTTGTACACCACCAAACACATCCCACCACACCACGTCACAAAGCTCTCTTTTTTTCGTTAAAAACCAGTATGTGCCTACTGCTCTCACTTCTACTCACTGCAGAACTGTGACTGCTGACTCTGTTATTTGTACTTTCGCAGTGTTCTGTTCAGTTTTGTTTGGTTTTGTTCAGTGCGGTGGCGTAGAGGTCTACGTCGTTTACTTTATTTCTTGAAAAAAATAAGTTCCACAAATAGTTTAATTAAATAAATAATAATCAAAACCAAATGTCCAAATGTCATATAAAATCAGTGTAGTGAAGTAAAATGAAGTGAGAAGAACGAAAACTTTCTGTCTACGTGAATTTCTGTCAGAAACAAAGATGGCGGCAGCAAATCAAGGTTAGTCTTTGGTAAAATATATATATTTTTTTGGTTTCTCAATAATTTTGCCAATTCTGGGTCGAAAATATGTTCATAAATCTAGGCATTTGTTGAAATTTCTGAATTTTACGGTGAGGGGAAATTTTGGAAGCGACTTAATTTGATAAAATTGATCGAAATGTAACTGTTTAGTATTTGTACTCCTTGTTTTCATTGGAATTTATTTACTCAATCGAAACACAAGTTTAAAATATTTTTTACAAAATTGTGTTTTTGTTTTTGGCAAATCTATGCCTTCGTGTGCAGTGTGCGGTTCTCATTTACATACATACAATGTAATTTAGACAGGTGCCGCATGTTTAAACAGAAAAAAAAAATGATTCGCATCGGCACTTAGGCGACGAGCGATTGAGCGAAAATTAATGTGTCGCTCTGCCGTTTAACTAAATCGCTAATAGTTCCGAGCTGACGTGGCCACCGCCATACGATTTCATTTATTTTGTGTATCGCTGATCGACGGAGACGCACGTGCTAAAATAAAGAAACCACGCTCACTACGTTGAGGCAGTCTTCGCCTTTGTACTAAGAAAGTCTGCATATCGATCTTAAAAATCATGGGTCCCTATGTTTACAAAACGGGCTGCTGAATTTCTGCCTAAAGCCCGAATGATGCGTTGGTTCGTTCCGTTTTCACTTGACTCCGAAATTGTTGTTTCTGGACAATTATTCTACAAACAGTGCTGTCGTCTTCAAATTGTCATTGAAATGCCAATTCGAAATTTGTTGGAATCATTTGCAAGAAGAGAGTAAACAATCAAATTTTCAACCAACTTCGATAGCAACTTAAAAATCGATCACTTTTCTAGCGATTTAGTTTCAGAATTCATCGACGCACTTGACTTTCACTTGAGCATTCCTTTGAATGTCCTACCCTAGAAGACAAATTATTTGATGTATATCCTGCAGGACTCCTTAATTTTGGTTTTATTACCCCTAAAAGTATGTAACGGGATATTTTTTAAGCGCAGTTTCTTAAAAAATCGAATAAAACACTCAAATTTGCATCAGATATTCAAAATTTTGTAATCGATTTATTGAAATCGATAAATAGGCCTTTGCCATTTACGTTTCAAAGGCAACTTCATGTTAATGTTGTCCATGGCCACGTTCGTCAATTTCGGTCCATTCGGAAGGTCAAATTTTGCCTCACTTTTTCGAGCATTTCGGCCTGTATTCCAGGAATTACGTGTGTTATGTTATCCTGTAAGGCTTTAATCGTGTTCGGCTTGTCGACATAGACTAACGATTTTAAATAATCCCACAAGAAATAATCAAAGGGCCATTTCGAGAGATAAGCTGCTCACCAAATGCATCCTTCAACATTTCCATTGTTTCACGAGCTGTGTGGCATGTGGAACCGTCTTGATGAAACCACATGTCAACCAAGTTCAACTCAGCCAACTGGGGCAAACAAAAATCTGTATCATGGCTCGATATTGTTCGCCGTTGGCGGTAATGTTTCTTCCACGTCGTCTTTAAAGAAAAATGTACCGATGATGCCATCAGCCCATAAACCACACCAAACTGTCGTTTTTTCGGGATGCATCGGTTCATCACTCCAGACGCGACAGTTTTGCTTATTTACGTATCCGTTGAGCCAGAAATGAGCCTCACCCCTGAACACCATTTTTCGATAAAACAGCGGATTTTCACATTTTTCACAGACCACGAAATTTGATAATAAATTTTAATAATTTGCTCGTTTGTAAGTCTTTCCATGATTAAATGGCAGACTATACTAAAAACATTTTACTTTGACAGATGACATTTGGACGCCATGACTAACCAGTGCTGCCTGAAGAAACCTAAAACTGAAAAACTTAACTCTTAAAAAATCATCCGTTACCGAGGTTATGATCAGGGTTATTGGGTTCATAACCCTTCTATTATTTCACTGCATTTTTACTTCTCAACATGGCTAGTTTCGCCGATTTCACTTTGAAAAATATCTACTGGTTTCAGTGAGGCGAATCAAATGCTCGTGTTTTAGGATTTATTTGATCCAAGAGTTTTTGGGCCTGTCTTTCTTAATAACCCCTTATAATCCTCGAAAGGATTTAATCAAATTATTCGATTTCACCATCAAATTCCACTTTGAATGCGAAACGTAATGAGAAGAACGAAAATTATCGCAATCCCGATTCGACCTTCTAAAATAGACGATTGCGATTGCGAACGAGTTGCTATTTATTTTTTACAGATCTAAGTTAGTTTCAGTTAGCAGACCATCAGATGCATTTTTATACCCCATCCTAATGTTATATTAATTTTGACACATAGTTTGTAACAGCCCTTTTATTCGCCTACTTTTTGTGGGCGTTTTTCACTAAAATGCTGTTTTCTTCTTCGAAAATTTTCATAGAAACCGAAAAAAAATGTTTAACAAGATATTTAGCCAATATTTTTTCCAATATATCGTCCACACAAAGTTTTTACCCACGCCCACCTTTTGGGGGCTTTTTTTCAAAAAATATATCTTCTTTTAAAAAATTTAATAGAATGAAATAAAATGGTATCCATCATTTTCTTAACGCTTTTTTCTTTGGGGCATATAGGGATATGGATAGGGTATCACACTGTTCGCCCATAGTGGATTGTAGCTTTTCTTACAATTGGTATTTGGCGAAAATATATTCGCACTTCTATTAATAATAACAGAATCTTCTACTATTCCCAGCAAGTTCTATTCTTCAGTTTTTGACAGTCCATCATTGTGAGTCACAGCTCAAAGCTTCCATAGCATTTAACCCTAGGCCCAAACCAGAATCGGCAAATGTGTTTGCTCCTTTCTAAATTTTGTTAATAACTTTTATGTATGCCTGAGCTATTGTTTTTGAAAACTTTGTTGTTCGTAGTTTTTAAAGAGTGTGTTTTTGAAATGGTCTTTTGTGAATTAAATTTCAGTTCTGGGATGTAGCTAAAGTCTTTTTCAAAACTTGTACTTTTCCAATTGTTCCTTCATCCAATGACACTCCTTTCTCCAGATGAAATATTTTGTTGAAGATTGAAACTTTAGGAGAACTTTTTCCTGGTTCTCTTTCATCTTCAGTATTAGTATCAGATTCGTGAATTCTTGATTTCACTGGAGACCATTAAATTCCGGTCTTGACTGCATTTTTGATTGGGCTAAAATAACCCAACAGAGTGCAATTTAATGCTTCCAAAACCCTAATAACCAAACGACTTTCCATTCTTAGTATGTGCGTTAATGATAACCTTCATAGGAATGCTTACATATTCGATGTCGCCAAGAATGCTGCGAAATTCTAGGGATTCCTCAAGCGATGTGGAAATATTTCACCACTTCTCTTCTTAATATGGCTTATATCTCCCGGTCCTTGTTGTTTAATAGGTATTTTTATTTTCACCACAATTGCTGCAGTGAACTCTCGATTTTTTTTAACTAACAAAGGTGCGACCCTCTTGCAACAATCAAAAAGTTACGCAAATCAGAGGGACTCTGTGTTAATTTTTTTTTTGACTGAAAGCAGAGTGTTTATCTTGTCTCTAATGTTGCACATTAGTGATGGAAAACTAAATTTTCGGATTATACTTTTTTGCAAACAGGAATTGTATCTTTTAGAAGTGAAATTTAACTTTTCTTCTGGTGATACAAACTATGAAATGGTACACAGATTACAGATTGATTGTTTGCACTTTTGCACGAAACTCGTAACGAATGCTACCATTTTTCTGTGCGAAACGCTTTAACCCTTATAAGGTGTCTATGCTGCCACCCTTAAAGCGTTTGATAAATTCGAAAAAAAAAACATATTCACTTACATTAGAATCTTGAAAAAGTAAACCAAAATGTCCCAGAATGTCTTTTTCTCTCAGTTTTCGAAATAATTAAAAAAAAGGTAAATAAATTGAAACTTTTTTATGAATAAACAAAACATTTTTAAGAACGGAGTGAAATCTAAAATAAAATATTGGCCACGCTTACATGGAAACACAAATTTATTCGAAATGCGTTTAATATATTTTACTTCGTTTCTGTAATTTAAATATAATTAAAAAATTAAAGGTGTCTCCGAACATAAGTAAAAATGTATCAAGCTCTAAAAAGTTTACTAAGAAGTCAACTTTTTCTGGCGGCTTAAACCTGGTAAATTTTTATGAGAGTCTGAACGATTTTGTGCAGGAAAACACAGCACCTGACTTGCAAGAACTGTTGAAGCGAACAACCAAGAATGTGATTGCGATAGAGGGAAATATGGTCGTAACGACGAAGCCCGTAAACATACCTAACCATGTCGTTCAATGCAACAGTCAATTTGTGCTGAGACTGGGAATCAAGTTTCTAATACACTGCTGATGCATAATCCATGTAGGGAACTCTAGTAAGGCTTTAACAAGTCTCAGCCTCGTATTTGCAGGAGTAAAACTTGTGAATAACCAAAGTTTGCGAAGACCACCATAAATTCGACTGGGGATATAGAGCGGTTGATCTTAAAACCCACGTTGGTTACCGCATCCGCGAACTGCAATTGAGTAACATTGACGTAAATAGGCGGCATAACTTCAGCATTGTGAAGTTTTTTTAGATATCAAAAATCAACTGGGATTTAGCTGGATTGAGAGTCAGCCAATTGTGAAGTGACCATTGGTAGATGCCAGATATATCCTCATTAAGCCTGCAAGCGAGGTCCTCAATTAGGCCTATGGGTCTCGAAAAATATATTTGCGCATAATCCGCATCTTGAATTGAAGAACAAAACAATTCCCGGAAAAATTAGTAATTCTTCAAATCCACCCAAATACCAATTCGTGTTATTTTGTTGTGTATTTGCCCGAAGTATCGTCTTTCCAACTGCAAATGATGATATTAATCTACTTCAACTTTTCTGAAAATATCGATTAATTTCAAATTCATGTTTTTTTGTTTTTGTTTTTGTTTTTTTGTATTTGCAATTTCCAAAATGTCCTTGAGTCAAAATTAGCTTGAATAATTTTCGCGAATCATCATTTTTCCTCCGCTCACTTGAAGGCAAAGAAGTGCTACACAAGTGTGTCGCTAATGACACTTCAATGTGTCAGTTGATTTCCCTTCATCAACAAACACAAAGGCGACTTCTTTAACGAGTCAACAAACAGTGTGAAGACTGCTGTTGCACCAAACTGGGGGAGTGGCACGTAGTGTGTGTGCAGTGCATGATGTCCCACCATCACATCACCATTGAGTGTTGAGAATGATGAACATTATGACGACAACGGCAACTTGAAGACGACAAATAACATCAAGTGTCAAAACGAGCAAAAAAAAAGCAAAAAAAAAACCCAACGTCCTCTCTCTACATCATAAGCATCCGCTCTGTGTTCTTCGTCGCTCTTTAGTGCAAATGAAAAGCATGCAATTTTTCATTTTCTGTCGTCGCCTTTTGTTCAAAGCTAATTACCAAGCCCCCCGCCACTCCTCCCTTGGCGCGCCGCTCCCACCCACAGTAGTATAAGACTGCACTTCGTCTTGGGGATGCTATTCAAAACTCTTTGTTCCGTTGTTCGTGCGCTTCACGTCTTCGACTATGATTACAAACTTAAAACAGAGCAGAGCAGAGAGCGAGAGAGAAGAGGACTAAGACTGCAAATGAAATATCTCGTGATACGAAACTGTTACTCACAATTACCAACCAGGCGCGCATAGAAGTCAAAACCGTTTGAGTTAACAAATTTTCGTAGTTTTTGTGGTAGTTATTAGTGAAGAGTGAAAAATATCTACCTTAACTTGCTTTGCCTTGCCTTGCCTTGCCTTGCCTTGCCGCTCAGGACCAAGTCCCTGTTGCATTAGGATATATAAGTAGCTATAGCTACAAAGGTACAAACACAGGCACGAACTGTGCAAAAGAGCTATGAGAAGTTATTAAAAAATAGTATCTATACATTCTTTGTTGGTGCTCTTTGTGTTCTCTTCTGTTCTGTTCTGTTGAAGAAGGTTGAAATCATTTTAATTGATGGGAATTTCATTGAAAGGAATTTGTTGAAATTGCAATTATCTTCTTTCGCCCTGAATTAGGATGATGGGCTGCTATCTAAATAGGTAGAGGTATATGAAATGTTAATAAACCCAAAAAAAAATAGATGAATTTATGGCGGAGGGAGTTTCGTTTAATGGCAATGAAAGGAAATAAGACGTAAATGATGTGTGCACAAGTTGATGGTCTTAGGAGATTAAAAGGTGTTGGAGGTTAAGAAACAAACTGGATCAAGAATTTAGGGAAAAAGATTATTTGGGCGAATGTGGGATCTAAGCCTAAAAATCATCTATTGGACCTACCTCGCTATAGTCAGGCCAAATATCACATATTCTTTGTAAGTTTTGTGGGAAAAGGCAAATCAAACCGTAACCTAAAAAGAAGTTAGGAAAGTACAAAGAATGGCATGCATTGACATCGCAGAAGCTTTGTGTTCTCCTGGGCGACTACAGTCTGGAGGAAGTTCCTAACCTCCCACCAGTAGCTATTCGACATAAGAAGACTGCCGCAGCTAGTGACCTAAAGCTTCACCTCAGTTAAGAACTCTCAGAAGGCGATCTAAAAGAGTCAACTTCTTTTGAAAATACAAAATAGGCATTCTGAGCTGTTGATCAAAGGTTCCCACTCGGACTAGAATAGTGATAGCTCTAAAATCTCCAGTGGCATAATGACGTGGGTTGGCGGCGGCCCTTACTGAAAAATCACAGTTTCCCTTGGTCAAAAGACATCTATCATTCAAGTCGAAGTCTATCCTCAAGCAGCACTTGAGTTTGACTGAAGTTAGTTTGACTCCAAACTAGTCGAGAAGTGCCCGAACAGTCTCAATCAACTTAGCTTCTTACATCAATTTGACTATCGTATGGGTCCAGGATCACCAGGGATTCGAGGGAAGTACAATAGCTGATGTGCTACATCGCAAACGCTCTACAAGTCCTCTCCAAGGTCAGGTATATTTTTGTTGAATGTCGGAGCTAATTCATGAGAACTGAATCTGCTGTTGCCAAATGATCTCTTAGGTCATAAATGTTCCATGAGGTTTAAAAGTGGCAAATCATAATGCTATAGTTCGGCTATCAAAATCAACACCCTCTTTTGTATGGAAATATTCTCAAAAACTTTTTATTTGGTAGTTGTTAACTTATTTGGCTAATATCGTAAATACGATATTCTATATTTTGGGCTTTTGAAAAGTAAATATGTGACATTTTTACGCAGCTTATATATGCAATGATTTTCCCTATCGTAGATAAGTTAAGGGCATTTTTGTTAGGTGAATAAGTTTGAAAAATGTCATAATTGAAAGGTTGAACAACATATAAACAATTTCCCAGCTTCTGTTCGCGATTTACCTTACATCGTAAATGTGGTCGTGAGCAAATACTTTAAAAAAACAAGATTTTTTTCATATTTTAACACTATAAGGTGGAAAAAATTCTTAAATCGTAAATACGGTCATGTGTGTTTTCTTCTGAAAATTAAAAATATCGGGGGAATATCGAATTTCTTGTTCAGTCGGGTATTTTTGAACTGCTAATAAGGTTAAGCTGTTTTATTTCTATATAAAAAAATCGTAAATACGTTCATGAGTCTTTTCCAAGTTTAAGACAAAGTAAGGCTGTGGGATACTTGAATGGCTTCGAAAGAATCGTCGTCATATATTTCTTTTTTCAAGATTTTCATAATATCGTAAAAACGGTCATGCTGCTTCTTTACATAAACGTACAAAGCAAGTTATCATCAAGAAAATAAAAGACAAGGTAAAATCCTTGGTTAAATATAAATTTTATTTTCTCTTCTTTGGATCATATTACGTTAGAATAGCGCCCTGAGATGCTTCCAAATGATTCGTATTTCTACTCAGAAACAAGATAAATATGATCTTTATATAAAAAAAAGAAATCCGAATCTTGACCTTTCTCTACCTACAAGTGATGGTATCAGAAATAAAAGAAAAACCCTCAAGGACAAAGGGATATGAATTGCAACACTTAAAGAAATCTTTGATGTATTCAAAATAGCAAGGCCGTCACTTAGGTATCACCGAAACACACAAATTTCAAGCGTTTTTTTATATATATTCCGGCGTAAGGTAACAATAACCGGAAAGTAGCCATCTCGAGATGAAGCTCGTTTTTCTGACTCTTTTGTCGTTCGTCGGTACATTCCCATACTTGACCGTCCCTTATCAAAATCAAATTAAAATTCCTTGTTCTTTCTCTCCATCCCTAAGCTTGAGGTCTCTTTATCTATAAATCAATTCTCAAACTCTTAACTAAAGTAAAAACACAACAAAAATTTTATTTCCCAAAACTCCTTGAAACGCTTTCTTGACCTTTATGTTTTGTGTTTTTTTTTTCATTCCATTTTTCATCTTCACCTTTCCTTAATTGTCAGGTTAGGTTGGCTCACTCCCTTCCGACCACTCAAGAAAAAATAAAATAAAATCAATTTTTTTTTATTTTTTGTTTCCTTAAAGTAATCTTTCTTTCGCCTTTGTTCAAAGAAACCAAATTTTTTTTTTCTTAAAAGTATTTCTCTCAAATGTCCTTCTGTTTCCACTTTATCCTTCTCATCGACATCGTCATAATTGTACTCCAGTTACTGGTAAAAGAAGAAATGTTGAAGGGAGAAAGAAAATAAATACTTCACTAAGATGGCGAATTTCGCCCTCTGTCAAGTCGATATCCGCCCAATTTCCCGTCAACTTGATTAAATCGCAAAAAAAAAAAAAAAAAATAGCACCCTAAGACCAAGGACAAAAAAATGAATTCGTTATTCCTCTCGCAGCCCGCCCTTGTGATAATCAGTAGCCCTAATTAATTGAATTAAAAGTAACCTCCAACATTGCATTATGCCGCCGCCGACGCCAAGCCAACTTGGGGAGCAACCAACCACTCGTCATTGTTTTGGGTGAACTTTTTTTTTTATGTTCGACAGGATAATAAAATCAAAAGAAATCGCTCGGAAGGACATTTTTGACGTCTTCAAATTCTCTTGGGAATATTTTTACAGTTTTGTTCTTCCAAATTACAATAATTAAGAAAAGTATTTTAACCGAGAAAATTATTATGCAAATCTTTGAACGTGCATCGACGTCCGATGACATATTATAATCCGTCGAATCCGCAACCCCTTTTGTGCATAATTACACCCCATTGTCTGTCGCCAAATAATAACAAAAAAAAAAATAATAAAAATATTTTTTCCCACAATTTATTTATAATTGGAAAATGTTTCCAGCACTAAAGATTATTATTGAAGGACGATGCATATTGTTTTTGTTTAACAAAAACAGTTTAATGATTTTTTTTTGTAAATAATCCATTAGCGAGTAATTAAAATGTGTTTCTGCCGCGCGCCCCCACATACAGACGCCGCGTGATCCCATCGTAATTATTTAAAAATGACAGATGAAAGTGCGTAGATAAATAAGGACCCCATTGACCGCTAAAAAATTAAACCTTAACCAAAGCGACGACTACATCCCACATGATCCAGATCCAGATAGCAAGGCAAGTGGGTAAAATCAAAATTAACATTTTAATATATGTTTTTAAGTAGGTATACGTAACGTTAATTAATAAGCGGTAATATGCAATTTGGAACGCTTACGCGCGAATATCGATTGTTGGGGGACGCGGTCGGTCTGGGGGGCGTGGGGAATTGGGCCAACGATTTAAGAGGTTTGTATCTTAAATTGTCGGCAAATTAAATGGCGGATGAAATAAGTCTTCGCACGTGTAGGTACTGTGTTCGAATGAATGGGAGATTGATAAATATTTATGTTCGTAACAAATGCGTGAATGGCGAGTGTGGGTGCGTTGTCTGCTTAAGCATTTGCCAATTTAAATCTTTTACAATATTCAGTATTCGGTATTCCGTATTCATGGCTATATTCGCTGCTGCTGGCGATTTATTTCGCTTGAAATCGTCTAAAATTTGGTTTTTGTATTGAAGTCTTAGAGTGTCTTAGCGGGAATAATTGGCATTTTTGTACAGCTAATTGAGTTAGTAAGGAGAGTTGGAGAGTAGTCAGGATTTTCATTTAAGGGATATTTTCTGTCTGAAATGACCACAAAAGGATCAGAATTGAACGATTGAACTTCTCTTTATAGTCCAACGAACTTACCACTGAGCCACTGCACTCGCTCTTGGGCTTATAAAGGGTGTTTCTTTTTTTTAGAGGTATATAACTTTAAGTTGGCAACACTATTTTAACTGGCGGCCATTTTGTCAGCTGTCAAGTGATTTATTTTAAGTTTGGTTTGGCACTTCAACGTGAATAGACAGTGCAAATTTATTTTGAAAATCATGGCTCTGTTCAAAATACGTATCGCGCACTACGTCCATTTTACGGTCAACGTAAACGTCCATCAGAGCAATTATTTCGATTAACTATGGAGACGTCGTAAAGTGCGTACAGAAGAAGTCATTGCTGCTGTAGAGCGTAGCGTAGAGGAAGACCCGAATCAGTCTATCCGCCATCATCGTGCACAGGAATTGAATATGTTTCCATCCACTTTTTGGAAGATTTTGCTAAAAGATTCATTATTTGCGTGCTAACAAAATCCAACTCGCGCAGGAATTGAAGCTACAGGATCACTTAACAAGCCGTGGATTCAGCCCAAAACAAGATTGCCGTTGATGCAAATTCTCATAAGCGAATTTTGTTTAGCGATGAAGGTGTTGTTTTGGTTGAATGGTGGATACGTCAATAAACAAAACTGCCGTATTTTGAGTGGTATAATCCTGGCTGTTTGGTGTGCTTTACGGGTTGGTGGAATAATTTGTGATCCTGACCAGAACGTTACAGTCAATTGTGACCGCTATAGAGGCATGATTACTGATTCATCAATTGAACAACCATGATTTGGTTTCAATAAGACGGCGCAACATGTCACACAGCTCATGCCACAATCGAGTTATTGAAGGAAACGTCACAATGTTTACGAACCCGTGAATTGGCCCCCAAGATCGTGCGATTTAACGCCGCTTGTCTATTTTCTGAGGCGATATGTGAAGTCTCTAGTCTATGCCGATAAGCCCGAAACGATTGACCAGTTGGAGGACACCATTCCCCGCGTTATTGCCGTCTGCCGATATTACGGGCACAAATTTTTGAAAATTGGACCGCCAGATTAGACTATGTCCGAGCCATCCATGACGGTCATATGTCAGAAATCATATTTAAATTATCCTGCCAGACAATTATCTATCGAATAAAGTCAATTTCATGTCAATTTAAAAAAATATGTTTGTTTTATTCCTAAATGGAAAGTTCTATAACTCTTTAAAAAGACACCCTTTAGAAAAGCTGAAAAATATGGAAGTGAACTTTCTCATCAGCGGACACTACTGGTACTGAAAAATTTGTCCGCTTATAAGGAACATAACTAAGTGAATCATATTTTGAAAATTCCTTAATTTAGTTAAGCTACAGCCCGGGTCGAACAGTACCTATTATAGCCAATCTGTATAATATAAAGGGTGGCCAAATACAAATTTCTGTTTAAAAATGCAAGAATGAACAATTTTAAATTTATTTTTATTAGTAGGAATAAACATTCCCATTAATTATGGAACACAACTTTATTTAAGTGGCTGTCTGGGGTGGATTCGAAGTAGCGCATTCTGTCACTAAAATTTTCCAAGACCTTGCTGATGGTTTCGGGCTATAGCTCGGATTGTTGGTATAACATCGGTCCTCCACGGTTCTCCACAAAAATACACGGGTCAAATCGCAGCCCAGAGGCAGCCAATAAACATCGCCAAGACGGCTGATAACATGATTTGGAAGTTCGGTGAGCAAAAGATCGATAGCGCGCCATCCTGCAGGTGAACCTGAGGTGGTTCTAATCCATGTATGAAATTTTAGTAAAGAAAAATCGGTTAACGTGGCTCTATAATGCCCACCGTTGACCGAAACGTTGTTCCCAGCTTCATTCAGAAATATGGTCCAATGATGCTACCTCTCCACTCTCGGCTACCTACAGCAGCCACTTTCTCATCTGTGCGCATCGTACGACGACGGGGACCACGAGTGTTGTCCACTGACATTCCAGTCTCACGAACTTTTTGCACAAACTTGCGAACAGCAGGCGCAGTGGGTGATTTATTTCGGCCAAAACTTCTTTTCAAAAAACCCACTGTTTGGACTAACAACACTCACTTTGGAAATACGTTTTCAATATTTCCCTACGTTGGTCAAGCTTAAAACGACTCATTCCGACTTTGACTCGTTCTGCTGAGGTATGATACTGACTTTCTTTCAAGATTTCTGAAAACAGCTGTCAGTGTCAAAATAACCTATGATTTAAATAGAGACCACTAGATGGCCCATCCTTTAACGTCCCTGGCAAAATGCGGTGAAAAAAATTCGTATGAATGAAATTTTATTTTGGTTTTAATAAATCTGAAAAAATAAAACTTTTTGTAGAAAACTTGTACATGTAATCATTTCGGGACTCTACGGAGTAAATATTACAAATTTCAGCTGCTCATCTCAAAATTAAAGGCTTATATTGTTACCATGATCGTGGTGAATTGGAAAATTTCCGAAAAATTCACTTTTAATGAAAAGCAGAAAAACGTAGTTTTTTGAATTTTTGCTTGACGACGACGTTTTTAAAATTTCTTACGTCGTATTTTTGTAGCTTTGTCTAATAGTTTTGAATATTTAAAATACAAAAATGTAATATTCATTCTTGCTTTGCTACAAGGACATTATCTTCTTCTTTCTGTTGCCAATTTTCCACTTTTACTGCTTCGCAACTGGTCCGCCTAGTATTGGCAGGCCTCGCAGTATAAATAAATCGGATAAACCATTGAAGATCAAATGCTTGTGTTGTTACATTTGTGTTTTAAAATTTATTGAATATCGTACGGTCCTGTTTTTGCGTTGACGGGGCTAAAAAGGAGAGATTTAACTCCGAATTCTCCAGGAGAGTCGTCGATTTAACCCGTATCGAACTGGCATTAAATTCCCTAAAATGGAAAACAAAACATGAAGAGGACTTCAAACTACTAGAAGCATTTAATAAAAGATTACGATTTCTAAAGCCGCAAATCGGTTGAAGCCAAAAGAGCGACTTAAGATTATTTTAAATAAAATATAAAAACTTGAATATTTCAAATTCCTTAATCCTTAAGGTTTAAATATGATTTCATGGACTTCATGGCGGCTTCGGTGTATTCAAACTTTTCCTCATCCTCGAAGCTAATTTTAAGCGAACCTCATCGGTTATTTTGAAATACTGCTGAAATACGGCATAGATCCATGGCGCAAATCAAACTGCCCCGAATGGTCTTAGGTAGGCTAAGTGTGGTTAACAGTCGAACGGTTCCCTCTACCGGTAGAGGCCCACATGTAAGCCACTTTATAGCTGGCCGCCCCATACCTAATGCGGTATCTGTTCTACTGACAGAGCTGAGTTCCAGAAACCAGCTGCAATAAAGTGAAGCTCAGCATTCTTAAACTTGCTCTTGGATTGTAATAGTTGCGCCAAATGCCAATGTCTATCGCTTAACCATTCGAATTATAGAGTCGTATAGTTTCCGAAGCTTGCCAGATTCTCTTGATTCCACAGCCAGAAGAACTTTTTTCACGTCGCGGTGTTTTCCTAGACGAACAGGTTAATGAAACCTTTCCAAGCTCGCCACCAGGCTTACGAATAAATCACGCATTTCTTCCGACTTAAAATACCTCTCTCCGATGGAATTGGGTTTCTTCTATTTGCCATATTTGCACAGAGAAGTTCTATAGCCTCTTTGAAAAATATTTAGCGCACTCAGCACCTTCCAGATCTCCAAATCTCCAGTGTTGATAGATCTAGGGCATATTTTTGAGTCTCCTCGAGTTCATTCGAGATCCCTAGCAACTTTATAAAAGATTCGTGTTAAACTGGCGTCCATTTTACAAGCATGAAACCGATATATTCCTTAATTACCCTGCTCCAAATGCAAATTGCCAATCTGGCTCCGCACCTTCAATCTTTCGCAAAAGCCAATTAAAACCATCACAAATCAAAGTCATGGAATAACAAAACCTTCAGCAACACTAACCACATTTGTATTTAGTATATCGCCTCCACCTCAATGTGACAAAGTTATCACTAAGACTCGACCATGTTTTCACAAAAGACTTCATCCAGGCAAAAAGCAAAAAAAAAGTCCCTCATTTGATCCCTGACAAAATCAGAGAGATTAACATACATCAATATATTTACCTAGTCCTTTTTTTCTGTGCTGTGCTGTGCTGTGTTGTGGTGCTGTTCATTGTTGCCCTCACTCAAGAGATATAAATACGAGAAACAAACACTCAGTATTAAGAGGACTTTACAGGTACACACAGGACAATTACAATTACAAACACAGACGACAGAAAAACGGACAGAAATCCCTAGCTGAGCTCTGTGTGTCTTAGATCAGAGCTAGGGAGAGAGAGACAATATAAATTGCCCCATTTAAAATGTTTGTCCTGTTTAAGCATATCCTTTGAGAACACACTTACAGGTGGCTGCGACTGTATGACTAGGTTATGGGTGCAAAACGACCGAAGATTACGATGAATGCGTTCACATTCAGTCGATGTCACCCTCTTCTGGGGGAGGAAAGTTTTGTCAAGCAACTTGACAGACTGAAAAGGCTGTTGAAGTACATTCGCACTCATTCCCCCTGTCCCCAGGACATTACTCTCACCCAGAAAACCGCGCTGTATAAAACGAATGCCATCAGCATGTCCTCTTTGTATGATTTGTGACACACACAAGAACCTTCATCTGTGCTGATCCGAGAAGGACAACTAAACAAGGATCGCATCTGCGTTTTCAACTTAATGAGTCTTTTAACTTTGCTTTGGTAGTATTTTTTTTGTATATAGACAGAGGGCTTAAAGTCATAGACGGACGGACATGTTGATGAGATGAAATCTTCATTCTCTGAATTTGAAGGGACAATTGTTTGGTTCACACAAACAAACAAACATTTTTCCATCTTTTTCTTCTTCAACTTCTGAGCGGGATGGGGGGGGGGTCCCATTCTCGTGTTATCCCCAAGAATATGTCCTGTTGGATATAAATCACTTTCATGGGGCTAATTAAAGTTAATCTCAGTTAAAGTGGGGGAAGAGTCGTCGGTCCTTGCTGCTTCTCTGTTTTCTTTTTATCATTTTTCATTTTTTCTTCCATTAATTCTATATGTGGATGTCAGGTTGGAATATATGTATGTAAGCCGCTTTTCCCTGTGCGTCTGTCTGTGTGTTTGTCTGATAGATTCATTATTCCATTTTGTTGGACATTTTTTTTTTGTTTTTTGTTTTTGGCCAAAGTCAAAGGACCTAGAAGCAAATATACACACCAGGATCAACATGTCTCTCTCTCTTTAGTGTCTGTTGTCGATTTTTTTTTTTTTTTCTTAACGTCAAGTTGGCTGCCATGCATGAGAGAACAGGAAGGAAGCTTTTACGGATACGTGTTAAGAAAGTGAACATGTAGATTTTTGCCTAAAGGTTCGAAAGGATATCTGATTGGAAGGAATGAAAGTTTTTTCTTTTCTCGTTTTCGTTTTCTTCTTGTTCTTGTTCTTGTTCTTTGCCAGATTTACAAAAGTCTCTAAAGGATAATTCTTCTTTTTCATGCGTGTTATGTCGATACACACAAACACTCACACACCCGCATCCGTATGCAAGCGGGAAGTGTGAGATTTGTCCAGGGATTTCTCGCTGAATGAATTATTCAAATGTGTGTTCGCCGTGACTTCTCGGAGGAGTTGGTAATAGCGGCTTATGCTTGACTAAATTAATTGGTAAGGAAAGGTCGTAGATTTTGGGGAAGAAGTTTTCAGATTAGAATCAAAGTAGGCGCATTGCGGGAGAGATGTATAATAATGAGCATGAGCTCGGGAGGTTAGCTAGGTTTTTTTCATTTTTTTTGTGTTGTAGATTGAGATTGTATTTGCGAGATAAATGTATGGGGAAATTGCCATTGAGAGAAGGTTGAGGGCTCGCAGCATGATAAAGAGAATTACAAGGTATAGTAGTGCATATTCCCTGACGTCACCCGAAGCACATGAACGTCTTTCGAAGGGAATATGAGCAACCAAGCTCGCTAGATAAGGTTTCTGTATCTACATACGACATAAAGATGGGCAAACTTTGTAAAAAGATATTAATTCGACAGACTAAGGAACTGGATGTAGTACAATGCGACCTTGAGGTCTGCTTCTTCATCTAAAGCCCCCTAACAGCTTCATTCGCCAGGAATCATGTTGGAGTGTTTGGGCTCCTACTCAGAGCACATTATCCAGTCCAGTTTCTTTTGTGAATCTGAGAATGATCAGATCCTCTGTTTTGAATTTAGTGTTTTCCCAAATATTTCAACCTTTTTAGGGTCAATGCCCCACAGGATTCCAGCATGTGTTCTGGAGATTCGATGGGCTCATTGCAGAGACCTTCATCTGATATCGCTTAGGTGTTCCTTAGGTGTTCCTTGAGTTTACAATGGCCCGTTAGGAAACCAGTTAGAATGCGTAGGTTTTGATACATGCTTTAAATCTTTTGAGATTTTAATTTCCTAAGAATTTTTTGGCTTGTCTCGAAACTTTGAGATCCTGAAAGGGGCTAGCCCTTTTCACCTTTTCCGATTTCCTGAATTCGTTCCGTAGGGTGTGTTCCCCTTTCCCGCAGAATGGTTCAGGTCCTATAAAGGTAGCTGCTGCCCATTTTCTCTCCTTCTCCTCTCACATGGCCTGGTAGCTGTTACAGTTTCTGTAATTCTTTTCGAGATTGATTCGAATGCGTCTTTCTATGCCGCATATTTCTGCTTGACAGAAGCTGGTACTTTTGCCCATGGATTCATAACACTCCTGCACTATTTCCTTCATCAGTTCTCGAGCCGTGCGTATACCACTTTATCGTGTGGTTACTCAGTCCATAGTTTCTGGATTCATCGCTCCATTCTTTCTTGTTGCCGAGCTTGTTCTTTTCAAAGTTGTGTTTAATAATGCTGTCATCTCTTCGAATAGCCATGAGTGGAAGTTTTCCCCTTTCCAGTTCCTTCTTTTGCTATGCTGTCTTAGAATAGTTTTGTCCACCGCCTCTGAGGCAATGAGGTGTAGGGGAGTTAATTCCAATAGCACCTCAATTGCAGCAGTTGGGCATGTACGCACTTTGCGTTGTGACGAGACTTGTTCCGTTGCCACTGCACCGTATCTGATCATTGGTCTCACAATCGCTAGAATATTGGGCGTACAACCCCACGACTTTCCCGCTAGGCTCTTGCATATTTATGAGAACACGGGTTGCCTTTCTGGCGGTTTCCTCTGTGCGCTTCTTCCCAAGGAGTTTTCTGTCTAGAAGTAGGCCTAGACCGGTATCATTGTCCCGCCTGACAATCGGATTTCTTTGAGTTTTTGAAGTTTCCTTTTCCTTGCGAATGGCGGCACTCTATCGTAGTCTTAGCCGGATTGATGTTAAGTCCATTCCTGAGTTACACTCACACCTCGTTGTTTGATGTCGCAGAGAGTTTCTTCAAACTTCCCTCTGGCAGTTAATACTATGTCATCAGCGTACGCCTGACAGCTGATGCCAAGGGTCTACAATTCGTCTACAACTATGCTCCACATTAAGGGTGCTAATATCCCTCCTTGTGGACATCCTCTTGTTGTATCTCCCTAAATAGTTCCAGCCGCTGTTTGTGTCTCTGCTGATCTGGTGGTTGGCTCTTTTTCGTTGCAGAGCTCGTTTGATGGCCTCATGCCAGATATTGTCAAAAGCTCCCTCAAAGAAGGTTCAGTACATAGAATCAGGGACTCTCCCCAGCACAACCATTTGTTGGTTTTAGCCATTTTGGTACTACAATTTCCTTTCAATTTGCCACAACAAAGTGTTAAATTCTTTTGAATTAAATTAATTTCCCATGACACTCGAAGAAGCGCTTTCGACAGTTTTTCCCGCAATACATGTTTCTCATCTTTTCCAACGCCATATTGATTCCGTCTGTTTCTGAAACCTGAGTCGTCGTCGCTAAGTGTTCTCGAAGAGCGTTTCTAAAACCATGAATTTCCCAAACCCGCTGTCAGTTGCTACTCATCCCAGGCAGTCATGCTAATTCGCCCACAGACTCCCTGGCTACACAGCGTAGTATCAGGGTAGGACTACGTACTTGTAATTTCTGCTTAATAATAAGTTATAGTCCTTCGCAGTATCCTCCATTCGCCATGCGACTATAATTACTCTCCCATTCGAGAGTACAATCAATTTTTATAGCCAAACTTTGAATATCTTAATTTTCGACATTAAACAGCATCCAACATCCTCATTATGCTGATTGAAACTAATTCCAAACACTTAGCGAAAAAAATCCATAAACAATTTACGATCTATTTGCTAAAAATAATTTCTCATCATTTACGAGAATGGTCAATAAAAAAAAATTAAAATAATATTCCAATACCAGTAATTCAGTTTCGAATAAAAATATAATTAAATGTCCCGTCAACGGCTACTCTACTGCGCCTTAATGTTCCATAATCTGTTGGCGTGTACACAAAACTTCTTCTTCTTCTTCTTCTTCGGTCCAACATCCAAAAAAGAGCAAATCTCTGAAAACCAAACGACGAAAGCAAACCATAAAACTCCTTGGGAAAGAGAATATATATTCCATAAATCTGTGAACAAACAACAATAAAAATGGCGTGTAGTATGTGCCGCGTCCATCCCGCGTTGAACAATCAACACGAGCGCGCCCGTACGACAATAAAATCACGCACACACGAGAATTATGGTACTAAACTTAACTCCCCCAGGGGAGACCGCCGCCACCGTCATATCTCGTTGAGATAAGAATGCGATATATATTTTTGGTTTTTGTGTTTTGTGTTTTTTTTTTATTGAATTAAATTTTATGGTGTAAACAAATTCGATATTAATGTCATTTTTAACATTGATGATCGTGTGCCTGTGGCGAGCGGCAGACAGACGGGATTGAAATCACGTCTTGAAGTTTTGCATTTCCGCGGTATGCGTATGATTTTTTTTTTTTTTTTGTTTGTCAGGAGGGAAACGGTGAATCTCTCTCCAAGGACGATGTATTGGAACAAAGTTATTATTATTATTTTATAAATTTCGTGAAAGTAGAGAAGTGCTCTCCTGTGATGGCAGTGAAGGTGATTTATTAGTTTGTCACACACAAATATTTTGTTTTTATCATTTTTCCGATGGATGGAAGGAGGGAAGCAAAGTTTTGTAATGCTTTACGTTAAAGACGTTGCTGCTGTTAAAAAAGTTTCTCTTTATTGAGGCATGGCAGTGATGAAAGTTTTACTTTAAGGACAACTTGCAGCACAAAAATAAAAACCTCTATTTAATGAGGTTTTCAGTTTAATGGAGTGAAAAAGGTGAACCGAACCCAGTTGGGCGAAAGTTAGAGGAGCAAACTCTCTAAAGATTAGAAAATTCATAAAGCTTGCGTGGGGAAGGACAATTGCAGTTTCTTCAAGGTGCATGAAGGATTTTTTTAGTTAGAGTGGACTTAATATTGTCAAAGAGCTTTAAATTATTCAGTGACTCAGAAGTACCGCTCTAACATTTTTTTATCTTACAATTTCGATGTTAAAGTTGTAGATGTAGAAAATGTTTAATGTGAAGCAGTTTAGTGCGGATCTACTAAAAAATTTATTACTTTTGTTTTAATTCTTGTTGAGGAGGAAATTTTACTGACGAAACTATCCCCACTTCAGGACGGAACTACGTCTATGTATTACTTCCTGGTGGAACTGGTTCTGATTGGTCCGTTTGGACAGCGACTTGTGGCCTAAAACTTAGTGCCTTGTTCTTAGTTTCTTTGAGATCAATACTAAAGGGTCCGCCATCTAACATTTTTTTTCTTCAACTAGTGCTTATTTCGCGAATGGTAACACTTAGCTCATGTCTGATTTGACAGCTAATTAGTTTTATCCTTCCGCTGAACGAATATGGTTGTGTATACGCTTGAACAACGCTGGGAAATATTGCGGCATTACTTTGAAAATCATGGTAAGGCTGCAGAATGTGTGCGAAAATTGCGTACGGATTTTGGAAGAAGAGAAGAACCGTCAGCTCCGTATGTTCGTTATCTTGTGAAAAAAGTAAGAGAAACTGGCATCCTCCATCCATCGATAAACCAAAGCGTGAAAAGCCAAGAACAGCGCGTACACCCGAGAAAATTGCTGCTGTGGCAGAAAGTGCGCGTGAAGCGCCATCAACATCAATTCACCGTCGGTCTCAACAATTGAACATTTCGGAGACATCATTGAGACGAATTTTGCATAAAGACCTTGGTATGACGCCATACAAAGTCCAATTGGTTCAGGAGTTGAAGCCAACTGACCATCCAATGCGTTTTCGCTTCGCCAAGTGGGCCTGCGTTCGACTTAGAGAAGCTGCCGATTTTGGCAAAAAAAATCATCTTTTCAGATGAAGCTCATTTTGATCTTGGCGGGTATGTAAACATGCAAAATTGTCGCACTTGGGGCACAAAAAAACCCGCACGCATACATTGAAAAGCCGATATACCCAAAACGAGTCACTGTTTGGTGTGGATTTTGGTCCAGAGGCATAATTGGGCCATTTTTCTTCGAAAATGAGCAAGGAGTGGCCGTTACAGTCAATGGCGATCGTTATCGGGCCATGTTGAACGAGGAGGATATTGGCAACATTTGGTTTCAACAGGACGGCTCTACGTGCCACACAGCCGAAGCTACACTGGATGTTTTGCGCCCTGTTTTTGAAGATCGCATTAAGCTGATGTCGTTTGGCCACCGCGGAGCTGCGATTTGACACCGTTGGACTATTATTTGTGGGGTGCCGTAAATGATATGTTACGCCGACATGCCAGAGACAATTGACGCTTTAAAGGACAATATTCGTGAAGGCATTGGTGAAATACAGCTGCACACAATCGATAATGTGCTTAAAAATTGGACCGTTCGTGTAGGCTACTGCATGGCCAGCCGAGGCAGCCATTTGAATGAATTTATTTTGCATTATTAACCGGAAGGATTGTACTTTCAAATAAAAAAAGAAATTTGAGAAAATACTCAGTAGTTTTTTTTTATAGCATTTTCAAAAAAATAAAAGTTATTTGGCGGACTCTTTATATAATTTAATGAAAGAAACTACGTAAAGGGTCATTCATTTTTCGGTTTCCAAAGTAAAGCTAAATAAAACCCACACAGCGGTACATTTTTGATGAAAATTTTATTTCTTTATAAAGTTTCGACTTTGCCATTGAGTTTGAAAAAACAATATCATGCGTTTCTTTTGATGTAATTTTTAAGCACTTTTTCGTACATTTCGCGCGGTATTTCGGCCAAAACTTGAGTAATGTTGGTTTTCAATGTGTCTAGAGTTTGGGGATTATTCTCGTAAACATGGTTTTATGCGTAGACCTACAGAAATTGTTGAAAATGTAAATGTGTCAGATTACATGATCTTGTTGGCCAATTGACGTCGTTTAAACGTGTAATTACTTCTTACGCAACAAATCCATAATTGGTCGTTTTGTGTGGCTTGTTGCCCCGACTTGATGGAACCACATATCGTCCAAGGCTGTCAACGTTTGGAGTCCCTTGTTAAACGTCATGAATCTAGCTAATTATATGTCTTAAATTATTAACTTTTCTTGCAGTCTTCTACCTTTGAACTCGATCATTGTTTCTATTTGCACTTAGGTTAGATTAGGTTAGGACAGGAGTGTGATGTAAGAGTCACCACACAACACTAGGCACCGAAGCGGGCCCATCGCAATGCCTGGCGAACCGGTTGAATTTATACTCGAAACGGTAGACAAAACACTTAAACGCTTTCCCTTTTACAGCATCCAACAACATCCCTACAAACGCTCAGGAGGCATTTGTACAGTCTATTTCTTTTGAAGCTCCAAAGAAGTGTCTCACTAAGAACTCCCTACGACTACGTGAGATAGCCTCGCATTCACACAATATGTGCGGTATAGCCTGAACAGCCTGCAGATCACCACAGAATCTGCAGATGTCTGTATCTGACAGTCCAAGTTTTTTTTCTTCAAGCATGTGTTCGCAAGAGCAGTGCACTGTCAGGATTCCCACTAATAGTCTAAGCTTATCCTTGCTAAGTTTCATAGACTTCCTGGAACTCTTACCGTCGAGAAGTGGCCATAGAACTGTCACCCAGGACTTAACCTTAGGTTGGCAATCCTCAAGGTTATTTCCTCAATGGAACCCCTTATTTTGCAGGGTTTTATGTCAGCAACATCACCACTATTGAGTAGCTCTTCTTTTCTTGCAAGCTCATCCGCCAGCTTATTGTGTCCAGCACAGTAGTTTTTATATTTTTCACAACCCATTTACTGGTCCGAATTAGACCCGTTGAAACCTTGTATCGCAGGATCCTGCTGCTTGAGAATTTAAGGAAATCTGATGAATTTAACTTCTTCACCAAATCAATTATACCAAATCAATTATACCTGAGCAGTACGGGGTAGTTTTCGTAATTAGTTTTGATGGTTGTTTCAAAGATGCCATCACAAATAGCAATAACCACATCTGTGACTGTTGAAGGATAATATTTGCATATGACGGTTTGATTATTGCAGAGTCCGACAGCAAGAGAGATTTTGCTTCTAATTACAAGCATATCCATCGCTGTCATCGTATTGAGGAAACTCGAACCGTCTGTAGTGGGACTTTCAATGTAAATCAACAAATTCATGGGTGTGCCGCCTTGTTCTAGTTAACGGGACGAGTATAGGGGATTCTGCTGAAACGAGGCACAATCGCATATGGGATTTTCCTCACACGAAGCTCCATTCTAGCGTGTTTGAGTCGTTTCCGTTTACCTTTTATCAATTGCAAATGTGCTCCATCGGAACTTTGAAATGCTTTGCGACATAGCTTGGAATAATGAGCGGACTTGGTGTTACTACTGCTGCAGTTGGTTGAGGTATTATATCGAATATATGGCTAATGCAAACGTAGGTACAGTGGTAAGTGCGATTGACTGATGAGCGAGGGGTTCCAGGCTCAAATCCGCACAGTAGCACCTAAGGTTTTTTATCTGCTGCCCCAGTGTCCAAACTGTCTTGAGAAGCTTTTCAAATTTGTCGTTCAGCATCGGCTTTAAACTTTAAGTTGTTTGGCACTCACCACGTCAGCTTCGAAAATGTATCATCTTCCTCACCACAAGCCGGACGGACAGGTGGTGGTGTCGCTCAAGTCCAAAATATTTAAGAGATTAGCAAAATTCTTGACGGTCCGTAAGGTCGCCTAAGTGCAGCCTGCAGTCTCGATTCTACTGAGGGATAGAAGGAAGACGCATTAGTTTTCTTTGTCTGCATTCATCGAAGTTGAGCCACCGAAATTTGTATTCACGATAAACCCAAGCATCAATGGAAGACATGACAAGACAGTTTCGGGTCCTCAGAAAACTTCTTCTGAACCTTGCCTATCAAGCTCATCCAAGCTCGTCGGAGATCTTATTTGCTTGTCAGATGCCAGTGTAACCTGGGACACGGACACAAGTTCAAGGAAGCTTAAGTTCAAGCACTATCTTGGACGAGAAAAGAGATTTGAGGAGAGCTTTGAATGCAGCTTGGTTATGACTGCAAAAGCAAATGCTTCTTCACCATATAACGCGTATCCATTGGAATGGCGAATACCTCCTCTTGGAAAATACGCGTAGACCTTCACTTTCTAGTTGAAAGAAGTGTAACCGGTGAGCTAGGAGTTACTTTTATGCACTTTTTAGACAGTCTCGGCCACCTCCTTCTGTAATGTCTGCATGAGTTCGGATGCTGATAATCGATATGCTAAAAGCTTAAATACTCTGATAATGGCTGATAAAGCTTTCCTAGATACCGGAGAGGGAACTCAAGTCAGTGTTGACGAGTTATAAAGGGTGTTTTTTAAGAGGTTGGTTTTTCGAAAAGAGATAAAACTAACATTTTTTGGTCAAATCTGGCAACTCTAATGTTATTTATGTCATTTATTCGAACCAGCCGCGGCGGCCACATGCCCGAAATCATATTTAAACATTAATGGCATAAAATTATCCTTTCAAATTCAGCCAAATAGATGGACATTAAAACGATTTTCTTGTGTTTTATTGCAGTTCGAAGTTCTATACCTCTAAAAAAAACACCCTTTACCTTCCCAAACTAATTTAGCTTAACAATGGCCTCCTCGCATTATCTTAAAAGAGTAACACTTCGATTCATTCTTCGAAAAAACCTTTAAGCTTTCTTCATTTTGATCAAATTTTCGTTTTTCAGTTCCTATATTCGTTCATCATGCATTGGTCTTTCTCTCATTGCATTTTTAGGAGTATATCGAAGTTTTCTAGAGCAATAAAATCGATAAAGCTTGAAGCTGTCTAAAAATTTTTTTTTTATCGTTTCGTCATTCATCACTTTCTGGAGGAGGCTTTCCAAAATATTGTCCCCTAAATTGTTCAGCAACCTCAGTTTCTTCTTAAATTCCATTTTATTTTCGGATGTTTTTCTGTCGCGCATACAAATCAACAGACAAATGAAATTTAAATTACTTCCGCTTTGCAAGAGTGCTTCACCTCATTTAACAGGCTCTTTCTGGTATCCGGCGGTAGGTAGGTGCTGCTGGATACATACATTTGTATCCTGGTTCCTGTCAGCTGCCTTCCCAAAAAAAATATACAACAACAACAACTCATCCGACCGCTGATAATGAGATTTTCATTTCACTATCTGTGATTCTCTTTCGCTTTGCTGCTACTAGGTACGTCCTCCCTTCTCTCGTAAGTGTTCTTCAATTCAATTTTCATAAAGAAAATCCTTATTTTCTTATTTCACTGCTGCCAACATACTACTCAGCACACATACACTTTGCACATACTCGTATATAAATGTTTCACAAAAAAAAAGGGAGAATGATACCGAGTATGAGTATGTCCTTGGTCGTCGTCTAAATTTCAAATCCCAGAAAAAATAAGCAAACAAAAATTTACACACAATGACTTTTGTTTGTCGTCGTCATCGTTCAAAGTTCCAATTTTTGGGGGTGGTGGTGGTGGTGGTGGGTAATATGATCCCGAAAATCGTCACAAAATCGTAGATGAAGAAAAACTGCTCGCGGCGGCCGGGGAAGACTGAGAGAAAGAAAAGTGTGAAGACAAACTGGCACAACACTAAAATAAAAATTTAAATTCCTTAAGGGATGTTCAAACATTATATGTTTCCTTCTTCTTCGAACTTCACACATCTCTCACGGCCTTCGGATTTGAAATTCGGATGCCGTCAGAGAGGAAAAAAACGGACTATTTTTTTTTTTGTCGACACCATCATCTTGGTGTCGACGAGAACCTGGTTTGTCGTCCTCGTCTTCGTTTTCAATTCGCGCGCCTGGCACTATAGAACTTGGTGCAAATCTTTTATTCAATTCAGTCGTACTCTGTCAGCCATAACTCAGTTATGAAAGCTATTTGGCATGTCAATGAAGGACTTGAAGGTACAACACACACTTTCAATAGAGGCATATGTTATTGAGTAGAGAGCGGTGCTTCTGCGGTAGTGCACACTGGCACACGTGCAAGTGATGACTTTCTGTGTGATTGGCACAAAAAAAAAATTCGTCTTGCGATTCAAGCCAGAAAGAAATAGATTTAAACCCATCCTTGTCACATACCTATGTATGCCTGTCGTCTGTCTGTCTGTCTGTCTGTAGGTTTGAGCCTTTTCCCCATGAGTGTGTTTGTGTGGCAGAAGGACCCATCACATCACCCACCCAGAGCTGCACAAGATGCGAATGATGATTGAGTGAGAGGAGGTAACAGCACAAAAAACAAAAAAGAGTCCTTCTTTGTGTTTTCTTCACCTTTGTTGTGTGATTGTGGAAAGGAAGGGGAGTCGTATTCGTTTTTTTTTTTTGGGTTCTTGCGGGTGAGAAAGTTATGTTGATATGATTCCTGAGGGGGAAACGATTTTATTTTAAATCATGTATGTGTGGAACTTTGCGGAAAACAAATTCATTCGAGGTGTGAGACCGGGGTAGGTACTTATTTTTTTTGTTACGGCTCTTCCCTTTTGTTATTTGTTGGGGTATAACGTATACCGCGCGCGTGGTGTTGAAAGAATGGTTTAACTTAAGTTGTAAATCATCCTACAATTCTTAGAAAGTTGCGAGCGCAAAGATCCGGGCAATGCATAACAATTTTCTTTTGTACTCTTCAAGCTGTTTATTGAGAAAAAGTTTCAAGTCTTTTAAAAAAGTTGTATTTTTTTTTGTTTTGTGTTTTCTGTTTCTTTTTGATATTATATCACGTTCTACATGAATCCTTAAGATCCTTAAGAACACACATGCCCTGCTGTGGGGTTTGGTTGTTTTTTTTTTTTTTTTTAGTCTTAAATCATTGAAATGTAATCCTGAAAAATGATCGCTATTTATCATGAAGGGATTAAATGTTATGAAGAAGAAGAATACATTAAATAAGTGATCTTCATTAAAACCGCGGCAATAACCCCAATGTTGCGTTACCATTGGTTTCTAATTCGCCCCAATACCCGCCTAAAGTTTGTTTTCATCTCTTGCAAAAGTGTGATCAACACCAAAGGGAAGGAATTTGTTAGGAGAAGTCTCTTTTAAATTTGCCATTTGGACTTCTTTATTCGTTCAAGAAATATATATCTTCCTATACGCAAGGGCTTCTCCAATCTAGGTTGAGTCCTTTGTGTCGGCAATTGTTGCCTACATTTAATAAAGTCAAACAATTTTTTTTTTAAATTGTCATGGGGAAACCTTCTTCCACTAAAGAGGCTGCGATAGGGAGCCAATATAAAGGAAAGGGCTAAGAGGGTAGATATTTTAACTTTTTGGACTTTACAAGATCTTCGACTCTCCTTCGCTTTTAGTACGGTCTTATGACTATTCGATTCAAAGCATACCGTCCATTAGCAACACATGGGAAGTCGGCTCCCATCCCTTCAAGAGTCTCTGCCTGATAGAGCGGCATTCCAACCTCTACGGTCCCGGGCACGCTGCTTCCATATATTCAGACCAAGCGCTCTGGATATATCGTTGTCTTTGAAACGGAGGTTCGATCTTCCTTGTCGTCTCCAACCTGGGTGCTGGGATTCGATGATTCTCTTGGCTGGATTCTATTGTCCATTAAAATTGTATTGCGTTGGCCAGAGGTAGTAATACAACAAGGATTACTTTCCCCATTTGTTGTCAGCCAACCGACAAAAACTTAAAACTCAGCGCCGAGTTGCCACTATGAGTGCTGTGTCTGTGAATTTAAAAGCCGATGGAAATGAGAAAGAAAAGAACTAGAAAATTGTCTCTGTGATGCGGTGATGAGGATGTGCTGGACTATACCTTCACCAGATTTTCCCTCTCCAACACTCTTGCATATGTAGAAAGGTTTTCCAAAATCTTTCTGTCACTTCTGCAAACCTGCTTTTAAAGTTCATAAACGCCTTGCGCTGGCTAGAAAATCCATCGTTTTTCACAAGTTTTATAGTGTTTAGGTCTTTATATTTAGGGCTTAACGTTAGCACGTCTTTAAAAGATAATTTGTGCACGCAATTGGACTTTTGGGAGCGCTCAGGTCATTCATGGCGGAGCAGAGTCGCTGTTTTAATGTTTTAATAAATTAATAAAAGTGGATCCTAGTGGCTACCTTGTGGGACTTCATACAAATATTTTGCACCACTCATGCATATCTGCGCTGGTTCTCCCATTTCCTACCTAACGTTCTTCCCTTTCTTTTAATCGATGAGGTTATGATCAGGTTACTAGGGATTATAATTTTCACCATGACTAGTTCGACTGCAGGGTTCGCCGATTTTACCTCAAAAATCTGATATCCTCCCGGTCTCTTATAACATTTCGTCACTGAGTCCAATTAAATGATGGTGTTGTTCAATTTGTGAAGTTCACACGAGTTTTGAGGCCTTGTAAAGGAATGTTGGTTGACCTTGTGTTTTTGATGGGATTGGACATGACAATACCAACTGATTCGATTTCGTTCCTCATTTTAAGCGTTATAACCAGCTCAAAAAAAACAACAAAAAACTGAAGATTTAAGCATTCAATATTTCATCTCGCTGTAAAGCGCACGTTCTAAGCACTAGATAAACTCAGCTCAAGATATCAAGATACACACTTTAGGGACGAACGCAGTCGCTGTGATTAAATTGCACCTCCTCAAAATGCAATCAAATCTAATCGAAGCCCAGGGCTTTGTTTCCAAAACATTAATTCTAAATAAAGCTATAGTTAAATATTTATTATCTAATCGATTTATTTAATTAGCTAAAATTTTAATTAAAATTGCTTTCAAAAACAGACAAAAACAAAAAAAAAAAAATGTACTAATATTCAATTATTTTTTTTTTTTTGGCAACAATCACTACAACTTAGTTAAGTGCATAAAAAAATAAAATTATCGCCTAAAATAATTAAAAATTTAATAATCTGTGCTTTAGTTAAAGTGATTGGCTATTTCAATTCGCTGGTAATCATGTAGTTTAATATTGTTAAATATTTGAAAGCTATATAATTTGCTTTTAAAGATAAAAATAGGTGAATGGATAGTGGGTGTATCGAGCAGTGATAGGATAGATGCGATTTTTACCAAACTTGCGTTAGTAACTTATTAATTATTTGTGGGAAGTCATTTTACAATTCAATTTTTCGGATGATAGCAGGTTGATATGATATATTCTTTCATTGATTGAATTTGGACAGAGTTTAGTAGGTAGGAGTCCAATACCCTTGACGATTCATGATGCATTCTAACCTCACGAAAAAAATAAACAAAATTCAGCATGACATCAGTAACTAAGTAGATTACCTAACAAGCCATCACGGTTTAAAATATCACCTACATAAGTAAAATAAAAATAGTCCAAGGTAGTTATTGATAAGAAGCTAAGCAGCACATCAGTGTCTGAGGCCTGCTTCGAGCAAACTAAATGTTTCGTTTCCTCCATAATCGCCAAAGGTGCTTTGCAAAAGCATTATATTCTGGCAAAATGCTCACTAAAAAGCTGAAAATGCTTTCAATGCTTGAAGATATAATAAGATCTTAACCAACAAGCCCCTTCCATTAACGCATACCATGTTGCTTGAAGTCGATCTCCAACTTTGCGCGCCACCAAAGGTTTGGTCTTCCTCTACCGCTCAGTTCCTAAGGGTTAGCTTGTCTCTACTTGTTTTCCATTCGCTTCCCGGGTCCCAGCCATCTCAGCCGATGTATTCTTAGCTCTTTGACTAGGTCAGCGTCGCTGTATAGGCCGTATAGTTCGTCGTTGAATCTTCTTCTCCACACTCCATCGTCACAAACTGAACCGGATATCCCCCGAAGAATCTTTTTCTCAAAGCAGCAGAACCGGGATGATTAAGTTCCTATATAATATCCCTTCGCTTCTATAAGAGATGGCTTTACTTCTTGGATGCGTGCTTCTTAACCCGAAGAAACAGTGATTGGCAAGGGTGATTCTTCGATTTATCTCTGCGCCGATGTTAGTTTGCGTAGTGATATTGGAGCCCAGGTAGACATAGTCTTTAACTACTTTCAAGTTGTATCTGTCCATCGTGACGTATTGTCCGAGTCGCCGATGTTAAGAGTCCTTTCTCGTTAATAGCATATACTTTGTTTTGCCCTCATTACCAACGAGACTCATCTTCGTCGCCTCCGTTTCGTTGCTTGCAAATGCAAGCACGCCGCGTTCTCCCAATAATGTCAATATCATCAGCAAAGGCAAGCAGTTGAATGTTCGAAAACGTTTAATTATTGACTCCCTTACGTCGTGGAACTTAAATTTTTTACCTGGTTATGAAAAGAGTGACGTCGAACCTAAGTCGCGCTATACGCCACCTAAGGCCTAATTCAGTTTTGAACCTGCTTATTCCTAAGGTAACTTGCCTTAAATCGGTATGGTAAATCCTGCTCGATAAAATCAGCAAAGTTCTTGATAAAAACAAGCAATCACCTTTGTTGAGTCCTAACATTGAACTAAAGAAACCTATCGACATAGTGCGTCGTCTTGTGACGCGGGCGGTACAGGTTCAACAATCAACGGAAACCTTTGTTTTATTATAAAAACAAAAGTACCATTATGGTACTATGCTAGTATTTATGAAATTTTAAGCCATTCCTAAGGCAAAATTACTTACTTACTTCCTTAACGGGCTCCCGACCCGTAAAGAGTCCCTGCCTGAGACACGGCAGCCTTCCGGGAACGCTGCTTTCAGTTGTCCAGCCCAAGCGTTCTGGCATCCGCGATGGCTTGGTCTTTAAAACGGAGGTTCGGTCTTCTCTGTCGTCGCGAACCTTGGGGCTGGGATTCGAATTTGCTATTGGCTGGAGCGTTGTTGTCCATTCCCTCGAAGTGGCCGAGCCAATGTAGTCGACGTTTCTTGGCTTTTTGGACTATCTTGTCTTCCATTCGCCCTCCTCGCACACAGGACCAAATATCCGTCGAAGGATTTTTCTTTCAAAGGATCCCAGTATTAACTCTCCTTTCCTGCTTACCGTCCAGCACTCGGCGCCATACAGCAGAACTGGCAGGATCCAAAGCCCAGCTTCTCAAGCCATTGTGTGTGCGAAGATATATTTTTTTGACATGAATGGAAGGGATCTACAGTTTAATGCCGATTCCCAACGGCAATATATTTTTTGAGAAGCTTCGCATGACAGTTCTTACTCTTAGATGTTTGTCAGATGCAAGAGGTGGGGGCAGCTAATAAAAAAACTTTCAGGTGGTACTGGTTGAGATTGGAACCAGCGACCCCTCGCTTAGATATTTTAAATAACCGAACTATAATAAAAAATACTTTTAACATACATAAGGTTCCCTAGGATTAAGCTGTTCCCCATATTAAGTTAAGAAATTACGTCTAAGAAAGAAAGTTTTCTTGTCTAAAGACAACTTCCAAGCCTGACAACTGAATGGGATGTCCCTAAAAACAAACAACTTCTCTTGACACAAATTAATGAACTCTTCACACTTCATCTCAAAACCAAGAAAAAAACAACAACAACAACAACACTTAATCGAACAAACATCTGAGTATCGAAATATCCTTCCATCAGTAAAAGCGGTCAATTTACTTACTCAACACTTGGCCTTTTCCCGAAACAAGGAGCACAACAAACACTGCGCCAATTTGCCCTCAACTTGTACACGAACCTTTACTCACTTTGTTAATTTTTACTTTGATCTCCTCCTTTGGCCATTCTCAGCTTAAACACACCCGAAAACTTAATCAGCCAAACCAATCAAATAACACTATTTCACCTCGACACATGTTCATGCTCGTCGCTCGTCGCCAGTCGTCCCTCTTGACTGACCTTATACCTATAATACACAGATTGACAGTGTTTCACCTTTGTCGAAACTACTACTTCTTCGTCTTCTTCTGCTGCCAAGGATACGTACGATATCGTCGCAAAGTAAACACAGCATATGATGAACCCAACTCGTCCCAACACACACATACACATTTAATCCAAAATGGAACAGTAGAGACGAGAGACCAGGATCAAAGGATTTGTGTGATTATCCCATCGTCGTAAGTCAGTTGAGGAAAATTCCACCTTTGTCACCGCAAATCCTAATCAACACTCAATTGCATGCGCAAATATCCATAGATTATAATTTTGTCAGAGAAGAGGACCTACTGAACTGTACTATGTCATCCAAGAAGGACATCATGGAATTTCTTCAAAAATATACATATAACAAGGAAATAGCCATACCAATATCCGTCGCCCTTTAAAATTAAGGATATAACCAAAAAGCGCTTAACCCCAAGATGAACAAAAAGACGCAAGACTTTTCTTTCCCTCAGTCCCACACACACACACAAAATAAGAAAGCAGAAGACGAAAACACTTATGAAAGGAAAATAATAAACTTTCTCTCCAAAGGAGGGCGAGGGATACGTGTGTGTTTGCGTGTGTCCGTCCATATTGGCTTGTCAAGATGACCTCTCCTCGCATATCCTTATGCTATGTAATTGAAATACGAGTAATTTAGAGTTGACATCCAAAGAGGGGGTTGAAGATGATGTCCTTTTAGTTTGTTGTAAATTGAAAATGAAGGATAATCATCTCTTTATGACTTTTTTACGATGCAAATTGTAGTAGTCCTTGTTATCTTTCATATACACAAAAAGGCAAATGAAACTTTGTCCCTTGCCATTGCGTGCGCGCGTGTATTTCATTTTTAATATCATCTGATAATGGATACCCCCCCCCCCGCTCAACAAAAGTCAATGGCAAAAAATTAATTAAATAACGAATTAAGTGTCAATTCGCAATGAAAGCCATCTGTATCTGAATCCCGCTTGGTGTTAATCATGCAAAATCACAAAGGCTTGAGCATCCTTTCGCCGATGTTTTTCACATGAACTCACGAGCTTGTTCATTGTTCCTGCCTGCTCCTTGGAACTTTGTTGCATTGAATTGAGCGCTGCATTATTATGCGACAAGTACCTACACTGTTCCAGTTTTAGGCAGCAAATCATTGTTTGATGTGTACAGCCAGCCCGCCTTTGATGGTATATCACATTTCATTCTGGCATCGCAATGAGATGCTGATTATACTAATTACCAGGATAACCCTGAGCCATAGCCGGGGGCGGTTGATGCTGGGTAAATAGAACTGAAATATAATAGTTCTGTGATATTGTTCGAGAGGTCGACGACGAGCTATAGCTGATTGTGATATCTGTTTATCCTCGAATTAATTAAGCAATATTGAGTCCTTCAATTGGAGCCAAGTGAATGTTTTCCGCTTAAACATTTACCAGTGCCGAGATGATTCTCTACAAAACCCATCGACGCGACAATTTAAGCCTCGTTGCATCTGTAAAAACCTTCAAAACAAATCTAACGCCCACACCCACCCACTGGCACTCGAAGCGTATCTCGCTTCAAAGATTTGATCATGATCATTCAGCGATAAAGTCGAAAGAAACAGAAACCAACCATTGAAACCACTAAACCGCATCGCAAATTGGAATTTACATATGTATGTACGTCTATATATTTTTCGTCCTCGATTAAGAGCAGAGCAACAAAAGTCAGAACTATGTCAATAGCGCACCTGTTACTCGCTCGTACATATATCCGTCCAAAGTAAATGCCTATTTAAACTGATATTACAATACACCACACAGCCGTGATACGGCTGCTGCTGTTGTAATTTTTTTACAAAAGGACGACTATGGCTCGTCCTCTTTCATTCTTTTTTATTGTTCGCCTCTCTCCACTTGATGACTTTCGAACCAAAACGAACACAACGGCAAACCAATTCCACTGATTACAAAACCGCATCCAACATATCGAAAAACCACTTTTAAATATTGCCGAGGAGGAGCAGAGTAGCAGGGAAAAAGGACGTGATCTCATGTGCGGTAATGCTCCTCCATAATGTTGCATTTTATACGAATGACATCTTTTATTCGTAGACTTGACAACAAAATAGACAGCGCAACAGCAACAGCAAACAGCATCCTTCTCCTAGGTTATATGAGGAGGATTCAATTCAGTGGCTGATGGTTGGAAACTGAAAAAGGATACAAGGCTGACGAGTAATCCCTTATGCAATAGCGCAGTTAGTCACACCAAAATAAGGTGGCTCCTCCATGCTTCCCATTCATTTAACAGAAACACACACACATGTGAGTCAGTCTAATGATGTGCTAAGAGTACCCTGGCGCTTACAAAACATCCACCCATTCCCGAGAACAACAACAACAACGATGATGATGATGATGAAGATGCTGACGATGATGATGCAGGTAAACCAGCCTGCTTGCCTGCCTGACTTACTGTATGCAACAAAAAACGGGCTCTAAAAGTTGCTGTTTTCTTGATGGTGGTGACTACGACAGAGAGAAGGTAGCTTTCTAATGGTAAGCATAAGCACAACATGCAAAAATCAACTGAAAAAGGATACACACAATGGCAGCGAGAGGCTAAGCTAAAATACAACAAAAGCACCGACAACGACTACGACTACGACTACGACCACCACTTCTACGGTTGAAAGGTAAAAACCGAAGGGGGTAGCAAAACACAAAAGAATTGTGAAAAGAATACCTACCTACCTAGGTTAGGTAGCTACCTACCTTTAGTTTTGTGCTCTTCGGATTTGGATTTGGATGGTTTTATATTCAATAGGATGTGGTGCTCCTGCTGGAAGAAGAAGAAGAAGAAGAAGGGATTGGCAAAACCAAAACACAGTCTTTAGGGGTCGAGTCGGCAAACCAAAGTGGTAGGATTTTTTCTTTCCACTCGGTTTTGGGTTTATTTTGTTTAACCTGAGACGAAGAAATCTGGTATTTTTCATTTAAAATTAATAGTTGCCGATTTGGAGAAAAAAAAAATTCGAAAACCTCATGCAAAGTTCGGTTCGTCGGGTTTGGAAAGAAAAACAATTTTTTTTCTTTTTTTTAAGAATCAAATTGAAGAAAGGGGATTTGTTCTATTCAACGAAGAATGAAAGAAAGAAAGCTGACGATGCGAAATGGGTGCATTTATTTCTCTGAAAAGTAATTCAAAATACCGACGAGCCGCCTGTGATTTTGAATACACGGAAATCGCTTAGGCGACCATTGTTCGACAATGAAACAGCCTCATTGTTCGCACTCCTTGAAAAGAGAACAAGGTTTGTGCACCTTAAAATGATATTTGTGTCGGCGATTTAAGAAGTAAAATTTTTATGTTTGTGGAAAGTCACCTCCTTTGGCACAAACAATTTTGGACTTTTGTCTTTCGCTTTGTTTTCCAAGCACCTTAGATTTTGGTCGGATTATCTTTTGAAACTAAGGGCTATACGTCATCTGCTGAGTTCCCGGACAGGTTGGATTGAAAGGGAAAGGAAAACCGATGAACTGGCCATCTGAACCCAGACAACAGGTTCTACCGCCTTTCAACACCGCTGAGAGTTTGATCGACGGCGTCGCTAAGAACCAATAATAGCGGTTGGATAAAACCCAAAGTCTGTAGCCCAATATTAACATTAAGAAATCAAAGTCCCTAGTCTCTCTTGGTAGAAGTGTAAAATCCGTGTGCTCGTCCGAATTGGAAACATGACTAAAAGGCTAGGAGTCTTTGGAAACAATTTTCTGCAGAAGCAGCAGCTACATGGGAGCACGGCTTTTCAAAAACTTGAGGGTGACTGTACAGTCATGAACAACTAGGTGATTCAACTGATGCAAAACAGCCTTCCTAAAAAATCCTAATCTAGATTTTGATATCACCACCTGCCCTCAAACTTCATAACCTTTAAAGCTTGGATTTGGAATGTCTTTAAGATTTATTATTCTCTAGCGCTCCAGTTGAGTTCCTTAGCCTTGCTTATCCCACCCGTGAAGAGTCGTCCCAGTCTGAGACATGGAAACCTACCATCTTCTGCGATCGCGGGCAAGCTGCTTCCATTGATCTAGACCAAACCGCTTTGGTGTCCGTGATGGCTTGGAACGGGAGGCTTAGATTCGAACATCCTCTTGGGTGGAGCATTGCTGTCCATTTGTCCAATGTGGTTGAACTTTGGCTGAAGGCGACGGGTTTTGGCATTATGTCCAGATCTTGGTACAGTTCATAAGCTCCTTGCACTCTGGACCGTTAAAGGAGCCCAATATTAATCCAACTTTCCTGCCTATCGTCTAGTGCTCAGCGTTGTATAGCAGACCTGGTAGAATGGTTCTGTAGAGCAGACGTTTTGTCCTTCAAATCAAGAGACTTTGAAAACCGAAGTAGCTGCGGTTCTTCCGCTTGGTTTTCATTCGTGGTGTCGCTGTTTATACCGAAGCAGATGTGCTCCTAAACTTTTTCGAAGTTGTTGATAGCAGCAACTAGCGAAATTATGTCCTTTAAGATCAACTAACTGCGCCTGATCTTCAATATGAATGCCTTGGATCTTGACGGATCTTCCGTGTTGACAAGGCGACATGCTTGGATCTCTTAGAGGATCTTCAAAGGTTGTTTCCACCGCGAGATTCTTCGATGTCTTTAAGATGTCAGCTTAAAACCAACTGTAAGCATGGTGAAGGGAATCTTTACCGTTGGATCGAAAACTGATGAAGGGGTTGGAGTCTCGTCTCTCGTTTCGTCTACCTAATCATTGCAGTGTGTTTCAGACGGAAGCCATGGCGATTAAAGAGACCTTATCTTGACTAAAAAGAAACGTGGTATCCGCTAGAGATATCCGAATCTTCTCTGACAGCCAAGCGGCCTTAAAAATCGCTAGTCTCTGTTTCTCTCAACTTTATAATGGCTCTAGAATGCCGAATCTCTCTTGAGGAGATGTCGAAGTAATTCAACATTCACCGCTGCTGGGTGTCGGGGCATAGATATATTCTAGGGAACTGCAAGGCCGACGAACTCGCAAAGCACGATACCTCAGTGCCTGGTATTTCACCTGATAAAGGTTCCTTAGGAATAATAAAACTAGAAGCTATTGAGAAAACTAACTTTAGTTGGACATTTTTGGCCCAAGCTGTATCTGAACTGCTCTAGATGTTTGATCGCTCTACAAAAGACTGCACTTCAGCTCTAGTTAGGTGTCATCACTGGACTCAAATGACTTTTGCAGATGCTGCATTGACGAGGAGGAATAGGAGACAATCCTACGCCTTCTTTGCACTTTTCCTGCTCTCTCCCAGGAACGTATGGTACCTTCTTCCATGACAATCTTGAAGATCTGTCAACTACTGACATTGAATATCTCCTTCCAGAGCTCCAAATGCTTTAACGAGTAGATTAGTAAAAGTTGGTGGATCTAACGTGGAATCACAACGGTCCTCTTTTTGGTCTGAGTGAGTCGGCCCCACCCAATTGAAAGTTACTACCAGGACGACTGGTCAGAGGTGGACTAACTTGGTTGGTCACAGGGTATCATAGGCTGACTTTGACCTCGACTTTGGACGATAATCGAAATCCTTTTTAAAAACTGTCTTCTCAGGATTGATTGTTTGATTCTCTCAGATACTTGAGATTGGTTTCTTTTCGACGACTTTTCAAGGTGGTGCTTAGTGTTTTACGACCTTATCAAGCCTTTCCTATTGCTACTTCAAAGGCTTCAATAAATTCAATACATCCAGTGATGGATTCGGTTCAAACGTCAAACCCATGACCTCCCCCATCTTCAAAAATGTATCTCAAAGTTTTGGCTAAAAGTCCACAAAAATGTCATGTAGGTCTTATGTTTCTTACGAAACTTGGCAGAATTGTCTTGACTTTGCTAACATTTGAATAATTTTTTTGTTGTCAAGTTAGCACCTAAAATTTGAAGGGAGAATGCAATTTTCTCAAAAAAAAAAAAAAACTCTCTTCCCCTTCAAAACGCAACTCACAGTGTATTCCCATTCTACACGGACAGAAAGAAACTGCCTCCTTCAGAATGATTCTTTCGAAAGTAATTAAAAAACGATATGAAACTCCACCACCCCCATTTTCAAAACCAAAAACAACAACAAAAGTTAAAAAAAAAAAAAACTTCAGCAATTAAGCCCGAATCACATGGCAATAAAAACAATGACGGCGCGGCGTCTACGTCTGTGTAGGCGGCAGTTACATCAGCGATAATGATGATGATAATAAAGTCACTGATGCTCTGCGACGATGACTTTGAGACTTTTGTGTGTTGTAATCAAACTCAAACTGGGTGTGACGCACAAGCCCGGGCGAAAGCATAACGATCCGAATGACCAGTTCGTTCTTCTCTCTATCTCCGGTCATAGAACATAGAGCACATGAATTTGCGCAAAGTAACAAGCAGCAGCATCATCGCCATCGTCATCGTTATAGTTATCCTCCTCGCAATGATGATACGACGAAGTCTCTCATTAACTTTTCAACATCAAGTGGCTGCGACTAGAGTCGTGAATCAAAGCGAAATACAAATGACTGCCAAGCTTCACATCATTAACAGAATTTCTGCAAAACAAAAAAAAAAAATGAGAAGAAGAAGAAGAAGCGAAAGTTAATTGAATGTAAACCTTCCTATGTCTATGCGAATGGATAGATGGATGGATAGGATAGATAGATGCCTATTCGAGTACGTATGTATGTAGGTAGCAGAGCTTCCTCTCTGTGAGAAAAGTTATTCTGTTTCTAAAACTTTTTCAATTCCCGTCTAATTTCAATTTTCCAGAAGCTTCGTCGTGTAACTTTCTAAAAACTTCTCTTGCGAGCACCCCATAAAATTAGACCAGACCGACAAAAAAGCCAAACCCGCCCTCTCTCTCTCTGTGTTTGCAGAGGTAAACTCAATTTGAATCGAGTGGCGGCTTGCTGATGGAAAATCGGTAATTGCAACACATGCAACGCAGGCTGATTGACGTCTTGTTGGGGAACAGACTTCTGTCACAGGCACAAATGGCTGTACACCTATTTGCCTACTTGCAAAAATTGTTGCCCAAAAGTTTGGTTATTAACCCAAAAGCATTGAAAAGACTCAAACCTTCAGCCATGCCCTAAAAACGCAGACTGGATAAATAGATGGTTATTGATGACTCGAGTATTTGACAAAAAAGAAACCTTTTTAAGGGTATGGAACTCAAGTATGACTCCTTTCATGTGTTGTTGTTACAAGACGTTCGATGCAAAAAATATGTTCCGGGCTTAGCCAAATGGAAAGGATCCACTTGAGTCAAAAACTATAAGCAATAAAATTCAAGATACGACAAAAGAAGGATGAAAGTAAATATTTGTCAGGATAATGTTTCACGTCATGTAAAGCGCTTTGCGTTTTGCGTTTTGCGTTTTGGTATGTTGCGGCTCCTTGGAGTCTCCTTTATTTATGAGTTCAATGGTTATGATGATGATAAGATTGAAGGTTTCTTTCTCCCCCTCAAAAAAAAAAAAAAACAGAAAAGGGAAAAAATTTAAATTCAGGATTACGTTTAAACAGAGAGTGTCCCTTGGGTATCTATCCGTGTATATGTGTTTTCTCTCCTCTTTTTTGTGGATGAATAGGTTATCATTATTTAGAAAAGTGTTGAACCAAAGCGATAGTTGAATTTTGAAACCGTTGAAGGCTTTCATGAATGTCTTTTCGAACAGAGAGAGAGAGGGAGACAAAGAATTACATGTCTGGGATCGACGATTTCGTCGAAAGATAACACTTAGACGAGATAATGTCGCGTGTGCACAGTGAAATTTATGATATGGAACATTGAAGGCAAATCGACTGGAAAATGTCCTTGAATTTTCGAACTCAATACTTATTACATGTAGATGATGGTAGAAGAAGACCTACATAACTCTGTTGAATTACATTGTAGACAACGACAACAGACAACAGTTTGAAAAGGGGTTTTGTTACTAAATCACTTAGACGTTATGGAATTTATTATTATTATTTAAAATTATGAACTGGAGAATATATTGATTTGAAGGGATGTGCGCTCTTGGATCCTGGGCTTGGGCTTGGGTAAGGCAAAGCAGAAAATGAACAGATAGAGCATCGGAATTGTGAAATGGGAGAATTAAAAGGGTCTGCTGTGTAGATAGATAAATCGATGTGTCAACTTTAAAGCAAAACATGGCCGACTCCACCCTCTGTCGTGATGTGTTCACATTAAGGGTAACCAAAAGTGCTTGCTTTAAACTGTGAATGACTTGGAATGGCTTTTAAAGTAGCACGTTTATCTTAAAAACTGATGTTCTTTTCCTATTCATATCAAAGCAACAAGACAACGAACGACTTGATTTTCACTGAAAAATGTCTTGAGAAATAAACCTAAAAAAAGATCTTCTTAGTCTTCTTAACGTCGCTTAAAAGATCCTATCTGAAGCCTGAAGCCTTTCGTCAACAACCTGATTGGTCTCTATCAGTTTTGGCCTCAGGTCAGGAAAGTCAATACCCACCACCTTTTCAACGGTTTAAGGCCGCCTATGACAGCATTTATAGAGACTTGTTATACGGCGCAATGTATAACTCGTCAATTGTGCAGGATTACAATGGAAAATGCACGCTGCTCCATCAGGGTCGGTAAAGAACTCACCGAGACCTTCGATGTCAAAAAAGGATTCAGACAAGGCGATGCGCTGTCTTGTGACCTCTTCACTATCTTTCTTGAAAGAATAGTGCAAAACTCAAATGCTAACACCAGAGGCACTATCTTTCAAAGGTCCGTCCATCTACTCGCCTACGCCGACGACATCGAAATAATCGGCAGAACGCAGCGGGATGTCGCTGGCGGGTTCGTGAGTTTTGAAATGGAGGCGGCGAAGGTGGGTTTGGCGGTCAATGAGGACCCAACACCGATGTCGCGGACAGAATGTCGCTATAGACAGATATATCTTTGAGGGCTCAAGGACTAGGCTTCGGAATTAACTCAGGCAATGACACCAGCGCTGAGATTAAACGAAGAATAACTCTTGCCAATTGCTGTTTCTTTGGGCTACGAAAGGAGTTGAGTAGCAAAGCCCTCTCTCGAGCAACTAAAGTTCCTTAAGACCTTTTATAAGACCCTAATAATCCTAGTCCTTCTCTATGGTGCAGTGGCATGAACTCTATCAAAAGCGGATGAGGCCACTTTTGGTTGTTTTAGACGGTGAATGGAGGAGGAGATACAACAACGAACTGACGGGCTGCACAGCGACATCGACTTAGCCAGAAGAGTGAAGGTCCAACTGGATCAAGTGGCTGGATCATGTACCGCGAATGGCCGTGAATGCTCCGGCCTGGAAGATCTTCGAATCCACACCCAAGGCACGGCACAATAGAGGAAGACCACGATCAGGCGGCGCACGCAAGTGGAAGGGGACCTTAACCGACTTAGCGTGCGAGCCTAGAGAAAGCTGGCTGGAGACGCTTGTTAGTTAAGACACAGGTCCAGGTCCTCCATGGACTGTAGCGCCACCTGAAGTAAGTAAGTAAGTAAAGTAAACCCTTGTCCTATTGACTTACACCGCACGATCTAAAAGATTTTTTGTATCATTTATTATAATAGACATATTAGCTCTCTTATGAAGGCTTAAGATCTTTAAAATTCATTTTGTTAAGTTGGTTTTCAGGCAACAATGGCCTGTGCGAAAGCTAACTACCTTTCGTATATTTTCTTCATCTAGCACAAGTATTTCCTTATAGGAGGAAGGCTTGATTAGTATTTTGGATTGTCTAACACCGGTTGGATTGTTCATCCCAGAAGGCCGGACTAAGCGGTCCAATTGATTCTCGTCCAAAGAGCGCGGATTCTTTCTTGCCAATTCATCCGTAGATTCGTTGCGTGCAATTCCCTGGTGGTTGGGGAAGTCTGACTACAGATTGCAGTGCATCGTAGCAGCTATTCACTGTCACAGAGTCCATTGTGTTGAACTGCAATGCTTCAAGAATCGTTTGACTATCTGGGAAGATACCTACATATTTTGACACCTTTGATACCTCTTTCGAGGTTTATTCTAGCGCAGACCCTAACGGCATGGACTTTAGCTTGGTACCAATTGGGTCCAAAGACTCCAGCTACAACTCGATGTAGCAAACCAGACGTCTGAGGTCCAGTGTTCGGATACCATTGAACCAGTTTTCACGGTTCAATATTTCAACCCTAAACAGTCTGTTTTTAGAAAAGAATTGAGTATTTTGAGATGTCCCACATAATCTCATCTGGTCTTCTGAAGTTTGAGTGCGAATCTAGCAGCTGCCTTTCAAACAAAGTTATGTAGCGAAGTTGGGAATGTACGCATCGCACCTGTTATACCTAGACAGGTGATACTTTTTCAATTCTGCAACTTCGTTGCCATTGTCCGTTCCACTTTCAGCCATACTATGGCTCAATGAACCAGTGTATCATTTCTGGGCTTAGACCCCAAGTTCTGCCGTGCATGCGTCTACGGGATCTGGCAGTTCTGTGGCAGACTTGATATGTAAATTTCAGTTAAGTCTTTTATCGAGGATTGCTCCCAAATATTTGATCTCACTAGAGCACACTAGGGAAGTAGGTACCTTTAATTAAAAAATAGGACTTAAGTTCACAAGCCTTTTCCGAGTGAAAATTTACTAATAACAATGGCCTAGTCATCAGCGTTCCCAGTTTATATGTGCACTATCTGTGGAGATTGACTTAATGACTGTCGAACATATACATACTCTCTTCTACAGACCGGATACACTCAAGTTGTTCAGATCCGGCTGTAAGTTTGCTTTGCTAATTTTTCTCCAACGGACACTTTTGAAAAGCGCTTGTAACATAAAGAAACGTGCTCAAAGCAGATGAGGACCTTTATAAATAGAAATAGGCGATGGCAAATGGGAAATGGCCACACCAGACTAGGTTCATCTTGATCCGGATTTCGTAGAAATGATCTGCTGGGAATGTCTGCGAAGGTCTTCTCTCCTACCGCCGGCTTAATGTAATCTTTCGGGATCTCAGTTATAAGGATGGCAAGGAATACTGAATTTATGATTACAGATACCAGTGCCCAACTGACTGAGAAATTGTAAGAAATATGCACGGGCTTACAACAGATGAAGAGCTGCAGTTTTTCAGGCAATTAGTCGTTGACTTGATATTGGAAGTCATAACTTGACCGAAGAGCGGAGATAATAACACTGCAATCAGTCTGCATAAAATCTGTAGTCGAGGACCAGTAAGAATGTGGACGTTTGAGCTGAGCCTTTGGCATACAAAATGGCTACATATAAACTCAAGTCTAAATCAGCTACATCGAGAGACCCAACGTTAGGAGGACAGAAGTAGAATTTGTCTAACGATGAAAGATGGATCCTACTCGGATTGACCAAAATTGTTTGATCTCTCATAACAGATAGCAGAATGCTGTAAAAAAGGTGTCATCCTGTCTCATGTGACACAGCTTAGAGTTTACTCAAGCGCAAGCTACACGGACGAGCAGAAGGAGAAGACAGTTATCCATCTACTCAGCACATATCCCGACACTGCCCAAAAACAAAAGCTCCATTTAGGAGCCCTTCCCAAAAATGATCTTGACGATGATTGGCATAAGATGTCTTTCGAAACAAAAGGAGCTCTTACGAGTTCCCTAAACTGGTCTAAGTGTATCGGGGATTTGCCAACTGCCGGTTCAATCTAACATAGCACTTTGCGTGCTCCCACGATGAAAAAACAGAGTGGGGGTGTAAGGGGGAATGTGGTATTAGAGGATGGAACAAGATGCCGATGCATGATGGTCTTGAATGCCTGTAAGCCGTAAAGTGTAGAAAAAAGGAAGCGTGCTAGAACATTCCAGATGCGCGTCGAACGTCTAAAACACAATCTTTTCAGGTGCTTGTTAAGGCTCATTACTCTGCTTCTGTTTGCATCTTATCATAGCAACCGCTCTTATTGTCACTGGAATTACTTTTTTATTTTAAAAAGTGACCTGCCTGGATTACAACTATCATCACAATAGCTCTTAAGGACTGCCATATTTAGTGGTTATCTCAAAACATTCTTAGGCATTCAAAAATCATTGCACTGCAAAATAGTTTTGAAAAGCAAACTTTACTTTCTGCCGAAACTCTCCCTCCCATCTCGAACTTTAATTTCAAAATAAAATTTCGAAAAAAACGAAAAAAAGAAGGGATTTAATAATCCTTAACCACCACCACCTCATCCTCATTTCACTTCCTCTTGGATAAACATTAATACTTCCGAAGCACCAGCAACAAAAAAAAATACAAAAAAAATACCGGAAACTTTCTCCCAATTGCATTATTTCTAAACTTCAATTAGGACTACAATCACCCCTTTAACCAATCGAACGAAGAAGAACCTTTCCCCCTCAACCTGCACCACCAGAAGCAGCAGCAGCAGTACATTCCATCACATTTAACCATTGAATCCTTTCACAATGGGTATCCTTTTGCGATCATTTTCCAATTTTCCCCACCACCAGAGAGAATGAAATTGGATTTCTTTCTCTTCTTCGTCTTCCTCTGTTGTATCGAGAACAAAAACCAAAAAAAAAAAAGAAAAGAAAAACAACTACATTCATCGATGGTGGTGGTATTTCCTTGCAGCGCAACAGCAGTTGTCATCGTTTGTCTTATAGCCATGAACCCTTTCCAGTCACAATTTCACACAGATGCATCGTTAGATTGCTATAGAATAGTTTCCAATTTTTTTTTTTTTCGTTTTGGTTCTTCTTCTATTGACACAAGGGACGAATCTGTGATGACTCGTCATAAGTCTTTTTTTTTTTTTTTTTTTCATTTATGCTGTTTGTTCTTTCTTTGTTTCATCAGCCAAAAATTGGAGTAACAGTCTTTCGAACATCTGTCGGGGATGACGACGACGACGACGACGACAATTTTGATTCCATAGCTCGTTAACCTGTGAATTGACTTTTGCCAATGATGAGGAAGGGGTGGGTGGTGGGCGGAAGTAGTAGAACACACAAAACCCAGAGAAGTGACACATGCCATCGTAATCCTATGTGACATGGCACAACACAGCCACGCTGTTGATGATGTGTCCGTCCAATTGAGATTTAGGGAAAGGGGGGGGGGGGACTGTTTAAAATTGTTCACCTGTTTTATTGGGGAAATCAGCAACAGGACGACTCGAATAATAAAGTTAGCTTAGCAGAGCTGTTATGTGTGGAGTTGTGGATGGGGGGGGGGGGGGGGGGACTAAAAAATCAGAAAGAAAATGAAAAAAGTGTTAGGATTGTGAAGAATACACGGGATCAGGACACGAGTATGCAGTTGCAGAGTAGACTGATTTGAAACTTAAGAAATAGAAGTTCTATAATGGAAAATAGATAGATCTTATAAGGATACTACTTGAAAAGTGGTCGAAACATTCATCAGATCCATTTTAAGAAGCTTCATGTGTTTTGTTCAAAATGAAGTTACCTACCTACTGGCTAAAAAAAAAATCGCTCTTTAGACTTAAAAAGGTGAAGCTCTGACGAATGTGCCAGGTTGATTTACATCAAGTTTTTTAGTTCTAAGTAGAAAAGAAGAAAGGTGGGTTGGTTGGCATAAGTGGCTGATGTCCGGCAGACCTGTCGGGAGACCACCGTCTTAAGACCCGTCAATATAGAGGAAGATAGAGGAAGCAAAAGGTATATAAGGAGCCCAGAAAGGAGCACTCCCAGTGGCATAGAAAATTAAACATAGTTCATTCTCGTTTACGGCACCATAGCTGCAGCAATGAGTGTTGTTAAGTATTCCAAGTTTGGTTGCTTGGGTTCCTATGGCTGCTACTAATAGCAACTTTTGCGCACATTCCCGGTTAACAAGGCACTTATTTCTAGCCTTACTAAAACTTCCTAGAAATAGCACAGATCGACAAATTCAGATCAACATCTGCAGCTTGTCGGCTCTCTCATTCTTCTCCGAAAATTCCAAAGGAGTGATTTCGAAGTTACGACTTGGCCGGGCAAGTCGTCAGTAGATTTGAATGAGGTCGTGGTTAAATCAAGATCGCAGTCCTTGAAGAATAACATGTCTTCCTAATTGCCATTACTTTTGCTTGGAAGACACCGGATGTTTTTTGGGGAAAGGCTTTGGGAAGTAAGTGTTTCTGTCCAGCAGCAAGACTCTTTAAGTCATACTGGATACATAGGTCTTGCATTTTATATGGGAAAAATTACGGTCGGACTTGATCTTTGGGCTCCCATAGTTCCGATACCGGCTGTTCTTTACGATCTGCTCAACTTTGGTGGTGATGAAGACTCTTCCGACCCAGCAAACCAGATATCCTAAGGTAAAGATAGCACGACTGTGTACATCCATGCGAATGCGAACCATTCTATATTGTAGTCTGCACTTTTTTGCTGAAGGTCTTGCTACTTGCCTAAAATAACGCCTATCCAAAACAACTCGGCTGATAACGACTTTGATCAGGAGACTTAAAGTTATGGTTTTTGTTCATCAGCCAACTGTATCGCGTGTGTCTCGTCGCCGTCTCTATGTTAAAGTATGTAAGTCCTGTCATCCTTGTGTACAGTCTATTAACGTTCCGGTTCGATCGTCGTTCGTCGTCGCGTTCGCTATCTATTTCTGCATATGTACCTTCGTCCAGGTTGTTTACGTTTCGGTTCAATTGTTGTTCGTTTTCGTCTACTGCGTCCACTGTCTTCTACTGTAAGTATTCGTCCAGGTTGTTTACGTCGCCTGTTGATATGTCCCGTTTATACATGTTGGTGCATGTGTCCAACCGTTGGTCTCGTCGTTCTTCTCTTATCTCACACTGCACAATACAAGTTAGTACATGCATTCTGCAGCTGTCCGTCTAGCCTTGTATCTGTATTCGTCATGCCAACGTGACTGCAATTCGTTTGGGAGATGACTTTTTGGCCATGAACGCCAAGGAAATGTGGATGGCTTGCCTATAGACGTCGTCCAATGTAACAGCTGTTAGATCACTTGAACAATGGTTGAGACAAAGGAAGGCTTAGAGGTAATTTGTAGGCTAAGATGAGCTTGTTCATATTTTATGTCAATGCCTTGCTCTTTGAGCATTACAGAGTGGTTATTTGGCTTGGTTGTCGCCTTCGATTTCGATCGCTAGGGTCTCCGACAGATTAAAACCTGAATTTATAGTCGTCTTCAAGTAGTTCTCTCAAGCACTCAAGAAACAGGAAAGAACGTGGACCTGACGGTTTAGGGAATTTGCGGAAAAATCTTCCTGCATTTAAACTCCTTCACTATTTCGTCGATATGCTCTCAAAATTGATAGCTTAAACCTAGTAAGGAATGAAAAGACAAACACAGACTGGAAAAGGACAACAATGTTTGGATAGTTCATCCCATGTACTTTCTAGTTCAATGAAACTCCCTAGTTCAAGTTGAGCAAGATTCGGCCACGCAATATGTTCAAGAGACGTTTGACGAAAGACCCCTGCAGTTGAAGAACATTTTGGATCTGATAACATGCTAAACGCATCCGAGTCCATAGAGGCACACTGAGCCCTTAAAAGGGTTTAGGGTTTGTCAAAGCCCAACATACTACGTCTTTCATTACGTACTTAACTACTTGCTGGATGCTAAGTCGCTGTTCTGGGTCTGTTAATTTTGTTCACATTTTTTTTCACTTAAAACATTATGTAATGAAGAGATCCAAACCCTCCCCAGACTTATTTGTCTTACGGCAAGACAAGGCAGCAACAAACCATTCAAATTTACCACAATAATCCTTTTTTTCATTCTCAAAGAAGACTGCATCCGTCTACGTCTACAACTACTATGTACATCCTCAACTGACTAAAACAATCCTCAAAACTCTCTCTCTTTGTCTGTCTCTGTCTGTCTGTCTTCCTCTTCAAGGATTTTACTATCCGTACATAAAACTAACTTAATCCACATTTCAATTATAGTTGCACAAAAATCACCTGAGCTCTTTCCTTACATTAATTAATTTCCTGCCAGAATAGCAACCTTCTTGCCATCAATCCATTCAATTAGATGATGCTGTTTAAAAGTAAAAATGAAAGACTTGAAGTCTAAAAATAGACTTTGAAGCCATCACAGTAACCACTTCCTTTCCACTCTGCCTCACTCACTCACTCACTCACTCTCTACTCTCAATTTAAATCCTTAAAAAGAAAAATATAACAACCACAAAAAAGATGCAAAGTTGAAGCTTCATTTTAATTAATTTACCTCTATGCGTACGTAGATACGAATTGTGGGTTCAGGATTCCTGCAAGATAAGCTACACGAAAGCTATTCATCTCAGGAAAGTAGTGAATTTGTTTCAAAAAAAAAAAAAAATTAAAAATGTTCTCCCAACTATGCGGGAGTGCTGCACTCCTTTCATGCTCTCTCAGTACAACGCTGCTGACGGAGTAGATTCTTATGTATTGTATAAATCTCCATAAGCCACCTTTACCGCGCTGGCTTTAAATGGTACACTCTCTTTAACCTTTACCGCACAACTTCAACATACAATTTACCAATCTGCCTCAGCGCAATTGGGAGTAGTATGGGCGACAGCACGAAGGGATAAGGGTAGCCTTAGATAGTACCTACTCGCTAAATTTGACATAGTGATGATGATGTATACCACGCTCTGTTGTAGTCGTCTGCTTTGAAACAATTATCCTTGTATGCTCTTCCCTCTGCCAGCCAGCGATAGCGATGGATGCATAGAACTATTTTAATTCAATTTATGAGCTTTTCAAAGATACTTACTTACTTGATGCCAGGTGATAAAGAGTCTGCGGTGGATCAGTTGCTCTATGCGAGGCAAATGAACCTTAAGTTAGTCGGGCTAAAGCTTTCAAGATGTGGTTGGAAATTGGTGCCTTCGGATGGGACGAGGGTTTATTGCTGGAAAGGCACTTTTGACAACGCCAACGGTTTATGGGATATGTTTATCCAACTTTTGACATGTTGAAATGAGACTAGAGGACATTTCAAAATAGTTATTAGGGGCTTAGAGCATACCGTCCCACCTGACGCGTGTTTTTTTAGAAAATGACAAGCGAATGACTTAAAGTCCGCTTCTGTACTGCAAAAAGACAGTTGGTTATTGTTTCGCGGAACTTCTTCTTTCTCTATTGCACTCTCGACATGATGCATATTTTGCAACCTCTGAAAATCTGCTTAAATACATCTGTTAGTCCTTGCGCGTTGGTGACTTAATTTCCTTCCTGCTATTGTGCCTGTGTTCCGGTCTTTAAGCCTGCAGTCAGTTGGTTTTACTTGTACCCTTTTTTCATTCTACGCAGGATCTTCTCTTCCTTCCTTTTCCTGGCCCTATACTCTACCCCTCAAGTCCACGAATGATAACCCTAGGAAACCGCTGCTACTTCGGTTTGGCCAAACAAATGGGTTCAACACTACTAACTCGAAGGACAAAGTGTTTGCTCTACAGAAGCCTTATTCTGCCAGTTCTGCTATACGCCGCCGAGTGCTGAAAGATAAGCACGATAGATCTAATGCTAGGATCCTCTGAAAGAAAAATCCTTCGGCGGATATTAGAACCTGTGTGCTAGGAGGATGGTGGAGAAGCTACAACCGCGAACTCTATGAGCTGTACCAAGATGTGGATGTAGTCCGAAAAACCAAAAACCGTCAACTACACTGGCTCGGCCACATCGAGCGAATGGACAACAATGCTCCGGCTAAGAGGATCTTGGAGTCCCAGCACCCAGGTTCGAGACGACAAGGAAGGCCGAACCTCCGTTTCAAAGACCAAGCCATCGCGGATGCCAGAGCGCTTGGTCTGGATAACTGGAAGCGGCGTGCCCGGGATCGCAAAGGATCGAAGGCTGCCGTGTCTCAGGCAGGGTCTCTTAGCGGGTCGGGAGCCCGTTAAGTATGTAGAGTAAAATACTCTACCCCTACTGCACTTATTTTGCGGTGCACGTCTACTGCATGCACCATCACTCCACTTGCTCTTTTTCTACGGCGGTTTGGGTTACCTTTTTTATGATGACGTGATACGTGAACCATCGGGGTTGCCCTTAGGCGTTCTTAATAGTGCCTGGCTTCTTTTCGTTGGACGGTCGAGCCCTGAATCTAGCTGCAACAAGAAGTGGAAGACAGATGCGTGCCTAGCACCGATTGGCACATGGTCGATTTGGTTGGCGGTCTGGTGAGTGTCAGGTTGCTTTGTAGATTCTTAGCCTTGGAAACCTAGTGCATCTACTAGCTCCTGCAAAGTCTATTAATCAGAGGTAGTCGTTTCGTACCAATATGCTTTCATATTTCGGCCAGTAACCCTATTCGAGGAAGTCAGTGCTGCATTTGGCCCGTTAAGGGTTCATTCGCCACAAATTCTTTACCAGTACCCTGGCTTAGTGTTTGGAATTCCTATAGAGCTGGGATTCAAAGATATCGAAACAGTTCGTTCAGGGGATAACACTAGTTGAACTCAATTGGATCTGTGACCACACAGCTGCTGTCATCCTAAGAGTTAGTTTGCCGCTGTCCCCTCCACTCTCTTGTCTACTGTCAGCAACGAATTTCACAAGGTGTTGATTACCCGATCCTCAGTTGAGTTATTAGGCACCCATCAGTCACCAAAATAGAAAAGCGGGCTCATAAAAACGCACCAGCAACCCTTTGACAGCTTCGGACCAAAACGAGTTAAGCAATTGACAACGACGACAGCTTTCCAATTGAAACCCCCTTCAATGTAATCAGATTTCACAGCTCTTCCTGCTTTATTGCAACCTCTCTGAATGTTGTCCTCTTTTATAATGTCCTGCTTGCGATAAACTTTCCCGAGACACAATCAATTTGGCTAACAAATTTACTCGCCCCTCATTTCCACAAACAACCTCAGCACAACATTAATTCAGCTGGTCATCCTGTCAATAGTTTTCTAAAATTGTATTCACCCAGAAAATCCCAGTTCCAGTAAGTAGTTTTAATAGTAAACCACACCACCCCTGAGGGGTTTATAAATTCTTTTGGGAAAAATAAAGTTTGTCACCAAAGTGGCACTAGGGTCCATTTAGCTGTCTAATTATTTCAAATGATTATTGGCCCGCTGCTGCTGTGTCTGGAGACAGAGACAGAGAAAAAGAAGAAAACTCACCACCACCCCCCAAAGGATATTGCGGAAAATTGCTTAGAATTTGCTTGTGTTTCCCTTTAAGTGGTTTTCGTATTGTTATTTCCCTTGATTGCGAGAGAAGTGTTTATACTTTCATATCCTTAGCTAATTGGAATTGTCCTTCTACCAGGGAACTTCTCTTCTACCTCAACTGACAACATCTGTTTCAATGTTTCGGTCCCTAATGGCCCGCACTCAGTTTAAAGAAAGAAAGTGCAAGATTTTTTTCTATTTTTTGTTTCAGTTCCTTTTTTTCTTTGCCTTGAAAGTCACATCCTAGCCCCAGGAGCTAGCTACATAGCTGCATACACCCAAAATCGAAAAAGATCTCTCTCGAAGTTTGTTTCCATTTTTTGTGTTCGCATCCTTTGCAGCTGCTAATGGTGCTTCTGTGGTCCAGCTGGAGCGAGAAGTTTCGCACAGCAGGGTTGCAGCTCTTGGTCTTGGTCCTGGTCTTGGATGGTAGAAATTTCAAGGATGTTCCTTCATTCAGGCATATAGACGAGTCCTTGTTCCTTGTTCGTTTACCCATTGAACAAGTGAACAGAGAGAGCAAATCTTGGTCGCTCGCTCGCTCGCTCGCTCGGTTGATTGTTTGTTAACAGTTGTTACGCCATGTTTCACTGTTGTGTCCCTTGCGATGGTTAGTTTGTTGGAGCGTAGTGTGCTTGGCTTGCTCTGCTGCAGATGTTTAACGTCGGCCGGAAAATTTGCTTGTCACAAAAATGCTTCCTGTCAGATTTTTGTCACCTCTCTTCTCTGTGCTTGGTGGAGACGACTTGGACAGCGCGGCGACGACGGGCCACCCCTAGCACTTCCTTGTTGGGTTCAAAAAAAAAATGTTCTCTTCTCAACCCGAAGAGACCAACACATTTCCTTAGAATTACCCTGCAGACAGTGTTGTGCTCGACCGCCCGCTCTATACATACTTATGTTGGTCCTGTTTCGTCGAAATTGTGTGGATGCTATGTATGTACTCAGCAGGAAGTTGTTGCACAAGCAAAGGAGTTTATTTGCCATGCAATGCATTACAATGATGATGCGATGGCGGCAAACAGCAAACGGGGCGGGGGAGGATCATTAATTATTCAATGTCCCTAGGAAATGTTAGAAAAAAAATGCAGGAAGTGCTTAAAAAATAGCATATCCTGCTTTAACTGAAATAGAATGCGAGGTTTTCGTTTCTCTATGCTGCTGCCGTGGCATAGTGTCCATTTTATTGTTTGGTTTGGGTGTTATTTTTTTGAAGGACATTCTTCTCCTCATTGTTGGCTTGGCCCTTTCGCTCATTCTATCTATGCAAAAACGGAGTTATTTTATTTTCTTGTGAAAAAGCCTTCGTATCTTTTCTTTTCTATTTTTTTATTTTACACAAACATTTCCAGAGGTGGATTTAATGACTTCCTATTTTTGCCATTTGTTTGTATATTCGCTGCCGCTACTGGCTGGTGGTGCGCGGTGACAGTGATTGTGTCTGGAAAAATGCTGTTTGAGGTCGGTGGTCTGTGGTGGTCTGTCGCTGGGGATGGTACTATTTTTTTTGCAGTTCATTCTCAGTTATTGTCATTTTTGTACGTATTGCATGGATATTGTCCTTGGGGGTAATTTTAATGGGAAAAAGGATTGAAATTTAATTTTCTTCTTTAATCTTTGGAATTTAATAAAGAAAATAAACGAATTAAAGTGGTTGTTCGCGTCGCTCGCTGTCTGTCTGCTTGTCTTTCTGATGAAAAGGGGGCGAAAATAATTCGAAATGGAATTGATGTATTTATAAGATGTGGTTTTGTTGCTTCGTTAAGCATAGCTTGCTCCTTGAAGAACTTTGAAAATTAATTTATAGAAAGGAAAATAATTTGTTTGTTGAATTTTTTGGAAATTTTGTCGCCGGGATTGTAATTAAAATTCATTCGCTGAACATGAGTTTTAGGTTTGGAAGATTCGGACTTTAGGTCGTATTTCTAAAAATGCACGAATTCGTGTCTGGTAGAAAGTTAATTTTACCTAAAAAACGTGTTTCAGCTGGGTTTTATATTTCCTTAATTCTTGTTAGTTTTTATCAAAACTTTAAGTGTGGCTTTGTCAACGACTTATGCCTTAAGCACGATGCCTGAAATTCACTTGCTCTTATGAAATTTAACAACTGGCGTGACTCGTAAAAAAGAACGAGATCCTTTGAATTTGAGAGGGAGATGAATTAAGGTGGTCTGATCTGAAAAAGTCCAACTACTCTGCCTATAATCCGTCCAGCGCTAGGTATCTCGGAGTCATTCTAAATCCTAAACTCAATTGGAAACTTAACATTGAACAACTAGTACGGATGCATTCTGTGATTGTAATAAAAGTTTTGACAAAAGATGGGGCCTGCTAGGGCTGACCTAAATCCTTCGGGCCCGTCCCGAAGTGGTCCATATTCCACCTTAGCATGTAAATGGAACTTTTTCAAGATGCTTACGAATACGGTAGCTGTCAACTCCCCACAAAACTGAACCAGTTCTATTTTCATGAAAAATATGAAATTTCACATATTGACCCTCCTTCTATTAATGGCATAAGCTTTACTTTCTCCGCCGAAGCTAAGTATTTGACTCTGATTCTAGATATAAAAGATAGTGTTGTTCGATGCCTCATATCCAAAAGTCTTTATCCTTAAATTACTCATTGGGTAACACATTCCACATCTTCGAATCCCAGCCCCCAGGTTCGAGACGACAAGGAAGATCGAACCTCCGTTTCAAAGACCAAGCCATTGCGGATGCCAGAACGCTTGGTCTGAATAGCTGAAAGCATCGTGCCAGGGAGCGTAGAGGATGGAAGGCTTCTGTGTCTTCGGCAGAGACTTTCCACGGGTCGCGTTAAGTAAGTAAGTTGTATCTAGTTCGGTCACCGAGACCGATGCTTACGAATGGAGAGGTTTTCTGGTGGACTTTAAGGCGATTAATCGCGATAAACTAAGCAAAGTCCAAAGATCCGCTTCTTTTCTCGATTCACTTCGCTTCTCTGTAAATTCTGTTTCATCTGACACCTTTCGATAGCTTCTTAAAGCAACATTAGTTTGATAAATTCTTTCATATCAGCATTCCATGAGATGGGATGGGATGACTGCGCCTTCGAGGAGTACATCAATGGGTAGATGGATTGAAGTACCTTCGCTGATAGCCTAAACCCAAGTCTCTCCTTCCGTCCTCCTGACCATTGTAGCGTGTTCCAGATGCAAATAATGGCTATCAAAGTATTCGCTTGTTGGGTAGAAAAAAGAAAGTGAGGTCCGCTCCAATCAAGTCCTTTTAATCAGTCTCCCTAAACTCCATCGTGTCCCTTAACTGCTGATTGTCTCTGGAGAAGATGGCGGAGCATTGAAAAATTCACCTTTGTTGGGTGCCGGTGCTCTGGGACACTCATGGAAGTTGTAAGGCTGATGAACTCCCAAAAATAGGGACCATTATACCTCTTTTAGCTCAAAAGGATGGTTTAAGTATACCAATCGCTGCTTGTAAGTTGACGCTAATGTTGGCTGCCATTGAGAGAACAAGTGGACCAGTTGACTCGCAATCCACATTAGTATTACAAAATATGGTATAACTGTACACGATGTCGAGGCATGCATGCAACAAGGATTGGCGCATTCTCAAGCTACTTTTGCAGAAGTTCCATGAACGGGGACGAGAAGTGAAAACTATAATCCACCTTTGCTTTGATCTCTTAAAAAAAAGGAAGTTCCAACTTGTAACCTTGTTTTTGAGCATTTAAGCGGTCCCACTAACATTGACATTGGAAGACCCTTTCGCTTCGTCTGAAGCTCCAATTGGTTTACGAGTGGAAGAAAATTTTTTCCTAGAACCCTTTATTGTGTTAAAATGGCCGCCCTTTCTACTTAACTAACTTAATCTAACATTTTTCAAAACTGGAAAACTCCGTTTCTAACATATTTTTTCGTTAAAAAATACCCGTAAAATAATTTTTAATTTGGCTTCACTTTATAGAGAGTCGTGTACGTTGTTGTTCGATATTCAATATTTGGAAATTCACGGGTATAGATTATGGCATTTTCCATTTTATTAGGTTTTTTGCTTCAATTTGTGTTTGACATTTCCAAAAAGGTGTTCAACTGTAAGACATCCTGTAAAGGACTACAAAATCTATCGCGACGAAACCAAATACAATTTATATATATATTACGTATACGCCCCCAGTCGAAGTAATCCTTTCCCACCCGAATTTGCATAGCTCTTTCCAATTCGAATATATGTTCCCTTTCCTTTTCAAATGAAATAAAAACTGCAACTTTAAGTCTATACAGGATGTTTCCCGAAAACTTCTTCTAAGTATCACTATTCGTGTTCATAGATCCCAGTAAATGCACACACGTACAACAGATTTCGACTTATCGATGACGACTGAAAGTTTCGCATGTGTGGTTGTTGTTGTTTGTTTGGGGTTTTTTTTTTTCTTAGCTTGTAAGGGATTTATATGTACATTTTGGAGAAACTCTCCTATAACCTTCCGCAAGAAGAAGACAGGACACATGCAAGTACAAATTGTAGTAATAAATTCCACGGACCGAATGAACACAAGTTTGCAAGCAGTAGCGAGCAGCAGAGTTTCAAAACGATGTTCGGCTTCGTTGGAATAATGTTGTGTCGTCTCGTTTAGGTACTCTGAGAATAGGGTTAAGTTTTTTTTTTCTCTTACATGTGAAAATTTACATATAAGTACGTGAATGTAACAATGAGAAAGATGGGATGGAAATTCCGGGGATAATATGGTGTATCTCAATGTATCCTTTCTGGATTAGTGCAGCGGAATTATCTGTTATTTTTGACTATTAAGTATGGTATATGGTAATTTCTGCGAGTTGAATGAACGGATTATTTGGCTTTTGGGCAATGCAAATGCATGTCGTTGTAGGGTAGGTTAAGGGACATTATATTATAATCACCAAGAAGGGAGATATTTTGTTTATTACAAGAGATTTTTGGGACGAGGAGGAATTGGTACAATGTCCCTTAAGAAGTTTTTTAAGACATGACTCTGAGGCGCCTTTTATTGGACCATACGTTTGTTGGGTGGATCCTCCCCTCTTTGCAGAATTGGATCGGAAGTCGACCAAGAAACGAATTTTACGAGGTGACACTTTAGTTTGGACACAATCTGCGAAGCAAAGTTTCGAGCCATTCTTTGAGGTGCACTAAGGTTTCCATAATTTTGCTCTCATCATCTCCTCAATACAAGGAGGAAGAAGAAGTCAAAAAATGCATCCAAACTAGAGTTGCAAATCCCCTCCAAAAGGGTATGTTGACTTAAGGAAGCATCTGTGCTTCTCCCTCTTCCCATTACGCAATTGGATACTAAGTAATGGAAGGAGTCGAAAAATGTCACTCTTTAGTTTGGACACTGTCTTCCAGCCGAAGTTTCGAACTGCTTTAAAAAGTTACATAGTTATCTACGAGGAGGGCACTAGATAATAAAAGTTCCACTAGACTTATTCCGATCTATGCATGGTTTGGCTTAAAGCAGTTTACGCCTTAATTGTTGTTTTCGCTGAAGGAGTAACATCAGAAACTTTCTGACAAAATATGCAGCTTAACCTTTGTGTTGACGAGCCACCTTCGGATACTGCCAAGTTCTTGCCTGTGAAATGCCTTCCTTCTTCTTGTAAGAAATTTTGATAACTCACTGTGATTGATTAAAAGATTTATAGATTTCTGTAATCGGCTCCGACTGCCTTTCAAGGGTTTCCATAATTTGGAAATGTTAGGATTGGTGTGGATGGGGGAATTGAGTGTTTCAGGGAAGGATGACTACTTTCGATACTACCTATTCCGATGGGATCTGCATGAGCTTGCGAGTTTGTGGTACATGAGCGACGAACGAAGCGTGGAGTGCATCCCTTCATAGGCTCCTCGAACTTTCTCCTCCACTTTGGCTTGCCGCATTTGGCAAGGGCTTTGAAACTTATTTCGTTTAGACGCGAGCCGCAATCTCAGAAAGAAATGTCCCATTAGTCGATTCAGAGTAGAATTAGTTGATGCCATCAACGTTGCTGGGTAGCAACAGTTCTGCGGGGCGTTTATAACTCTAATTTCTATTCTTTCTTGGAAGTATCAGCTCAAGACTTCATTAGCAGCATTTAAAAAATCCCGTAGATGGCAAATTACATCGGGCTCGCCATGGGCTAGTTAGAATAATTCGTGAGCAATATTGGCCTGCCCATGCGAACCTACATGTAACGTTTGCAAGAGCAAGCCCTCGTTCAGGCATGAAAAATCTTTCTGCTTTTCGAGTTAGTCCATCCCGTTCATTTAGATTTGTGGGGATAAAATTAAACAACGAACTTGTAGGCGCTTCATGGTAAATTCTCGACATCGTGGAACTTTACTTAGTTAACACACTCCAGACTCGTGAATAGTCTCTGTCTGTCCAGCCTACAAAACTCTGTAAATGATACGTGCATGAAGGGTTTGAGGTTTTTTTTTTTAAAGGTTTTCTAGTAGTCAGTCTGACTTCCTTCCGGCTCTCTGGGTATATTAAGCAGATTCATCATATTCACATTTTAGCTTGGGCACACTTCCCAAAACAAGAGTTTTGAACTAATTTAAAGTCGTCTTTATTAGGAAGGTTCCCATACATTTGCTCCTCTGCATCTCCTTCTAATTCTCAAAGAATGCTCAAAGTAGAAAAGGCTTACAAGTCGACTCAAAACTTTTAAAATTGGTGTCGCTTTAGTTGGGACACACTCGGCGAACCCGAGTTTCGAACCATTTCAAAAACTGAGTCATCTTTGAGGCGCACTGTTTACTCCCATCCCTCCCCCTCATTACGCAAATGGTTTCCTGATACTTTTTTTATAGACCCTGTTTCCCAATATTAAACATGTAATTTACCGTCTTACTAAATTACCCTGCTGTTTACCACTCGTGATAAGACCGAAAATAAATATATAATCCCCTAACATGAGAGACCCTAATCTTCGACATTCTCCAAATTATGTACCAATCTGTTACCGTCGCCCTTCCCTTTGACCAAATGTCTCCCCATTCATTATCCAATATCCTCGCCACAGAAAAAAAAAATCCCAAAAATGTAAGTAAGCTCACGAAATTCATTTTATTTACCCTCTAATCGCTGTGTTCGAAGTTCAGTCACACTACAAAGCAGGATATCATGTACAAAAAACCTCAAACCCTTCCTGGACGTAACGTAACTTCACCAGTACAAACTATGTTTACCTCAATTTACAAAAGGTAACCACACACAATCCTCCATCCTTCAGGCTGCAGCACGTTTTGCTCCTGTCCATCTCTCTCTCTCTCTCTCTTTTTCTCCAAAGTCCTATTATATATTACATCCCCAGGTGGACACCAATTTATTTCGTATGGATGGCAAATAATATCCTTTTTCATATTACCAATGATTGGATCGCCGTCGATGCGGATACCACCACTACACCCAGCAGGAGGTTTTCTTTGCAAAACAAGTCCACTAGCAATGGCAAATAGTAGAAAAAGGAAAGAAAAAAAAAAAAAAAAACACCAATTCGGATGAAAGGAAGAGGGGGAGGGCAAAAAGAAAGCTCTCTTCTTTCTCTCTCTCTTTGAAGAAAATCGGATAAACGAACGTGCAAGTTGATCAAACTATAGTCCTGCTATTGGGGAGAAAATCTCCGAAGAAAATTCTATCAATATTGACCAAAATTGTTATCCGTTATGCTCTTCCACACAGCCATATCTAGCCATATGCAATTCCCTAAACCCACCCATCCCTGTTGCACAATAATAATCCCTGAAGGTAGGAGGGAGCCAGGATAACAAAAATTTTCATTTTTTTTTGCATTTGTTAGTCGAGATATCCAACAACACACACTTTGTAGTGTGACTTTGGGTGTACACAAGAGTATTTATGTGCGCTGCACACTGAACATGTCAAAGGACATGAATTGCTTCACTTTACTCCCGGTTCACTTTTTTTTCATTCGTTCGTTCGTTCGTTCTGCAGCAATATTTTATTTATCAAACTTGGAAAAATGCTGGGAAAAAAAAAGACTAGGACGAAAATAAAATCTCTTGCAAAACAAGGATGAAAAATATAAATCGCAACATTGTACGGACACACTACTCTGTGCCCACATTATATTGAACTTGCATTAGGACAACGATGACGATGTCGATGACGAAGACGACGAAGTGTGTAGACAATAGTTTAGTGGCAGATCAGACCAGGACAATATTGAAGGGAACAACAGCATCAACAAAAAAAAAAAAAAAATAGAGAAAACAAAACGAAAATGGGAAAAGTTTATCCCTTAGAGATTTAGTAGTGACTTCTTAAAGTTCATTAGAAGTTGATTTGAGATATAACGTGCAAAGAGGAGAAACAAAAACTAAAGCAAAGTGCCGACAAAAAATGGAAAGGAAACACACGAGCAACAAAAATTCCCTCGACGGGGGAGGGAGGATGGAAAGTTGTATCATATTACGGTTGTGGTTTGGGATAGTTAATTTGGTAGGCCATAAGCGGAACTATTGTCACATGGAAAATGAATTAAACCCATGAACGTGATGGCGGTATGTACGAGTACATGGGTGGAATTTGAGGAATCCTTGTGATCGATTTTGAGGTTAGAAGGAGCAGTGTTTTCTGAGATCTGACATCGGGCGTCATCTTTGTGTTGAGAACACTTTATTTTAGTGGAAAGCCTTATTGTAGTCATATCTCGCAAAGTTTATAATACAGTTCTCAAGTTGATGGGGCTTGAAGGACCAATTGCTTTAATTAAATTTTAAATTATTTTTTTTTTTAAATTTTCGAGAATAATTTGCTTATTATGTCGGCTATATCTTTGCATTGCGCCTTTTGATTCCATTTAAATAGCTTTGCGTCTTGCTTTTTCGCATGGTTTGTAACATAGTTCTCGAGTTGATGCGGCTCGAAGGACCATTGCTAATTTTCTTCATCGAGTATTGCGGTTGCGAACCTCAGTTCAGCCACATTAGTTACAATTCCCGCTGTCGTTTTCTTTTAAACCCATTCCTAACAAATGATGGTGCCAAGCGAACTATAGAATTTGCAGCTAGAAATTAGTTTAAGACGTTGTGTTAGGACCCCTTTAACATCGTGCTTTCTCTCATAGTTTGTTACATAGTTCTCGGGTTGATGCAGCTCGAAGGACCATTAGTAATCTATTTGAAAAGTTGAAAATATACTGCAACTCTCATTTGATAGGTAATTACGCGGCTCGAAGGACCAATAAGGTACCAAACGAATGAAGCTTTCTTAGAAAGGGGGCTACGTTCACTTAAGTAAGTGTGGCGGTTAAGAAATAGAAGCATGATAGCCTCTTTTGACCTGTTGAATACGGAAGTCACGGTGTTGCTAGAACTCCACTGTCTTGTCTTTGCTAGTACCCGAAAGGTGCAAAAATAGTGATCGAAGAAATCATTTTCGGTTGCACTTTCGGACAGTGATCAACTTTTGCGTTCTTTAACGAATTTCTGCTGATTTTACCTTAATGTAGCTTCTCAACGTCTCCCTGGATATGACACAGGTTGTCAGCCTTCGGCATCTGAGATAAGCTTTTACTAGAAATTTTGAGCAGATTTTTGGGTCGGCTCCCCCGAGGGGAATAAGTAGATCGCGGGTGCCCAAGTTTCTTAATAAATTTTGAATATTGAAATTGACTAACTTCGCCCGTTTCCTTACATGCGACCAGAAGGACCAATAGGTTTAATTTTATTTGTTTCTTATATCACCTAAGATTCAATTTTAACTAGTTTCTTGTCGTATTCATTTGTCTTGGTTTACATCAATCGTTTCCCTCGCTGTTAATGCGGCTTTAAGGACCAACTCCTTTACTATATTTTTCCCTTCTTCATCTTGGACTTACTTCTGCCTTTTAGCCTATAAATCTTGGAAATGGAGACATTAAAGAGTTATTCAATACCTTGGAAGAGGTATCTGCCACGATTTTATTTCTTAAGCCTTAGGTGGTGATAGAGAAAATTGGATGTATCCTCGCGAGTATATTCATCACTGCTGTAGTAAAGGCTTCTCAGAAAGTATTCGTCAGTGGTGATGGTGGCCAACGATTTGTTCTGCCTTCCGGGTGACGTTCGTTGGTCCGGCTTCTATTATCCCCGGGACACAGCCTCCATGTCTTCCACCCCGTTTTACCCTTCCTACGGATCTTGCAGAAGTTACGAAGAAGTGCTCGCTCGTTGCTTGATATGTTATTGTGCCCAGGCTTCCAGGGAAACTTCGTCTCATGCTGTCAGTCAAAAGCTTTGAGTTTGATACTGCCGTTATTGCTAGGACCTTGTCTTGAAATGCCCTACAGTGATGAGGGAGCCTAATAGAGCTGTTAATCTTTAGTTCATCTGATAACTGTTCCAAAGTCCATCTTACTTTGAATGAATGAATTCACGTGTATAACATTCTTCCTTCCCTCCTCCTCCTCCTCCTTCAAAAGTCTAATGCAGTCGCAAAACGACATAGTTGCCTACATATTTACTCATACTCTAGGAATCTTGGGATCCAGCTTATTATTTGTCGAAATTATATAACGTTTGGTAATTTGCTTTCAACGCTTTGAAGAGTTTGCCTCTCCCTGTGCGTCATCTGGCGTCAAATTGTTCAATGACCTAACCGAACTCTTTGCCAAATATGAAATACTCCATCCTGACCACATCGAATGTCGGCAATCGTCCACACAAATTACTAATCACCTCATCTCTCTTTGCACGCCAAATTTTTGATTCTGCAGAGAGAAAAAAAACAAACACAACCATAATAACCCATTCATTCATCTTTTATTGCAGGTACACGCCACCAGCGAACGAACGACTTCCAGAAGCACTTTGCTCTAACGCAATTCCAGACAAATAGAACAAGGACAGCATAACAGCACAACAAGCACTACGAAACACCATTTATCTCTGCAGCTGATGCAACCGCACGTTTGTATCCTGACTGAATGCACTGACGTTTTTCCATCAATCGTCCTTCTCGCAGAGAAAACGTCCCACACCCGCGAGTCTCGAACACACGAACGTACGTACGAACCAGTGAGCAAAAGATTTATCCATGTGCAAAATTCAATCAATTATGATTTGATTCCAGGACACACTAACAGGACAGCAATTCAACGAGTAGTAGTAACCTAAAAACGCAGACCAGCAGCCGGGGAAAGTGTGTAAAGAACAATAACTGTGCACAGCCAGAGGAGGACGAGCTAGCGACGAGACGAGACGAGACGATTGTGTGTGCACAAAATTGTTGACCGCAATAATTTGACTGCTGAGTCCTTACCTGTGCATCTGCAAAAAACAAAAAACAAAAAATACCGCTGATCTACAGGAGCAGCCATTCAGGTGTACAAATTCATGGTGCGTCCGTAGAATGAATTTTTTTTTTCGATTTTCATTTGACGAATAATATCCTTAAAGTGAACAATTTTCGGGAGATTTTGCAGTAGTTTGTGTTGCACCTGATGGTCTTAAACGCGAAGTGCATGTGTGGTGCCAATTGAGAGAGCAAAAAAAAAAAGAAAAAAAAATAGTGTTTCCGTTTCGGTTTTTTTTTTTGTTGTTTTGTTCTCGTTCGAAGGATAAGAGAAGGAAATTTCTTGTCGGGTACGTTTTTGATACCGTCGCCGCCGCCGCCGCGCTAAAGGGAATGATATAAAAAATAAATCCTAAGGGATATCCTAGACCCGGGCTTGGTATTTTTTTTTCTTCCTTTTCAGCTCTCTATTCGAATTCGTTTTCATTTTTTCGTGGCGCTTTCGTGAAACGGTAAACGGTGAGAAAAGTGGCAAAAATACCATTCTCGTCGTCAGCAGCAGCGCAGCAGCAGCGATAAGGTGAAAAGAGGAGAGTTCAACAGCAGCAGCAACAGCAGAGGTGCGCGCCTGTATGTGCTCGTGCTGGGGAGTAAGGATATAGCTAGCAGAACATAGAGGATAAAATGTTGCACACTCGGGTCGTCTATTTACGATCAGCAGCAATTCTTTGCCTGCTGATAGTCATTGCAATCCCAGGTGAGTGCATATGGAAATTTATATGAACATTGTATATTTCTCTTTTTTTTTTTTGCTCCTTATTTTTACTCCTTGTTCGTCCCTTCGTCGTTTTAGTAATCTTGGTTGGTGTTTTTTTGTTAGTTTTTATCTAGAATTTCTCTGGGGTGCGCTCTTGAGTAGTAGATATGTGAATACATAGTTGCTTCCCCCCCTCGCACCCCATTTGTGCTAAGGATATGTGGGAATTCATTTTTCTCACTTCTCATACCAACGCAAACACCCAGCGACCCCAGACTTCTTACCTCTCTATAATACATTCGAATTTTCTTTTATTCGAGTGGGGAATTCGCTGTTTTGCTTGATTTCAATTTCGCTGAAGTCGCAGAGTTTTCCTTTTCTCTGCGTTCGAATACCTCTCAAATGCACTTGAGTTGGCGTGCGACGGAGGGAGGGGTGGAGGCAACTGGCAAGTGAGACAGGACAGAAGTACCTATATGGGATATAAATTATTTCGATTGAAAGTGTGTGTGTGTGTGTGTTCTACGAGATATATGAGGGTAGATTAAGAAAATTATTGGAAAAAGATTTTTAAAAGGTGAAATGTCGTTTACCAGAAGTACATTCGAACGAGCGACGAGTAGGTGGTATAGGTAAGAGTAAATCAGGCTGAACGAATTAAATTGTGGTTTAATTTTTGGTTCTTTATAAAGAGAGAATGGAAATGGAAGTTCGTGAAGGTAACATTTTCATCAATTTAAAGAATTATAGTCGTCCGCTTGGACGATGGCTTATCCTTATTGCTATCCGTTTTATGAAACGGCTTACCCTGAAGAATATGACTTGCAAGAAACAATTAACGGTATAAACGCCTTCAAAGATTGTGTATCCGAGGCTGAAACTTAATTTCGACGAAATTCGTCGTTAATTTCCGTCAGCTTGAGCGAATTAAAAACCTTTAGCCACGGAGAACATAAATTTTAAGGAACAATCTCAAGGCAACTGGTACAAATCGTCAATTATTATGAAGGCTCCGTCGAATGTTTGCACTTCTAATTCAGTCAAGGTTTCTTGTTTCTCCTGCTGTCATCATCTCAGCTGCTCACAATTTGCCCTCATATTTTTTGTGATTTAAAGTGTCAAGATCAGATCTATTGAAACAGGGCTTCTTGGAGTAACTAGGGTAGGTGTACCAGTACCCGGCCACTTAACTCTTTTTCTAACTTTGCAGCAGGCTCAAACTATCTTCTTATTCTGAAAACTTTTTCATTTTAAGTTCAAAAGAAGAAAAGTTTTGCATGATTGTTCTTATGAAACAAATGGCCCACGACGCTGTCCTTAAAAGGCAGATGAAATTGACGGAATTCTTGGGTTTGTCTCAACTAGTCACATTGGAGCTATTAAGGGAAGCCAACTGTGTGCTGAATAATTCTGAAACCTTTACACTATTTCAACTAGTTTCATTTCGAAACAAAGACATCTAAGGCATTGTCGGCTTTCTGGCAGTCCAGGGGTTTGGTGGACTAAGCTTTCATCCAAACCCGTCATTTCGTATTTCACAAAACTTTAAAGAACGTCATATTGAGGTTGCATCGGGCCGGGATGAAACTTTCGCCCCATGATATTTTCATCATATGAACCCTGAAGGCCATTTATGGTTTAAAAACTAGGACCTTCGACTTCGACCTAGGACTTCGACTGCAAAAAATGTCAAAGTCTACATTCTGCAAGTTTAATCATGGTTTCGGCCAGCTTCTCATCCAGTAGAAGGATGCACCTTGGGGTACTTTAACGAACTTTTTCGTCAAGGTTCGGGAGGAAGTTTTAACAAAACCTGCGACTGTTTTAAGTCTGCAGCGTCTCTAGTAGAGGGACTTCCATCGATGACTAGTTCTCCTATCAACGCAATATTCACTTGCACGATTCTGTGGGCTTCGGACAGGCCAAACTATTTTGCTCAAATATCTATGCAAAGTTTTTGGCATTTTTGCTATCACCAGCAGCAAAGCTTGTGGAGAAGGTCAATACACCACGGAGTTCTTCTTCTGCGAATGTCCTGCTTTGGCCTGATACCGGCTGCAAGCTATAGGTGCAGACGTGGTGAGTGATACGAATTCACGTTCATGAAGTGCTTTCACGGCTTTCTTAAAAAGTCTGTCTAAAAGTACAATAGACCGGTTTCGGAGTTTTTTGAGTGCATCAGCAGATGTTAAAACAGGGTACCTTCTACAACCTTGTAACGAAAATATTCCTTCAAAAATATAAGGTACCACAGGTTCGAGGCGATTAACACTAAATTCTAACTTATGATTCTGAACAAGTTACAATGGTTTGGTTGTCTAGGTATAAAGGGTTCAAGCAAATCTCCACACCATCTACTCTACTTCTTATTCTGCACTTCGGTCAGCTCTACGAAGAACGCTGCAGACATATAGAATCTCAAATCGAGAGAGTAAGCCCAGGTATCGAGGGCTCTCGCGCGTGCTTAACATTTTTAGAATAGAATCTTTTTTGATAGCTGTCGGTAGCAGGTTTTAAAAAAAAAACATTTCATCATTGGAAACAAGGCTAAGAGGATAAGTTGCAGTAACGGAAGGAAACTTGTTTCTTATGCTGTCCTGGAATGCCGCTAATCCTGCATGATGTTCGCTTCTTCCACTGCTTGGGTGACTTGGCTTGAACATCTCTATTGTATCTAAGAAGATTCGTTAACGAATCCAAAGGGTTTTGTTAGCCAAATGTCGTACCATCGACTAAAAAGTATTCGCCTTGTTGGCTTCTGAGTGATGTTGCACACTCTGCAAGGAGCTCTTCCTAACTAAGCTAACGAATTGCAGAAATCCTCTTTTTGCTGCAGATTGTAGTTGGAGAAACTAAATGTTGTTTGTTTCAGTTTCGTTCATTGTTGTAGGGGATTGAACCTACAACAGCTCCTGGGTCACATGTGTTTTCTATGAAGCAAGTGATATTATGCGAATTGGTTGGGCTTGAAGCATTGGGCAATAATCTTGCATTTTATTTGCGTCGCGTTATTTGTTTGGAATTTTCTCTGACTGTTTCTAAATCTCTAACAGATATTTCTTTAAGATATATAAATTTTATAAATGAGAGTTTTAAAGACTCATTAGTCATCTCATAAAAGAGACTGAAGTCCACTAATAACTCGAGAACGGATGGTTTGATTTTAGAGATAAAGGACACTATGGAATATTATACCTGGGAAATTTCAAGGAAAATTGAAAATCCGGGAAGATCCAGTTTTTAGTACATTTCGAAGTATCGCGGAAAGCCTCTTAGAATGAATGATTTTGTTCTAAATTCGTTTGAATCGCTGCGGACTACTGTTGATTATATTAACGCAGGCAATTGATGCTACTATCACCGCTCCTTCGAATCAACTCTGGACACTCTTCGCAATCATAATTTCGACATGTTTTCCATCGAATCGCAATGAAGCTTTCTGATCGATGATATATGCTTGTCTGCTCATGAGTGGCAATTTTTTGTGCAAATTTGAAATGCCACCGCCAACTGCATGACGCACCTAGTCGAAATCTGAATGTATTCCATTTCGCCCTCCGTTGAAACTGAAAAAACATTCCTCATTACCATAGATGTAAGGAATGCAGTTAATTCAGTAATGCATTAAGACTTATTGTGTAAGTCTTTTAACTTACTAATTGACTTAAACTTAGACACTACATACTCCAATCACTTTTAGCATTCATGACTTTTAAATTAATACAAGACTATAAGTTAAAATACTGCAGTCTTTTAACTTACTGTCAATTGACTGCTTGTATCAATTCATAAGTGATGAATGCTAAAAATGATTGGAGTACTCAAATAAAGTATTCACTTACTTACATTCAAAACTTCAGTCAAATGACTGCGACTTGCCTGAATGCAGTTCTGCATTCATTCACAACTCTGCTAATAACACTGATTTTGATTGCTCTGTCAATCGCCTGTTCCGGGATAGTGGCTACGTTGCTGGGAGCCGCATCGCACGTTGAACGATTTATGAAATGAAAAACAACGTTTAGAATTTCTTCAAACGCTGCTGCTGTCATTCCAAGATCAACTCCGATAGATGTAGGCGTCGACTTTATGGTAATACGTATAGAAATTGCTTTACGAAATGACCAATCCGCTGCAGAGTTTTACATGCAATTGTTGGCGAGGGGCAATTGACGTGATTCCAGTGACTTAGTCACCGGCCTGATTGAATTTCCACCGAGTTCTTGTTTTCTATACAAGAATCCGGGAAAAACTTATCACGAATTTTTTTATGAATACGATTTTGGCTACGAAAATCAAGAAATTTCGTCCATCAAAATTATAATTTTGTCTTCGTGATGGATGGAAACGAAACCGCCAACGATATCGAACGGAATTTCGGACAAAAATTTAAAATTGAAAGTCTGCTCGGCTTTAATTTTGTTGCGCAACTTCAATGCACTGAAACTTTGTAATTAATCTCAAATCAAATGTCATTCAAGCGATGATTTCAATGACGACGATGTTCTAATTCCGCTTATTTCGAACGGTTTGCCTTTCGTATTAAAGCGTCTTCGATTTCCCGTGAGTCTCGGTTTCGCTCTGACCACTAATAAGGACAATCAATAGATGTTTGTGGTAACATTTCTCACATGGTCAATTGTATGTGACGTACTAACGTGTGTCCCGCTTTCTACGTGTACGGTACGCGACCGAGAATTGAACGAAAAATGTTGTGTACCATAAAGCACTTCGGTGGAAAAGCGGTTTGATGGAAACACATCTACATTGTTATAGTTCATTTATTCCCATTCTATGAATGTGAGCATTAAATGTTTGGAATTATTGTTTTCATTACTTTAATAAATTTGGGCGGAACAAAGTGTTTGCGTAGGATTAGCGGCATTCCAATCTAAACCGAAACAGCTTTAGAAATGAAAATGAATGCTTGACTATTTTATTTGTCCAATTCAGTATTTGAAGAATTATTTACGACTCATCAGAGATATCAAATGTTAAATTCGTGCTCCCGGAGAAGCTCTTGAGGAGCTTAATTTTTTCCAAAAAAAAAGAAGTCCTTGCTTCAATAGAATTTTATTTGTATTTCCGTTTTGAATTCGATATTAGTTCCTCAGAAACTTTTTGAGGCCAGTGTTGTGTTTCATCAAAGCAATTGACTTGATTTTTATTTGCGTACTCGTATGTCCCCCTGTAAAGTGGGCCTTAGCACATATGCCATTCAATTTCATTTTTCTTAGAACTTCTCTTGTTATTATTTTCCTTTTGGTATAATATAAACGAGTTGATATTACAGTTACTTCCAAGCAATTACAAGATCCAACCCATTGTGGTTGTGCGTGTCTCTCTGTGAAACGGCTTGAAGCTGTTAAAAATTCAATAGAATTTTGTGTTCTTCTCCAAAAATGTATTCTAATACTTCGTAGAATTTGTGTTCTCTTCTTGGATTTAAGAAGCAAGCTTCAAGGAAAATGTCGTTGCTAATGAAATACATAGCTGGTTGTGAGGACTTCTGGGAAGTGGTTCGCAACTTTGATAAATTTGATGAAAATTCCTACGAGTCAAAAATTTCTGAAACTTTTCCTTTGAACTTTTCTAAAACTCCCGAAACTCGAATTTTGGAAGCAGGATTTAATAAATTTAATAGCTTTCCATCGAATTCAAAGGACGAATATTACCTTTTTTGTTGTGCTTGTGGCTTGAAGCTTTGATAAATTCGATGGAAGTTTTTAAGACATTCTAGAATTTCGTTCTTTGTTCGAATTTAAGGTGCACAATTTCCATAAATTGTGTGAAACTATTGTTTGTCGGTTCTTTTGAGATTCAAAGAATTTCTTTTATATTGCTTTCGCGGTCTTAAGAAGCATAGCCTTCAATTCATAGGTTGGTGCCCGTAAATTTGACAATCTATGCCCTTATTTCCTGTTTTCGATTTTAAGAAGTGGAATTCAAAGATAAAATTGTTGATAGGTTTGCAACTTTGTCATATTTTCGCAAGAGGTGGAGCAGCGAATAAAAACTTTAAGGTGGTAAAGGGGGAGATTTGAACTAGGGACCCCTCGCTTAGTGGTCCAACACACTTCACCGATAATCCCCTGCAGCCACAGTTAGGACACACAGTTAGGAATAAAGTGAGCATTTAATGCGGTGGGAGGCCTTAATTTCTGCCTGACTGTCGACTCGGTTGTTTATGCCGTTTTTGGATGTTACACTGCTTAAGAGCAACTTACCTGCCTGGAAGACGTTTGATAAGTTCGGGAGGTAAATGATGTCTTAAGTTCGCCCGAAAAGACGCCCGTACCTACTCCTCAGTTCATTTTGGGTCCTTCAGTGAAGGTAGTTATAGCGAACTCTCTTGTGACAGAACCTACCTCCTAGCCTGATTTGGATTTGATGGTAGCTGGATTTGGGTGTTAGTGGAATCACTGGGCAGCAAAAGGAGGATTTTGCAGTGGAGGCCTTACGGATCAGCCACCAGTTACATGCAATCGGGCTTCACCCTAGGGCTCCTGTGATTCCGATTCCAGCGATTCTCTGGACTCTACTCTCTCTTATGATGTTGTAAGCTCTAATCGAGGAAAGTCAACATACTAGGAACTTACGCAGGGAGGTCATTTTGGGTTTAAGTCCCCTCTTTTTGCCAAAAGTTTTGACATAAGTCTAGAAGACAGTGCTTGCTTTCCGCACTCGATGTTCGAAATTCAACTTTTCCTTGAGCTTAGGGTCTGAATGACACTTTGGTATTAATGGCACTGGAGGATTCTTTGTGTCGTATATGTATATCATTTTTTGGGTTTACGACAAGATCGACAAGACCTTCCGCCCCAAGCACCCTATATTTCTAAAAAGGCAGCTAGCCTCAATTTTCGGTAGTGACTAGTAATTTTTCGCCCAACTTCGTGCTATCTCCGTAGACCTACCATTGAGGTAGGCATGTTGAGATGAGTCAGAAAGAGGTCCAAACTCATGCCTAACGCTGCCTACTTTTGCTATGGAAACTGCTCGTACATGTCTCCACGACTGGAATGACTTGGTTTCGCAGTATACTACCCATTTTAAAGGCGTGAAACCAGTGCGTCAAATTCCTTTGAAACATTTCAACAAACCTTTGATGGACAAAGACTTCAAAGAACGGTCTACTACTGGCTGCCATCAAACATTTTGTCCTCTACCACATTCCAACTTCAAGGACATTTCTTCCCGAATTTCCTCCGCCATAAATATACCTAAATACCGCTCGCACATTCCAACCACCCTAAACTAACTTTCTTAATAAATATGTAATTCGAAAGAAATTAAAACTTCACCTTGGCACAATCTAAACAAAAAGCAAAATCAAAATCACCCCCCCCCCCCCCCCCCTCCACTTCCATCGGCCAACCTCGAAACTAATCCAGGCGCGCCCTCAAGAATCTTACCCAAAATTGATTTTATATTTTCGCCTAGAGCCCTAAAATCTGGGTGAACATCTAAAATAGAACACAAAATAGCAATAAACCTTCCGCCGCATACCGCGCTCTTTTGGGATCGGTGAGGGATGCGGAGAAAAACATCAATATTTGACAGAATTTCATGTCCTTAAACACCCAGGAAAATATATTTTTATATCCATCAGTCTCATAAATAATTCAGGGACATCTCTACAGCCGAGACACGGTGAAAATTTCCATTTCCCCGTCGTCTTTTCTGCACCCTTTTATCCCTTTGTCAAACATCCAATTTGAATTTTTCCCACTTTCAGGCATCTTAGTCGTCCGTGATCCTACTGTATCAGAGCACGAAGGATATGTACAAAAAGTTTGAACCTCCTTAAAACAGCTTTTGAGGCTCTTGAAACGTGTCCTGAATGATCACATAATTTTCAAGGAAACTCATAATTTACCATTTCCCTTTTGAACGTACACCATTTGCCATTTGCCCATTGAGGAAAAGTGCCACTTGCGTCAATTGAAAGCGTTAAGGGGGATTAAATTGAAACAAACGAAAAAGAAAGACTGTTTCGTCTCTGTGACTTTATTGGCTTAACGCATCCTCGATGATCCCTTTTCATTTTGTGTGTTGTGAGTATGTCTCTCTGGCTCTGGGCTGTGCATCCGGAACATTGACACTTAAAATGTTTCCTTTAAGCCGGTCTCAGTGTCTCTGGCCCCCTGCTCTTTTTCTCTCTCAATCTCTGTGTCTTTCCCATTTATCCATCAAGATGCTAAACGGTTTATTTAATAAGTTGTGACACTTTGAACACACATACACGATGTTACAGTCTCTCCCCCTCAATCCAGGAGCGCTTTTTGTCATCCCCCAAATTGCATGTCAAAATGTATAGCGTCAACATCGAGTAGCAGAAAAGGACATTCACCACACGTACATATATAGAGATGTTTATAGAAAAGATACACACAGATTCACAGCCGGCGAAAAGGACGTTGTCGTTGTCGTCGTCGTGTATAAATAAAATTCTAATTAGTATTCTGTTGACAGGATAATCGTACTGGTTACGGCCAAAAAAGATTAAGAGCGAAAGACGGGTTGAACGTGGTGTTTGTGTAGCGTTATACTAGTGGCATATTTGACATAGCACAGCAGTAGCAACAGCAGCATCAGCATCAGCTAGTGGAGTGAAAAATCAGAGAGCATAGCACTCGCACTGCTATGGGAGAAAGGATAACTTGTGCGGGCTGTTTGATGGGAAACAGCGACGGTAATTCATGAAATGGACAAAGTTCACGCGTGCAGCTTTTTCGATTTAATGTTCTTATGTATCATGTCGGTCGGCCGGCCGGCGGCTTGAGGGAGACAACGACGACAGTCTGAATGACAAGAGACGGAACGGATCCTTTTGTACTTTATTTAGTGGGCTCTTCTTTTATTAGGTTCCCTCCATGTGTCTGCAATTCTGTTTTAAAATTGAGGTCGGACTTTGTTTAACTTTCTTTTTTACCAGGCTAATGTAGTTTCATGCGTAGGCATTTTTAAGGGTGGTAACATGGGTGTGCGGCCTTTAAAACGTGGAAATATGACTCAAATAGACCAGTTTCTTAAATTTTCACAATGTTAGATATACGGCTCTGATATGAACCCTCGACTACAAGACTAGAGGTGCTACCGCCTTTTATTGACGGCGTCATCATACACCTGGCTCAGGAACAATGGAGCAACGATTTCGTCATAACCCGAAGTGAGTGTTGTTAACACCAAAAGATCAAAGTCCCTGGTCTCTCTTAACATAAATCAAATCCGGATGCTCGTCGGGGTATTAACCGGACACTGCTTAATAGGAAACATGGATAAAAGGCTATGGCTCTTTGCAAATGACTTCTGAAGAAGCTGCAAAGACGAGGAGGAAATAGAGTCTATGCCACTGCCCCAGCTCTACAGGAACGCCGCTCATCCTGCATGGGAGCACGGTTCTTCGAAAGTGTGGACGTCTTGGCCAAAGTACCTCTATCAGACATAAAATTATTCCTCCTTTCGCTTTTACGGCCTCTGGGTGAAATTGGCGTCTGGTGCAAAGCCGCCTCTCCTAACCTAAACTAACCTAACCTTATCACAATGTTTTAAAAAGCGATTCCATTCATAGTTTTCTGAATCCAGCCAGCGGATAAATTTCGGGGAATTTTTTTTCTAATTCTGTCAGAAGTGTGCTTCCAATTCTTGAGGACTAAAATTAACAGCCTTAAATCCACCCTAGAAGTCGGTGAAAGGGCAACGACTTTTGTGACTTAAGAAGTCTTTGTTTTACGGATTCAGTGGTTGACATCTTTGGGGATGATGAGAGATTCCAGTGCGCTTCTTTCGGCTCTTCTAATCTGACGCATTCCAGCGAAACTTGTGGCCTTATCTACTCCCAGAAATTCAACGTTGTGTTGAAGGTTATCTTTGGTTTATCTTTACCTTACCTACCGTCACTTCACTACTTGGTTGCTTCTTATCACCTCAGAATTGACTTGAAAACAAGCAATGGTCATAATACTTTTCTTGGTCAGTAGGACCATCTCTTTTCTTTCGGTGACGAGACCTGATTAATGTTCTTTCATCCAAAGGTAGTGTGTTGGTATACTAAGCAAGGTCTCACCTCTAAATCCTCCCGAGTACGATCTTAAATATGTCGCTGCCCCATCTTTTGCGAAGGTCTGACAAACATAAAAGAGTACAACCTTGTCCAGGGAAGCTTCACAAAATTTTCCCATTCGGAATCGACATAAAATTGTATTTCGTTTATATTCGTCCAAAAAAAATATAACTTTGCACACACAATTGTTGGAGAAGCTAAGCTTCCTGCTCTCTATGACTGTCTGTATTGACTGTGTGTGCTTGTTCTTTGCGAGGAATCTTAGGATTAAATCCGCCCCAGTACAATCTAAAGTACAACATCAAGGCTTTTCTTCGACAATCGTCCAAGAGTAAGAAGTTTTAGAAGAAGCTTCTCAAAATGTGCTGGTGCCTGTGGGAAAAATATATCTTTTCACACACTATGGTTGGTGAAGCTAGGCTTTGAAGCTGTCTAATACTGATTTGTTTTATTTCTGAGGAACTTCGGTGGGATGTGGAACGGATGTGCGACTTCAAGATTTTACATCCAATGGTCGTTAATTGAAAAGTTTAGCCACACGACGTCTCTTAGAGAAGCCTGGGATCGAGAAAGCTCTGGAAGGCCTTATACCCCTCAGTGACTTGCCATGTAAATGCTCATTCCGCGGCGCATTTTGGTGATAGAAGATGTTTACTTACGAATCGAATCTCATATACTTCAACCCCATTCTTAATATCAACAACAAAGTAGACGAATTTGCTTCAAAAATAGTCATGAGTGAGTAATTCCCGGTCGTCTGGTTGCGCGTTTTGGCGATCACCGGATTTTACTGCCATTTTGTATAAATTAGGCTTACACCTTAATTTCTAAACACTAAAGTCCTCGCGGACTCATAAGGTAATCCTTCATTACGGCATTAGCCGAATGTTATTGCCTTCTTCCGGTGTTTCTCTTCTTTTGTCAGTTCATACTTACGCTGTCTAGCCATCTTGATATCCTCAAAAGCCTGAAAATATAAGAAAATGAGGCTTTGATTTGATATTTTCAAAAGTTTTGTTTCTCCAGCGACAGGTAACGTAAGGGACTCTTAGCCACCGCATTCTCTGCAAACGACATCATCTTTGAGATAATTCCATCGCGTATAAGTCCATTAATCCTTCGCAGCTGCTTGATCCGCAACTTTCAACTTTCGAACAATCTTAAATATTTGGCCTTCGGTATTATTTTTCTGCCTAGATCCGCGGTGTATATCCGATACTTTTCTTGCCTTTTGAGGAGCTCACTCTTTACAGGGTAAGTCTTGTAACCCAGCAGAGACGTATCTTATACAACGAGCTCAGAATCTCAAGTTCTGCGACAGCAGACTATATAATAGAGTACCGAGGTCCGAGTCTATTTGAAAGATTTGAGGACACCGACACTGTAAGACCTCAAAAGCCTGTAAAATTTCTTCGCACTGATCGATGAGAACCTCAATACTCGTTGATGAAACATAAAGGAAATAGAATGGGAGATAAGACACCACCTTGTGGTTTGCCAATTATTGTCAATTATTCCGCTCTTAAGAAGTTTATGAGCAAAATCTACAATTTCGCAGAAAGATATCTGATTTGACCGCCAACAAAGACCGCAGGTCTTTTATTTCTTTGTTTTGAATCAGTTTTTTGGAACACTAAGAAGCTTGAGGTTCAAGAAAAGTATTCCAATAAAATGCCAAGCTACCCGAAAGTGTCGATTCTGACTCATCTCAGTAAAAGTTCCTTGCTAAAAGTAAATTTTCCGCTTTGAATCTAGTCCGCTACCCACTGTTCCCCGATTGTTGTTACACATCGTTTTATCGTTCATTGAATTTTCTCCCACTGCAACATATATGTACATATTTTGTTTGGCGCGACATCTAACGGTTTCGATTCCCCTCCCTGTTTGTTAATCCTTATTGGCCTCCCTTAATAAATTATACTTTCAATTTAGTTGGCAGGGCGGCTGTTTTGATTCTGGATTCGCTTGTCATGTCCACCCCACCTCTATCTACCCATTTCGAACACCAATATAACAATCCTAACACATCAGGCTCAACTGCGTTGTATATGTGTCAAATCGATGCCTGATCAAATTAACAGGGATTTTCACTGAAGCTTAATCCTTTGTTAAGTTATGCACTATACACGTACAGACGCAATAACAGCAGACACGACATCTATAGTACATATATTTCGGCGAAACTACTATTATACCGACAAAATTTGCAGCAACCGCCCCCTACCCTCTGCCGTTTGTATAGTTCCGTTGTCAAATGTTTTGACAGTTGTATTAACTTGGATTTCGAAATTGGTCTATCGCACACATGTTCTTCTGATGAACGCTGAGCCCACACACCCAATCGCACACGATTTCGTTCTGTCGAGCGAGTTACTAACTCATCCTTTATCCGTTTTCCCATGGAAAGTAGGTAGGTGGTGCACAGTAGGTAGGATAGGAAGTTGCTGCCTGCAAGGAAAGGACCCGTGGATGGATTTTAATTTAACGTTGAAACTTCGGTCGATGGCGGCTGAGTTGAGTATATGTGCTGTCGCGTGGAAAATTCAAACAGTGATTAACGTCTGCGAAATTTTCATTTTATCTCGATGTATGTATTGTGTGGGTATGTATGTATGTATGTACGTACGTATTGGCCAGGAATGATGACTACACAGCGAAAAGGGTTGATTGCTGGAACAAGTTGTGAAAACTGAAAACTGAAAACCAAACGAATGAACTAACGGAGCGGAGTGCGGCGCGGCACGGTGCGGCGCGTCACAGGAAGGAATTGAATGGTTTTGTTTGGGTTGGGTTGGGTTGGGTTCGAGTTGGGTGGTAATATGTTGTGAGTTGAGTTTTGGATTGCGAGGTAATTCTAATTGGTTGTTTGAAGGGCTTTTGAAGATCACATCATGTGGAAATTGTTTCGGCTGAAAGGGATTTCTTTATGGTACGTCTGTATTTTTTGGGAGGGGTTCGAGTTTTGAGTGAGCTAAAAGGATTACGAGTGGAATTTTTCGGGGGTGTTGGTTCGCTGGTTGGTTGGTTGGTTGGTTGGATGGCGCTGATGAAGATATTCGAGGTTAAAGTTCAAATGAGTGGTAATAAATCTTGGTTTGACGGGCTGTGCTCTTCTCAAGAAGATGGTAAAATTGCAGTTTTGCGACTTTTGTTTGTCTTTTTGTCTTGGTTAATGTGCAGACTTGATGTGAAAGTTGGGGATTCCTTTGTGGCGCAATTAAATTGAGTTTTTGTGCACAAAAAGTTTGTGTTTTGTGACAGTTTGGAAATTTTCAAATGAAACACTTGTGGTGTGGTGGGTCGTTGACTTTTTATATATAAATTTTGATTCCTTTAAAGGAGAGATGCCTGTAAATCTTTGTTAATTTTATTGGAAACCATAAGTATGCCTGGTTGGCGCCCAACGAGGGGTCAAAGCTCTTAGACCAATGAAGCAATGACAGATACTAGGGGCGAACCGTCTCCACTGCCTTGGTCCATGAGTTTGGAATCTTTTCTGGCGGCTTTAAATTTTTACAAACTAATGCACTAACCTACTCATGCTGATAATATAGCTGTTCTTTGTGTTCGATCATAACTAGTGAAGATTGGTATGGAAGCGCTGGCAGATAAACAAATTCAATAAATATGAGTCGAATATATTTTTGGAACAGTTTTACGCCTATTTCGAACGAAAGAGTTGAACCTGAGATTTGAACCCTTGCTCAGCATTCCAGCACAATAACCGCACAGAGGCCGTGCGCCTATATTCTAGCTATCAGGGAAGTCATATATAGCAAACTGTTGTGGAACAACCATATCAGGTTGTAATGCTCAACAATTTTTCTAGCCAGCAAGCGAGTCACACAGCGTTACAAAGCCTATCACAACTGTTGGAGCTTTTGTGGAGTGTGACAATATCAGGCTTTATTTCTCGCTAGTTAAATAGATCTTTAAAATTCCAGTCTGAGGCTAGTTGGAAGAGTTGAGTCTTTTTTTTTGGGTTATGGGAACTGAAGTTTCCGACAAATTTGTTGGTCATATCCATCATCTCTGGACCGAGACACTGTTTTCTTTTCTGTTTTTGTTTAAAGGTGGAACGTTTCGAAAGCCTAAGTGTGGGACTTTTACCACAGTAACGCCGCCTTCATTAAATCATGAGGGTGGCTGTTTCTCTGGATACACATACCTAGTTTTTTTTTTGTCTGAATACATTTCTCTTTATTATCTGCCAGAGTTGGTAGGCTTCTGTCTTCTACTCGATGCTTGTTCCCCTAACCATGGTTCCTGCAACAATTGTTCTTTAACGGTAATTTCACGCTTGTTTCTCTTTGTAATAAGCTTTTCGCAGTGTTGTGGAGATACTTACATATTTACTTACTTACTTGACGGACTCCCGATCCTAGATCCCGGTCATGATGATTCCAGTTTTTTAGACCATGATTTGTTCTTTACAATAGAAGTTCAGTTTTCCTTCTCGTTTCGAAACTGCGCGCTAGGATTCAAAGATCCTCTTGACTTGAGCGCAATTGTCCATTGTCTTTAAGTCTTATCCATGAGCCGTGTCCCAGGGCACGTAACTGCAAGTTTTCTACGCCAAGCGCTTTGGCTTCCGCGATGATTTGTTCTTGACAACAATAGTCCTTTACGTCCTGAAACTGCGCGCTGGGATTTAATGATCGTCTTTGCTAGAGAACAGTTGTTCATTTTCTTTTCGTCTTCTCCTCATTTCGTACAAGACATAAACCCCAAGTGTACTCCTGGAAGTCAAGTGTTTTATTTCTCTACATTATCGATCATCATATGTGTCTACCTTCCTCACCTATTTTGCCAATCTGTCTGTAGAGACTGAATGGGGTTTTCTTCCGGCTGATTGTCACTTAGACCAGCGGACTTTTTTCATATTCAGTTCAAAAGACATTCGGTTTGAGATTACACTGATTGCTTCTCCCTACTCTTAGCAATCCAGTCCTATGTACCGAGTTTATCAGTCTCATGTAAGTTCTCCTGTCCGTCGCCGGTGCTATTAATAGCATTTTAATTAGCGGTCTGGGTCTCTCCCAACCTTTGACATAAGTCTTGAGACGCTCTTTCACCTGCATATTTTAATATGACCGTCATGCCTCTGTTCAAACCAGGTTCCTGAATCTGGGTGATTAAGAGATGCACTCCTAAATTCCCGATTTATAAGGGAAGTCCTAAAATTCCTAAAAGTCCTAAAAATTTAACAATGAACTAGATTTGTAGTCGATGGTACAAATCTTCAGACAAAAACAAGGCACAACTTCTTGGACTTACGGCAGAAACACTCGTTAGAAAGCGGCAGACTTCTGAAGAGTAATTTCTTTTAGTTGGTACTTAATGAGGGAATTCTTTAGCTCTTCCCCCAAATTCACATGTACAATTTATCGCCGATTCTCTTTCTTCCAAGACCTTATTTGTTAAGTTTTGTAAGGTATGTGACCAGCAAACGGAATACATATGGAAACCCAATAGCCCCTTCGCCCTGGATATGCAATTCGTCACTGCCTAAGAGAATTCTCATTACTTTGACACTTTATTTGTTAGCATCCGTTAAGTAGGAGATGCCTAAAAGGGGTCTAAGCCCAAAAAAACAAAACAGATTCATTTATTTTGATTGAATGGAAAGCTTTTTCGACAGCTTGCACTATGTGAACTGCTTCCTTCAAAAGTAATTCCTAATTTTCCCACTCCGAATTCAAATTTAACTACCAAAACTGCCAGTCAACACTTTTTCTCATCAACATGAAATTTACATCCCCAAACGTATCCGCTCATAAATCGCCCTAAGATATGCAATAATAATTTATCTTTACAATTTAACCAAAACCATATCTGATTTTATTTCGTAAACATCTAAACGACAACGACGACGACGTAGAATAGTTTTTGTTCATCTTTTATGCTTCATAATAATTTTTAACAATCATCTAACATTAGTCAAGATTTCCCTCTGTACGAGTCTTAGTTTTTTTACGACTTTTCTCATAAAGCAAAAAAGCACTTTCAACTTCCATCCAATTACCTCCGTAGATCTACTTAAGGCTGCGGAATATGCTTATAACTCATAACATTATACTAGAGAAACCATTCGAGTAAAACAACAACAATCCTAGAAGTAAAGACTTTTAGATTCTAATGGGATTCATCATGGATGAAGATGAAGATGACGCAAGATTCTGCATGGCAGGCAATTTGAATATACAAATCCGTACAAATGGAAAAAAAAAGTCAGGACAGTACTCGCACTGCTTTAACTATATGTAGGTTTGTAGGTACTTGTTGACAACACTCACCTAAGAAAAAATATATATATGTTTGAAACCAGCCAAAGAAGATCACAAACAGGACAACCATTGAAAATCCATAAAATTCCTTGTATTGATCTAAAAATAAATAAACTTCCTCAACAATTGTGTGTTTCGTGTCGGGTCGTGTCATGTCGTATCGTCACTGACCTCTTTTCGATTGGGATTCGCCAAAAACCTCCTCCATCAGATTATAGTGGATCTAAAAACAACCACCCAACAAGATAAAATAAAAAGAAAGTGTGTGTGAGAGAGAGAGAGTCATCTCCCCGTGAAAGATGATGATAAATGATCATCCCTTTCACGCGTCTCAATGGGGATTATATCAGCAGTGGCGGGCGGTGGTGCAGGGGCGTACAAATGAACTTTCGATTTGTCGATGGATGAGATGAGATTTGTACCAGGAAGTTTTTCTCCAGCTAAAAATCTTTGATAATTATTCCATAGAGGATTAACACGCTGTCTCATAGTTTTTTTTTTTCCTACAAAAAATATAGATGTAGATATAGTTGTGCTGATGTTTCCGGGAATATATGTACGGAGCCTCTGGAGAGGAGAAAAGTTTTCCTGAAGCTCTCCACCAATCATTCCTCTTGTGATTCTTCAAAAACACATTATCGCACTTTTTTTTTTTATGTGCAAATTCATCATTTTCCTAGATCCGATAGCTGAGTTGAGTTGAGCCCCCATCCTTGAATGGGGATGTGTGTGTTTGTGTGCGTCTTCCTTTTGGGAGGATTATTGCCACGTTACGTTTTTATGAAGTTATGGATGTAAGATGAAAAGTTTGCCATTTGCTGAATTAGTGATTCACAGGGAAGAGAGGAGGTTGGTATTTCATTTTTTTCTTTTTTTGTTCGCTTCGCTTATTAAAGGCAGGAGGATGTTTGCTAATTATGACAAGTCAAGCCAGAAAGGTGGGAAAAGTCAACAGCAAAAGAGTTGAGTTGAGTAGGAGTAGAGTGCAAGTTTGCAACTATTTATCAAAGAAATGGAGAAGAGGGAGAACTCTTGGAATTGAATTACGTAAATACTGACTAATTTTAAGAGGCTGAATTTAAAAACTTTAAAACATTTTATGGAGGTTGAAGGGTTCTTTGCAATTTAATGGGGAGGATGCTGAGGGTTTTATTTTTCTGTATTTAATCTAAATATTCTACGAATTTGTTATCATGGATGCTTCAGATTCATATAAAATGGGACTGGAACGATGACCACCTTAACAGTCGCCACCCACGACTCCCCTCGGGTGCTTGTGAATATATATTCGCGTGCAACAGCTCTCACTCGGTGTATGCTTGCTCTAACTATATAGCCAGTTGTATTCCACCGCCAGAAATGCCTATATTCGGACGTACTAAGATTCTCTTCTCAGCCACACAGTTCGAATGTTGGATGCTCTTTCACACTCTGTTTTCTCTTCACATTACATTAAGATACAGATATTAAAACCATCATCAATTAGTATGATTTCGGATACAAGGACATCGATTGGTGATTTGATGACATATCTAACCGAAAAGTGGAACCAATCTATTCCCCAATCCTGGTGAAAGCAAGGTCGTTGCGCTTGATATTTCAAAGGCATTTGACAGAGTTTGGCATCTCTTGTCTCTTGCTCTCTTGTCGAAAATGCGTGCATTTGCGATCGATGTTACCCCTCTTCAATGGATTAGAAATTACCTTTCGGACCGTTCAATACAAGTTGTTTTGGACGGTTTCAAGTCTGCAACTTACCAAATAAATGCTGGTGTCCCTCAAGGCTCTGTTTTGTCTCCGACTCTCTTTCTCATTTCTATCAATGACCTCCTGTCTGTCACTTCTAATCCAATCCATTCCTTTGCTGATGACAGTACCCTCAGCTTTACATATTCGTTTCCTGGACAAGGCCCCTCATCTTCGGGTGTTGAACTCGAACGGCAACGTATGTTAAGCTCATTAAAGACACCACCAACAGAGTGGAATTTAATGCTTCCAAAACGCTGTCATTGAAGCGAACCCCTAATTCTCGGCCATTATCTATGAATGGCACTTGCATCACTGAAACCGAACGACTTTCCATTCTCGGTATGTGTGTTAATGATAACCTTCGTTGGAATGACAATATATTCGATGTCGCCAAGAACGCTGCGAAATGTCTAGGCTCCTTAAGCAATGCAAGAAATATTTCACCCCTTCTGATCTGGCTGGAATCTACAAGGTGTTTATTCGCCCAAAACTTGAGTACAACGCTCATATCTGGTCTGGTGCACCAATAACATATTTGGAGCTACTTGACAGGATTCAAAAACTGTCAACTGTACTGTGAAATATAAAGATTCCTTTCTAAACCGTACAATACGAATGTGGAATGCTCTACCCCGCTCTGTTTTTCCTACGCATTATAGTTTACAGACATTTAAAACCAACGTGCATCGGTATCTCCTTTTTTCTAATCCTTCACTTCCCTAATGCCCGCACTGTGTTACTTCATTATAAGGGTATCCAAAGTCCCTTTAGTGCGCGTACATTATAAAAAAAAAAGGACATCGAAAGTCCTTTGCAAGTTATGAAAAAGAGCCCTGAACACCGCATTTTAATATTGAAATGCCGAGTTAAGGCACAGGGCCGGGTCCATGTCCGGATCAAAGTCGAAATACAAGTCCAAGTTATAGTCCATCCCATCCGACCGTCGGCACTTTCAGATTCATGTACCTGTCTTTGCATATCCCTGACAAGTCGTTGCAGTGAAAACGTGTCCCTGGCCATGTAACAGTCAGCCGCTTACCCCTTCTCCCTTGTCTCTTGGCCGACTCAGAATTAAACAGCTGAACCAGTAAGCATATACAATTAGAAGCGATTTTGGGTAACTGCCGCCAAGTTCATTAAGATCACCTTCTACTTGTGACTGCCACAAATGTGAGACCTTTCTTATCAGCGTTGGCCTTCGGGATTAAAGTCTAAGATTCTGCAGGATGGAGCGTTGGTGCTCAGGTGCCCTTCATGTCTCAGAGAGGTTAATATCGCTATACATCTCGTGTAGTTTATGGTTGAATTGTCTCCTCCATAACCCGTGAACGAAAATGGAATCAAATATCTTACGAAGCGCGCGTAAGTTTAGATAGTATTGCCATGTTTTGTAGCGCTTCCAGAAAATGTTTCTAACTGACAGAGTTAAAGGCGCCTATACCTTCTTCCTTTTATTGCCATCCGTGCTGTCTCTTTTACTATTTTAATGCTATCGATGGTCTGGGGTGTCTTTTGAAATCTAATAGATCCGCCTGTTGCTTCAATGGTAGCTTTCCTCTGTCATAGCTTATTTCCCCAGCTGTGGACAGTTGATGAGCCTTATAGCACTTAACCTCTCTTCTGGTTAGAAGTACAAGATTCTGTTTCTTCTAATTTATTTTTACGCCTTTAAGTGCTACGATTGGGTAAACAACATTGAGTTGCCATAAGGAACAAAGACGCTAAAATGAGCCACGACATCATCTGTTCCACACCTTGGGGTATCCCAAATGGTTCCAAGAGGATCTAAGTTTGCTTTCGACCCGGTTCAGCCTCTCATTCAGCTTTCCAAATCTGTTGCCTTTTTCTTTTGTGTGAATTTTAGACTTTTTTCTAGTCTAATCTCTCTGTAGCGATTTTACCAGTGACCTTGGAAACAGGCCCTCTCAACTATATTTTGTAGAACGTATGGGCCCAAAATATTTTCGTCTACATCAGTGTACTAAATTTGGCGAAGCTCTGTCGTTTGCTGCTCATTTGCTTTCAGATCTTTCTTAGCCATTTTACACCGATTCTGGAGTTCGACGGAATTGTCCGTTCTCCGCTAAGTTGGCACTGACACCTTATTCGTTGGCTTTCAATGCTTCGAAGCGGAAAATCTCTGCACCTCAATTTGACTGGCGAGTATTTTGGTAAACCATATGTTTCTAAGTTCGGCTCTTTGAATTTCGTCTACAAAAATAGGAGAGTTGAAAGAAATATTGATTGTCCCATCTTCATCGTCTTAAAATCATAGGCCCATTTCTGTGGTTTTGTGGCGTGCCTAAGTTCTTGTGTCGATTGCATTTGGTGAACATGCAAATTTAAAGTTGTGGCATTGATAGAGCAGGGTCTTTAGTTATGCTCTCTCCCACTTCATTCACATAGCCATCAATAGAGTGAATTAGACAACGACGTATGGCATTGCTTTGATCGCATACTAAACCGCTTCCCTAGACCCTGAAGACTTGAACCCTGAACCTTGTCGCCCATTTGGTTTCTTCTTTCTTTTTAAATCAACGAGATGATCAGATTTGTAGGGTTCAGATCCCGACTCCCCTTTCACTTTACTGTATCCCAACTGCTCCACCTGTGGGTTTCATCAGTTTGATCTCAATTTGCAGGCCTCTGGGGTTTTGTATCACTTCTTCAGTGTTGCCAATTTAAGGCCAGGAGTCTTCACTTTCACGCTTGCATAAGAACGTTCATTAACAATGTCTAAATGACCAGGTTTACAGGGCTAAACAATACAGCTATTACCTGTTTAGAAGCAGAGATGGTTATCAATGGGTCGTTTTCGCTGCCCACGACCGCTTGTTACCTTTTCTTTTATATAATTTATGTCTTTTTTTTTTTTAATATTTGTTCAAATTTTGATAATAATCTGAGAGCTCTGAAGGCCTTGCTTTGTGCAAAATTTTATTTTATTTTTACTTAAATAAGTGCCGACGGTCATTGGTTTGGTTTGGTTTGTTGGGGTGGGTTTGGGGATTTTATTTCGTTGACTTGCACTCTTCTTTGGGGGAAGATTGCGTGCCTTTATGTTTGTATTGCACGTAGAAGTCTTCGAATGAGTCTTCTTGGACTACTCCAAGATCTGGTTCAATAAAAGTCATTACGTGGGGATACTAATCCTGTACAGATGGAGTCTCTGAAATGATATGAATCAGAGGGTTGGGATGGGATAGGATATTGCGCATCATTATCGTAAAAAGTGAGCACTGGTATTGGTCAATGGGGATATTGGCGGCTTAATAATATGGGACTTCTGGTCCATAGTAGCGGTTGGTGTGAGTGTTTCGGTAGAGCAAAGTACAGTGACGATGCTCTACTTTGCTCGAAGATTTGGATCTTTTCCATATAAGTGGGACTGTGATAGTGTACCTAAATAGGAAAGCAGTAGGTAATGATTAGACGTATCAACTGCTTGGAGAAAAGAAGTTCAGTCCTTATTCTTATATTCGCAAAAGTGGCAGGACCAATTTTCCTTTTAAAGAATAAGGGTTACGTAACGATTGAACTTGAAATATTCTAATAAGTTCACCCCCTAATATTTTACCTGTTGTTGGAGTTGTCCGGCAGGGTAAGTGTTAGCTGTAAACATTTCCCATAGTGTTGTGGATCGTTTTAGCGGAGTTTAATTTGATTCCTCATTTATTTGGTTATTTCTGCTGTAACTTGTAGTAGCTAAGTATTCTGGAAAATGAACAGGAAGGTGAGCGCGACAAAATAAGATGGAGATCTAGCCAGTCAATGTCGCAATTTTTTTTACAACTCACGTCTGGGGAATTTTCTTTGCAGAAACTGTTTTGTTTGATTTGCAATGCGTCATGGGGCAACGTCTTGCTAAAACCGGTAGCCGTTCATTACCTTTTCACACATTTGAGGGCAGAAATAATCAGCCTACATCCACCGATATCTTGATTCCCATCGACGGTATTGTCTTCTCTGATGCAAAATGGCCAAAGGATTATCAGCCCAAACAGTCTTGGTCTTGGTCTTGCAATGGTGTTTCATGTGGATGCTCCGTTCCGTCTCCCCAAATGCGGCAATTTTGATTGTTAATGTGCCCCGTTGGTCATCAAAATTTGCTCAAAAAAAAAAGGCTCAGTGTCAACCATTCTAGCGACTGTTGGCTGCGTGGAAGGTCTGTCGGAAATATTCCTTGAGTTAATTGCACTTAAACTTCTCCAAAACTTTCCCCGCAAGGTGGTTCCACTGACGCCAAAATACTGAGCGCGTTGACGATACGACACACGTTTCCTCTACCCACTTTAATAAGTTGATTGAAACGTCTTGGGCGTTGATAAACGGGATGTCGACGATTTTCCAATGTCCCGTGCTCAACAGAATTCAACACCAAACGAGGGGAATAGTGTTGTCAGACGGTGCTTGTTGACCACGATATTTTCGACGACTTTTTTCAATGTGCAGCATCACTAATTTGGAGCATAGTTTCGATAACTGATGGTTAGAAATATACTAAATTGACGTTTCTTAAGTCAATCGGTTTATAAATGTCAAACTTATTCAACGATGCACAACTTTTTCCCCCGCAAACACTATCCCAATTGTCCAGGTGCCTGCAATTCCCAACCAAGAATAAATATTATCCTTCTAAATTAATAAACAACTTTACCAAAGTAGTAGTCCTTAAAATTACTCTATTCCTTCATATTTTAATAATGCATAAATCAACTTTTACTTAATTATGTTATTCCATATAAGCAACTAACTTTGTCGTTTTCATTTCCAAGCTCTCTCTTTCCCCCCCCCCCCCCCCCCCCCCCAAAAAAAAAAAAAAACTACTCCATCTATTACCATTAACGTGTGCCTTAAGTTTATTCAATGCTCCTCTATGGAAACTTTTTAATTAAAAACCAACACCAAAACTTGCATGAACTAAATAGAAAGAGAGAGAGAGTGAGAGACCGCTCAAATTTAAGAAAGTAAAAAAATAAATACCCAAATTTTACATTTCAACGATGATTGTTTGTGTAAAGTTTCTTCATAAAAAAAAAAAGAAAATGTTAAATGAGCATGAAGGTAAAGCAATTCTCTTTGTTTCAATGGCGAACATAAAAAAATCCCTTCATTGCAGCCAGTTCTAGAAAAAGAAAACCAACAACCCGTAGAAACCATCCTGCCCTTGACATACACCATTAAATGGCTACTACATTCCGTTGCACTCACTTCTCTGGACCCTTCATTTTCTGCTTCTTCCATCGTCATCCACTCGCACAACCGAAAAATATACAAAGTGAATCCTTTATATACCTATTTCCGCCCGGTCGCTACCTCCCCCAAACTCGGGATATTAAAATTCATCAAGTTTTCATTACAAGAAAGTAAAATGCAAACAAAAAAGATCCACCAAAAATAGCGAAAAAAAAAAAAACGAAGACAACACAACATCGAAGCGAAATTATGAAAATAAAAATGAAATAATTTTTCATTATGAAAAACCATAAAACAACATTAAAATGTACTAAAAATGAAGAAAGTTAAAACGAAACAGGCGACTCGCGCAACAACAATGAAGAGAGAGAGAGTAGGGGAGAAAGGTACTCAGTAAACTCTACTCTTGGTCTATGCCAGAGGGCAGGGCACTGACTGCAGTTATTATTACATCAAGTTGGTAATTCTATAAAAAGGAAAAGGGATTTCTCTTTATTTCTTCTATTTTTGCATATGCGCTTGCTGTAGCGCTTTTGTAGGGTATGTGCGCGTGTTGATTTTTTTTTTGTGGTGGAGATGATCGCCAAAAGTGATCTGCTGTGGAGGGAAATTTTTACAATTTGATTTTGCCTGGAAAATGGGGCAGCTTTTCAATCTAGTGACGGTTAATTTTACTGGATCGTCAGTGTAAAGTATGTCACTCTCTCTTTTTGAGACATTATTTGTTCAGATAGATAGAGAGTGCGGGGCTACAATACTTGACATGCAGTCTAGTCTTAACTGTAGTGGTGCCACTCATTGAATCCAGCTAATTGTTAAGACCATAACCACACGGCCATATCAGGAAGGGGACATCTCTGTTAACTGAATAATCCGCCGTGTCCCGTGTTGCCGATTTCTACCGGGATGTTGGCCGATAGGTCTTGTAGGGTCCTTTTAAAAAGAAGCAGTTGAAAAGAGGCCTTCCCTCTGCCCTTATTAAGATGAGCCGCTCCGGGAACTGTTCCCTCAAACTAGCTGTCGATGCCCTTGAAGTGTGAGTCGTTCCTCCGTCTCGTTTGCACCAAATGTTCCCTAAGTCAAATTCATCAAGTTGAAGGAAAAAAAAATTCCACTTTGTAAACAAGATTGCAAGATTGGAGCTGTCATTGCCTCAATGTTTCTTAGGTAATACTAATGGCCAAAGTACTCAAATTTTTTGTCATTTGCGATGTGTCTGATCCGGGGCCCGAGCTGGGGACACAGTGTGGCTACATCGAAGCGATCACGGAAGGCCGTTGGGTTGCCTCACAGAAATCTTTCGAACGAGTCTACTTCTGCCAATGAGGTACATTAAACCTAAAATACGTTCATTTTGGTACAATAGTGGCGGTTCCGGGGGTTCACATTGTCTGCTTGTTGAACAGGGGTTTTTTTTGTCCTTATGAACTTATTTTGTGAATGCAGTTACCCATTACAGCTAGGATTAAGGGTCGTACACGTCTAATTCCTAGTTAGATTTATTTATTTTTCTTAAATTTAAGTCGGATTTGGACGTCCGACCAGACGTCCGACCGTCGCCTCATTAATTCCCTTTATTATTCTTTTTTGACGGGAACAAAAAGAAGAGTGATTTCTAGAGTCTACATTCCTCGACAATCTTAGTCGAGGCTAAATCAAGGGCGTTTTAGTTTCTTATTCGTTTAGTACTGTATCAATGTTCCCTATTACATCGTGATGTAGACTTAGGGCAGCAACCCCAGTTAGACCATCCTCATTCATCGTTGACCTTTAGTGGGTTTTAAGGTTTCGAAAAGCGTCCTTGGTACAAATACCGAGAGCGTCTAGTAAATTTTTGATATATTTCTCTCTAACTGAACTTTACTTATCCCTCAGGAATCAGGGAAGGAATCATTTAAAATAGAAGCATTAGTTTCGAGTTTAGTGCAGGGCGATTCTCTAAAAATTGCTATTTTGTTAGGAACAGACAAGCTATACAGCACTTTTCTATTTCTTTCGAAAATGATGCTCCCAAATTTTGGTTCCGCAGTTCTTTATCGTATGAAGGCCACTGTTTGGAAGCCTTCGCTGAAGTTCTGCGTCGCTGTTTCTTTTATTCCTTGCTTCATCCGCCAATTCTTTAGCTGCTGCCAAGCCTCAGAGAGTATACCTAAATTAAAATGAACTAGTACCGCTTTTGATTTACCGCAAAATTTATAGTTTTTATAGCTGAAAGAATTTGAAAGGCTTCAAATTCAGATTTGATGTATCAGTCCAGGTTTTTGAAATATCCTCAAAGGCATCACTGACTACTGGTTGCCTTCGTCTATCCATTTAACGACGAGGTTATGATCAGGATTATAGGGATCATAATCCTCACTGCATTCCTGCTCGTCCGGCTGTGGGGTTCGCCGGTTCGACCTCAAAAAATATCTGCAGGCCTCCCGATGTTCCATCACTTCATCATTGAGGCCTATCAAATGCTTGTGTTTCTGCATTTGTGTGAACCAGGAGTTTTTAAGCCTGCGTCTTTTACGCGATTGTAAAGCTACGAACCCCGTTATTGCCTTCGTAGGATCCCTCCTTTAAACATGACAATACCAACTGAGTTGGCCGTGCTCCAATTTTTTAGAGATGGGTTCTTTGACGTGATCGCTGACTGCTGATGTTGTTAGTGAAGATAAGTCGCAGACGTTTTATGCTGCGGAACTCGTCCTGTGGTACAAAACCGTCCTTAATTCATTATTCTATGGCCTTTTGAAGGTACGAGAGATCGGTTTTATGTCCTATATTCCCTTGGGGTTAATGGGCCTCTACAACGCCTACATCGTGCCATAGTTCTCTCTTTCCCAGCTGCCGTGCTTCCTCCTCGACAGTTTTTCCCCATATACTCCTAGGACCGCTGCGTATTCTGCCATCCTCAGTTAGCTGTGGACCTGTAACCTTTTCGGAATGTGTAACCAACTTGACTGCCACTTTCGTCACTGTATAGTTGTGCCTATAAAGATGTCGTTGTGATATAGAGGTCCTTTTTCGAGCGCATTGGCTGGCATGGGATACTTTGCTTCACAATTCCCTGGGAAATCCCCCCATACAACAGAAAAGACTCACCTACAAAGTTTTACCTCCTACCAATAGGGTACCGTACAACTTATTACAAACATCACAATTGCTCTCCTTGTTATCTCTCCTTGGTTAAGGTACCTTACCCATGAAATGGTTTAAAACAAAAATGATTTTTTATTACAACGCAAATTCCCTGGAAAATGATAAAAAAAAAAAATTGAAACAAAACTGTTAAGGGTTAGAGTTAGACGTTGCAGGTAGGATGGCGGCGGATTCTCTGAATTCACAATGCAAAAGTAATGCATTTTAGGTTCGCTTTCGGGTTTCAATTTAGTGTGAAGCATATTCAACGCAGTGAAAAGACTTAGGATACTATGCAATCCAATTCAATGCAATGCAAGGCTACGGCGGTTAAAATTGCAATGCTTATTGTAGGGCAGAATTATTCTTAAAGGTAAAAATACAAAAAGCACAAAGGTGCATGTTAATTATAAACGCGGCTTGCGAAGGTAGGCTAGGTAGAGTGCTTGGCGAACTGTAAATTATAGAGTCAGAAAGGGATGTGAGTTCAGAGAGAATTGAGCTGGGGTTTTATTAAAATACAATAAACGAAAAAGAAACGGAAGAGGAGGTCCTCCTCATCAAAAGAAACAGCAGTTTGCGGCAGAGGCAGTGTTGAGAGGTTGGTTAAATTTTTTTTTGTTTATCAAGTTGTTTGTTCCAAGAAATGGAACTGGTTTGTTTGTTTTGGTGGAAAGTTCCCCAACTGCACCAGAAAAATGTTAGTAAATTTGCTTAAAAAAATATGTTCACTTAATTTCTGCTAAACTCTTTTGCATACTCGTTATAAAGGATTTTGCCTGAGGTGTTTTTGTCAAACAATCATAGGATGTGGTTGCTGTTTTCATTCCTGGAATTAGGCAGGGACATTTTCATAGGCGAACAATTTCTATCAAATAAAAACTACTGCAAATAAATGTTTACGTGGAACCGGTTTTGCTATGGTTTCTCGGGGAAGAGGTTCGATTTTAACAAGTGGTGATGAGATTTTGAAAAGTTTCATAAACATTTTTGAGAGAAACTTTGCTGTGTTTCGTTTTAGTGGCACGCGATTAAGAGGAAATGGTTTTTTTTTATATTTATTTAAGTAATGGCAGTAAAAAGTGGCACTTAAAATAAACACGGGACTGAGCAACCCTACCGGAAAGCCTACCGTCAGAAACACCCCTCAACATTGCCGGACAAGTGGTCGAGAAAATAAACGACTTTCTACATCTAGAATGTTTGGACTCGGCAATCTAGATATGTGCAGCAGGATCGGGAGAGCTTAGCCAACGTTCGGGATGAAGATTAAAATCTGGAAGAGCAGTGCTATCAACTTAAGAACCAAGATGTGAATGTTTCACTCCAACGTTGAAATAGTGTCGATTAATGGGTGCAGTATTTGAAAAGTAAAAACCAGTTCCAAAAACAAGCTGCAAAGCTTCGTAAATAGAGGTCTAAGAATCGTCTACAGAATTTTATCTTCAATGGACAGCTTTAGGAAAGAACATGCCTAAAAGAAATTGTCACACTCTACATCGCAAAGAATGCTTTCCCGCGAAATATGCATCCGTACATTCAAACAGCAACAACAGTGGAACACCTCAGGCAGAACAGTTGAGCGGGAATCAAGGTCTTTGAGAGTGAGTTGAGGGCAGATGGTACTCAGGAATTCAAACAAAATGATGATTAAAACAATTAAATTAATTAAATAAAAATGACATGCCGGATGACAGGCGATCACACTGGATGGCAATTTTAGTGCAAATTCTACGTGAAAGTGACGTCAGAATGTCATCCGAATGACAAGTTTGAATCACCGTCTGATCGCACCCTAAGACTGCTGGAAACCTTGCAGGCAGCACCAATGTTTTGACAGTACTTTGTTCTTACCAACTAAAATCGCCTCCACTTGGTCAACTAATTTGTGTCCCCCTCTACTCTAACGATTATATTCACTTTAAATCGAATGAATGAACGAATGAATTCTGATTGACAAGAAGAAATTTAAATGAGAAATGCTCTAGCGTTGAATATGAATATGACCAAAAGTTCCCAGGATACACGAGTGTACAACTCGCAGCTCTAGCAAGAAGTCTTTCTTTCTATTTTGGGCCTCGAGTTTTGCCCTACATATCTGCTGAAATTGACAGTGCCTTTAGGGTTATGAAAGTAACTGAGCCACGGAATCAGTATAAAACCATCAGCTGTAAGCCGCCTATTTTACTACGGTGTTGGTACGTAGCACCATTGTGCGGTACCGCTCTAAAGTTTCTTTCATTGTCGCATTGAAAAAAAATTGGACCAACAATGCAGTCACTCCAATCCACAGACAGTTTTTGGCATCTCTTTGACGTACCGATTTTTTGAGCCCCATAAATGTGCTCTTTAAATTTGGGCCTGGTGATATGCCCTATATTTTTACTGCTGCTTTCGTCTTGGGGTCTGGCAGTTCTACGCCAGCTAGAATTGCAGAGTGCAATTTTCCACAAGTGATTTTTGTCCTTATCATAGAGTAGGTTTCTCTCAGTACATATTATTTTCAGGAGGTTACTTTTGACGTGCAGGTTGTCTAAACGATCTCACTATGCAACTCCAGTTGACTGAGTTGAAAGCGTTTTTGACAGTACTGTTTGTTTTCTTTTAGCCGTCTTTACCGCATCCTGCTATTATCGCTCGAAATTGATGACTAGAAAGTTCTTGGCTTCCTTTCGCATATGGCTCTAACCTTCTTTAAATTATTTGTTTCAGTACTTTCAAAAGTGTGTCAAGCATGCAGAGCGGCATGTAAAACGATGGCTGTTTGTTTCCCATTGGGATAAGGACCAACCTTTGTCTTTTCTATTGTAGCGGGAAGATGTCTTCAGTGAAACATGCCGGATAAAGTCGGGTGAAGATCTCTGGTCTTGCCTTAAAAGCTTCTATTAGCACGAAGTTTGGAATCCATTCCTGGTGACTTCTTGCTTTTAATTGTTGCTGCAACTTTTAGGGCTTCTTCAATTGCAGTCCCTGGGTTGGTTGCTTTTTAACTCATTGCTAAGCACATGAAAAAGTTTTTCTTTTGCTTCTTATCCCTATCCTAAGGGTATATCAATTTTGACACATAGTTTGCAACATCCCGTAATATTCGTCGTAGACCCCTTAATGTATATATATTTATGATCAGGACCAAATCCTAAGACTATTTAGCAATATCAGTCCGTCCGTCCGTGCCCAATTTTAAGGCCTTTAAATTAATATTCCCTAGGGTTCCGCAATGCGACGACCACAATTTAGAAAAAAACCGCTTGAAGGCTTGAATTAAAAAGAAAAGGGGTAGAACCTTCACCTGCACTGCCCTTCTTTATGAGTTTCTCATACAAAGGTTTTGGCCACGCGCACTTTTTTGGGGCGCGTATCAAATAGTTTTTGTTATAAATTTCATGTAGAATGTTATAAAATGTCATCCACCATGTTCTTAACGCCTTTTTGTTGGAGGCATATAGGTGTATGGATAGGGTATCATAAGACTGTATGTTTATTATGAGCTTTCGCAGTTGCACTCTCTTTCCCTTGAACTGTTCTCTCAGGGTCTCGTAATGTTCAGCTTCTCTTTTTCTGACTCTTCGCATTCTTAGGCATTCTGCTCGTAGAGTGGAGACTTCATTGCTCCACCAGTACACCCAGTGTTCTCCCGTTTGTTTTCGCCCGCCATAGCTGCATTGCATCCTCGGGATAAGGACATCAAATATATAAAACACTTGCACTATTTCGGCAACACAACAAAAATGGAAACGGTCTTTTGATGATCCATGTTGGGTTTGCCTGTGGAATTTGAAAACCTAATAATTTCGTTTTAACCTACCCGAAAAAAAAGGTGTCCGAATGGGTTCCAATTTTTTACCAAAAATCTTTCTTTCGTTTACTAAAGGGGGATTTTTTAATCGTAGTTTTTTAAATATTCGAATAAAACACGCAAATTTGCATCAGATATTTCAAAAAATTTTTTTATTGTAATCCATAGATAGACCTTGCCTTGTATTCCACGAATTTAGCGTGTTATGTTAACCTGTAAGGCTTCAAACTTGTTCGGCTTGTCGACATAATCGACATAAGTCGACATAATCAAGAGGCGTTAAATCGCATGATCTTGGCAGCCAACTCACAGGGCCATTTCGAGAGATAAGCTGCTCAACAAATTCATCCTATAACATTTCCATTGTTTCACGAGCTGTGTGGCATGTGGCACCGTCTTGATGAAACCACATGTCAACCAAGTTCAACTCAGCCAACTGGGGCAAAAAAAAAGTCGCGTATCATGGCTCGATATCGTTCGCCGTTGACGGTAACGTTTCTTCCACTGTCGTTTTTGAAGAAAAGTGGACCAAACTGACGTTTTTTCGGGATGCATCGGTAATTCTTGTATGGCATGTGGCTGTTCATCACTCCAGATGCGACGGTTTTGCTTATTTACGTATCCGTTGAGTCAGAAATGAGCCTCACCCCTGAACACCATTTTTCGATAAAACAGCAGATTTTCACATTTTCCACAGAGCAGCACTAATTTTGATAATAAATTTCAATAATTTGCAATCGCTACTCGTTTGTAAGTCCTTCCATGATTAAATGGCAAAGTATACTGAAAACTTTTGACAGATGACATTTGGACGCCATTACTTACCAGTGCTACCAACCTGAAACTTTCACTTGATATATTTTAACAATTTTTTGGTAGTTCTTTTGTGACCACTTTGGGGCAGCGGAAGTAAATCTTGGATGGTACAAAGCTTTGATTCGTCGACTGACTTTATGTTGCACTGTGCATGTGTGTTGATGTATTTGGTTTTGAAAGTTTCTATTTAATTTCTGCCTCCAATTCAATATGGAAAATAATGTAAATTTTTGTTTCACCACTAAAATTTGTTCGGTCATAGATCAAAGCTATAAATTGCCTCACATGTCACTGCGCCCTTATCCGAGGGACTTCAAACCATCCTCTAACTGCAATACGGCAATAGTAATTTGTTTTACAACAAATGAAAGCATCTAATACTTTTCCGATGAATATTTATGTTGCTGCTGCGGGTTATTTAGTGATACGCTCATTTGGAAATGCAACGCTTTAATTGAAATCACTAGAATAGCGCATCCGAAAAAAAACCAAAAAAAAAAAAAATGGGCTCTATCTCTAGAGACAAATCCCGCATAAAATCTATAACACATTCCCATATGAGTTTTTCGCAAAACGCAATCAACATCCAACCCGCAACAGTCAACACAAAAATTCTCTCTAATATTCACAATCATCATGTTTCGTAATAAGGCCCGCAGAGTTTGTTGTTATTAAAAATCGCCCCTCCAATTGCACCCCCGTCGAGAATCATCGTCCTTTGTATATAGGATATTAAAAAAAAAAACAAAATAGTATCTCTTTTATTTTTCGTCCAACAAATCCATCGTAAACTAATCGATTTGCGAATTGAAAATGGTCAACCACACGATATATTTACTCCGCGCTACTGATTTAGCCACAAATTGTGGTGGGTGTTTGTCTATTTCATGTGTGTTCGTATAAAATCGAAAACACACACACACATACACTCCTCACTCTAGTCAATAATATCAGATGGAAATAAAAATCAAATCTACTTTGAAAAAGAAATCAAAATAAAAAAAAAACAAGATATATACCGAAATCCATAAACACTCAAATTGAAGTCATAAAAATTCCATTCCATCGCAGTTATCTAGAATTTTTAAGGAATTTTCATATTTTCGCCGTTCGTCGTTTGGCAGCGACAGCAGCAGCATCCTTTTTGGACCTGGACTATATTTTTTTATTTGTAATAAGAAATCATTCGAACAATAGGATGACAAGTGAAAAACAAAAAAAAAAAACAACAACAACAAACAAATAGCTAATAGGTCTGGCTGGCAGCAACAACACGAACACAATAGGGCAACAAATCATTTTCGCGCTTCCATTTAGAGCGGGAGCGGGAGCGGGAGAGGAAAAGATCAAATCACATCTATAGCTAGCTTCACACATTAGGAGGCAAGGACATGGCAGCAAATACACAAATAATAATTCTCTCTATATATGTGTCTTACGCATGGGAAATAATTTATTACTATGATGGTGTCATAAGTTTTGCGATACTCATCAATCAACATTAAAAGGAATTATTTTGTTTTCTCCTTTCTTTTTTTTATGTTTTTTTTTCTTTGTCATGTTGGAAGAATGGTGAGATGGTGAGATGGATGAACTGTTTTGCATTTGTATCCATTTGAGTGGCTTATGTCATACGTTCTGTTGTGTATCTTAAGTGTCATCCTTCATTTATTTATTTTTATTTCCTTTTCATATACTTTTTCAAAGTTGCTTTCTAGTTGGTGTGTGTGTTTTTTTTTTTTTTTTTGTAAACACAAAACAGTTGCAACAAAATGCCAATTAAATTGAAGTGTGCTCTCAAATTCAAATGAAGGATCCGGATTCGGATTCGAATTCGGATTTGGATTTGGATTCAGATCCAGAGGCAGTGCCAGTGCCAGTGGCAGTTCCATCAGAGGATGTGAATTCGAAAATGGCATCATATCCTTTATTTTATTTTTTTCTGTGTTTTTTTTTTTTACAATGTTGTTGCCCTGAATACGATGAAAAGAGGGAAACATTTAAAGCTATCAAATTTGCATCGTGTATTCGATTAATCAATGGAAATAACGGTTGACGTGTGGGCGAAGTGCGCGAAATGGGGTAGTGGCACGGGTGAAAAGTTGAAAGTCCTAACGACCTTTTGTAGATATTTTTTTCGTGGATACATTTATACTTTGGTTTTTGCTATCGCGCTGTGTATAACCGTGGGTCGTTTGCAAGGGATTAGTAACAATTTGGGAATGCTCCATTTATTTCTATATGTAGCTGGTATCTTCTTTTGTATTTTTTTGTTTTTTAGGGACA